>OU893336.1:9092528-9738047 GCA_918026875.4 Diatraea saccharalis
GTGAATCTTGTTTGTCACGATAGCTGTATGAACAATTAAAATTTATTATGAGTTCTATTTCAATAAACATAAATAGTGTTATTAATAAGACTAAGCGTCAGAGTAAATTTACGCTATAATTGCTATTTTAGTATTAGTCCAGATTCATATTACATGGAGAATAAGCAAACCTACTACTTTCTAGGAGTAAATATTACTCCCGAAGTACCTCGTACTAGTTTAACCTAAGTCCGTGTTTACTAATATGAATTTTGACTAACACTAAGTGCAGTTTCAGCGTAAATTTACTCCAACGCTAAACCTTGTTTATTAATAACACTGAAAGTGTAAAATACAATTCATCAGGTGTCCTTCTCACTCAAACTTCGGGTATCGGTGAATTGCTCGATTAATCGACATTTGCCTCGCTTGGAAGTTATCGTCCTGCGCAGGTACATCCTTAAAGTTATATTACTTATTCCTTACTTTAATAAGTAATAAATCTCGTTTCTGTTTTGAAAGAATTGTTGAAGAGACACTTTAGCTAGCAGGCAAATATTTAAAAGAAAAAGTTATTTTTAAGTCCTTTTTTTGTAGTAGAAATGGCAATCGAGTCATTGAAGTAATTATATTCAACGAGGTATAAAATAAAACATGAACCTCTGTAGCAAAGGAGCTCGCATGCTTTTTGTTTTATAATAATAAAACAAGGACTAAAGTTAGTATTTAGTTTAAACTATTGGCCGCCTAAAGTAAATTGACAATGACAGAAGAAGAAACATGAAGTTGAAATGTGTTGACTTAATTTAGTCGGATAGTGGTTAAAAAATAGTGCTATAGTTAGTTCTCGTTTTATAATAAGGCGGATTATGTTGTCAAGCCTGAGTTCCGAGTTAGGTCAATGTAAAAAATATACTTTTCCATATGTACTGTCACGGGTCTGGGTGTTGTGGACTTCAGTTATTTCAGATCTCCGTAATCAAAAGCTTCTTTAGGGCCTAAGCATTATATGAGATGTCATTATGGTCAATTTGTAACTTACGTAGTATTCTTACATAAGCGACGATTTGTATTTCGGAATCAACAGGACGTTACTGCAACTTTCTGTCGCCAGTTTGTAGCATTAGCACATGTAGTAAGCAGTTTTTTTAAATTACAAATGTCATTCATCAGAGTAGTTTACAAAGAGTAAAGTTATAGTGAGTGTATAAGAACATTTTGATATTTTTTTAAATGTATATCAGGAAAGAGTGTGATTTTATTCAATAATACCTCATTGCTGCATATTTGGATGAAGAAGAAACCGAATCATTCATTTCTAAAAGTAAAAAAAAAGAAAAGTTTGATTTCTACATGTGATAGTAATGCTATCTACGCTGACCTTCAATATTCCCTATTGTCGTACAGATTTATCTGTATACTCATCGAACTTTGTCTATAAATGGTGTTCAATGAAGATCTTTATATTAATTTGAAATTATTTGACGGATAAATAAAAATAGCCAATTATATTTACGTGTAAACAAGCTCGATTTCCTTTACTGGTTTGTTTATGAGTGGTGACGTCATGGCTCCATTATTTTTCAATGTCGAGAGATTGAGTTAGTGTTTAGACTCGATTTGTTTTATTGTTTTTATACTACAAAACAGACGTCGTTAGTGTGAACTCTATATAATGTAATATAGTTAGGCTACGTGCACACTGGTAATTCTTTATCTCGTGATTTATTTTTTTCTTAAAGAATTTGGATCTTTTCTCTTTCATCTGATACTGGTGAGGTTTGCATTTTTCTTAAAGATAAATATCAATATGATAAATATAACATTAGTCATGAGTTAGATATCTAACTAAAAGATTTAAAAACTTAAATTGAAATCTAAACAAAATCCATGTTTGAGTAAATATAATAATTGTAAAACGTGTCATTGTAGAAGAATTCGACTTTTCTTTGATAGAAATATAATATAATCAAATCATAACAATAACACAATCTTATGATAATGTAATCATGACGTACCATTTCTTTTTAAATTTATTTACCTTATTTTATAACTAAGTTCGAGTTTGTTTACAAACTTGTACCGCAGGTATAAGGTAATAATTTTGTATACGAAAATTCGTATACTAATATATTCAATCATAACTTTGCAATTCTTTATTGTACTTCATTTGTTCCATAACACAACACTCAACGCCTCTATGATCATTGTCTTATTTTGAAACAGATGACTCAGAACATTCTTTTATTCTGAATAAGACCTTATAAGAGAATAGAAAATCATTTTTAGAGAAACATCTCTTCTACAATTGATTGCACCTTTTAAATAAATGACTTTCTTGCCGTTATTGGCCAAATCAATAAACGACACGTGGGTGTTAATTTATTTGTAACTGTCTATTAATACACAATTCTCACATTGCATATATGATATCTACACTAAAACTCAACTAATTGTGCGTTGTGGATCTTCGAATATATCAATGATCGAATATATGATTAAAGTTTATTGTGAGCCTTTTCTCGATAACCATATGGCGTAAAATACAACGCGTTTAGAGTCCGCATTACTGACACGTGGCGGGCGTCTTTCGCTATTTAAATAATTCTGATTGGTTGACGTTTGCCGTGTTTTGAAGTTCATCCTCATGCGTAGGTACATTGGTGAGACATATTAGTTGTGTTTTGCTGTAGTACCATAAATAATATATACATTTAGTCGAACACTACAAAGAAATCGTGAACTCTATTGTTCTTATAATTTGACTTATTTCACGAGAGCGCAAGTGTGTTTTATTCGAAACGAATATAATAGATTTAGCTAATGAAATAACTATTGATATCAGTTAACTATAAATGCTAGTTTTAAATATATTGATTATTTTAAATTAAGTATTGTACATATTAAAAAAAAGATATATAGATTATAATAGTGATCAGTGCCTATATCTTTTGGTTTGTGGTCTAGTGCCGAGTGGCTAATATATATATTTTTTGTGTGTACTGTTATTTTTGAATATATGATGGTATATGTATTAAATATAGTATATATTTCTTTAGTATATAGGGACTGATAATTTCATTATAAATAGTTATTAGAAATTATGTGGCAATGATTAAAAATATACTATTTTTTTAGATTTGTGTATGTGTGTGCAAAGTACAAGATATTTGGGAGCACGTCTTTATAGAGGCTTTTGCCAAATAACACCGGGCTATGGAGAGGTACTCGATATATATGGTTTGCATTTGAGCATTAATTTTTATTGTAACTATAATAGTAGATCTCAAATTATTTATCATGTCAAGGTGCTCACATAATTATGTGTCAATGTATTATCGTAAAACAACTTCGGTTTGTAATCTGTTGTGTGAGGTTTTAAACTGTTAATAGCGAAAAACATTTAATAAAATCATTTACAATTTAATAGTATACCTATTAGTAAAATCATTCATTTTAGTTTAAAAGCCATGAGCAATAATTACACAACATCATATGTTAGGGTGTTAATTTTTGGAAAACGTGATTATCTTATTGTTTTTTTTTCTTAACCAAAGGTTGTTTGTAAAATTAAACTATATTAGTTTTTTTCTCGTACATAATTATATTCTTTCTTGTAAAAATTTCAGTATAGCCTATTTTTTGATATTGATAAATTTTATAATAATTGTAATGTCATTGGCTACTTTGCGTTAACCGCAACTTCCACGTAATATTTGACGTTCTATTTTGTAGAATATGCTGTTTGTATATATTTACCCCATCGGCTAGCCTAATGATTTCTCCGCCACTTTTCTCTTTACCTGTATCTGCATTTAACGAATACTATATTCAGGCAATTTATAACCTATATATTGCAAACCATCATGATACAATTGATTGATATAATAAGCGTATTTCAGCAAGTCTACCAAACACTGAACATTTTCATTCATCTATAATTTCTCTTCTCTCGAATATAAATCACAATTTTATGACAGTGTATGATCTCGCAGGACAGATTGTAATAAAGGAGGTTGATAATAATATTATTGCATGCATCTACATAAAGTACGGCACTTATATAATTTCTTCTCTGTGCCTACTACCAACATGTTTTAATTGATTTCTAACTTGTTTCTCTTTATTAATTTTCATACTACATTCAACAAATGTAATGTTACTAAAGATACTTGTGTATCAAATTTTTATATATATATAATTGTCAGTTTTAATAAGTACCATGACTTTCAAATTTAAAAGCATAGCTTTTTCATTATAATTTAGACGTTAAAGACGATATTGTTTATAATCTCTTGATTTCTCTTGTATTTTATTGTAGTTGTTTAATTTCGGTTGGATCTTCGTCGATAATGCATTATTTTCTATGTAAAAATTGTTAATAAAATAATTGATCGTGTCTAGCGGCGCGCGCGCATATCGACGGATGATCTTTTATATAATAGATTAATTAAAACATAGAGTAAAGACCTTTGCTAGTAAGCGTAGGTGACTAATAAAATAAACGGTTGCCTGAATATCTTTTGTTTCATTTATTAAAGCCGTTTTCCTGCTACTTCAGCCGTGTAAATTATAGCTTTTGTCACCCGCGTTTGATGTGGCTTCCTAGTGGGTGGGTGTAGGAAATTTTTAAAATCGTTCTTGTAGTTCAGAGCTAATTCAATGCAAACAATCAATCAAATCTTTATAATATTAGTACCGGTAAATAAAATGCAACATCCAATTAAAGTATATATATTTTATAATTTCCTTAGTCTATAAATTATACCATACGGAGTAAATCTAAAAACTAATTTATGAAAGATGTTCGAATAAATATTACACAAACATAGTAATTGGGTCATGCAACAACACAATAAATACAATGTTTCAACGAGAGCCTCATGTACTAATTTCATTGTTTATGAAATTTAATGAAACTGAAATTAATGAGAAATGGGTTTTCGCTGATAACGAACGAATAATAAATAAAAGAAAGTAAGGAATACAATAAGCCAATGATTATTTGGTGTAGTTTACATTCATGCATTAACAAAATTTATATTTGCACTATAACTTGTTTATAACAATCTCAGCATAATTTAAATGTATTTAGTTAATTTATTTACAATAAATTATTAAAAAAAGAGTCTTCCAAATTCAAAAGTAACTAGATCCCCTTGTCCTCATTATAATTAGTCTTCCCGTGGCAAATAGTAAAGACTCACGAAAAAATGTTTGAAGTTCTATCTGTACAAATTGTCTGCTAAAAACGGGCACTTGGGTTTTTTTTTTTAAATTTAAAACTAAATAGTAAAACCACGGGCAGTCTATAAGTATAGAGTGAGAATGTAGCCGACGCGTTGGTATCCATCCCCTGGTGGTATCAATCCCCTGGTAGCGTCTGTCCCCTGGCGGTTGCGGTCTAGTCGGCGGTGGCGTCGGGATGCCTCTCTAGTATCATGGCGACGCCCTGTCCGCCGGCCGCGCACGCGGATATCACGCCCAGCTGACCGTCTTCGCGCACTAGACGATTTGCTGTGTGCATAGCTAAACGAACCTGGGACAAAATGTCACTCATCAATCTTTAAGTCATAATATAGTTTTATTTTTATTACAGTCACACCTTACTAAATCAATAGAGTTAAACTAACATAGAATCCATATGCATACAAAACTTGTTTATGATAAAGCGAATTTTAAACCTATACCCGATTAGGTTTATGTTAAAATTAATAACAGGTAAGCTTTATTATGTAGACAGAAAATAAAAATCTAATAATTTGCTAACACAACTTGTTATACGTTAAAGTTGTGATTGAGTGGTCTGAAAAAAAAAAAATTAACCGTCATATTTCATAACATACCCTATATCTATCACGCACGCCGGTTTCAAAGTGTCACCATCTCTGAGATCCCTGGTTCGATTCCCGGTCGAGTCGACGTAAAAAATATAAAACATACCTTTGATGTTTCAGATTTCCATAACACACCAACTACTTAATTTGGAATCTGAGCACATTATAAATCATATTCACATTTTATTTAGCTATTAACATTGGACGAAAATATTTCTACTGTACCTGGAGGTCAACGACCGATTTTTCTGAATATACCTAGTTTGTTACTCGACAAACAAAAAACGGAAATGGTGCTCAATTTGACAGCAGGCAGCACGATCTCTCAGTTCAGTTAAGTAGTTTCCGATTACATTGATAAACATCCACGGTTATTTATTAAATATTTACCCCGGTGGCGGCGAATGGATGTCCGATAGAGAGCGAGCCACCCCACGCGTTCCACTTCTTCATGTCAGGATTGCCCACCTACAAAACATCATTAAACGGTGAATATTTTTAAAAGTATCAATCAGTTAGATTTTTAACAACTACGAGCCAAATAAGAATAGTACTGCAAACGGATAGCTTAATGGGCATTGCGCTTCAACTTCAGAGTGTAAGGTGTACAAAAAAAAGGAACGCAAATATTGATCTATATTTAAAAAACAGTCTTCAAAATATTTACTTATAATAAAAATATATATATGTCGCATCATCATTACGAAGATCGTTTGATTTAGTTTCTTTTATTTTAATTGCTAGTTACTCGATTACTTAATTACTCGATTGTAAAGAGAGCGTGATCATCGATACCCTTAATTTTATTAGAATGGTGGCACTGACTTTGACAGTTCGTTAATAAAAAGCAAGTTGCCGCCATTTTGGCACACATTCTGTTTCCGATTGCCGAGGAGTAAAGACATCCGACGACATCACGCTCATCTCGTTACATTTTCGTATGAAAAGTGATAAAGTGGATCAAATCCACGTTGGTACCACGCCTGCAGAGTTATTTTAAAGATAGTCCTCCGATATGGACGATCTATTTGGGCTTCTTAATAGCCCATTCGGACTACCCGCCGTTATATATATAACCCAAATAAGATCTGTGATCATGTCAGAGAATACTTTTGCCCCTCGATTGTCAAAATCGGAAGAATAAAATAGTTGATAGCTTAAATGACCGAAACCGGGCAATAAATATATTAGCGATGGGCGATTGTTGCAAAAAAAAAAAACAATCGACTGAATCGAAAATTGTGTTACTGCGCATTCGATTGTCCATTTAGTAGTTCCCTGTCATCATTATTCGTATAACAATCGTCTTAACTACTACCTGTACGCACGTGTTACGCGCGTGCGGTCGGTTAACTGCGCGGAATATTATGGTGTTGCGTTGATTGTTTGCTTACTTTATTGATAATTAGTTAGTGTTTATATTATTATTTATAACAAGAAAGAGAAGTAACATAATAAAAAATAAAAAAAACATGAAATACAGCCTGGTGACAGACGGACGGATGGACGGCGAAGTCTCAGTAATAGGGTCCCGTTTTTACCCTTTCGGTACGGAACCCTAAAAAGATGTATGTTAGCAATAGTACGTTTCAAGGTTTGTTTGTATGATATTTCAACATTATTCGTCGCTCGATAGTGTAGATAAGTAACAACTACATTGCGACGATCGAATGGATGTACCCTCAAATCAGTGGATTGTATACTAAACAGACAACTAAATAACGTATTAGCGCCAATCACATAATAACAGTAGTACGTACGGGTATAGTAATATGGCACTGCGCTAGAAATTAATCGAATAAGTAATTACGGTAGCCGCTGCGTGTCAAAGTCGCCCGCTGCTGCCACAAGGTTTAGTTGTTAACAACAATTGTAATCGACTTTTATCGACTAAGCTGAACAATCGACTATTTTTTTTAAGTAATAATCGCCCATCGTAACTGAATATATATATATATATATATATATATATACTTTAATCTTTGCGGAAAATGAAGTTCTAAGGATTTTTTTGATCCTGAATACAGAGTTCAGGAATGCTATATGTATATTTCAGATACAGTGTTTAAAATTATTGTTGTATATTACCTTACATATTGTTATATAAGTGTAATTATATTCTTTTTGTACACAGACCATCCGTTTTATATATTTTTATAAATATACTCATTGTATTATAATTATAATCGTGTGAGTTTAAAAATATTATTATACTCATTGTAGATTTGGTTTTAATTTTTCATGACTTGTCTTGCATCTGATCCCCATTTTACTTCTGCTTTCCTCAGGATTCCTTATTTCAATTAAGCTTTAGATAATACATATATCTTTAACATAAATATACTACCTTCGACTGACGTCCCAAGTAAGTCTGCGAGAACCAGTCTGAATCCAACGCTTTTAGATTAGCCAGGATTTGACCCTGAAAATATCAAGCAATAATTACTGGTACTATAATAAAACAAGTATAAACAAAAATTTTGGCTAGCTCAAAGTTAAATAAACTTAACAGTAAAGTAGCTCAGCATTAAGAATTTTCAATCAATCAAATCGATAACTTACAGCGAACGCCTCATGGATCTCCCAGGAGTCAATGTCGTTCATTTTAAGACCGGCTTTGTCCAAGATCTTGGGGATGCCGTATGCGGGACCCAACAACAGCTGATCTACGGGGTCCTGAGGGATAATAAATAAGTTATTAAACCGTGAAAATCACTGCCTGGAAATAAATGCCCACAATCACGGAAGTCATTTCCTTAAGCTGGATTCGTCTTTCTGAAATTGTGTTCTGTTTTGTATTTACTAGCCCGCAGTTTCATTATTAAATCAGTATAGTTTATTTTAACCAAAGGAAGCCTGGTAGAGATTGTTACCTTCTATGTTTCTAATTATATGTGTTTTTATGACAATTTTACTATACCATTAAGTAATTATTCATTCATAATCAAGCAGAACAACGACATTACAGTAGATTAATATTAATCAATTAAATAGTATTTACCTGTGCAACATAGAGGAAGTCTCGCAGATACGCTTTAGGCCTCAGGCCGAGCTCCTTTGCCTTAGCCTCCGACATTACCAGACATGCAGACGCACCGTCAGTCTGTGTGTGCATACATAAATATCTATTAAGTGACAGTCTGAATTATCACACAAAATCATCTATAACATCTTGACATGGACATCACTAAACAGAAAAACGATTTTTAAATTTTAGTTATAATTAATTTATCCATTATCCATTTAAATAAATTGACTAAGTGAATCTCAATCGCGCACGATGGGTTCATGAGCCCAAAAAATCACGTTTGTTGTGTGGGAGCCCCTTTAAATATTAATTTTGTACGATTATTTAGCTGTTGTTATAGCGATAACGGAAATATATCAACTTTGAAAATGTTAACAGTCTAAAATCACGGTTCATGAGATATAGCCTGGTGACAGACGGATCGAGTCTTAATAAAGTTCCCCTTTTACCCTTTAGGTACTTTTTAGGAACCCTATAATTTTTTAGTTGAAGGTTCATAAATGTTAATATAATTCGATGCTGGAAACAAACATGTAACCCACAAAACCAAATTTGTTCTTCAGAACAGAAAAACTTATTTTAATTTGAAAAACGTAAGTTTATTCTGCTCTTTGGTAATAAATATGGTGTTCCTAGGTTGATTTATAAGGAAATAAATAATATTTTTTTAAATATAATGACTTTCTACTAACAAAAATATTGTAAAATATAATATTAAAGGATGCATACCAAATATCAAAATTTTTTTGAAAATCATCAATGAAAATTTTAAAATTTTGGTTATGAAAATAATGGGGCAATTAAAGAAAAAAAAATTAATAGGGGGTGTTGCCACCTCTGGCCGTTATGACTTCTTGGAGCCGGTTTGTCAATCCATCCATAATGTCTTGAATATCTGATTGGGGAATATTGTGCCACTCCTCTACTGCAGCCGATTTTAGCTCTCCTACAGTCGTACGAACTGGTACTCTTGCTGGGACACATTTTTTAAGGTTCTCCCAAATGTTCTCTATTGGGTTAAGATTGGGACTGCGTGCGGGTCATGGTAAAGCTTGAATCCCGACCTCATTAAGGTACTAATTAAGGTAATCGGAGTACAAACGTCAACGTGCGAAATTCTTCCTGATAGGCGACCGAGGTATAGTAAGTTAGTTAGTTACCAGGAATGATGCATTGGCAGCGGTGACGGTGCCATGTGGTTTGATGAAGGCGGGCTTCAACTTGGCGAGTTGTTCCGGAGTGGACACGCGGATACCGTTGTCTTTATCCACTAGACCATCTTTGCCGTCGACTGATAAATATTATATATTTTTAGACATATCACTCATACTTTACTAGAATATAGAAAATATAAATAAATATAAGATAACATCACATAACTTGCTCAGATTAGGAGTATATGAGACAGCGAAGGGGGGGCACAGGATGGTATATGATATTTTAAAAAATCAAGTGCAGTAAATTAACAATAAAATTATTTTAACAATATTTTGGGGATTATTCATAAATATTGTAATAATTAATAAAAAAAAATCACCTGAATTTTTTGCTGTCTATACTTTTTATTTTCAAATGACGTTACGCTGGTGCTATTTAGACAAGGTACCAGCGCATTAGCAATTTGCGAGACATACCTTTGACGGGTATGAGGTCTGTGAAGTATCCCTTCTGCTGGGCGTTATGCGCGTTAGTGTGCGACCGGAGCGCGTACTCGTCTTGTTCGGCGCGCGACGCGTTGAAGGCGGCCGCTAAGCGATCCGCGCTGTGACCCATCGTCTCACCAGACGAGAACTCGGCCACCGCTGGCAACTAGATTCGAGAGAGAAACGATTTATTACAGACAAGGCACACAGATAATTGATTACTTGACAGTCGTAGCGAAAATGAAATACGTTGGAAACGGTAGCTTATATATCAACAAATAAGGATGATTACTGGGTTAAAAAAATCTATTTAATCCGTCAGTCAGATAATAGAGAAATATAAGATGTGTATTTTTTTTACTTCACTTTAACAAGAAATAGCTTAGATAATAGGCATTAAAGGTGAGGAGTGGGGGCTCGCTACGTCAGTTTTGAAGAAAATGTACAAAAGTGTGACGTCATGTAATATTTTAACTCAATGTATCGCCTTAATTTAAAGATTACACAATAAAATACGTGTTTTAATATTTTTCAACAATCCTGACGGCAAGCAAAAATAAATTTTGTTGTTATCCCTATTATGCAGTACTATTCGTTTTGCAGGCGGAAAATGGAGCGTCGTGACGTCACATTTATTTAAAAAAAAAAAAATGTTTTGTTGTTAACAAATGTTCAAAAACTTCGTTGCGAGTGTAACCAGCACTCATTTTTATTGGAATGTGATGTCAAGGCACGGTATAAAAAGTTTTATTTTGATTTAGTTTGTATAAACGTGTTTATTTCTCCGATATATTTGTTTCATAGCTTTTTCAAATTAAAATAAACAGATAAGCCATTATTAAATTAAGAATGAATAAAACTATAATTACAATACACTTTTCGTTGAAAAAATAAATGTGATAACAGCTTAATATGATCATATGTAAGTTTTAAAATACTTTTACTAAACAGGGCATGTAGCCTTAAATTAAAATGACCTAAATTAACATATAGTTTGTAAAACACCAGCGATAACTTGATAAACTAGTTCTAGATTCCAGTCTTTATTGGTTCATGGGTTACCTGTAAAAAAATGCTAAAGAGCTAAATTTTGGTAACGTAATTTACAACTCATGTGTTTCATAGATGCACCAGAACGTAATTTCGATACGCGGCAAATGTCGGCCAATGAATATTAATTAAATATCTCGCCATCGGGAATTCAACTAATATCCAAGCGCCTGTGACTGCATCCTAACAACTTTTTCTGATTTCAAAAACGATTGATCGCACTTAAAAATGCAAGAGACATTTTTATAGACCAATAGGCAACTAATAATTTCTATGACTGTTATTCACCTCCGAGCAATAGGCCTGGAGATAGGCATTAAAAAAAAAACTGATCACATATAATATTAAAAAAAACCGATCACATATAACCGGTACACATAATATCATTTTTTCTAAAGGTGTATAACAAATTTAGCTCTCTAACATTCGTATATTTAAGAATAATTGAAAACCAAATGAAAAGTTTTTGTTTGGTCTGAGACTATTAACAGTTCTTACTTCATTCAAATTCTCATCTATTGGCAAAAAATATTTGGTTACTTATGACCTTATCTCAATTTCTCTCGACTATAATAATAATAAAAAAACCTATAATGGCCGATTGTTGTATGTACAATTCTTAAATACAATCATAATTATATATAAACGAGTAATTAAGTAAGGAATCGTAATCTAGATAATTTTATCTTAGTACCCATATATTAGTCAGTGATAGACAGCTCGTTCTCACCTCTGGTGCGAAGAAATCAGGTCGTATTGTGGCGAGGAGAGACAGCCTCTGAGCGGGAGTCTTGGCACGGTTCAGTCTCAGCAGTAAAGATCTCATCTTGCGCGAGTGGCGGATGGGAACATCAGACATGAACTCTACACCACCGGCCACAATCACCTCGTACGCGCCCGCTGCTATCATGCCGATACCTACAACAAACATATCTAGCTGTTGACCCGCGATTCTGCCCGCGTATATTATAGCCTATCTCACCCGCGTATGTTTTATTTCCCGTAGGTGAGAGTTTTCATTATCGGATCGGTACATTTCAGTACTGTATGTGCCTTATCCCCATTAGGTGACATACACGATCAGCACCAGGAACTAGATTTGTTTGCTGATAATCTGATATGTTTATGTAATAAAATTCATTTATATCTCAGTATGACATAATAATTTAAAATAAAATTATTGTTTTGACTTGAAATTTATATTTCCAATTTAATTAATGTTGATATCTATTTAAAATTTGCATTATACAATGTAATTTATGTTTTGTCTATTTAATTAACTTCTGGCTGACATCATATGAAAATGTACTTAGCTACCTTGCTGGTGCTTTGGTATGCACTGTAAGCCAGTAAGTGTGTTTGATTGAATTAATAAATAAATAAGTATTTCCGAAGATTACCCCCTACAAAAAAAGTTAGAAACTTTTATAATATCAGGATAGATTTAATACAAATGAGTTTCGTGAGTGTTCAAATTTACAAGTGGTAACATTTTAATATGATGTTTTTTTTATTGCTGGAGTGAAACTACATTGAGTATGTAACCCTACTTATAATATCAATATGATTTCTTATAAAAATATGTAATTTATGTATATAATTTTAATTATTTGGAGTATAATATGCTTGTTATACATTGACACTGGCTAATACAATAAGCCGAGTTTCTTTTAATAAAATTAGTATTTGCAGGATTACATGGTTTCATTTTAAATTTCAAGAAATATGTGATTCATAGTCGTTAGTAAAAAGTTAAACTTAGCTCAGAAAAATTTGGCTATAAAATAATAGGTGAGAGTTTTCATTATCGGATCGGTACATTTCAGTACTGTATGTGCCTTATCCCCATTAGGTGACATACACGATCAGCACCAGGAACTAGATTTGTTTGCTGATAATCTGATATGTTTATGTAATAAAATTCATTTATATCTCAGTATGACATAATAATTTAAAATAAAATTATTGTTTTGACTTGAAATTTATATTTCCAATTTAATTAATGTTGATATCTATTTAAAATTTGCATTATACAATGTAATTTATGTTTTGTCTATTTAATTAACTTCTGGCTGACATCATATGAAAATGTACTTAGCTACCTTGCTGGTGCTTTGGTATGCACTGTAAGCCAGTAAGTGTGTTTGATTGAATTAATAAATAAATAAGTATTTCCGAAGATTACCCCCTACAAAAAAAGTTAGAAACTTTTATAATATCAGGATAGATTTAATACAAATGAGTTTCGTGAGTGTTCAAATTTACAAGTGGTAACATTTTAATATGATGTTTTTTTTATTGCTGGAGTGAAACTACATTGAGTATGTAACCCTACTTATAATATCAATATGATTTCTTATAAAAATATGTAATTTATGTATATAATTTTAATTATTTGGAGTATAATATGCTTGTTATACATTGACACTGGCTAATACAATAAGCCGAGTTTCTTTTAATAAAATTAGTATTTGCAGGATTACATGGTTTCATTTTAAATTTCAAGAAATATGTGATTCATAGTCGTTAGTAAAAAGTTAAACTTAGCTCAGAAAAATTTGGCTATAAAAAGCTATCTTTTAATTTTTTTTTGTATATTTTACAAGGAAACCTATAAAAAAGCCTATGGTTTTAAGTAATTATAAAATTTGTGGCGGAATCGATAAGTGCGCGATTTGGACTAGCACTTGATTAAAGTTATGTCATTTAATCTGTGTAGATAGATGGCAGCACTCACCGGTGGTGATAGCCTGGTTAGATGATATACACGCCATGGTGACAGTGTGTGCGGGAGTTCGGTCGCTGAATCCGGCCGCCAGCGCCGCCTCGCGGCCAATGTTGGAAGTTTTCACCTCTTGGATAACTGTCCCGTACACAATGTAGTCAATAATGTCTTTAGAGATTCCAGTTTTTTGCAGAAGACCTCTGTAAAAGAGATGGATTTTTGTAAATTTTAAATAAATATTCAAACTACTTTGTGTTTTTTTTTATTATATTTGATTAGTTTTGCATTCATAATACTCTTGATATTATGTTCGACTCAAAGAAACATGTTTAAAATATTCACCAATCCAAAGTACCCCGACATGGTGTTCCCTGAAGAACTGGTGAATTTTTTAATTATTATTATTCATACATGTACTTTTATGTTTAATTTTTTTTTCTATGTTAATACCTTGTTATTAATATCCATAATATAATGTGATAAAGGATTTATTAAACTTCACTTTTTAGGGTTCCATACCCAAAGAGTAAAATGGGAACCCTATTACTAAGACTTTGCTGTCTGTCTGTCTGTCACCAGGCTGTATCTCAGGAACTGTGAAAGTAAGACAGTCGAAATTTTCAAAGATGATCTATTTCTGTTGCTGCTTCAACAACATATACTAGAAACTGGAATAAAATGAATATTTCAGTACTCTCTCATACAACGAATGTAATTTTTTTTGCTAGTTTCCAGTACAGAACCTTAAGTATGCAAGTCTGACTCACACTTGGCTGGTTTTTTATAAATTTTAGATTAATTTCTGTCATAATTATGTACTGCATATACTACTACTATTATATTTTGTCTAGTCATACGCACTATTTGCTTCATCATCATCATAATCACTTCAGCCGAGAGACACCCACTGCTGGGCATAGGCCTCCCCCGTTTGCTTGTTATTATTTAATTCCGTGCATTGCTGCCTGGCAGAAAGCAACATTACACAATATTTCTATAAGATTGTTTTACTAGTACTTATTGTTATTATAATTCATTCATGAGATTTTAATTATGAATTTAATTTAATATGTAACACATAATAAAAAAAAAAAAACACTAATTACATTTAATAAAAGTTATGTAGAACTTCTTATTTTAATATGATTTATGTATCTCAATGTCAACTTACAGCAAAGCATGTCGAGCTAACTCATGAGGCATCATCCTGGCATAATCAGTGAACGACACTAGGAATGGAGTTCTGACTCCATCCACGAGGACTACATTCTTTCCTGTGCGGTCCTGGAGAGTCTTTTTCTGTTGTAGGGCAGCTCCCACACTGAGGGCTCGGCGGGCGGTATCTGTTTTTGAATAAATTGTAGATTTTTATGTTACAGAATTAAAAGACCTCCAAACTTAATCAAAAGTGAATTCTTGATGTACTGTTAAAAGTTATATCAAACTTGTTGATGGAGAAAACTATAACAATGAAGAAGGCTTATATTGTACAGACTTGAAAAATGTACTTATTCAAAGAAGTCAATGAAATATTTTGTTGTAGTGAGACAAGCTAGTTAAATGAAAAACTCAATAAAAGCACTAAATAAAAAAAATTAACATATCTAAATATGAATGTGAATTAATGTAATGTGAAGTGGAGAAAACTTCGTACTGGATATTAACAGGTTTATGACTTTAATTTTTTTTAAACATCCCCAGCTTGAAAGCAAAGACCTTGAATAATTTAAGTTTATAAGACTAACATTTTAAAACTGTATGACAACTGCTAACCATAGAGATAATCAAGTATTAAGTTGTTTTAACAGTGAAAGTTTTTGCAGCAAAACAAAAGACATATTTTGTTTATTATGTCTTAAACATTAAAAACTATAGATTTGCAAAAAAGGTTCAAACTTATTAAATTCAAATATATCACCATTTATTAAACCTATTTATTTATTATTGCATATATCTATTCTAATTATAAGTATGGAGAAGATATTGATATATTTATCTGTGAATGTCCTTTCTGTATCAATAGAGGTAATAATGAAGGTTAAATTTTCTATTTTTATATCTGTAAATTTAGTAGCCTACTGTCACTTCCCATATTCCCATTCTTTTATGACTATAATCATTTACTAAAGAGGCACTAATAATTATATTATAACATTGACATTGCATGTGGAAAAAATTAAGTTTAGAACTTTAATTAAACTGAACTTTGCCAATATATTATTTCCTGTTGTTTCAAAATAGATCAGTAAATAACTTTGGAAATGTTCCAGTTAATTTTAATATTTTGAATAAATTGTACCAATGCCAACTCAACATAGGTCCAAAGTTTACCATTTAAAAAGTCTTCATGAGACTAAAATGGAAATACTTTTTATGGCATTAAAACTATTTAAATTACATTACAAAATAAACACAATTTCTTGGTATCCGTTGCATAAATCAAAATATTTAGATTTTCTTCACTTTTCTACGGCAAAAAAGGTTATAAAATATAGTTACCAAATTTTGCAGTCGATCCAACATGGGTAGCTTTTAGTAAAGATTTAGCTACGTGAGATGCCATGGCGCTTCAGTAATAATTTTATACGTAATATCTAATGCAGATGATGCCTGCAAGGTGAATATTATGGATTACTACAATAAATATTATTAAAAAACTTGAAACAAACTATCGGAAAGTTGGACTCTGACCTAATCTGACAGCTACTTTAGCGGTCCTCAGAGTCGGAGTTGCCTGCCTACAATAATTTGTAGAGTTGCTCGATTAATAATCAATAATCATTTATAAGTAATAACGAAACGTTATTTTGATGGTTTTAATATTGACATATATAAAAGATATAATACCTTATGGGGTATCTATTATTTAATTTTATATATGTTACTAGCTTTCGCTTGGTTGCCCCGGGCTGCGAGCAGCCCGGGGAGGTAACGAGAAGCTGGTGGAATCGGGGCGGTGGGGTTTCAAGTCCGCCTATTGTTGTGTCGGGTTTAAAGTTTGAAATTGCGTAGAAAAGGTCAGTAAGTTCTATCTTCAAATAAAAGGTGTTAAAGGACACAAAGCACCATACATCAAATAAAAAGTGTTGCCAGTTGACACTTAATAGAAAAATAAATATTCAGTCAAAAAACGCAAGCAAAACTTCAAATAAATTTTGTATAGATACTTAAAATAAGTTTTGTCTTTTATTCTCTTATTCTTATTTATTAGTAAATTACTGTATAATATTAAAAAACAATCGAACATATATTTCCATCAGTGTTACTATCATTAATTAATCAATTAAATGTCAATTGCATTATTACATTACATTATTTATGTAAGATTTATTTATTATATGAAAAGGGAACCGATGTCGTGGCCATATTAGAATAGATTAATTCACGACGCGATGGGGTTTAGTCCGCCTTCGTTTCAGAATAGAAGCTTTCGCTTGGTTGCCCAACAAGGTTGGCAAGTCACAGTAGCTAGTGGAATCGGGGCGGCGGGGTTTTAAGTCCGCCTCCGTTGCAGAATTTGAGTTTTTCGTTTTTTTTTGTGTTGTTTGTGTTATAGTATGAAATCGCCAAAAAAAGTTAGTAAGTTCTGTCTGCAAATGAAAGGTGTTTAAGCACCATACATCAAAGAAAAAGGGTAGCCAGTTTACGCTTAACAGAAAAAGAAATATTCAGTCGAAAAACGCAAGCAAAACTCTAAAAAAATTATAGTCTCTTATTCTTATTCAATAGTAAGTTTATATTTAGTATGAATGAAAAAGGATCGAGTAGATATTTCCCCCATTGTTACCTTAAATAATACACCAAATAAATAAATATCAAATTTCAAACTCATACCTACGTAGAACACTTTCATTTTGAATATCAAAAGAACATGTTTTCTCAATAATCTAAAAGTATAGAAAAATATATTTTAAGTATTAAATATCGTGTCAAAAATTGGATTTTCTTTTCTCCATACTTACCTATGAGAAAGTGTGGAATTAAGATACCTACACAAATGATCCATATATACACGCTACAGAGATCCCGAATTGTCAAGTCCATCGAAATCAAAATTGAAATAAAAATGGTCACGATCATCTTTTAAACCTTATAAACCAAATGTTACCATCAACAAAAGCGATTCGTTTCTGGCACTTCGCCGGCCGCTGCCGCGGCACGCTCGCTGCGCTCGCTCGGCTCGTGCGTTGTTTTTCATATACTAACCTAACCTAACCGATATGTCATAATAAACCTATACAAGTTTTTGTTGCTTTACTTATTGTAAAGTTCTTGAGCATAAACGAGTCGCTTGTGGAATCGGAGCGGTGGGATCTTAGGTCCGCCTCTTGTTATGTTTACAGTTTGAAATTGCCTAGCAAAAGTTAGTGAGTTCTATCTTCAAATAAATTATGTTTAAGTACACAAAGCTCCATACGACAAAGTAAAAGGGTTGCCAGTTTACGCTAAATAGAAAAAGAAACATTCAGTTGAAAAATGCAAGCAAAACTAAAATAAAATTTGGAATAGATCGGCTTGTAGTCATTTATTCTCTAATTCTTATTCAAAAGTAAGTGAATATTTAGTTAATACAGATATTGGAGTTTTAAGACCGCCTCTTGTTATGTTGGGTTTACAGTATAAAATTGCCTAGAAAAAGTTAGAAAGTTCTATCTTCAAATAAAAGATCTTTAAGTACGCAAAACATCATACATAAAAAAAAGGTTGCTAGTTTACACGCAATATAAAAAGAAATATTCAGATGAATAACGTAAAGAAAACTTAAAATAAATGTTGTATAGATCGCGTTATAGTCTTTTATTCTTATTCAATAGAAAATTTCCTAAAAATTAAAGTATCAAAAAAAAACAGTTTTTTATCATCTGGCAACACTTCAACTAAATACATTTTTTTTCTGTAAGTAGTCTGAAAAATGTTATCAATAATGCCAAAATCAGCTCTATAAAGTAAAAACCGTGAAAAATTATACATTTTCTAGTCACAGTTCATTAACCGAATGACCAGGTCTCCATTTTATTATGGCTCACTTCGCTCGCTTTTTCTTTTTGTTTTTTCGCAGTTCTAATCTAATCAATTGACCAGGTCTCTATTGATGGTGTTCTTTATGGCTCGCTTCGCTCGCATTTTATTTTAGTCATAGTTCTAACCCTACCAAATAACCAAATCTCTCTTCACAGTTACTCCTTATGGCTCGCTTCGCTCGCTTTTCGTTTAAGACACAGTGCTTACATAATCGATTGATCAGGTCTCTCTTAATGGTCTGGCATTATGGCTCGCTTCGCTCGCTTTTTGTTTTATTGGCAGTTCTAATCTAACTGATTGACCAGGCCTCTATTGATGGGGTTCTTTATGGCTCGCTTCGCTCGCATTTTATTTTAGTCACAGTTCTTACCTTACCAATTAACCAAATCTCTCTAAATGGTCACTCTTTATGGCTCGCTTCGCTCGCTTATTGTTTTAGGCACAGTGCTAACATAACCGATTGATCAGGTCTCTTTTAATGGTCTCGCATTATGGCTCGCTTCGCTCGCCTTTTAATCTAACTGGTTCATCAGATTTATAGTGATGGTGTTCTTTATGGCTCGCTTCGCTCGCATTTTATTTTAGTCACAGTTCTAACCTTACGAATTAATGAAATCTCTCTAAATGGTCATCTTTTATGGCTCGCTTCGCTCGCTTTTTGTTTTAGTCACAGTTCTAATCCAACCGAATGACAATGTCTCGCTCGCTTTATTTTTTTGGCTAAAATAGTGGTTTTTTTTTTCTCACCACGTAAAGATTAGGTAAAGATACACAAACGGTCTATACATATATGCTATAAAGCTCCCGAGTCGCCAGCTCGGTCAGAATCATTCTGAAATTAATATGGTGACTACTATCAGTGTTGCTAGTCGATCACTCAAATTATTCCACCAATTATGTTATAAATGCAACAGTAAAAATTTTGTTAAACAGTGAAATCACTGTAAAAAGATATTTTAATATTTTTCATAAAGACATACATGAAAGTTTCTCAAAAAATCCCGGTATAAAGAAAATTACAGATTTTTTTCATCTGGCATATTTTTTGTTAGAAGTATTCTTAAAAATGTTACCAAAAACGCCAAAATCAGCTGTATAAAGTGAAAGTCATGAAAAATGATCAATTTTCTAGATAAAACGGTCGCTATTAAGGCCGCCATCTTGAATTTTGAAATTTCAACCTCAGACCTATGTAGCCCATCTATTGACGCATCCAACGCAGTTCCTATTATTTTCCTAGTTGCTATAATGACTGCGCTAAAGTCCAAAACATGAATAGTGGGCATTGAACTTTCAAACCGCCTTAGCTGCCGGGGTTGCCAGATGTAGGCGATGAAAACAGTCAAATGTGATTCCGGGATGCGCCCTTCATCGTCGGATACCAATTTTCAAGTTCTAAAATTGTTCCTTTGACACTTACAGTTTTTGGGGTAAATCTCAAAAACTACCCTAAAATCGGGTAATTTTTTTCCACCACATGAAAGAGTCTATAGAGATGGGCAATCGCTCCATACATACCAAATACCTGCGGGGTTGCCAAGTCAGTCAAAATCGAGGTTGAATTTCAAAGGTTGTTTGCTCTCAGTGTTGCCAGTCGATCATTCTATTTTTTCCATCAGGTATCTTGAAAAGTTAAAATTAAAATATTTGCATTGAAAAAAAATTAAAATTCGACAAAAAGTGTTTCCTCAAAAATCTCATAA
The DNA here is from genome assembly GCA_918026875.4 of Diatraea saccharalis. NCBI lineage: Eukaryota > Metazoa > Arthropoda > Insecta > Lepidoptera > Crambidae > Diatraea > Diatraea saccharalis. The sequence goes on from OU893336.1 coordinate 9,113,516, forward strand.
AGTATCAAAAATTTTCGAGTTTTTTTTTCACCAGGCAACACTTTAGTTACTTGCCTAAAAAATGTTTCCCCGGAAGTACTCTGACAAATGTCGCCAAGTGCGTCAAAATCGGCTCGACGTGGCGACGATACCCAATTTTTTGGATAAAATGGCCGCGGGTTTGGCCGCCATCTTGAATTTTGAAAATCCGGCTCCGTACCGGTGTGGCCAACTCGATAGCGCATCCGATGCAGTTTATGCCATTATCCTAGTGGCAAAACCGATTGCGCTAGAGTCGACAAAGTAAAAAATGGGCAAAATTTTTCAAATTGCCCCATATACCAGGGTTGCCAGGTGTCGACGATAAAAATGGTCAAATGTCATTTCGGGGAGTGCCCCTCGTCGAGGAAATGCATATTCGAAATCCCAAAACGGCTCCTTCTACTTTTCATCTTTTTGGGGTAAATCTCCGAAATTACCCTAAAATCGGGGAAAATTTTCACCTCATTCGAAAGAGGCGGCCGAGACTCACGACCAGTTCATACCAGGCGAAGCGTTCCGATGTTGCCATGTGTGCTAAAAGTGCGTTTGAATTTTTCGAAAAAGTGAAAAAATCACAAAATGGCCGCTGCCGGCGCCGCCATATTGACTTTTCCGAGTTTCATAATTTTCCCATAGTCACGACTATATCTGGCGCGACACCTCATTCACAGATTTTCTCCGCTTGCCACCCAGGTTCCCAAACAATTCGGGTTATGAGGGCATGTCGAAAAACACGTTTTCTACCGTGGAGCCCAGGGTTGTCAGCTCGCAGAAACGAAAACTACCAAAAGTCATAGGGCTCCCCCGGTGCCACACCGCATCGAGTCTGTTTTCCGCGAAAAGTGCGTATTTCCAAATTTCACTTTTCTCCCAAAATCTCCTAAACTACCACGAAAATGGTAGAAATTATTACCAACTTAAAAAGTTAGCAGCGAGCCCCACGACCGCCCCATACGACGCGAACCCGTCCGACGCCGCCATCTTGCAGAAAATCTCACTGGAAAATGGCGATTTTTCATTGCCGAAACAAAATGGCCGCCACCGCCGCCGCCATGTTGAAGCGCAAATGAAAACTCCCCATACGTGAAAATCGACTATACTTCCGAGTCACCAGCGTAAAAATCCCCCATCCAAACCCACCACAAAAGAAACGACATCCGCCCGAACAGAGGTCAAAAAATGACAATTTTCTAGGTAAAATATCTCGGCCGCCATTTTGTTTTTTTAATCAAACCTTTTTTCAGTGTCATTTTTTTAGCCAAATCTATGACCATTTTGAATATCGTAATCGTAGAGTGTATACTTTAGAAATTAAAAAAATTATCTCGCCGCCATTTTGTTTTTTGGCTGCATAGGAATACCATTTCAACTCATTAAAAAAATATATTGTCAGTCTCCATACATAAAAACGTCATTTACCACCTCCTTCTGCCTGAAAAAAGCATGGAGTGAGTCAGTGAGTCAGTGAGTGGTAATTAAGCTTTATATATTATAGATAGACTAGCCTTCGCTTGGTTGCCCCGGGCTGCGAGCAGCCCGGGGAGGTAACGAGTAGCTGGTGGAATCGAGGCGGTGGGGTTTCAAGTCCGCCTATTGTTATGTCGGGTTTACAGTTTGAAATTTCCTAGAAAAGGTCAGTAAGTCCTGTCTTCAAATGAAAGGTGTTTAAACACCATACATCAAAGAAAAAGGGTTGCCAGTTTACGCTTAACAGAAAAAGAAATATTCAGTCAAAAAACGCAAGCATAACTTAAAATAAATTATGTATAGATACTTAAAATAAGTTATGTCATTCATTCTCTTAATCTTATTTCTTAGTAAATTACTGTATAATGTTAAAAAACAATCGAACATATATTTCCATCAGTGTTACTATCATCAATTAATCAAAAAAAAATTCAAGAAATATAACCGATGTCGTGGCCAGATATTAGAATAGATCAATTCACGATGCGATGGGGTTTTAAGTCCGCTTCCGTTGCAGAATTTGAGTTTTTCGATTTTTTTTTATGGTTTGAAATCGCCAACAAAAAGTTAGTAAGTTCTGTCTTCAAATGAAAGGTGTTTAAGCATCATACATCAAAGAAAAAGGGTTGCCAGTTTATGCTTAATAGAAAAAGAAATATTCAGTCGAAAAACGCAAACAAAACTCTAAATAAATTATAGTCTCTTATTCTTTTCAATAGTAAGTTTATATTTAGTATGAAAAAGGATCGAGTAGATATTTCCCCCAGTGTTACCTTAAATAATACACCAAATAAATAAATGTCATATTTTAAACTCATACCTACGTAGAACACTTTCATTTTGAATATCAAAAGAACATGTTTTCTCAATAATCTAAAAGTATAGAAAAATATATTTTAAGTCTTAAATATCGTGTCAAAAATTGGATTTTCTTTTCTCCATACTTACCTATGTGAAAGCGTGGGTAAAGATACCTACACAAATGGTCCATATATATACACGCTATAAAGATCCCGAATTGTCAAGTCCATCGAAATCAAAATTGAAATTAAAATGGTCACGATCATCTTTTAAACATTTTAAACCAAATGTTACCATCAACAAAAGCGATTCGTTTCTGGCACTTCGCCGGCCGCTGCCGCGGCACGCTCGCTACGCTCGCTCGGCTCGTGCGTTGTTTTTCATACACTAACCTAACCTAACCCATATGTCATTATAAACCTATACAAGTTTTTATTGCTTATTGTAAAGTTCTTGAGCAGAAACGAGTCGCTTGTGGAATCGGAGCGGTGGGATTTTAGGTCCGCCTCTTGTTATGTTTACAGTTTGAAATTGCCTAGAAAAAGTTAGTAAGTTCTATCTTCAAATGAATTATGTTTAAGTACACAAAGCACCATACGAAAAAGGGTTGCCGGTTTACATTAAATAGAAAAAGAAACATTCAGTTAAAAAACGCAAGCAAAAATAAATTAAAATTTGGAATAGATCGACTTGTAGTCATTTATTCTTATTCAAAAGTAAGTTAATATTTAGTTAATACAGATATTTGAGTTTTAAGACCGCCTCTTGTTATGTTGGGTTTACAGTATAAAATTGCCAAGAAAAAGTTAGTAAGTTCTATCTTCAAATAAAAGATCTTTAATTACGCAAAACATCATACATGAAAAAAAAGATCGCCAGTTTACACGCAATATAAAAAGAAATATTCAGTTGAAAAATAAGAAAACTTAAAATAAATATTGTATACATCGTTTTGTAGTCATTTATTCTTATTCAATAGAAAATTTCCTAAAAATCACAGTATCAAAAAAAAAACTGGTTTTTATCATCCGGCAACACTTCAACTGAATATATTTTCTGTAAGTAATTTGAAAAATGTTATCAATTACGCCAAAATCAGCTCTATAAAGTAAAAACCGTGAAAAATGATACATATTCTAGCACACTCATAAGCACATTTGTTCACAGTTCCTTAACCGATTGACCAGGTCTCCATTTATTATGGCTCGCTTCGTTCGCTTTTTCTTTTTGTTTTTTTTTTCGCAGATCTAATCTAACCGATTGACCAGGTCTCTATTGATGGTGTCCTTTATGGCTCGCTTCGCTCGCATTTTATTTTAGTCATAGTTCTAACCCTACCAATTAACCAAATCTCTCTTAACAGTTACTCCCTATGGCTCGCTTCGCTCGCTTTTTGTTTTAGACACGTTGCTAACATAATCGATTGATCAGGTCTCTCTTAATGGTCCAGCATTATGGCTCGCTTCGCTCGCTTTTTGTTTTATTGACAGTTCTAATCTAACTGATTGACCAGGCCTCTATTGATGGTGTTTTTTGGCTCGCTTCGCTCGCATTTTATTTTAGTCACAGTTTTAACCTTGCCAATTAACAAAATCGCTCTTAATAGTTAACCTTTATGGCTCGCTTCGCTCGCTTTTTGTTTGAGTCACAGTGCTAACATAACCGATTGATCAGGTCTCTTTTAATGGTCTCGTATTATGGCTCGCTTCGCTCGCTCTTTGTTTTGGTCACAGTCCCTTAAACGATTGACCAGGTCTCCAATTATTATGGCTCGCTTCGCTCGCTTTATGTTTTATTGACAGTTCTAATCTGATTGACCAGGCCTCTATTGATGGTGTTCTTTATGGCTCGCTTCGCTCGCATTTTATTTTAGTTACAGTTCTTACCTTACCAATTAATCAAATCTCTCTAATTGGTCACTCTTTATGGCTCGCTTCGCTCGCTTTATTTTTCTGGTGAAAATATTGGAATTTTTTCTTACCACGTAAAGATTGAGTAAAGATACACGAACGGTCAATATATGCAAAACTTTCGAGCTGCCAGCTCACTCAGAATCATTCTGAAATTAACATGGTGATCACTATCAGTGTTGCTAGTCGATCACTCAAATTATTCCATCAATTATGTTATAAATGCAACAGCAAAAATTTTGTTAAACAGTGAAATCATTGTAGAAAGATATTTAAATATTTTCATAAAGACATACATGAAAGTTTCTCAAAAATCTCGGTGTAAATGATACGACCGCTTGTCTTTAGCACACTGACATTTAATCATTTTTATTTTATAGTCTATTTTAATATATACAAATATATGGTATTCCAAAAAGTATAGTTATATAAAATCAAAGAGTATAGTAAACCTGGTATCAAAAGCTATTTACATATTAGAGCACAGTTAGTCGTGAACACTCGGTATAAAAAAATTTACAGATTTTTTTTCATCTGGCAACACTTCAGCTGAATACATATTTTTTGTTAGAAGTATTCTTAAAAATGTTACCAAAAACGCCAAAATCTCTATAAAGTGAAAGTCATGAAAAATTATCAATTTTCTAGATATAAAATGGTCGCTGGTTAAGCCGCCATCTTGAATTTTGAAATTTCAACCTCAGACCTATGTAGCCCATCTATTGGCGCATCCAACGCAGTTTCTATTATTTTCCTAGCGGCTATAATGACTGCGCTAGAGTCCAAAACGTGAATAGTGGGCATTAAATCTTCAACCCGCCGTAGCTGCAGGGGTTGCCATGTGTAGGCGATGAAAACAGTCAAATGTGATTTTGGGATACGCCCTCTATCAACGGATACCAATTTTCAAGTTCTAAAATTGTTCCTCTGACATTTACAGTTTTTGGGGTAAATCTCAAAAAATACCCTAAAATAGGGTAATTTTTTTCCACCATGCGAAAGAGTCTATAGAGATACACAATCGCTCCATACATGCCAAATACCTTCGGGGCTGCCAAGTCGGTCAAAATCGAGGTTGGATTTCAAACGTTGTTTGCTCTCAGTGTTGCCAGTCGATCGTTCTATTTTTTCCATCGGGTATCTTGAAAAGTTAAAATTAAAATATTTGCATCAAAAAAGTGCGAAAATTCGACAAAAATTGTTTCCTCAAAAATCTCATAAAGTATCAAAAAATTTCAAGATTTTTTTTCACCTGGCAATACCTCAGTTACTTACCTAAAAATTGTTTCCCTGGAAGTAGTCTGACAAATTACGCCAAGTGCGTCAAAATCGGCTCGATGCGGTGACGATACCCAATTTTCCGGATAAAATGGCCGCTGGTTTGGCCGCCATCTTGAATTTTGAAAATCCGGCTCCGTACCGGTGTGGCCAACTCGTTAGTGCATCCGATGCACTTTTTACCATTTTCCTAGTGGCAATACTGACTGCGCCAGAGTCGACAAAGTAAAAAATGGGCGAAATTTTTCAAATCGCCATAAACACCAGGGTTGCCAGGTGACGACGATGAAAATAGCCAAATGTCATTTCGGAGAGTGCCCTCTGTCGAGGAAAAGTATTTTTGAAATTCCCAAACGGCTCCTTCTACTTTTCAACTTTTTGGGGTAAATCTCCGAAATTACCCTAAAATCGCGGAAAATTTTCACCTCTCACAAAAGAGCCAGCAGTCATCCACGATCGGTCCTTACTAAGCGAAGAGCTACAATGTTGCCATGTGTGCTAAAAGTGCGTTTGAATTTTTCGAAAAAGTGAAAAAATCACAAAATGGCCTCTGCCAGCGCCGCCATATTGATTTTCCCGAGTTTCATAATTTTCCCATAGTCACGACTACATCAGACAAGGAACCTCATTCACAGATTTTCTCCGCTGGCCACCCAGGTTCCCAAACAATTCGGGTTATGCGGGCATGTCGAAAAACACGTTTTCTACCGTGGAGCCCAGGGTTGTCAGCTCGCAGAAACGAAAACTACCAAAAGTCATAGGGCTCCCCCGGCACCACACCGCACCGAGTCTGTTTTCCGCGAAAAGTGCGTATTTTGAAATTTCACTTTTCTCCCAAAATCTCCTAAACTACCAAGAAAATGGTAGAAATTAGTACTAATATGGAAAGATCCTACCGAGCCCCACGACCGCCCCATATAAAGAAAACCAGTACATTGCCGCCATCTTGGAGAAAATCTCACTGGAAAATGGCGATTTTTCACTGCCGAAACAAAATGGCCGCCCCCGCCGCCGCCATGTTGAAGCGCAAATGAAAACTCCCTCTACGTGAAAATTGACTATACTTCCGAGCTGAAAGAGCAAAAATCCCTCCTCCGGACCCACAAAAAAACAATTGACGATTGCCCGAACAGAGGTCGAAAAATGTCAATTTTCGAGGTAAAATATCTCGGCCGCCATTTTGTTTTTTTAATCAAACCCTTCTGCATTGCCATTTTTTTAGCCCACTCTACGACCATTTTGAATATGGTAACCGTAGAGTGAATACTGTAGAAATTGAAAAAATTATCTCGCCGCCATTTTGTTTTTTGGCTGTACCGATACGCCATTTCAACTCATAAAAAAAAAATATTGTCACTCTCCATACATGAAAACGTCATTTACCAACTCCTTCTACCCGAAAAAAGCATGGAGTGAGTCAGTGAGTCAGTCAGTGGTAATTAAGCTTTATATATTATAGACTAGCCTTCGCTTGGTTGCCCCGGGCTGCGAGCAGCCCGGGGAGGTAACGAGTAGCTGGTGGAATCGGAGCGGTGGGGTTTCAAGTCCGCCTTCGTTGTGAAATTTGTGTTTTTCGATTTTTATTTGTTAAGTTTGTTTTCTAGTTTGAAATTGCCTACAAAAAGTTAGTAAGGTCTATCTTCAAATGGAAGGTGTTTAGGCACCATACATTAAAGAAAAAGGGTTACCAGTATATACTTAATAAAAAAAGAAATATTCAGTTGAAAAACGCAAGCACAATTAAAAAATAAATTTCCTATAGATCGCCTTGTAGTCTTTTATTCTTATTCAATAATAAATTCCTAAAACAGACGGTATCAAAAAAAAAATTTTTTCCATCTGGCAGCACTTCAGTTGATGATAATTTTTTGGAAGTAATCTGAAAAATGTTTTCATATGCGTCAAAATTAACTGTATAAAGTGAAAATTGTAAAAGAATATCATTTTTCTAGATAAAATGATTACTGCTTAAGCCGCCATCTTGAATTTTGAAATTTTGATCTCATACTTATGTAGCACACCTATTGGCGCATCCAACGCAGTTTTTGTTATTTTCCTAGCGGCGATAGTGACTGAGCTAGAGTCCAAAACGTGAATAGTGGGCATTAAATCTTCAAACCACCGTAGCTGCCGGGGTTGCCAGGTGTAAGCGATAAAAATAGTCAAATGTGATTTCAGGATGCGCCCTCCATCGACGGATGCCAATTTTCAAGTTCTAAAAGTATTCCTTTGACAGTTATAGTTTTTGGGGTAAATCTCAAAAACTACCCTAAAATCGGGTAATTTTTTTCCACCATATGAAAGATTCTATAGAGATACACAATCGCTCCATACATGCCGAATACCTGCGGGGTTGCCAAGTCGGTCAAAATCGAGGTTGAATTTCAAACGTTGTTTGCTCTCAGTGTTGCCAGTCGATCGTTCTATTTTTTCCATCGGGTAACTTGTAAAGTTAAAATTAAAATATTTGCATCGAAAAAAATTCAAAATTCGACAAAAAGTGTTTCCCCAAAAATCTCATAAAGTATCAAAAATTTTCAAGATTTTTTTTCACCTGGCAACACCTCAGCTACTTGCCTAAAAATTGTTTCCCCGGAAGTAGTCTGACAAATGTCGCCAAGTGCGTCAAAATCGGCTCGACGTGGTGACGATACCCAATTTTTCGGATAAAATGGATGCTGGTTTGGCCGCCATCTTGAATTTTGGAAATCCGGCTCCGTACCGATGTGGCCAACTCGATAGCGCATCCGATGCAGTTTTTACCATTTTCCTAGTGGCAATACCGACCGCGCTAGAGTCGACAAAGTAAAAAATGGGCAAAATTTTTCAAATCGCCGCTCCTACCAGGGTTGCCAGGTGACGACGATGAAAATGGTCAAATGTCATTTCGGGGAGTGCCCTCCGTCGAGGAAAAGCATTTTTGAAATTCCCAAACGGCTCCTTCTACTTTTCACCTTTTTGGGGTAAATCTTCGAAATTACCCTAAAATCGGGGAAAAATTTCACGTCATTCGAAAGAGCCAGCGGAGACTCACGACCAGTCCATACCAGGCAAAGAGCTCCGATGTTGCCATGTGTGCTAAAAGTGCGTTTGAATTTTTCGAAAAAGTGAAAAAATCACAAAATGGCCGCTGCCGGCGCCGCCATATTGATTTTCCCGAGTTTCATAATTTTCCCATAGTCACGACTATATTTGGCGCGACACATCATTCACAGATTTTCTCCGCTGGCCACCCAGGTTCCCAAACAATTCGGGTTATGAGGGCATGTCGAAAAAAATGTTTTCTACCGTGCAGCCCAGGGTTGTCAGCTCGCGGAAACGAAAACTACCAAATGTCATAGGGCTCCCCCGGCGCCACACCGCATCGAGTCTGTTTTCCGCGAAAAGTGCGTATTTCCAAATTTTACTTTTCTCCCAAAATCTCCTAAACTACCACGAAAATGGTAGAAATTAGTACTAATATGGAAAGAACCCACCGAGCCCCACGACCGTCCCATAGAACGCAAACCCGTCCACCGCCGCCATCTTGGAGAAAATCTCACTGGAAAATGGCGATTTTTCATTGCCGAAACAAAATGGCCGCCACCGCCGCCGCCATATTGACACGCGAATAAAAACTTCCCCTACGTTAAAATCGACTATATTTCCGAGTCGCCTGTGAAAAGATCCCCCCTCCGAACCCACAAAAAAAGAAATGACGATCGCCCGAACAGAGGTCGAAAAATGTCAATTTTCTAGGTAAAATATCTCGGCCGCCATTTTGTTTTTTGAATCAAACCTTTTTTCAGTGTCATTTTTTTAGCCAAATCTACGACCATTGTGAATATCGTAACCGTAGAGTGAATAATGTAGAAACTAAAAAAATTATCTCGCCGCCATTTTGTTTTTTCGCTGAACCCCAATGCCATTTCAACTCATTAAAAAAAAATATTGTCACTCTCCATACATGAAAACGTCATTGACCACCTCCTTCTACCCGAAAAAAGCATGGAGTGAGTCAGTCAGTCAGTCAGTGGTAATTAAGCTTTATATATTATAGATGTATAAGTATAGGGCATGTATAAGTTTAAAATTTACTCATCTCATTTCTTCCCTCTCTTTTTCGCACATACCTACTTATATCTTAGCATTCTCAGAAACGCTCCGTTCTATTACGTACATTTCTATCATTCAATAAAAAAAACAATCACTTCTATGTAAAATATATAATAAACTCTTATTCCTTTGTAATAAAAGCGAAAACATTTTGGTCCGAGTTGTAGATCGAAGGATTCGAGGGACTTCTTTCGTCGATTTTCAGTTTTTAAGCGACTTCAAAATCGAAAAGGAGTAGGTTATATATGTTCGATGGCGAGGTATGCTTTTTTAATAATGTTCAGCGATTTTTCGCCAATTGTTGACCGATTTTAAAACTATTTTTTTTTATTCGACAGCTCAATGGACCAAGGTGTTCTCATTTAAATTTTATCGAAATCCAATCAATAGTTTTCTCTGTATAACAAAATAAAATGTGCTTTTCATCAGATATCATCTAAATATTTTGATGGCATGTTTATGTCAGCCAAAAACTTAAAAAATAGAATCGACTTTAAACTACGAAAAGTGAAAAATAATACTTATTTCAGAAGCGATTTATTTACAAAAATATATATATGTTAAACTGAGAACATCCTTTTTTTAAGTCGGTTAAAAACAAAAGTATTTTGGGTAGTTTTAAAATCCGAAAGGAGGATTTTGTATGTTAAATAGGTATGTATATTTTTTATGTAAGTAGGTATGTTCATTGATTTATTCTTGAATTTTGAACAAACAAATTTAGTGTGAACTATCAAACTACCCGTTTCCCCGCAACTTAGTCTGCGTAAAATTATAGGTTATGTTCCCCGCGTATCATGTAGCTTCCCGTAGATCAAATAATTTTATAACCGGTCCAATAGTTTCGGAGCCTTTTCAATTCAAACAAACAAGCATTCAAATATTTTCTCTTTGTACTAAGAGTAAATATAGATTATTAAAAAAAAAAATGGATCAAATAAACAAAATCTCCTTTCGTACGACTTTCACTTTTCTTAGGACTTTTTGTCTCGTGAAATGTAAAAAATCTCAAGTTATTTCAGTTATAGTCAGTTGAGATATTGTACGTTTCTCTATTCTGAAACCTGCCATTTCATTATGTTGACATATTACTATATTTATAGATATTTATTATTTTTAGTGTTACGTATTACGTATAAAAACCTATAAATATCACAAAAAAACATGGAAGTAAAAACTTTTTTTCAAAAATAGAACTGACGGATATTGAGGACTGGCGGAGGTTCTCTGTAGGTTATTATAAATTAAGTAATAACCGCCCAACTTCAATATCAGTTTCTTGAATAAGACGATTTTAAGATAAGTATTCTTATCACTTTCCAAAAGCTTGAATTTAGTTCTGTTTTAAAAAAAAGTTTTTATTGGTTTACTATAACTACAAGTTTATGCTTAATTTTTCTAGATTATGGAACAAAATAACTCTGTATTATACATTATACTCTGTATTATATCTTGTTTGAATATAGAATTGCGTTTAGTTTTAAATTAACCTACAAGAATCACGAACATAACTGCAATAACAAAACAAGCTCTATAAAATGGCGGGTAGAATAAAAAAAATAACTTTAAAAGTTCTCGAATTTCTTTCGTCCATTTTATAGAACACGTGATTATAAACGCAGCTATTTAGTCCAAATATCTGCAATTTATATATTGATGGAGTAAAAGTATCTACTTTAAATCTGTAAGTTATTAATCTTATTACATGGAAAATAATTAGTAGAAGGACAGGCTTTTTAAGAAATATTAGCATAAAAAATTATTATATTAGACGATTGTGGTAGGCCACACCTTGTGCGAAAAGTAGAAATATAGCCGTAATTTTTATCTAAATGGACTATTCCCGTCAACTAATACTATTTAGTTGACGGGAATGATTTCATTTTTATTTTAAATTAATTGTTTTTCAGCGACTTCGCCCGTGAATATTATAGCCATCCACGTATGATGTAGGTCCCATATTGAGAAATAATTTTTGAAATTGGTCCAGCAGGAGTCTATTCACTGCAAAAAAAAAAAACAATTAAATTTTTCATCTATTATTGCTATTGGTATAGATAAAGATATCTAATTGTATTTTATCTTGTGAGGGGATGGTTTCATAATGTCGGTACTTCGAAAAAGCTGAAAGTTCTATTTTTAAGTGTGAAAAGATGTCGTCAAATTTATGAATAATTGCACTTGGAAAACCCACCTACTCAAAAATTCAAAATATTTATATATATTATCTTGAATTCTGAATTCGGGTATTTTAAATTATGTAACATCCAAATTGAAAAATTAATGCATTCGGTGTACTATTGCAAAGATTGAATGATTTGGCCACTTCTTTCGGTTATTGGATGAGTGACAGCAAATGAGTTTGTAAATGTTTAGGAAGGCTAATAACGTCCTGAGGGCCTGCTTTGTATATCGAAACGTATGAAAATTCGGAAAATTTTCAATCGTTCCTTATATCTGTGAAGATTATCTTTGAAACAGAGGCAGTTTCAGGAAGAAAAATGGGTTTCGTTAGAATTATATCGTCGTTTCGAATATACCTAGCCATTAGTTCTGTTACAAAGAAAATATCCGGTAATTTCTAAAAATATAATTTTATTTTGAAGTTTTATATGTGATTATGTAGAGTGAAATAGATATGTTAACGTACTAAATGTACATTAGTTATTCAAAGTGTCCACCCTTAGTTTTAACGCACGCTTTTAAACGGTCGGGCCATTCATCGATGGATTTACGAACGGTTTCCATTGGAAACTTGGCCACTGCTGCCTCCAAAGATTTCTTGAGCGATTCAATATTTGGGTGACGCTTAGATAAGGCTATGTCCTCTAGCACATACCATAATTTATAGCCCAAAGGTTTTAAGTACGGACTAGCCGAAGGCCAATCATCCGACAAACACAAGCTCGATGTGGAATTTGCTAAATATCGTCATTTTACAGTTAACAGAATGGCGTTTGTCCCAGTGCTGGTTTTATCGGCATTGGTACTGTCATGCTCCGGACAGGCGATAGACGACTACGATTCACTTGATCTGGAGTGTGCCCGCGAGAACATGTACCACTGCAACGACGGAGCGTGTGTTCCCTTCTCAAAGTACTGTGACGGCGAAATAGACTGTCCCGACGGATCCGACGAGAATTTGTGTGGTAAGTTAACCTTTTTTGTCATAGGGGGAATGCTTTAAGGACTGTCCATTCACACGGACCCGCCTGAAGGCTAGACAAAACGTCGTCACATACCCACTAAGCCCCCTCCGATGAATCGTCACTTTTAGGGCAAGGACTTGAGATCCATAAGGGAATGCTCCACACTCAGCCCCTGAGTGGGAAACCTTTTTGCTCACTTACTACGTCTTACTACGACGACTTCTAATAGGATTTATATCAAAAAAGTATGGGTTGCTTTTAACAAAACTTGTTACTAACATATTGATTTGATAAATGCTATTATTTTTGTTAAAGCTGATGAGTTTCTTGCTCATTTTTCTTATTAACCAAAAGACATCCAGAACAAAAAAGAGGCAAGTAAAAAAAGTACGTACTTCGAAAGTACTTTTAATAGGTAATTTTATTTCTTTGAAATAAGTAAAAGAAATTAACGGTTGGACAAAAAATCACAGTTGAAAAAATAGCTTACACAAATAGGTAAATTATGTCGAACATTATCATCATTTGCTGTCGTCGGGTAGCGTACTCTGAGTTTCTTACGGCTGGTTTCTGTTCAAAATTTTCTTCAAAATTTTATTTAAAAAAATCAGTAACGAAAACTTGTTAAGTGTTAGAGTCAGGTGTTAGAGTTTCATTCTCTAAAGTCTCACCCGCTATAACCCCACGCGGCTGTAGGCAAAAGCTTTTGATGGCCGTATCACAGGATTTTTATTTGACATGAAATTCCCGTGTCACCCCTACACGTCACACTTACTCATATATCTCATTGATTCTGTCTAGTCAAGCGCAAGTCAGGAACGACTCAATGCTCCAGATTCGAGCACTATCTATGTAAGGATCAAAACAAGTGTATACCTTTCGAGTGGATGTGCAACAACGTCACAGAATGTGACGACGGCAGCGACGAGGAAGACTGCACTATAATGCCAGAGCCGGACAAAAATGTAAGTAACGGATATCCATCTTTATAGGCTTCCATACCCATACCTTCGCCTACCTTCCCATGTTTCCATATAAATATCCATACCCATAGGATATCTCACTCTCGACCAGAGAAAAGTGACGTTTGGTGTAGTAAAACAGCAGGTTTCTGAATTGATAAAAACGTACATAATCTCAACTGATTACTCTCAATAACTTAAGTTTTTTACGTTTCTAAAGTCTTAGTTTTATCAAACTGCTATCAGTTGATATTTATAAAAACTAAAAGCAGAAACGAAAACCTGTTTGAGTATATTTCAAGTGTAGTTTGAGACGTTGCTAATTTTAAATTCACAATTCACAAACCGTGTGAAAGCGTATTTCGAGTTTTTCATGCTACGCGTGTTATGAATGGGGCGTACCCAGGAAAAGTTAGTCTTATAAAACCTCCTAACGCATCATTGCTAACCCAGCGTTACGTATTTTTTTTTATAGTCAATGTCACTTTTCGCCGGTGTGCCCATAGAAAATCTTAGATCCTAAAAAAGAAAAGGGACATTTGGTGTAGACAGTGATTCTCGTGTATATCATGCTACACTTACAGATGTTTCTCATGAAACGTAGCGGATAGTCGAAATTTTGCACAGATGATGATATAGGTATTTTTGTTTTCGCTATTGCGACAAAAACTAAAAACTGAATAAAATAAATATTTGATATACTATACGGTGATACGGTACCATACAACAAACGTGATTTATTGCGTATTTTTTTACAGATAATGGTACGGAATCCTTAATGAGCGAGTCAGACTCGCATGTGGCCGGTTTTTATCCGTTTTATGGACCATCCAATTGTTACGAAGAGACCGCATTTCGTTTAATGCACGTAGTTTCTTTAAGGCACTCTTGTATGTACTACTTTCGCCTACGTTCCCATACAAATATGCAATAAATAAGCAGTGAGAGCTTTTAAAGAGGCGGTCGTTTGATTTTGATTATATTATTTATATTTTATCAAGCCAATTATTGAAATTTATGTTTCTGTTGTAATAAACAATCGATCATAGGTTTATTTTCATAAAACTATTTTTATTTGGCAAGTATTAGCATAGTCGTAGAATTAAATTGGTTTAAAAAGTGGTAATTTCGTACAATCTTGCCTTAATGCGTGCGCTTGTATATAAGGATATCACCCAGTTGTAAAGATTAAATACTTTAATACCGGGTATTAGACGCGATTTTACACTGACCTGCGCCGACCTATATAAGTATTTAATAATGCAGCGCGATAGTTTAAAAGTGAAGACCATTAAGATTGTCATTAGTTTAAAGCGACATTTCCGATTCAAATTTTCATTAGAGCTTAAAGTCGTAATTAAACCTTAAAAATCGTTTATGCAATTGAGAGGTGTCTTGATTGTTCAAGACCCGCAAAGTAAGATCGCAAAAACTCGCAAAGTTAATATGTAGTTTGATTAAATAAAATTAAGAAATAACAAATATTTGTATTTACAAAATATTCCATACGTACATAAAATGGTTTCTTAAAAAAATTTGATCATTACCCAATACATTAATAAACGCTTAATATGTATATTATTAAAAATAATAAAGTGGGTAAGGATATTTTTTTTTTTATGGTTCGCAACAATAAAAATAGAGTGGTTATTAAATATGATTATAACAAGAAAAAAATAAGTAGAGCTTAAAGACTTAGTCGGTCTACTATTCCGGAAGTTTCTCAAAGGCTTGTCATATGATTAGTGACCAAAAACATATTATCTATAATTAATGCCCACCCAACCATATTGGGCCTGTGTAAAGGGTTATAGCCCGGTCTTCCTAGACGATTCTAACCATAGGAGTAGTCTGCGCTCCAGCAGTTTGGAGGCTTATTATAATGAAAAAAAAAACACTTATCAATTCTCTCAGGCTACGTGTAAAGGTTTCGCGTGTGATGGCGGCCGCTGCATATCTAACTTATGGATCTGCGATGGACGCTACGATTGTGATGATAGATCCGATGAGCATTCCGAGGATTTGTGCCGTGAGTTTTTTATGTGTTTTACATAAATATTATTTCAGTCTTTATACCGTTACCTCGTTAGTAATGTAATACTGGATCTGCCCTGCGATTCTGTAAAAATCCAAACCCGAAATCGAATTCACTCAGGTGTCCGAATTCACTTCAAAAAGCGGCATCCACTCAATCTTGAATTGGTAATAATATTTCGTGGCATAAGTGAAGTGAGTTTCGAAATGAAATAGGAATAGAATATTTGTTGAAAATAATTTCGTTTTGTATATTTATACAAAAATGTAATCAATAGAATTTCTTCACTAACAACTTGAATTTGGACTCATGAGTGAATTGGAATTTGGGTCTGGATTTTTAAAGAATCGCAGGGCAGTTACGATATTTTGTTAAAAATAACCTTGAATTTCACGTAGACACAGCAAAGAATGAAATTAAACCTGTTATATTTTCGGTAGGATTTATTAGATGGTATGTAGGACAAAGGGCAGTGGGTCATCGGACATGTCCGTTAAACTTGTCATATCTTCTATACATAAGTATACATTCATATAGTATATACCTAACGAAGTTGATTCCTGCTGTCTGTGCGCTGGGATCTTTTAAAGTACACAATGGATTTTTTGCAATTTTTGGCAATATACATAGACGTTTAAGAGGAAGATTTGTATGTATAATACAGGATAAAACGTACTAAATAAAACGGGGTTGCCACAGGACGTGGAAATCGAGTGTCCTAAACTATTTACCAATCTGACTTACATTACATTTATTTCTTTTGTACTTTCCTATTTTCCTGAGTACAAAAAAGTATTTACTGCACATCTTGCACCAGATTACTCTACCTTATATTATTTATTGTCTATACTATTGTTACAGGTAAAACTCTCTTCCCGTTTCCTATTCATGATGTCTCCACATGCACAGAGATACCAAACTCAGGCGATCGCAACTATCGCTGTATAGATTCCTCGTTCTGTTTACCAAAGTCTATGATGTGTAACGGTATAGCAGACTGTCGTGATGGCAGCGACGAAGGCCCGTTCTGTGATAAATGTGAGCTTGTTTTTGTTTATAATATTGAGTCCACTTTTGATTTTAATATAGCATGTTAGCACAAATGACATCTGCCCAGCATCTTCTCTCTTTCGCTGAAGTACACCTGCAACTTTACCTCATAACTGAAAAATAGATCTGTCAGAATGGACTCTGCATGAAAATTGTCGGAAGATTGTCAGATAGTATAATCTGTCAGATCTATTGTAGAATCTACTGTAAAATATAATCAACTGTTAGATCATTCAGTCTATTACGGTGAAAGTGAATGATGAAAAGCTCTTTTTGGGCAAGCTCGTTCCACCGTAGATTTAAACCGCGCCACCAGACTCTCGCAAGTTTACTCCGCGGGTCTAAGCGGCAACTTGTTGAAGTTCACAAATTTATCATTGGATTTAGATTTAATGCTCGTAACATTGGTCGATGACATCCGCGTTCGGCGTACGGGAGTTTTCTGTTCCTCGCGTTCATTGGCCGGGCATTGTTTAATCGACCAATGCCATAACATTAAGTTAGGTTGAGGATTTAAAGACATTTAGTTTCCCTAAAGTTTTTAGTTAACCAATGCGACCATCCGAACCGGCAAAAGGGTAGACTGACTCGCAAGTGGCTGTCGTCAATGTATGAATTCCTGAAACAGCTGAAAATTGTTAGCACAGGAATAACAGGAACATTTTCCAGTTGTAACAGGAGTTACTTCGTACATATTAAATTTGTGTTATTGGCTTGTACACACAATTAAACGTATTATAAACTCTACTCTTAAAACATTAAGTCTTACAATCACATGGGGAAATTTGACAGATTGATATAACCTTGTGAAAATCTGCCTATCGTCTTATTTGTAGGGACAACAATGTGCACAAACGGTACCCACCCATGTAAAGGCAACGACACAAGATGCGAACCGGATCGCTTCGGTCCCGCCTGTATCTGCGCCTCAGCACCAGCCTTCAAGACTTACAACTACGCGACTAACGCGTGCGAGGACATAGACGAGTGCGCGCGGGCGAGGCCGCAGTGCTCCCACACGTGCGAGAACGTCGACGGCAACTTTATGTGTAAATGTGATGAAGGATTCGATCATAACGCTTATGAAAACTTGTGCTTTGCCAAAGGTAAGGTTTTAATACAGGTGTTATTTTGCGGAAGTCCATTGCTATAACTGGGAAACTATGATATATCTAGCAACTTCCACACCCAGTCAGTATCCGCAAGACCTGCTGTGTACCGCTCGTACACAACTGACATCTACAAATGGAAAAAATCTAGCAAAATCACCACTCCATACGTGTTTTGGCTCTCCACGAAGTATCCTCGAGAGTTGTTAGATCATACAGTACCAACTATCGATTGGTTTTTTATTTCTTATTTCTTCTAATGTTGATGTTGACATACCTGTAGATTTATTTATTTGATCATAAATTTTTAATTACATTAGGTTTTAGTAAGGTTTCTTACAACATCTAAACAATCTTAAAAAGTTTGCCAGTGAGATTCTATTTACTCCATCAGTCAGATAATAGAAAAATATTAAATACGTTTTTTTTTACTTCAATTTAAACAAGAAATGGCTTAGATAATAAGCATTAAAGCCGAGTGGTAGGTGGAGTGGTAGTGTGACGTCATGTCACATTTTAAGTCAATGTATTGCCATAATTAATTGACTACTCAAAAAATGAAAAAACGTGTTTAATATTTTTCAATTGTCTACCTGACTAAAAAAAAAACAATCAGATCTCAATTTGGGTAACTATGATCAGAATCAGGGTCAATTGAATCAAACTCTTCTTCTTTCGGCCCTGATATTTTTTTAATCGACGTGTGTTCCCTTCGATTCTTCACTATAGCCTATAATAATAATATAATACGCTTTAATTTCAACATTCAATCTCGTATTTTTTCAACAACATTCAGATACAACAATTCCAAGTTTTCATGAAAATGTCTATTTAGAGTTAGATTCAGCTTTCTTTGTATCTAGTGTCACGGTATTTTAATATTTGTCTGTATTCAGTCATAAAGGTATTATATAGCTATATTCTTCCTACGGGAATTTCCGAAAATCGAGATATAAATTGCGCCTGCTTTGTGTATGAAGGGTTTTTCGCTGAAAAATATTACAGCCAGCCAAGCTCTGCCTGAAACGTTCCCATATAGTGATATTATATCAGAAAAAAAAAATATTTCCATATGTTAGAAATAAATATGTTGCTCAATATAAATGTGTTTGTAGGACCTGAAGCATTATTGTTCTACTCCACGAGCTCAGAAATAAGTTACGTGAAAGTAAAGAGCAAGCAGGATGTTGTCCTTATGACGAACATGAAACAGGCAAGTGCAAGAACACCCACAGTTTTCAAACCTAGACTTGTCATTGAAATTGCAGTGTGTTATTCAAAAGCAAATACTTAATTCCAAAAATCACAAAATTATTGTTATTCGCGTTACAATTAATAACAATTAAGGGTTTTGAAAAAGTGAAGCAGAGCTTAAGCGTTAATATTGGATATTTGACCAGGCACATGGAGTATCGTTCGACGGCACTCATCTGTACTGGGTGGAGACCCAACAGGGGCACCAGGCCATCGTCCGAGCAAATCTGAACGATATAAAGGGAACTAAGCAGGTTTGTTGTTTTATTAAATCTGGCGTTACCTTAAAGGAGTCAGTGTCATTCAGTCACATTTACATTCAGCCACATTGCAGTATGGTAATAACTGTAAAACATGGTAAAACTATATTGTAATCTTTCTCTCTTATTAATAGTTCAAATACTCGGACGGCTTTAAAAAAAATAGTTTAAGGAACTGGTTCGTGAATATTATCTAAAAAAATGATTTGATTCTATAAAATCTGCTTTATCTTTATAAACTATTATACATACATATAGATTTTCCTATTATACAATAACGAGAAGAATTGATAATTTTTAAAGATTATTTTGTACTTTATTTTTTTATAGAGAAAATGTAATAAAAAAATTCTGTTTGAAAAATTGTGCCATCGAAAAAACAATAACTAAGTGATCCCAATGTATGTGGTGTCTAATATTTATGTACATCGTGGTTAGGTGTTAGTGAGCTTGGGCCTGGAGGACCCCGGGGACGTGGTGTTAGACTGGGTGGGCGGGCACATATACTTCAGCGACGTGCACCGCGGCACAATCTCCGTCTGCAAAACTGACGGCTCCATCTGCTCCACCCTCAGGACTAAGACCAAGCGGCCGAGATTCGTTACCCTCTCAAACAAACACGGGTAAATCACGAACACATCTATGTGCAATATTCTACACAGCCCTGCGATTCTGTAAAAATTCAAACCAGAATTCGAATTCATTCAGGTGTCCGAATTCACTACAAAGAGCGACATTAACGCAATCTTGAATTAGTAATAACGTTTTGTAGCATAAGTGAAGTGAGTTTCGAAGTGAAGTGAATGACATAGGAATAGCATATCTGAGACACGTATAATCAATCAATTTTGTTTTGTATTTTTATACAATAAATGGAGTCTATAGATTTTTTACTTTATAACGTGAATTCGGACACATGAGTGAATTCGAATTCGGGTTTGGATTTTTACAAAATCACAGGGCTGA
The DNA here is from genome assembly GCA_918026875.4 of Diatraea saccharalis. Lineage (NCBI taxonomy): Eukaryota > Metazoa > Arthropoda > Insecta > Lepidoptera > Crambidae > Diatraea > Diatraea saccharalis. Next base: position 9,133,873 of record OU893336.1, read on the forward strand.
AACTATTATAAAAAAGAATATAAGTGATTTCAAAGAAAGTAAAAAAAGAAAAACAATACTTATCTATAATGTGGTATATCGTGTGGGATAGGATCATCTATAATGATACACACTAATAGGAACAATTGGCGATGATGAATCACTACGCAGACCAAGTGCGGATTGATGAGTCTTGACAAATGCCGACGGGGCCAACGGTGTAACAAGCTTCCGAAGCATCTAGGAGCTCAAAATAATATATTTTTTATCGCCCATCCTATGACTAGCCATTGCTTAAGTTCTTACTTACTTACTTCTTTTGCCCTTCCCGAAACAACTACAAGATGCAGTCAATTTCAGCAGCTTAATCGATCGATTACAGAGTTTGCGATAGTTGATTAACATTAGAAATTCACTATTCACTGCATCATCGACCTTTCCAATCTAGACCTAGAAAAAAAATGGATAGCAGTTCTTTTTCTAAAATAAGATTGACCATTCAAAATTCGAGATTCACCTTTATTTCCGCCGATTATTGACCGATTTTCAAAATTATTTTTATTCGACCGCTTAATGGACCGAGTTGTGACCATTTAAATTTTATCGAAATCAAATGAGTATTTTTCTTTTTATAACAAAACAAAATACGCTGTTCACCATATACCACCTAAATATGTAATGTACCTCATGTATCTTAGCTAAAAAACAAAAGTATTTTGAATTCATTCAAAATCCGAAAGGAGGATTTTCTATGTTCAAGGAGTATGTAAATTTTATGAAAGTAGGTATGTCAATTGATTTCTTCTTGTATTGTGAACCAATTTTATCAATCCAGCTGTTTCTCCGCGACTTCGCTAGCGTACATTATAGCCTATGTCTGTGCCTATATAGCCAATACAAACAAACAAGCAAATAAATTTTTCTTCTTTGTGAGTATAAAATTAATAGAAAAGATTGTGTTAAGCAAATAAACAAAACCTTATTTTCTAAGATTTTTACCATTTTGAATATTTTTATTCATATAGATTTATATTTCATATAGATATCGCAGGCAACTGCGAAAAACGCCGTTACACCTACAAATATTTCGCATATGTTTCGCTTTCGCAAGTGAATGCGTCGGTGTACTTACGGAGTTACCGAGAAAACCACAGCGCTCTGGTATTTGAAAGGGATATCCGGATACACGCCTCTTCTTCTAGATGGCCTAACTTAACATATTTTCGCGATATTCAGGAAAATGTTTTGGGCTGACTGGCATCAAGGTCCAGTGATAATGTGGGCTAACATGGACGGGTCGCAGCCTGCCGTCTTGGTGGACAGCCTCGTGGGTTACGCCACCGGCCTGGCGATGGACTCGCCTAACGGACGCCTGTACTACGTCGATCACACCGTCAAGGTCATCAAGATAGACGACATGCAATTTTACGTGAGTCCTTGATAGGCTTTTACCTAGATATTGGTTCATTTGCTAGTGTTTTGTTTCCACTTTAGTTATTGCGTTTTGAGATTTACCACATTGCCACCTTAAAGCAAAAAGCGGTATGTTCAAAATAATTTCTATCAAATTGTATAGCTTAAAACATTCTCTAACCGATTTAATAGAAATCGAAAAACGGTTTCTTTTTGAAAATACCATTTTTGCATATAGTGGTAGTTTACACCAGAGTCCATCTTTTGTTTCATTGTCATTTTATCTCTTTTCATATATGGTTAGTGGTTTTATTTATGGTTTCTGACGTTATTTACCGCAAATACATAATAAATGGTATAGTTTAGCTTATCCATGGTCTTATCTATTATCTGTATTTATTTTCCTCCCTCCTCCATCCAGCACTAGCATTTTTGCCTCGTATTCGATCTAACATAACATGCTTCTGTTAACTTTAGCATAGATGAACCTTCATCTGATCAACCTTCTTTTTTATGTCTCAATTACGGATGCAGATTTCGTTGCATCTAAATAACAGAAAAAATCTTTAGAGATTGTCTTTCTCTTTATCGTAAGTCTTTTAAACTTTATAGTTTGGTAATATTAATCAATATTCCATACCAAGTTATAAATATTACAGTGAAATTTTGTCTTGTCGCAGTCACTTTTCGATGAGCAATATCACCACCCGTACTCGATCGCGGTATTCGAGAACACTGTATACTGGAGCGACTGGACCTCTAACTCTATTCAGACGACGGACAAACTTCATAGCACCGCTCGGAAGAGGAATGTACTAGTAAAGAAAGACACACCAATTTATGGTTAGTTCTTAACCAGGGCAGCGTTTTCCAATCTGTTTCAGGCCGTGAAGTTTTAGGAAATTAAACATGATTTCAATGTAAAAATGAAAGTAACAAAAGCTCTTAATTTAGATATAGTTATTTTACAAAATCTATAACAGACAGTAGATTAAAGAAAGGGTGCCTGCTTGTATTATTTGCAACGATGTTAATAATATTTGTGTATATTTTACTATTGAGATGTAATACTTATGGTAACGACGAGACTTTAATTAAATTTCTTGACTACAAAAAATAATCTCCCCCCCCTTTCTGAGTTCAGATGAAACAGCGCACGAGATATAGCGAATGGGAATTTGAATAGTACAACTTCGATATAATGCTATGTGTACTGACTGCATTTTAACTATAGAGCTGCTAGTTACTATATTAGATAGAGTATGAAAGATAAATAGCTGCCTGTAATATAACTCAGTAATATTATATACGGAAGATCACTATTAAATTTTACAGACTTTTGAATTGTTAACGAGGTGAGTAGAGCGAGACAGATGTTTACCGTGGACTGTTCTCTTTTTTTTATCTTGTAAACTCTAGATGGCTAGCTCAAGTGCATACTTATTATGTATAGTTTTAACACGATCATAAGCTTTAACATAAAAATATATTTATTTATTTAATTCCAGGAATGCATATCTACCATCCGCTGATATACAAACCAATACATAATCCTTGCGAGAATCATGTATGTTCACATCTCTGCCTCATCTCTTCGAACGTGACCAGCGTGTGTGCATGTCCTGACGGCATGGAACTAGTCAATGGGACCAAATGTCAACGTGAGTCAATACAATGTTCTAACAGCCATGGCGGGCCCTTCCATATCGGCAAACTAGCCAACTGCCTAGGCACTCGTATTTGGCGGGCGGCACAACAAAACTTTGAAAAGAGATAAATTTTATTGTTATTTGGACATGAATGCATGTCCGATATTTAAAATTATGAAATTCTCAAACCAGCAGTACCTAAGTGTGGCAATTTTGATAAAAACATGGCGACACAGGCCTACTGCGTAACTGTATTGGCAATTCACTTGATATTGGATTCAATCAAATTGCACTCGACAATTAATACTGTATTGAACGTTGGGTGTATTTTGATTAAATATAATGTACATCAAATCGAAGCCAATGTAGCGCAATAGGTCTGATATGTAACTTTAATGACATAGGCTTCAATCAAATCACTCCACTCTCAACAAAATTAGTTTCCGCGTAAGGGTGTCTAATTGTAAATTGATATCGACCTGTGGAGCGAATGATCCACAGTTTACCTGGAGGGCTACTACATAACTACATCGTTTATGATTTTATTTGCATCGGATTCAACTTTTATTAAAGTAACTCCAATGGAAAGGGCAGCTGTCGGAGCTTCATCCCAAAAGTATAATGATGCCTTTAAGCTCTAATGAATGTCAAATTTGTATCGGTAATATCGCTTTAAATAAATGACAATTTTAATGCATTTTTGTAAAATTGGCTGTTAGTCGGTAAAACAGTTTCATCAACGCCATCTCGTAGTTTTAAAAAACTGTTGGATGGGTGAAATAAGGGTGTGCTTGACTTGATACCTATGGCTCTATATTATAGTCGATTGGCTGTTTCATTTTTATTTTTGCTTATTTGACTGGGCAATACGTAGATAGAGGCTACGACAACTGCCTTTTTTACCGCTTTACTACTTTAGACCGACATCCTCATAATATTATATGTCGAGTTAACTGGACTAAATAAATAAAAATATGACTTGGAACAGGTATGGAGCATTACAACCCCATCTTTATAGTGATCGGAGGAGGTTCATATTTCACACACATTGAGATGAACGTGTTAGGCAACCCGGAGGCGCATGCCATCCATTTCGATATCGGACGGGTACAAGCAATGGCATATGACAGCAAGAGAGGTGAGGAAATCAGAAGTGAAAACGGTTATAAAAAAGAACAATTCAGAAATAAATACATTCGATTAAATACATATTAGCCGAGCAACCATCAATAACAATTATTATTAAAACAAATAAACAGTAAAAGTTCGCACAGGCAATGTCTCAGTACGCAATAAAGACATTACCTGTGTTGCCCCATTGCCCCCACCACTCATGTCATTTCAATGTAAACAATCTTGTTTAATTGCGATAAAGATTGTAAATATCGTATTAAAAAAAAAGAAAAAACGAGCAAGCATAAAATTATTATAAACACATATAAATTTATTAATATATAAATTTTATTATCACTGATGTGAGCAGATTAATAAAAGAGGGAAAACGTGAATAGCCTGAGTGACAAATCTATGCCATATTAATATTTATCTTCAAGTGCAAGTTCTTAAAGTTGTATTGTTCATGTTACGTCACTAGTTGAGCTACTTATATCCAGTGCCGGATTAAGCCAGAGCAGGGCCTGTACCAATTTTTTTAAGCTTTTCAAAAAATATGAGCACTCTTCCAGTCACCATATAATATCTTTCGTGGCAACAATGATGAATAATCGGAATTACTAGCTAACTTTGCAAACGAAACAGAAAAGTCGTCCTTTGCTTTCCGAATAGCACCACTCAACTAATCTGTGACTTGAGTTTTATTTGTCAGTTTATGTTTATGCCTTGTTTATTCTTAAAAATATGAGTTTACGGAGAAGCATAGCTTATTTTATTTCTTGCGTTTTTTAACACTGACTTGAAAAAAATTTTTTTTTGTCAGACCATAGCGAGGTTCCCATTTGCGCGGGGCCCTCAAACTTTTGCTACGTGGCTAATCCGGCATTGCTTATATCTATTATAAACTAGCTGACCCGACAGACTTCGTCCTGTCAAAAAGATTTGTAATGTGGCAGTTTTTTTGCCTACGTATTTAAAAAAATTCTCCTGAACAGAACCGTCACCCTGGTGATAGGGCGTTGTGAATAAAAAATAATTAAATAAAACATATATAAGGATTTAAAAGTAAGTAATCGCTTTATTGTTAATCATGTGAATCATAATTATTATTGCAATGTATTAATAGTAATAGTATTAAATATAGAAAAAAGAGATTTTTATGATCATAAAAACACATTACACACAACAGCATTATAAAAGTAAACTATTCGAATTAAAAAAATATATAAACATTCTCAAGGAAAAATGCTGGAAGAATCCATCTACCTGTACCCCGGAATGGGACTCGAACCCATTCGCGATCCAGGGACTGCTCTAACCAATGAGCTATCTAGGACCCAACAGCTTTGCTACTACAGAGCGTATTTTCATCAATGTTCCGGCAATACATGTAATGACGTGGAAACTGATGCATTTTATCTCGCGTGCCGAAACTAATACAAAAGAAACGCGAGTTTCGGAACGCGACATTAAACTCCTCCAACTATGTATTCTGTGCTCCAACGCACACACGCACATTGTTTTGATAGATATGATCTTTGACGTTAGGAACACACCTACATTGCTTAGACAACAGTGAGTGCTTGTAATTTAATATGAACTTTATACCATAGCAATAAAGCTCAAATTGACTACGTTTTAGTTACAAATCATTTGTATGGGAAAAAGAAAAGGGCTATTTTTAGGGTTTTTCCAGCAATAATTCTAATTTTTCTCGCCGTAAAAACCATCCTTGAACTTCAACGAACATTTTAAAAAAAGATTTGGCCAAATTGGTCGAGGCGTTGTTGAGTTATGCGCTTACCAACACATTTTGCGATTCATCCTATTAATATTATAAAGGCGAAAGTTTGTAAGTATGGATGTATGGATGTTTGTTACTCTTTCACGAAAAAACTACTGGACGGATTTGGATAAAACTTTACAGCAATATAGGTTATACATCAGAATAACACATAGGGTACTTTTTACTGGGAAAACTTCTCACTCCCACGGGATACCGACTTCCACGCGGACGAAGTCGCGGGCGTCCACTAGTTTTTATATATATAGATTAAGGCATTTTATCAGATCTTTGTTTTCAGATACACTATATGTTTATGATGGACAGAGAAAAATAATAAACTATATAAACATGACAGAATTCAAGACTGGCGTGACAAATTTGTTCTTATACCGCGGTCTGGATGATGTCGTCGAAATGGATTACGGTAAGTAGTAGACGAGATGAATGATGTAATTGAAATAATATCAATGAAGTGAATAAGATAGGATTAGTAGATTAGTGTGACGGACGGAATGAGTGAAATTTATGAGATTAAGAGATAAGGGATGCTCTTTGTCCCTTATCTTTTTTCTATTATGTTTTATTGAAACGTATGTAATGAGTGGGATAAAAGAATTGAGCAAGTTGTGTAAATCGAGTGAGATGAACGAAAAGTGCGAGGCGTAGGAGTTAAGTTTGATGAATTAATCTTATTATTTATATAACATAAGGTAAACTAAAATAAATGTCAGACAATATCACATACATTGCTCAGATGTCATGATAATTATCTAAAGTCCCTGTATTATGGAGTATCTCAGATAACGAAGGAATCACAACACCCGGACTCGAGACAAAAGTCCATGTTCTACATTGACCCCAGCGGGAATTGAACCTCAGACTTCAGAGATGGCGACACCTTGGCACCGGCGTGCGAATGACTACGGAGGTAGATGTAGGAAATTAAACAGCATTTTATAGCATGAATGTTTTGTGTGATATACAGATGATGCAACGGATTCCCTTTACATATTGGACCAGGGTCGAAATGCTATTGACGTAGTGTCATTGAGGACTCACAAACGGGCTCTGATACACCGCCTGGAGAGCCACGAGGTGCCTCTCAGCTTTTGTGTTATGTCAGAATATGGGTAAGTGGTATAATAATCTATATAATATAAAAATGAATCGCAAAATGTGTTGGTAAGCGCATAACTCAACAACGCCTCGACCAATTTGGCCAAATCTTTTTTTAAAATGTTCGTTGAAGTTCAAGGATGGTTTTTACGGCGAGAAAAATAGAATTATTGCTGGAAAAACCCTAAAAATAGCCCTTTTCTTTTTCCCATACAAATGATTTGTAACTAAAACGTAGTCAATTTGAGCTTTATTGCTATGGTATAAAGTTCATATTAAATTACAAGCACTCACTGTTGTCTAAGCAATGTAGGCTTTTTGACAGGACGAAGTCTGTCGGGTCAGCTAGTATTAAATAATATTAGTGACTCGGTGGCGCTTATCCTCTGATAAGCGCTGCGGCCCGCGATCGTTGTTGTTAAGCAACTTTCGCAAGGGTCGGTCACGGGATGGGTGACCAAAAAATTATTATCTCGAGCTACTTCGTGCTTCGGAAGGCACGCTAAGCCATTGGTCCCGGCTGTGTTTGTTGTCGTTAATACCCTCCAATCCGCATTTGGCCAGCGTGAAGGGTCATGGCCCATCCTCTTTAATCATCCATAATGAAGGCCTGAGCCCCTGCAGTGGGGACGTAAAAAGGGCAGATGATGATGACTGCACTTTCTAGTATTTAAATTAACTGTATATAAAAATAAAATTTAACCAGTCACTTGCTGGAGTCCTAAAACTCAATCTAGGAATCTCCCAAATCCCTTCGAGACTTTGCGTACTTGTTTAAGTGATTTGATTAGATAGTTTTAAGGTCGGTGCAAATGATGGAAAATCCGTCAAGTGTTTTACGGAAATACGATTTTTCGCGACCGACAATTACCCGTGCATCAGAAATGTACTGACCATATTTCACATAGCTTAATATCTTTGGTACTTGCTCAACGAGTTTCTTCCGTGCTTGTTATAAACATACAATATCTATAGAGTTTCTACTTCGGATGAGATCCCAAATAACTTACAGCTCCAAGGGATTTCACGAGAAAGTTTGCTATTACGCTGGCGCGAATGCAAGTGGATGCGATAATTTCTTAACATTCCACCTCGAAAAGCTTCCACATTCAACAATATTTATGTATTATCTACGAGCGACTTCGGCGACCCTTCGAAATATAAGTAGTAGGAAAAAGTTCCTTTGGTTAACATAAGTATGTTGTTGAAGCTTTTCCTAGATCTGCTGTCTTCTAAAAAACTTCCGCTTCCTTCTTATGCTACTTACAAGCAGGACTCCGTGATCCTTTGAATACCTTTCAGTGGAAATTGTCGTTTGCATACACTAGAAACCTCAGTTTTGAATGGCTACCTCCGAAGAAACTCACATATGTACCTGTAAGCAGGCTTTTGCGATTACACAAGTAGCCCTTAATGCATTAATACTACTACATTACCCTCCATCATGGCCATGGCCCATCCTCCTAATAAGGAAGGCCTGAGCCCCTGAAATGGAGACGTAAAAGGGCCGATGATGATGATGAATGCATTAATACCACCTCTAAAAACCAACATTCGTCTATCCCGGTTAATTTGCTTATTTTTAAAAATGTCGCAGAACAGCATAGATCAAGATAAAGTTAGCGATATATCTAAATTAAATTTTAATTACACGTCCCCAACACACTCTACGATACCTCAGTATTGAGCGTCTCTGAAGAGACCTTCACTTATCTGGAAGTCTAATGGCTAGATTACATTTATTTGATAGCAAGTGGGAATCTAAAGTGCAGGTGCAAACTGACAAGTAAAAACAACATGTAAATGTTCACGATAGTTTTATTTATTACTTTGCACTTGCACTTGTAACTTACAAAGTGAAAACTAACAAGAAGGGTCTTTGCTATAGAATTAGTATTAATCAGTCGGCGTTGGTTAAACCTGGTGACCCTATCTCTGAAGGCCATTTCACTCTACGCCAGTGATGTGCCGGATCGTTAAAAATGTATATCCGCGGATACGGATCCGAATACGGATATTTGGTGTCAAGATCCGCGGATACGGATACGGATACGGATCTTTATATATATATACTATATGTTTCAAGTTCCTCTGATTTTCACTGTGTTTGCTCATGTAATTTAATGTTTACACTTTATATGGTAGGTAGTACCTACTAGGTACGCAGTGTTAATTTACTTCATTAGAATATATTTTTGGTTTTCTCATCATCTCATAGTTATAAAAGTGATCTTATAACTTATATTTTTTTTATTATATTGATCTCATTATAATTATAAAAAAGATTTAAATTTTGGTTTTCTCATTTTCTTATAATATAAAAGTGATGTTATAACTTTCTATAATATTGATCTCATTATAAAGATAGTCGACCTTTGAGTTATTTACTATTGGTATAGTAACTTACCTACTACGATAAATGTTTGCAATATAAAGGTGCCATATATTTGATTTTAAGAAATAATAAATACTTAAATTGAATTTTATAGTTTTTTAAATCTACCTAATCACCTATATATAGCATTTCATCCTATCAATTGAAAATTAATAAGTTAAAAGATCCGTAAATTATCCGCGAGTAAAGTAACGGATACGGATACGGATATGGATCTTTATTTTCCGTCGGATATCCGCGGATACGGATACGGATACGGATATCCGGAACATCACTACTCTACGCCACTCGGAGATACGCCTGATGCCAGACTATCAATTGCACACGAAATATTACAGTTTTTTACATTTTATTTTGCAAGTTAAAAAGGTTCTTTGTATCTCTTCAACAATAGGTACAATAAAATATTTATATTTCACAGGAGAATGTTAGTAGCGTTTATGGATACAGAGCAAGCAAATAAAGTGTATATTGATACCATGGGCTTGGACGGCAGCAATAGGACGCATCTCGTGAGCAATGACTTGACAGGTAAATTTCAAATAGCATACTCAAAAATTGCAAAAATAAAATATTTTGGGTTGTTAGGGTAGTCTTTATCAGTATCTGTTATTAGAATTCTTAATAAATAAAAGCATAAATGCATTCGTTAAAAGATACGTATTTTGTAAAGAACGAAAGAAACAATTGTAAGCAAACCACATTTTTGAAGGACTGATGTTTTAAGAAACTATCATAAATACATATGAAAGCAATTTTTGAAAAACTTTGAAGTTAACATTACTTGTCTCTTGTACTTGTTGCTAGTTAATTCTTGATAAGACTCTAGAGGCAAGAATGTGATTTCTTACACAATAATTTGATTATTTAAAATCCTTAATAAACTCTATAATATTTAATCGCAACAAAACCCAACTGTTAATCCAAACGATTCTAGTGACTCAATCGCAGATTCCTTGCCATTTCACCCAACATATTGCATTGAATCAAGTATTAAAGTTTGGCATCCATTGTAAGGGTTGGTGCAAATCCAAAGGCAGATCCGCTAAGCGTCTCGCGGATATATGCGTTAGATGCGATGGAATATCCTTCGTGTTTGCAAGGTCGAATGTCGTATCATAAAATTTGCCAGTTCTAACGTTTAATGACAGTCGGGACGATCTTCCGTCAAATATGTATCGACCCTTAACGAGAAATATTCTGACACCTATACCCAAGTTTTTCATTCACCTTTACGAGAACTAAATCAATACTTTTGATATCTCCTAGTCTTGTCATCTTTATTTTTGATTTATGGACCCAAACTTTCTTATAAAATTAACACTAACAAACATCTTCAGGACACTATTTGTAAAATTATTATACACTTGCTTTCCGCTAGTGGTTTCGCCCGTGGAACCCTAAAGAAATTTTTAGTAGAATAAAAAGTAATATGGGCTATTTTTTATCCCACTGAAGAGTTCCTTAGGCTAACGATATAATTTAATAATTCATTTGGATAAGGTTTCATATTATAAAGCGGATACAATTACAATGACAAATTGAATAGTAAACAATGGTTACTGTAACGTTTTTATTCCTTATATAAATTTCCATTCCCATTTTTATGTTCTATGTTCTATTCTAGATAGGCAAGCATTTGACCACAGATCACCTGATGGTAAGCAATGCATTGGTCTAAGATGGAACGTGCTTGCCTAGAAGGAACTGATTCACTCTTGACTTGAAGAGTCCCAGATTGTATTTGCCCGGAAACAGCGAGTCCGGTAGCGAATTCCACAGCATCGCATTTCGCACTATGAATATTTTATCCCTTTAATTGCTGTTTTTCGGGATAAAGTATAGCCTATGTCGACCGCATATGATGTAGCTTTCCGTAGGTGAAAGAATTTTTAAAATCAGACCAGTAGTTTCGGATCCTATTCAACGGACACATACTAACAATAACATCTTTCCTCTTTGTAATATTACTATATATTACTTTGATCTTTGAAAATTAAGAAATAGCACAAAATGTACAGAAAAAGTATTTTTGCAACAGAAAGAGATAGAGTATCAAAAGTGGTAAAAACCTTGCATTGATGTAGTCCATAACTATTATATATGCCAGGATTTTTCTAGCTTTCTAACAAATACAATGTGATTTGTATTTAAACTTTTGGTGCTGTTGTAGGACCCAGAATGCGTTTAACTTATGATCGCAATGCAGACTTGGTGTACGTAGCAGATGATGGAAACGGAGTCATTGATTTCATACATCCAGAAGGAGATAAAGGTAAGTACCTATTCAAGCCAAAACAAAATATTAAGAGTGAATTCCTAATAGGGGTGTAAACAACTTTTTTATAGATATACATGAAATATATCTAAAAGTATTTAGTGAAATATTATTCATATAATAAGATAAAATCTAATAATACATTTAATTCTCAAAATTTCCCGCGAAATCTCCAACTTATGTCATGGCATCGCTATGACGACACGCCCCTCTTAAATTAATATCGTTATAAGTATGCATAAGGTTGAATTTTCTAAGTTCTGATATCAGTAAGAGGGATATGACGTCACGCTATGTTTGCGATCACGTGACAGCGAGTATCGAAATATATTTTTACATATTGAGTTTAAGCAATATTATAAACTAGCTTTCGCCAGCGGCTTCGCCCGCGTCGACGCCAGGGAAATGTTTAGAGGGATAAAAAGTATCCTATTATCTAAGTCAGCTAATACCCTATCTATATACCAAATTGCATCAAAATCCGTTCAGTAGTTTCGGCATGATTGACGGACAAACATCCAAACAAAGAAACTTTCACATTTATATAGGATATATAAAAAGCACAAAAGTATGATTATCGGTAATAGCATATTAAAGACTACCAGAAAAAAAATTATACGTACTTATGTACGGTTTACAACCGCACAATAGTATGTTAAAAGCAATTCAGCATTTTACTTCATTGTGTTACATTTTCATGTCATCATTTTTAGTATCCATTCTATCGTCACAGCGTATACTCATATCAAATCATTTTACACTCATTCATTCAAAAATCAATAATTAATTTCTATCAATTGAACTCTCCGTATCATTTCTTATCAAAACTAAAGATTGTGCGGCAGCAGCTCGTACAACTTATTTATTTAATAAGGTTTACTGTCTACACCCGTATTATATTCCTCTAAGGTTCTGGAAAAAATGTTATTCTGCTCATATTTATGGCCATTTTTATCCATCTCATACGAATTCTCAAATATGTTTCTCTTCATAAATAATGGAAAACTAATAGGTATGAGAGAATCGTTTTGTAGAACTTGTGGAACGCCCAGAAAAAACTATTGAAATTTTGTATTTAACTATGTCTTACTTTATAAAAAAAGGTAGGAGAGAAATAAACAAAATGTTTTTTTTTTCTATTATTTATTATAAATATCAAGGCATTAATATTTACAATAATGTACGTTCTTACTAATATTACGAATATCACAATCATTATAACGTATAGATTAAAAACAATATTCCAATCAATACAAACCATTCAAAACAACTTCAAAATAATATTTAGCAATTAATTACACTCTTATGTTTAAAATTAATATATATATAATTCGCTATAAGACAGATCAACATGATTAAAAATGTTTATAATATTATTACCGAATTAAAATTATTATAAAAAGCTACACTAAAAAGGAAGGTATTTATACCATATATTCTTCCATATAAACTTTTTGGGGATTTCATTCCACAAGGACATGTTAACATAGCTGTAATAACAAAGACAAGGTATCGGGAATTATCAACGGCTTCAAATCTCGGAGCACATCAGTGGTGCAGTACCAAACCAGTCGACCTTCATGCTTACTTGCTTGTTTTTAGTTTGAGTCTTTCCTGTGGGCTCGTAATTTGTTCTTTTCCACAATTTAAAACATTTGCTCTTCAGTTGACGTAAGAAAAAGCAGTAACTGGTATCATTAATGTAGCGAATATATAATATTGATCCTCCTTTATTTCAACGCCGCCGCAGCCTTCCCAACCTTGATGGGAATGTCGTGGTATGTATTCCCTATAGATGTCCAATAGAATGGGAGAGACAATGCAACCTTATGTTTTAGTCTTCCTTCAGTCACTTCTGTTGCTATACTCGTAAAGATTGTGTATTAAAGTTATAAGTAAGGTTGGAACTCCAGTCTCAGATATAATTTTCCATATTTGTAGTTCATCTGATGCAATCTGAAGCTTTCTGATTATTGAGAAAGCATAAATTCGTAATACTTCCGCAGTTATAACCCGAAGGCCAATGGTCTGCTTTTGAGTACCTATCCAGGTCCAGTTAACGTATGCTCTCAACCTTGTGTTGATGATGTGTGAATATAAAGGTTATCTGCCACAATTTTTGCTTCACCACTATAGTATTAGGTTTTCAACTTTGTTACTCAATTCTCGACGAGGACTATTTGAACTGAACTGAACTTCAAAAAATGATTATATTCAGGTGCAGATAGTCTTGGTTTGTGGAAAATTTGTGTCTCAAGCATATGTCTGCAACAAGCAATTGAAGGTCGCTGCCACTGTCGATCCGGGAAATTTGTGATGTCTACCACTGACGATTTCCGACTACCGTCTATTGTGATATTTATATATTATTTTCGTCCAATTACTGATTCCCCATAAGAAAATCTAATTTTGTATTTCTAAACAAATAATAGCAATAATTACAATAATATCTTACTAAAGGCAAATAAACCCAATATACATCATAAATTACTACTTACTAACCTACAGGAGATAAAAATTAACATAATTGAATAATCAAATTAAATGTAAGTTACATTACATAGGTCTACTTCAAGTTATAAACTGTATAAAATATATGAATTTAAGGTTTTTTATACAAATATGGGATAGGTGTGAGTCTTTAGATTACAGGAGATTTTTGTAATAAATAGGTAAAACGTACATCCAAATACATATGTATGGTTTTTTATTGCAAGATCTACATTTCATGTAATTTTAATACATCAAATTTAAAATCTTAACGTTTACTTAATTTTTATGTTAATTAAACAATAAATCAGTAAGATCCATGGCATAAAATCTACCGATCTGGGATTTACCTAGTTTTTCAATAATGCCAAAAAATATAGTAGTTACATTTTTAGGCATTTATCAAACGTAACAAACTCATTTGTGTCTTTTTAATGAAAATTAACAGGAGGCTTCAGACAGACCTTCCGTCAGGTGGCGACATCTGTAATCAGTATGAGCTTGGCGGACCCTTATTTATTCTGGACCGACAGAAAGACCAAATTATATTGGGCTAACTTAAACGAGGTTTCAGAGAACGTCAGGAGATTAGACTTTCGTAAGTACAAATATGAAATTAGATACAATGAATATTTGTCGGCAGATTTGAAATTGAATGACTGCAATATAATTAGAGTGAAACCCATACCAATGATAGTGCAACTCTTTTGCTAATGCAGTGTTAATGGACTAATAATGAAAAAAATAATTCATCATTAATAAACGTTTCACTGCTATTTTCAGCTCTATTTCCCAACGATACTCGGTTGTTTATCCAAGCGACCTCCCATCCTCTCGATTCTACTCACCTCCTGTCTCAGCATCCTTGTCTAACTTCTAAACCTCCATGTACCGACGTATGTGTCCAAATTGCACATTCTCCTTTACCGAGAAACAAATCGACACAAAAGAACATTCCGTGGACCCCCTACACTTGCCTATGTCCCCCGGGTTTGCTGAAAGTGGATGGAAAAAAATGTGAACAACTTCTTCATTGCAATTCTGATGAGATATACTGTCACAAGACCAACAAATGTGTATTGGGAAAATACTGTGACGGTGTTAATGAATGCCCAAATGCAGAGGATGAATTATATTGCGAAGGTTAGTTAAACTCTTTGAATCTGATATATATTTTTCAGTATAGCATCGTGAATGCAAAATTGAAAATATTATAATAGAGATATACATTTGTTGCTAAAATGAGGGCTTTAAACCGGTTCAGATTGAAACCTTTCATTTGGCTGAAACCGGTTGAACCAAAATGAAATGAAGTGAAATTTGAACCAAAATAACTGTTTTTTTTTGTATTATCTCGGTCTGTGAAATGGAATCGCATAATATTTTTTAGTTTCCTAATGGATAAAATAATAAGTCATTAAACCGGTTTAAAACGGTACTACTTTGTATTTTTGGTTTCAGTAAAGCTTCCGGGAAAGGAAGGTTGTTCTACTGGATACATTTTATGCAACAATGTGTGCGAAAGAAAGGACAAATGCATCAAAACATATAAAACAGGTAAGAAAGTTACATATTACGCAACAATGTGTGCTAAAGGGAGGACAAAAGCATCGAACAAATTACACCAGTAAGAAAGTTTTATAATGTGAACAATGTGTGTGAAAGTGAGGACAAATGCATCAAAACAAATACCACAGGCTAAAAAGATTCATGTTATATAACAACGTGTGTGAAAGAAAGGAAAAATGCATGAAAACAAATAACACAGGTAAGGAAGTTACATATTATGCAACGATGTGTGTGAAAGAGAGAATAAATGCATCAAAACAATAAACCAAGTAAGAAAGTTACATATAATGCAACATAGTGTGTGAAAGAGAGGACAAATACATCAAAACAAATACCACAGGCTTAAAAGTAACATGTTATATAACAACGTGTGTGAAAGAAAGGAAAAATGCATCAAAACAAATAACACAGGTAAGGAAGTTACATATTATGCAACGATGTGTGTGAAAGAGAGAGAAAATGCATCAAAACAATAACCCAAGTAAGAAAGTTACATATAATGCAACAATGTGTGTGAAAGAGAAGACAAATGCATCAAAACAAATGCCACAGGCTAAAAAGTTACATATTATGCAACGATGTGTGTGAAAGAGAGATCAAATGCATCAAAACAATAACACAGGTAAGAAAGTACATATTATGCAACAACGTGTGTGAAAGAAAGAACAAATGCATCAAAACAATAACCTAAGTAAGAAAGTTACATATAATGCAACAATGTGTGTGAAAGAGAGGACAAATGTATCAAAACAAATGCCACAGGCTTAAAAGTAACATGTTATATAAAAACGTGTGTGAAAGAAAGGAAAAATGCATCAAAACAAATGACACAGGTAAGGAAGTTACATATTATGCAACGATGTGTGTGAAAGAGAGAACAAATGCATCAAAACAATAACCCAAGTAAGAAAGTTACATATAATGCAACAATGTGTGTGAAAGAGAGGACAAATGCATCAAAACAAATGCCACAGGCTTAAAAGTAACATGTTATATAACAACGTGTGTGAAAGAAAGGAAAAATGCATCAAAACAAATGACACAGGTAAGGAAGTTACATATTATGCAACGATGTGTGTGAAAGAGAGGACAAATGCATCAAAACAAATGTCACAGGCTAAAAAGATACATGGTATGCAAAGATGTGTGTGAAAGAGAGAACAAATGCATCAAAACAATAATACAGGTAAGAAAGTTACATATTATGCAACAACGTGTGTGAAAGAAAGAACAAATGCATCAAAACAATAACCCAAGTAAGAAAGTTACATATAATGCAACAATGTGTGTGAAAGAGAGGAAAAATGCATCAAAACAAATAACACAGGTAAGGAAGTTACATATTATGCAACGATGTGTGTGAAAGAGAGAACAAATGCATCAAAACAATAACACAGGTAAGAAAGTTACATTTTATGCAACAACGAGTGTGAAAGAGAGAACAAATGCATCAAAACAACACAGGTATATATTATGCATCTATTTGCAAAAAAAAAGAGATTAATTGCAACAAAACCACAAATCACACTAATAAAAAAGTAACGTCATGTAACAATGTGTGTGAAAAAAAAAGATAATTTGCAATAGACATCCAAATACCGCAGTAATCATATTACATATTGCAACAATATGCGAGAAAAACAGGATATTTGCAATAAAATAACAAATGAAACTGTTAAGTTAGTTACATATAATGAAACAATACGTAAGAGGATAATTCTAACAAAGAAACAAATCACACTGGTAAAAAAGTAACATATCATATAACAATGTGTGACAAAGAGATTAAATGAAAGAAGGAAATGTAAATTGTTTGATAATAAAAAATAATCAAAGCAACACTACAACAAAACAACCAAAACTTGTTATGGTCACATACCGTCACCATGCGTCAACGCTTTACTGTGGAGAATCGGTTCCTTCTAGAAAAGCACGCTCCATCTTAGACCACTGCATTGCTTACCATCAGGTGATCTGTGGTCAAGTGCTTGCCTATCGAGAATAAAAAAAAAAAAAACATACACTAACGAATCTGCTGACGTACAACATCATTGCAAACGGCACCAGTTTTGCTATATGGAATGATCGCAATATTCCACAACTGAAGTGAACTGCTGATGCAGCGATACGTGTAGCGACGGCGGACGTGGAATCAATGCAAGTCATCGAAACTATTTTTTTTTTATCAACTTTCGATCGGGTTACGTTTTAGGCAAGCAATGAAGAAATATATTATAATTTTATTAAATTTGTATTAGAATATTTTGTTTTGCAATCAACGGCAGCAGCTTCTTTATTTAACTACCACAACCACAACTGTCACAACAACAACAACAACAAAGACAACAACCCAAAACTACAAACTAAAAACCTTAAAAAAGACAACGAAATTTTAAAACATATTGTTTGTAACAAGAAATCATTCGGCAAATTTTAAAAGTTATTTTGAGATTTTTGCAATATTGCGTAGTTTTTTACTTGTAAGAAACAAACTGAGGTATTTGTAAGCCCAATCAAAGCATTGTTTATTTTGAATATCGAAATTATCAGACAATTAATCAATCATAATTTAGAGTAAGAACCAAAAATACAAACAATGTATAAAACTACTAACGAACACGTGGCAGGTAACATGAAAAACGCAGGAAAAGAAATTTATGTTAAATAAATTTGGAATCCAAGTTTGAGACGTCAATTAACTATCTCTTTTGATGTAAATATATTATAATAAGGTATTTTTAAACCAAATCATAGTCATTGAATTGGAATACCAAACGTGATCAGAAAAAAAGAAACAAATTTCGAAAAATTGCACTTTTGTACCAAACTTGGTACTATTTGTGACCAGAATTTAAATCCAGTGGATTGGATCATGACATCCATATTAAAAAAGCATATCGAACTCAATTATTTCACTTAATCATCGTAAATTGTTTGATAATAAAAAGTCACAAACACACCAACGAATCCGCTAAAGTAAAACATTATTGTAAACGGCACCAGTGTTGCTATAAGAAGTGACTGCAATATTGCACAATTGAAAAAAAAATGCTGATGCAGCGACACGTTTTAATATACTGCTGAGTCATCGAAACTTACTTTTTGATCAACCTTCGATTGGTTCACGTAGTTAGAGTAACAATTTAGAAATATATTGTAATTTTATTATATTAAATTAGAAATATTTCTTTTTGCAAACTACGGCTGCAGCTTCTATAATTAACTACGACAACTACTGTCACAACAACAACAACCCAAAACTACAAGGTCAGAATGACCAAATATCAACCCAGTATTAGAGTAAAAATAATCATAAGGAAAGAATAAAGGTAATATTAAACCATATCGTTTCCTTATTGTTTGTAATCCGGGTAAATTTCAAAGTTGTTTTCAAAATATTGCAATATTTCGTAATGATTTACGTGCAAGAAATAAACTGATATATTTAAGCCAAATTTAATTCAAATTCAAATCAAGAACCATAAATACAAACAATATAAAAATACCAACGGAAAATGTGGTAATATAAAAAAACGTAGGAAAAGAAATTTATGATAAAGAACCCATGGATATATAAAACAATTTACCACAAGAAAAAGAGAAAACAGCGAAACAAATTTATTGTAAATAAATTTGTAATTTAAATTTTGAGATGTCAATTTTATCATTAAATTAAAACTCAATCATAATCATTAAATTAGAATTCTAAACGAGATCAGAGAAAAAATAAATTCAACATAAATGAAACCTGCTAACAAAAAATAAAAAGAAAGAAATTTTGTAAAATCACACTGTAATCCAAACTAGGTGCAATTAGTGTCCAGAATTGCAATCTAATGGATTGGCAGGAGTCGCGACGAGCACGCTTCTGGATTATGTCCCTCATATAAAAAGACGTCAAGCGGAATAATATTAATGTTGGTGTTGAAAATTATGCAATATTGTGTAGTAATTTAAGTACAAGTAAAAAACCGAGAAATTTTAACTAAACAAAAGTTAAGGACACAAAAATCTAAACATATCGATATTAATGGTAATAATGACATACTGTACTAAAAACCAACGATTTATTTATTTTTTGTCGTGGTATTTCGTTAGTTTTTTAGATTATGGGTTTACAAAAAAACTAACTAAATACCACAACACAAAGGTAATTAAACAGCAAGAAAAGCAATTTCTGATAAATGGATTAGAAATTATACTTTTGAAATATCAAATAATCATTAAAATTTAGAGTAAGAACGTTATATATTATGAACAATGTGTGTGAAAGAGAGGACAAAAGCATCAAAACAAATACCACAGGCTATAAAGATACATGTTATATAACAACGTGTGTGAAAGAAAGGACTAATGCATCAAAACAAATAACACAGGTAAGAAAGTTACATATTATGCAACGATGTGTGTGAAAGAGAGAACAAATGCATCAAAACAATAACCCAAGTAAGAAAGTTACATATTATGCAACAATGTGTGTGAAAGAGAGAACAAATGCATCAAAACAATAATCCAGATAAGGAATTACATATTATGCAACAATGTGTGTGAAAGAGAGAACAAATGCATCAAAACAAATAACACAGATAAGAAAGTTACATATTATGCAACAAGTGTGTGAAAGAGAGAACAAATGCACAAAAAAAAATAACATAGGAAAGAAAGTTATCACACACTATGTGTGCGAAAGACATGAAAAAGCATTAAAACAAATAACATTAGTAAGAATCGAAATCGAAACAAATTTTTTTATCAACTTTCGATCGGGTCATATTTTGTAATTGTATTAAATTTGTATTAAAAAAAAAATTTTGTGCTATCAGCGGCAGCAGCTTCTATATTTAACTACCACAACCACAACTGTCACAACAACAACAACAACAACGACATCAACCCAAAACTACAAACAAAAAACATAAAAAAGAAAACGAAATTTTAAAACATATTGTTTGTAACAAGAAATCATACGGCAAATTTTAAAAGTTATTTTAATATTTTTGCAATATCGCGTAGTTTTTTACTTGTAAGAAACAAACTGAGGTATTTGTAAGCCCAATCAAAGCATTGTTTATTTTGAATATCGAAATTATCAGACAATTAATTAATCATAATTTAGAGTAAGAACCAAAATTACAAACAATATATAAAACTACCAACGAAACATGTGGCATGTAACATGAAAATCGCAGGAAAAGAAATTTATGTTAAATAAATTTGGTATCCGATTTTGAGACGTCAACTAACTAACTCTTTAGATGTAAATATATTATTATAAGATATTTTAAAACCTAATCATCGTCATTGAATTGGAATTCTAAACGAGATCAGGAAAAAAGAAACGAATTTCGAAAAATTACACTTTTGTACCAAACTTGGTACTATTTTATCCAGTATTGAAATCCAGTGGATTGGATCATGATATCTATATTAAAAAAGCATATGGAACACAATTATTTCACTTAATCGTCGTAAATTGTTTGATAATAAAAAAGTCACAAACACACCAACGAATCCACTTAAGTAAAACATTATTGTAAACGGCACCAGTGTTGCTATAAGAAGTGACGGCAACATTGCACAATTGAAAGAAACTGCAGATGCAGTTGTAATATACTGCTGAGTCACCGAAACTTACCTTTTGTTCAATCTTCGATTGGTATACGTAGTTAGAGTTACAATTAAGAAATAGTAATTTTATTTAATTAAATTAGCATTTTCTTTTTGCAAACTACGGCAGAAGCTTCTATAATTAACTACTAAAACTACAACAACAACCCAAACTACAAGGTACAGATAATGTAAATATCAACCCAGTATTAGATAAAAAAAAAATCATAAGAAACGAATAAAGGAAATATAAAAACATATTGTTTATTCATTGTTTGTAATAAACAATCAACCGGTTAATTTTAAAAGTTATTTTGAAAATATTGCAATATTTCGTAATGATTTACGTGCAAGAAACAAACTGCAATATTTAAGCCAAATTAAATTACAATTCAAATCAAGAACAATATAAAAATACCAACAGAAAAGGTGGTAATATAAAAAAACGTAGGAACTGAAATTTATGATAAAGAACCCATGGATATATAAAACAACTGACCACAGAGAAAAGAGAAAACAGGAAAACAAATTTATGGGAAATACATTTGTAATTTAAATTTTGAGATGTCAATTTTATCATTAAATTTTAACTCAATCATAATCATCAAATTGGAATTGTTAATGAGATCAGAAAAAACAAATTCATCAAACCTGCTTACAAAAAATTAAAAGAAACAAATTTCGAAAAATCACACTGTAAATCCAAACTAGGTGCGATTAGTGTCCAGAATTGCAATCCAATGGATTGGCAGGAGTCGCGACGAGCACGCTTCTGGATCATGACCCCCATATTTAAAGACTACTTGCGGAACAATCTTAATATTGGTGTTGAAAATTCTGCAATATTGTGAAGTAATTTAAAGTAAAGAGCACATAATAAATTGAGATATTTTAAAACGAAAGGAAGGAGAAGGTTATAATAAACAGTCCTTACATTAAAATTTCAAGCAAAAACCACAATATATATCCCAACATAACCAATAAAAATCAAAAGACAAAAAAGAACTAAAAATCGAAATGTACAATATTACCTTATTAGAAACCAGTGAAATCATATTACAAAACAAACAACGAAAAACGAAACTTTATACAATTCAATGCTACAAGCAAAAAAATTAAAAACAAGAAAAACAAATAATAAGATCACATTAGGAAATTAACGAACCCATGAAATTACAACGAAATCCATAAAAATAAAAACAAATTAAAAGTTGTTTCATTTGTTATATGACATATTAGTTAGTAATTTTTCTTTTGAAATATCATGTGGATATGCATGATAAGAGAACAATTAATATTTATTTCAATCACCAATTAAAATCATGTACAAGAACAAAAAAATACAAAATCCGAAACAATCCAAACCTTCAAACGAAAAAGAAAAAAATAAAAAAGAACAAATGAACCCATGAAATAATATTAAACGCAACAAAATATCACATTAAAAAGCGAAACAAAAATAATTAATATATGGTAAATTTGCAAATTAGTAATTTTGCTTTAGAAATATTAAATAATCACCAAAATTCATATAAAAAATATTTTACACCTTCTCATGGTAGTTAATACTTACAGAAGGAACCAAAAACACAAAATTCAATGCAAATCAAACCTACAAAGGATAAAATCAAGACTAAATGTTATTTAAAAGTCAAAGAACCCACGAAATACTTTTGTAGCTCGGTGGCGTAATGCATAAGCATCGCAACCAGCGATCGTTGTTGTTAAGAATTTCGTATGAGTCGGTCACATGGTGGTTGAACAAAAAATTATTCACTAAAGCTACTCTGTGCTTCCAAACGCACGTTAAGGTATTGACCTCGGCTGAAGTCGTTAATACCCTACCATTCGTATTGGCCCCGCCTGGAGCGTCATAGTCCGTCATCCTAAACCATCCATAATGAGGGCCTGAACCCCTGCAGATCAGAAAAAAACTCGAACCAAAACAAACCAAACCTGCTTACAAGAAAGGAAATGACAGGAAAAAAAACACAAAAAGGAACATATATTGAAAAGTCGCGCTTCTCTAAAATACCAAACTTAGGTGCGATAAGTGTCCAAAATTGCAATCCACTGGATTGGCAAGGGTCGCGATGAGCTTTTTATTTTATGATATATCTTTGTAATTTAACCTTTGAAATATCTATTGAATGTCCATGATAAGAGCATAATTATTTTTAATTTAAATCACCAATTGATATCATGTACAAGAACAAAAAAAATGAAAACTCGATACAATCCAAACCTACAAACAAAAGAAAGACAAAAAAAACAAAGAGTAAAAAAGAACAAATGAGCCCATGAAATAAAATAAAAACCAGCGAAATATCACAATAAAAAAGTGCAAGAAAAAAAAATAAGTATGGTAAATATGCAGATTAGTAATTTTGCTTTACAAATATCAAATAATCACCAAAATTCATAATAAAAAATATTTTACACATCATGGTCACTAATATTTACAGGAGGAACCAAAAACACAAATATTAATGCAATTCAAACCTACAAAGTATAAAATCAAGACTTAATATGATTTAAAAGTCAAAGAACCCATGAAATAATTTTTTAGCTCGGTGGCGTAGTGCATAAGCACCGCGACCTGCGATCGTTGTTGTTAAGAATTTTGTAAGAGTCGGTCACGTGGTGGTTGAACAAAAAATTATTTACTCGAGCTACTCTGTGCTTCTAAAGACACGTTAAGCCATTGACCTCGGCTGCGTCAGAAATCGTTAATACCCTACCATTCGCATTAGCCCCGCGTGGAACGTCGTGGTCCATCGTACTAAATCATCGATAGTGAGGACCGGAACCCCAGCAGTGGTGACGTAACAGAGCTGATATGAAAAGCAATGAAATACCTCAAAGAAGAAGAAAACCCCACAAAAAATAGGAAAATGATAATATTGAAATTATAATACAGATCAGGAAAAAAACTCTAAACAAAACAAACCAAACCTGCAAACAAAAAGACAATGACAGGAAAAAAAACAAAAAGGAACATATTTTGAAAAGTAGCTCTTCTCTAAAATACCAAACTCAGGTGCGATAAGTGTCCAGAATTGCAATCCACTGGATTGGCAGGGGTCGCGACGAGCACGCTTCTGGATCATGACCCCCATATTTAAAGACGACTTGCAGAACAATATGTAACATTGTCTAATCACGCAATTAATATTAAGAGTAAGAACCAAAAACAAATTTGAATACTTAAACCTAAAAACGGATAAATGAAAAGAATATAATATTAAAGGGAATAAATTTACGAAAAATGGATTGGTAATTTTACTTTTGAAATATCAAATACATGTAGAAAGTCAAGTTGTTTTGAAATCTAATCATCGACATTATATTTTGGAGTAAGAACCAAAGACAAATTTTAATAAAATCAAAACCTACAGACGAAAAAATCAAAAGACATATTAATATTACCTGACTTTTTACCAACGAAGCCATAATATAAAACAAACAACAAAATACTACAACAAAGCAAAATAAAACGGATACAAATATCGCAATTATTTTTAAATAAAATCACTAAGTTGAAATCGTGTATAAGAATAAAAATACAATCCAAACCTACAAACGAAAAAATCAAAAGACAAGTAAAACAAAAAGTTAAATCATATAAATATAACCACATTAGAAACAAACGAACCCATGAAATACTACAAAACAACCAACGAAATACCATAAAAAATACACAAGGAAACAAATTTATGATAAATGGATTTGTAATTTTAGTTTTAAAATATCATAAAAACATCAAATACCCACAGTTAAAAAGCTGAGATATTGCTGAACCGAGTCATCCCCATTAAAATTTTGTGTAAGAACAAAAAAAAAATTTTCATTACAATTCAAACCTGCAAATGAAAAATTGAAAAATGATTGAACCTATTTTTATATTACCAACGAACCAAAGTATAAAACAAACAACGAAACATTTCAACAAGATAAGAGAAATCGCAGGAGTAAAATATTATATACTGATTTCTTATATTATCAAGTGCCTTATCCATATATTAAGCCTTTTTAGGTTCCAAAACGGCAATAGGTAAAACTAAATACAAACGCGATGAAACCGTTTAAAAGTTGTTTCATTTATAATATGATATATATTCCTTTGTAATTTAACCTTTGAAATATCATTTGAATGTCCATGATAAGAGCACAATTATTTTAAATTCAAATCACCAATTGATATCATGTATAAGAACAAAAAACCACAAAACTCGAAACAATCCAAACCTACAAACGAAAAAGACAAAAAAAAGAACAAACAGTAAAAAAGAACAAATGGACCCTTGAAATAATATGAAAACCAAAGAAATATCACAATAAAAAAGCGCAAGAAAAGAATCAATATATAGTAAATATGCAGATTAGTAATTTTGCTTTAGAAATATCAAATAATCACCAAAATTCATATAAAATTACACCTTAATGAGGTCGTTAATATTTACAAGAGGAACCAAAAACACAAAATTCAAAGCAATTCAAACTTACAAAGGAAAAAATCGACACTAAATATGATTTAAAAGTCAAAGAACCCATGAAATAATTTTGTAGCTCGGTGGCGTAGAGCATAAGCACCGCGACCTGCGATCGTTGCTGTTATGAATTTTGCAAAAGTCGGTCACGTGCTTATCGAACAAAAAAATCTTCACTCAAGCTACTCTGTGCTTCTAAAGGCACGTTAAGCCATTGACCTCGGCTGCGTCTGAAGTCGTTAATACCCTATCATTCGCATTGGCCCCGCGTGGAGCGTCATGGTCCATCGTCCTAAACTATCCATAATGAAGACCTGAACCCCTGCAGTGGAGACGTAACAGAGCTCATATAAAAACCAATGAAATACTTCAAAGATGAAGAAAACCGCACAAAAACTATGGAAATGATTGTATTGAAATTCTAATACAGATTAGAAAAAAGCTCGAACCGAAACAAACCAAACCTGCTAACAAGAAAGGAAATGACAGGAAGAAAAAAGGAAAATATTTTGAAAAGTCGCGTTTCTCTAAAATACCTAGCTCAGATGCGATTTGTGTCTAAATTGCAATCCACTGGATTGGCAGGGATCGCGACGAGCACGCTTCTGGATCATGACCCCCATAATTAAAGACGACTTGCGGAACAATACTTAACATTGTCTAATCATCGCCATTAATATTAAGAGTAAGAACCAAAACCAAATTTGAATATTTAAACCTAAAAATAAAAAGAATATAAAATTCAAGGGAATAAATTTACGAAAAATGGATTTGTAATTTTACTTTAGTAAAAAATATATAATACATCTAGAAAGTCGAGTATTTTGAAACCTAATTATCGCTTTTATGGTTTATAGTAAGAACCAAAGACAAATTTCAATAAAATCCAAACCTGCAAACGAAAAAATCAAAAGACCTGACTATAATATTACCTGACTTTTTACCAACGAAGCCATAATAAAAAACAAACAACAAAATACTACAATAAAACGGAGAAAAAGATCACAATTATTTTTAAATCAAATCTCTATTAAATTGAAATCGTGTATGAGAGTAAAAAATACAAAACTAAATACAATCCGAACCTACAAACGAAAAAATCAAAAGACACGTAAAACAAAAAGTTAAATCATACAAATATGACCACATTAGAAACAAACGAACCTACAAAACAACCAACAAAATACCATAAAAACATCAAATACCTACATGTAAAAGCTGAGATATTGCAGAACCTAATCATCGCCATTAAAATTTAGTGTAAGAACAAAAAAAAAACAATTTTCACTACAATTCAAACCTACAAACGAAAAAATGAAAAAATATTGAACCTATTTTTATATTACCAACGAACCATAGTATAAAACAAACAACGAAACATCACAACAAGATAAGATAAATCTCAGGAGTAAAATATTATATATTGATTTCTTATATTTTCAAGTGCCCTATGCATATATTAACCCTTTATAGGTTCCGAAACGGCAATATAACCAAATACAAACGCAATGAAACCGTTTAAAAGTTGTTTCATTTATTATATGATATATATTAGTTCGTAATTTAACCTTTGAAATATCATTTGAATGTCCATGATAAGAGCACAATTATTTTAAATTCAAATCACCAATTGATATCATGTAAAAGAACGAAAAACTACAAAACACGAAACAATCTATACCCACAAACGAAAAAGACAAAAAAACAAAGAGTAACAAAGAACAAATGAACCCATGAAATAATATAAAAACCAACGAAATAAGACAATTAAAAAGCACAAGAAAAAAACCATTTATGGCAAATATGCAGATAAGTAATTTTGCTTTACAAATATCAAATAATCACTAAAATTCATATAAAAACATTTTACACCTTAATGAGGTCGTTAATATTTACAGGAGGAACCAAAAACACAAATTCAAAGCAATTCAAACTTACAAAGGAAAAAATCGACACTAAATATTATTTAAAAGTCAAAGAAACGATGAAATAATTTTGTAGCTCGGTGGCGTAGTGCATAAGCACCGCGACCTGCGATCATTGTTGTCAAGCAATTTCGTAAGAGTCGGTCACGTGGTTATTGAATAAAAAAATATTCACTAAAGCTACTCTGTGCTTCCAAAGGCATGTTAAGCCATTGACCTCGGCTGCGTCTGAAGTCGTTAATACCCTACCATTTGCATTGGCCCCGCGTGTCATGGTCCATCGTCCTAAACCATCCATATTGAGGGCCTGAACCCCTGCAGTGAGGACGGAAAGAGCTAATATAAAAACCAACGGATCATGCTGAAATTCTAATACAGATCAGAAAAAACTCGAAGCAAAACAAACCAAACCTGCTAACAACAAAGGAAATGACAGGAAAAAAACACAAAAAGGAACATATTTTGAAAAGTAGCTCTTCTCTAAAATACATAACTCAGGTGCGATTAGTGTCCAGAATTGCAATCCACTGGATTGGCAGGGGTCGCGACGAGCACGCTTCTGGATCATGACCCCCATATTTAAAGACGACTTACAATATTTAACATTGTCTAATCACGCAATTAATATTAAGAGTAAGAACCAAAAACAAATTTGAATACTTAAACCTAAAAACGGATAAATGAAAAGAATATAATATTAAAGGGAATAAATTTACGAAAAATGGATTTGTAATTTTACTTTTGAAATATCAAATACATGTAGAAAGTCAAGTTGTTTTGAAATCTAATCATCGACATTATATTTTGGAGTAAGAACCAAAGACAAATTTTAATAAAATCAAAACCTACAGACGAAAAAATCAAAAGACATATTAATATTACCTGACTTTTTACCAACGAAGCCATAATATAAAACAAACAACAAAATACTACAACAAAGCAAAATAAAACGGAGATAGATATCACAATTATTTTTAAATCAAATCACTATTAAGTTGAAATCGTGAACAAGAATAAAAAGTACAAAACTCAATACAATCCAAACCTACAAACGAAAACATCAAAAGACAAGTAAAACAAAAATTTAAATCATACAAATATAACCACATTAGAAACAAACACACCCATGAAATACTACAAAACAACCAACGAAATACCATAAAAAAATAAACAAGAAAACAAATTTATGATAAATGGATTTATAATTTTAGTTTTAAAATATAAAAACTTCAAATACCTACATGCAAAAAGCTGAGATATAGCTGAACCTAATCATCGCCATTAAAATTTAGTGTAAGAACAAAAAAAAAACAGTTTTCACTACTATTCAAACCAACAAACGAAAAATTGAAAAAATATTGAACCTATTTTTATATTACCAACGAACCATAGTATAAAACAAACAACGAAACATCACAACAAGATAAATCGCAGGAGCAAAATATTATATGGTGATTTCTTATAATTTTAAGTGCCCTATCCATATATTAACCCTTTATAGGTTCCGAAACGGCAATATAAATAAATACAAACGCGATGAATCCGTTTAAAAGTTGTTTCATTAATTATATGATATATATTAGTTTGTAATTTAACCTTTGAAATATTATTTGAATGTCCATGATAAGGGCACAATTATTTTAAATTCAAATCATCAATTGATATCATGTAAAAGAACTAAAAAATACAAAACACGAAACAATCCAAACCCGCAAACGAAAAAGACAAAAAGAACAAAGAGTAAAAAAGGAAAAATGAACCCATGAAATAATATAAAAACCAACGAAATAACACAATTAAAAAGCGCAAGAAAAAATCAATATATGGCAAATATGCAGATTAGTAATTTTGCTTTACGAATATCAAATAATCACCAAAATTCATATAAAAAATATTTTACACCTTAATGAGGTCGTTAATATTTACAGGAGGAACCAAAAACACAAAATTCAAAGCAATTCAAACTAACAAAGGAAAAAATCAACACTAGATATTATTTAAAAGTCAAAGAACCCATGAAATAATTTTCTAGCTCGGTAGCGTAGTGCATAAGCACCGCGACCTGCGATCATTGTTGTCAAGCAATTTCGTAAGAGTCGGTCACGTGGTTATTGAACAAAAAAATATTCACTAAAGCTACTCTGTGCTTCAAAAGGCATGTTAAGCCATTGACCTCGGCTGCGTCTGAAGTCGTTAATACCCTACCATTTGCATTGGCCCCGCATGGAGTGTCATGGTCCATCGT
The DNA here is from genome assembly GCA_918026875.4 of Diatraea saccharalis. Classification (NCBI taxonomy): domain Eukaryota; kingdom Metazoa; phylum Arthropoda; class Insecta; order Lepidoptera; family Crambidae; genus Diatraea; species Diatraea saccharalis. The sequence continues at coordinate 9,163,928 of OU893336.1, forward strand.
CCTAAACCATCCATATTGAGGGCCTGAACCCCTGCAGTGAGGACGGAAAGAGCAAATATAAAAACCAACGGATCATGCTGAAATTCTAATACAGATCAGAAAAAACTCGAAGCAAAACAAACCAAACCTGCTAACAACAAAGGAAATGACAGGAAAAAAACACAAAAAGGAACATATTTTGAAAAGTAGCTCTTCTCTAAAATACATAACTCAGGTGCGATTAGTGTCCAGAATTGCAATCCACTGGATTGGCAGGGGTCGCGACGAGCACGCTTCTGGATCATGACCCCCATATTTAAAGACGACTTGCAGAACAATATTTAACATTGTCTAATCACGCAATTAATATTAAGAGTAAGAACCAAAAACAAATTTGAATACTTAAACCTAAAAACGGATAAATGAAAAGAATATAATATTAAAGGGAATAAATTTACGAAAAATGGATTTGTAAAGTCAAGTTATTTTGAAATCTAATCATCGACATTATATTTTAGAGTAAGAGCCAAAGACAAATTTTAGTAAAATCCAAACCTACAAATGAAAAATCAAAAGACATATTAATATTACCTGACTTTTTACCAACGAAGCCATAATATAAAACAAACAACAAAAACTACAACAAAGCAAAATAAAACGGAGATAGATATCACAATTATTTTTAAATCAAATCACTATTAAGTTGAAATCGTGAACAAGAATAAAAAGTACAAAACTCAATACAATCCAAACCTACAAACGAAAACATCAAAAGACAAGTAAACCAAAAATTTAAATCATACAAATATAACCACATTAGAAACAAACAAACCCATGAAATACTACAAAACAACCAACGAAATACCATAAAAAATACACAAGGAAACAAATTTATGATAAATGGATTTGTAATTTTAGTTTTAAAATATCATAAAAACATCAAATACCTATGTGTAAAAAGCTGAGATATAGCTGAACCTAATCATCGCCATTAAAATTTTGTGTAAGAACAAAAAAAAACATACTTTCACTACAATTCAAACCTATAATACCATAGTATAAAACAAACAACGAAACATCACAACAAAATAAGACAAATCGCAGGAGTAAAATATTATATACTGATTTCTTATATTTTCAAGTGCTCTATCCATATAACCCTTTATATGTTCCGAAATGGCAATATAACAAACACAAACGTGATGAAACCGTTTAAAAGTTGTTTCAATATTAACCTTTGAAATATCATTTGAATGTCCATGATAAGAGCACAATTATTTTAAATTCAAATCACCAATTGATATCATGTACAAGAACAAAAAATACAAAACACTTAACAATCCAAACCTACAAACAAAACAAAGACAAAAGAACAAATGAACCAATGAAATAAAATAAAAACCAACGAATTATCACAATAAAAAAGCGCAAAAACAAAAAACAATATAAGTATGGTAAATATGCAGATTAGTAATTTTGCTTTACAAATATCAAATAATCACCAAAATTCATAATAAAAAATATTTTACACATCATGGTCACTAATATTTACAGGAGGAACCAAAAACACAAATATTAATGCAATTCAAACCTACAAAGTATAAAATCAAGACTTAATATGATTTAAAAGTCAAAGAACCCATGAAATAATTTTTTAGCTCGGTGGCGTAGTGCATAAGCACCGCGACCTGCGATCGTTGTTGTTAAGAATTTTGTAAGAGTCGGTCACGTGCTTATCGAAAAAAAAATCTTCACTCAAGCTACTCTGTGCTTCTAAAGGCACGTTAAGCAATTGACCTCGGCTGCGTCTGAAGTCGTTAATACCCTACCATTCGCATTGGCCCCGCGTGGAACGTCATGGTCCATCGTCCTAAACTATATCCATAATGAGGACCTGAACCCCTGCAGTGGGGACGTAACAGAGCTCATATAAAAACCAATGAAATACTTCAAAGAAGAAGAAAACCGCACAAAAAATATGAAAATAATTAGATTGAAATTCTAATACAGATTAGAAAAAAACTCGAACCGAAACAAACTAAACCTGCTAACAAGAAAGGAAATGACAGGAAGAAAAAAGGAAAATATTTCGAAAAGTCGCGTTTCTCTAAAATACCTTACTCAGGTGCGATCTGTGTCTAGAATTGCAATCCACTGGATTGGCAGGGATCGCGACGAGCACGCTTCTGGATCATGACCCCCATATTTAAAGACGACTTGCGGAACAATACTTAACATTGTCAAATCATCGCCATTAATATAAAGAGTAAGAACCAAAACCAAATTTGAATATTTAAACCTAAAAATGAAAAGAATATAAAATTCAAGGCAATAAATTTACGATAAATGGATTTGTAATTTTACTTAAGAAATATCAAATACATCTAGAGAGTCGAGTTATTTTGAAACGTTATATTCGTCTTTATAGTTTAGAGTAAGAACCAAAGACAAATTTCAATAAAATCCAAACCTGCAAACGAAAGAATCAAAAGACCTGACTATAATATTACCTGACTTTTTACAAACGAAGCCACAATATAAAACAAACAACAAAATACTACAATAAAACGGAGACAAAAATCACAATTACTTTTAAATGAAATCACTATTTAATTGAAATCATGTATAAGAATAAAAAATACAAAACTAAATACAATCCGAACCTACAAACAAAAAAATCAAAATAAAAGTAAAACAAAAAGTTAAATCTTACAAATAGAACCACATTAGAAACAAACTAACCCATAAAATACTACAAAACAACCAACGAAATAACATAAAAAATACACAAGAAAAGAAATTTCTAATAAATGGATTTGTAATTTTAGTTTTAAAATATTATAAAATCTTATAAAAATATTAAAAAAAAAATTATATTATAAAACATGTAAAAAGCTGAGATATTGCTGAACCTAACCATCGCCATTAAAAATTAGTGAAAGCACAAAAAAAAATATTTCACTACAATTCAAACCTACAAACGAAAAATTGAAAAAATATTGAACCTATTTTTATATTACCAACGAACCATAGTATAAAACAAACAACGAAACATCACAACAAGATAACATAAATCGCAGGAGTAAAATATTATATACTGATTTCTTATATTTTCAAGTGCCCTATCCATATATTAATTAACCCTTTATAGGTTCCGAAACGGCAATATAAATAAATACAAACGCGATGAATACGTTTAAAAGTTGTTTCATTTATTATATGATATATATTAGTTTGTAATTTAACCTTTGAAATATCATTTGAATGTCCATGATAAGGGCACAATTATTTTAAATTCAAATCACCAATTGATATCATGTAAAAGAACGAAAAAACACAAAACACGGAACAATCCAAACCCACAAACGAAAAAGACAAAAAGAACAAAGAGTAAAAAAGAACAAATGAACCCATGAAATAATATAAAAACCAACGAAATAACACAATAAATAAGCGCAAGAAAAAAACCATATATGGCAAATATAGTAATAATAAGTAATTTTGCTTTACGAATATCAAATAATCACCAAAATTCATATAAAAAATATTTTACACCTTAATGAGGTCGTTAATATTTACAGGAGGAACCAAAAACACAAAATTCAAAGCAATTAAAACTTACAAAGGAAAAAATCAACACTAAATATTATTTAAAAGTCAAAGAACCCATGAAATAATTTTGCAGCTCGGTGGCGTATTGCATAAGCACCGCGACCTGCGATCGTTGTTATTAAGAATTTTGTAAAAGTTGGTCACGTGGTTATTGAATAAAAAAATATTCACTAAAGCTACTCTGTGCTTCCAAAGGCATGTTAAGCCATTGACCTCGGCTGCGTCTGAAGTCGTTAATACCCTACCATTTGCATTGGCCCCGCGTGTCATGGTCCATCGTCCTAAACCATCCATAATGAGGGCCTGAACCCCTGCAGTGAGGACGGAAAGAGCTAATATAAAAACCAACGGATCATGCTGAAATTCTAATACAGATCAGAAAAAACTCGAAGCAAAACAAACCAAACCTGCTAAACAAGAAAGGAAATGACAGGAATAAAACACAAAACGGAACATATTTTGAAAAGTCGCGCTTTTATAAAATACCAATCTCAGGAGCGATTAGTGTCGGATGTGTAAAAACGGATAAATGAAAAGAATATAATATTAAAGGGAATAAATTTACGAAAAATGGATTTGTAATTTTACTTTTGAAATATCAAATACATGTAGAAAGTCAAGTTGTTTTGAAATCTAATCATCGACATTATATTTTGGAGTAAGAATCAAAGACAAATTTTAATAAAATCAAAACCTACAGACGAAAAAATCAAAAGACATATTAATATTACCTGACTTTTTACCAACGAAGCCATAATATAAAACAAACAACAAAATACTACAACAAAGCAAAATAAAACGGAGATAGATATCACAATTATTTTTAAATCAAATCACTATTAAGTTGAAATCGTGAACAAGAATAAAAAGTACAAAACTCAATACAATCCAAACCTACAAACGAAAACATCAAAAGACAAGTAAAACAAAAATTTAAATCATACAAATATAACCACATTAGAAACAAACACACCCATGAAATACTACAAAACAACCAACGAAATACCATAAAAAAATAAACAAGAAAACAAATTTATGATAAATGGATTTATAATTTTAGTTTTAAAATATAAAAACTTCAAATACCTACATGCAAAAAGCTGAGATATAGCTGAACCTAATCATCGCCATTAAAATTTAGTGTAAGAACAAAAAAAAAAACAGTTTTCACTACTATTCAAACCAACAAACGAAAAATTGAAAAAATATTGAACCTATTTTTATATTACCAACGAACCATAGTATAAAACAAACAACGAAACATCACAACAAGATAAATCGCAGGAGCAAAATATTATATACTGATTTCTTATAATTTTAAGTGCCCTATCCATATATTAACCCTTTATAGGTTCCGAAACGGCAATATAAATAAATACAAACGCGATGAATCCGTTTAAAAGTTGTTTCATTAATTATATGATATATATTAGTTTGTAATTTAACCTTTGAAATATTATTTGAATGTCCATGATAAGGGCACAATTATTTTAAATTCAAATCATCAATTGATATCATGTAAAAGAACTAAAAAATACAAAACACGAAACAATCCAAACCCACAAACGAAAAAGACAAAAAGAACAAAGAGTAAAAAAGGAAAAATGAACCCAAGAAATAATATAAAAACCAACGAAATAACACAATTAAAAAGCGCAAGAAAAAATCAATATATGGCAAATATGCAGATTAGTAATTTTGCTTTACGAATATCAAATAATCACCAAAATTCATATAAAAAATATTTTACACCTTAATGAGGTCGTTAATATTTACAGGAGGAACCAAAAACACAAAATTCAAAGCAATTCAAACTAACAAAGGAAAAAATCAACACTAGATATTATTTAAAAGTCAAAGAACCCATGAAATAATTTTCTAGCTCGGTAGCGTAGTGCATAAGCACCGCGACCTGCGATCATTGTTGTCAAGCAATTTCGTAAGAGTCGGTCACGTGGTTATTGAACAAAAAAATATTCACTAAAGCTACTCTGTGCTTCAAAAGGCATGTTAAGCCATTGACCTCGGCTGCGTCTGAAGTCGTTAATACCCTACCATTTGCATTGGCCCCGCATGGAGTGTCATGGTCCATAGTCCTAAACCATCCATATTGAGGGCCTGAACCCCTGCAGTGAGGACGGAAAGAGCAAATATAAAAACCAACGGATCATGCTGAAATTCTAATACAGATCAGAAAAAACTCGAAGCAAAACAAACCAAACCTGCTAACAACAAAGGAAATGACAGGAAAAAAACACAAAAAGGAACATATTTTGAAAAGTAGCTCTTCTCTAAAATACATAACTCAGGTGCGATTAGTGTCCAGAATTGCAATCCACTGGATTGGCAGGGGTCGCGACGAGCACGCTTCTGGATCATGACCCCCATATTTAAAGACGACTTACAATATTTAACATTGTCTAATCACGCAATTAATATTAAGAATAAGAAACAAAAACAAATTTGAACATATAAACCTAAAAACGGATAAATGAAAAGAATATAATATTAAAGGGAATAAATTTACGAAAAATGGATTTGTAATTTTACTTTTGAAATATCAAATACATGTAGAAAGTCAAGTTATTTTGAAATCTAATCAATCGACATTATATTTTAGAGTAAGAACCAAAGACAAATTTTAGTAAAATCCAAACCTACAAACGAAAAAATCAAAAGACATATTAATATTACCTGACTTTTTACCAACGAAGCCATAATATAAAACAAACAACAAAATACTACAACAAAGCAAAATAAAACGGAGATAGATATCACAATTATTTTTAAATCAAATCACTATTAAGTTGAAATCGTGAACAAGAATAAAAAGTACAAAACTCAATACAATCCAAACCTACAAACGAAAACATCAAAAGACAAGTAAACCAAAATTTTAAATCATACAAATATAACCACATTAGAAACAAACACACCCATGAAATACTACAAAACAACCAACGAAATCCCATAAAAAAATACACAAGTAAACAAATTTATGATAAATGGATTTGCAATTTGAGTTTTAAAATATCATAAAGACATCAATTACCTACATGTAAAAAGCTGAGATATTACTAAACCTAATCATCGCCATTACGGTTTATAGTGAGAACCAAAGACAAATTTCAATAAAATCCAAACCTACAAACGAAAAAATGAAAAGAACATTGAACCTATTTTTATATTACTAATATTACCAACAAAGTACTACAACAAAACAAAATAAAACGGATACAAAGATCACAATTATTTTTAAATCAAATCACTATTATTAAGTTGAAATCGTGTACGAGAATAAAAAATACAAAACTAAATACAATCCGAACCTACAAACGAAAACATCAAAATACAAGTAAAACAAAAAGTTAAATCATACAAATATAACCACAATAGAAACAAACGAACCCATGAAATACTACAAAACAACCAACGACATACCATAAAAAATACACAAGAAAACAAATTTATGATTAATGGATTTGTAATTGTAGTTTTAAAATATCATAAAAACATCAAATACCTACATGTAAAAAGCTGAGATATTGCTGAACCTAATCATCGCCATTAAAATTTAGTGTAAGAACAAAAAAAAAAACAATTTTCACTACAATTCAAACCTACAAACGAAAAAATGAAAAAGTATTGAACCTTTTTTTATATTACCAACGAACCATAGTATAAAACAAACAACGAAACATCACAACAAGATAAGGTTAATCGCAGGAGTAAAATATTATATACTGATTTCTTATATTTTCAAGTGCCCTATCCATATATTAACCCTTTATAGGTTCCGAAACGGCAATATAACTAAATACAAACGCGATAAAACCGTTTAAAAGTTGTTTCTTTTATTATATGATATATATTAGGTTGTAATTTAACCTTTGAAATATAATTTGAATGTCCATAATAAGAGCAAAATTATTTTAAATTCAAATCACCAATTGATATCATGTACAAGAACAAAAAAAAAAATACAAAACTCGAAACAATCCAAACCTACTAATGATAAAGACCAAAAAAAACCAAAGAGTAAACAACAAATGAACCCATGAAATAATATAAAAACCAACGAAATATCACAATAAAAAAGCGCAAGAAAAAAACAATATGTGGTAAATATGCAGATTAGTAATTTTGCTTTACAAATATCAAATAATCACCGAAATTCATATAAAAAATATTTAACACTTTCTTTTGGTAGTTAATATTTACAGGAGGAACCAAAAACCTTAAATTCAATGCAATCCAAACCTATAAAGGGTAAAATCAGGACTAAATATTAATTTAAAGACAAACAACACATGAAATAATTTTGTAGCTCGGTGGCGTAGTGCATAAGCACCAAGACCTGGGATCGTTGTTGTTAAGAATTTCGTAAGAGTCATTCAAATGGTGGTTGAACAAAAAATTATTAACTCGAGCTACTCTGTGCTTCCAAAGGCACGTTAAGCCATTGACCTCGGCTGCGTCTGAATTCGTTAATACCCTACCATTTGCATTAGCCCCATAGCAGACCTGATAGAAAAACTAATGAAATACCTCGAAGAAGAAGAAAACCGCACAAAAAATATGAAAATAAATTATATTGAAATTCAAATACAGAGGAGAAAAAAACTCGAACCAAAATAAAACTAAACCTGCTCACAAAAAAGACAATGACAGGAAGAAAACACAAAAAGGAACATATTTTGAAAAGTCGCGCTTCTCTAAAATACCAAACTAAGGAGCGATGAGTGTCCAGAATTGCAATCCACTGGATTGGCAGGAGTCGTGACGGGCACGCTTCTGGATCATGACCCCCATATTTAAAGACGACTTGCGGAACAATCTTAATATTTGTGCAATATCGTGTAGTAATTTAAATAAGATATTTTGAACGATATCAACGAGTCGTATAATGTTAAATAAGGTCATCAAATTAAGATGATAATGAAAAACTAAATAAAATACCTAAACTCACTAACCAACAAAAAATTAAAACAAACAATGTGTGGACTTAAATTTGTACACGAGAACTAACTAAACTAGTTAAACAAAATTCAAAAATTATATAACCCACGATAAATAAAATCTCAAAAAAATATAAAAAAAATATTTACATCTGAAAACTTTGAAAACGGTTTTACCTTGAAAATATATAAAACCCACGACAGAAGCGAAAATAAAAAAGTATTTGAAAAACTTAAAAAGTTATCTTACCGAAAACACGTCCACACTCTACCACAACACTTTGAGACTGGTGAAGCGAAGTAGTGAACTGGAAAAGAACACGTGTGACTCAGTTATAATAAGCGAAGCAGGTAAACAATTATGTCCATTGTGGTAAAGCTACTTTGTTTCAACTTTCAACTACAAGAATTAACAAAAGCAATTGGAAATTAGTTACATAGATATGAATTTCTATAGGGATCATCATTTCTTTGTTAAGATAAAAGTTTTGAATTATTGTGGTATAAAAAAATCTTTTATACCACGAATACTAAGATATAGTATTCGTGGTATAAAAGATTTTTTTTTAGTGAAGCATGTGTCGAAAAATTAAAATTTCAAAAACTTTGAATTCAAGTCTCAAAAAATCAAGGAACAAAATAAAAATTGAGAATTTTGTGGCTGGCCCTACTTTCAGAGCAGAAAGCTCATAATTATATACATAAGCATGGAATTTCTGAAACTGACGAAATGAAATAGTGAACGAGTAAATTACACCTATAACTTATGATGGGAAACAAACAAGCCCATAGTAGAATAAGATTTTAAAGCTACTCTTGCTACAAGTGTACATGACAACACACTGTAGGTATTTGAGGCTGGTCGAGCAAACAAAATGAATCAGTGAATGTGTGAATAAAAAGCCTGCCTCATTTTGTAAAACAAGCTATGCAATACAAAGACAATATAAACTCTTTTTAAAAGCTCATTAGAAAATTAAAAGTAACTGATTATATTTTCATAATGATTTACATAGGAATTTAACACGATGATTTACTAATGAACTTATAATGATCGTTTTAAATATTAATTACTGTTAATTATATATTCGACAAACATGAATCATATTAATTTATTATAGCAAAATTGCAACATTGCAAATTAATAATTTGTTATAGCCAATACAACATAATTAATAGTGATCGTTTAAAATATTTATTACTGTTACACATTTATTTGACAAATGTGAATCATATCTATAATTTTTCTTATAAAGACATAGCAAATGATTTATTGAAGAAAATAACCAAAATTGTATTTAATAAAGTTTTATAATAGCATAAACTAATTTAAAACAATAAATTAACTCAAAAAATAAAACAACCCATGAAGAAATTATTAAGACCAAGAAATTACTATTTTTAAAAATTAGTATTGCGTATTTTAATTTAATTAAATTTATCAAATCGAGCTGTTACAAAATCTTTACCTTGTCACAATTATTACATTACAAAGCTAAAACAAATTGAACTAACAAAAATATGTCTCTTAATTTTAATAAAAGAAAACGAACCAGTTATCTCCAATGCAATTAAATTTTAGAACTTGCCCTTAAAATACCAAGTAACACGGTATTTATTAAAAATAAAATTTAAATAACTCATACAAAAAAGCATTTGTGATAAAAACTCAAGTAAGGTTACTCAAAAACAAATTATTGGCAACAAGAAATTCTAGAAACTGAAAAGCCAATAATAGTATTTTTCAAAAGAAAACAAACAGAGCGATTGACTGCAATTTGAACGGAGACTAACCTTATTTAGTATAACAGCACTTAAAAAAAATAGAACTCACGACTGGTTCAAATCACAGAAGAGAAAATAAAAAAGTATATGAAAAACTTAGGAGTTGGTCTTACCAAAAGCAGGTCTACACTCTACCACAACACCTTTGAGACTGGTGAAGCGAAGCTGTGAACGGATAAACAATACGTGTGAGTCATTTTTGTCATACGTGTTAGTAATTTTGCTTTACAAATATCAATTAATCACCAAAATTCATATAAAAAATATTTTACACCTTCTTATGGTCGTCAATATTTACAGGAGGAACCAAAAACACAAAATTCAAAGCAATTAAAACTTACAAAGGAAAAAATCAATACTAGATATTATTTAAAAGTCAAAGAACCCATGAAATAATTTTGTAGCTCGGTAGCGTAGCGCATAAGCACCGCGACCTGCGATCATTGTTGTCAAGCAATTTCGTAAGAGTCGGTCACGTGGTTATTGAACAAAAAAATATTCACTAAAGTTACTCTGTGCTTCAAAAGGCATGTTAAGCCATTGACCTCGGCTGCGTCTGAAGTCGTTAATACCCTACCATTTGCATTGGCCCCGCATGGAGTGTCATGGTCCATCGTCCTAAACCATCCATATTGAGGGCCTGAACCCCTGCAGTGAGGACGGAAAGAGCTAATATAAAAACCAACGGATCATGCTGAAATTCTAATACAGATCAGAAAAAACTCGAAGCAAAACAAACCAAACCTGCTAACAACAAAGGAAATGACAGGAAAAAAACACAAAAAGGAACATATTTTGAAAAGTAGCTCTTCTCTAAAATACATAACTCAGGTGCGATTAGTGTCCAGAATTGCAATCCACTGGATTGGCAGGGGTCGCGACGAGCACGCTTCTGGATCATGACCCCCATATTTAAAGACGACTTGCAGAACAATATTTAACATTGTCTAATCACGCAATTAATATTAAGAGTAAGAACCAAAAACAAATTTGAATACTTAAACCTAAAAACGGATAAATGAAAAGAATATAATATTAAAGGGAATAAATTTACGAAAAATGGATTTGTAAAGTCAAGTTATTTTGAAATCTAATCATCGACATTATATTTTAGAGTAAGAGCCAAAGACAAATTTTAGTAAAATCCAAACCTATAAATGAAAAAATCAAAAGACATATTAATATTACCTGACTTTTTACCAACGAAGCCATAATATAAAACAAACAACAAAAACTACAACAAAGCAAAATAAAACGGAGATAGATATCACAATTATTTTTAAATCAAATCACTATTAAGTTGAAATCGTGAACAAGAATAAAAAGTACAAAACTCAATACAATCCAAACCTACAAACGAAAACATCAAAAGACAAGTAAACCAAAAATTTAAATCATACAAATATAACCACATTAGAAACAAACAAACCCATGAAATACTACAAAACAACCAACGAAATACCATAAAAAATACACAAGGAAACAAATTTATGATAAATGGATTTGTAATTTTAGTTTTAAAATATCATAAAAACATCAAATACCTATGTGTAAAAAGCTGAGATATAGCTGAACCTAATCATCGCCATTAAAATTTTGTGTAAGAACAAAAAAAAACATATTTTCACTACAATTCAAACCTATAATACCATAGTATAAAACAAACAACGAAACATCACAACAAAATAAGACAAATCGCAGGAGTAAAATATTATATACTGATTTCTTATATTTTCAAGTGCTCTATCCATATAACCCTTTATATGTTCCGAAATGGCAATATAACAAACACAAACGTGATGAAACCGTTTAAAAGTTGTTTCAATATTAACCTTTGAAATATCATTTGAATGTCCATGATAAGAGCACAATTATTTTAAATTCAAATCACCAATTGATATCATGTACAAGAACAAAAAATACAAAACACTAAACAATCCAAACCTACAAACAAAACAAAGACAAAAGAACAAATGAACCAATGAAATAAAATAAAAACCAACGAATTATCACAATAAAAAAGCGCAAAAACAAAAAACAATATAAGTATGGTAAATATGCAGATTAGTAATTTTGCTTTACAAATATTAATTAATCACCAAAATTCATATAAAAAATATTTTACACCTTCTTATGGTCGTCAATATTTACAGGAGGAAAGAAAAACACAAATATCAATGCAATTCAAACCTACAAAGGATAAAATCAAGACTAAATATTATTTAAAAGTCAAAGAACCCACGATATACTTTTGTAGCTCGGTGGCGTAGTGCATAAGCACCGCGACCTGCGATCGTTGCTGTTATGAATTTTGTAAGAGTCGGTCACGTGCTTATCGAAAAAAAAATCTTCACTCAAGCTACTCTGTGCTTCTAAAGGCACGTTAAGCAATTGACCTCGGCTGCGTCTGAAGTCGTTAATACCCTACCATTCGCATTGGCCCCGCGTGGAACGTCATGGTCCATCGTCCTAAACTATATCCATAATGAGGACCTGAACCCCTGCAGTGGGGACGTAACAGAGCTCATATAAAAATCAATGAAATACTTCAAAGAAGAAGAAAACCGCACAAAAAATATGAAAATAATTAGATTGAAATTCTAATACAGATTAGAAAAAAACTCGAACCGAAACAAACTAAACCTGCTAACAAGAAAGGAAATGACAGGAAGAAAAAAGGAAAATATTTTGAAAAGTCGCGTTTCTCTAAAATACCTTACTCAGGTGCGATCTGTGTCTAGAATTGCAATCCACTGGATTGGCAGGGATCGCGACGAGCACGCTTCTGGATCATGACCCCCATATTTAAAGACGACTTGCGGAACAATACTTAACATTGTCAAATCATCGCCATTAATATAAAGAGTAAGAACCAAAACCAAATTTGAATATTTAAACCTAAAAATGAAAAGAATATAAAATTCAAGGCAATAAATTTACGATAAATGGATTTGTAATTTTACTTAAGAAATATCAAATACATCTAGAGAGTCGAGTTATTTTGAAACGTTATATTCGTCTTTATAGTTTAGAGTAAGAACCAAAGACAAATTTCAATAAAATCCAAACCTGCAAACGAAAGAATCAAAAGACCTGACTATAATATTACCTGACTTTTTACAAACGAAGCCACAATATAAAACAAACAACAAAATACTACAATAAAACGGAGACAAAAATCACAATTACTTTTAAATGAAATCACTATTTAATTGAAATCATGTATAAGAATAAAAAATACAAAACTAAATACAATCCGAACCTACAAACAAAAAAATCAAAATAAAAGTAAAACAAAAAGTTAAATCTTACAAATAGAACCACATTAGAAACAAACTAACCCATAAAATACTACAAAACAACCAACGAAATAACATAAAAAATACACAAGAAAAGAAATTTCTAATAAATGGATTTGTAATTTTAGTTTTAAAATATTATAAAATCTTATAAAAATATTATAAAAAAAATTATATTATAAAACATGTAAAAAGCTGAGATATTGCTGAACCTAACCATCGCCATTAAAAATTAGTGAAAGCACAAAAAAAAAATATTTCACTACAATTCAAACCTACAAACGAAAAATTGAAAAAATATTGAACCTATTTTTATATTACCAACGAACCATAGTATAAAACAAACAACGAAACATCACAACAAGATAACATAAATCGCAGGAGTAAAATATTATATACTGATTTCTTATATTTTCAAGTGCCCTATCCATATATTAATTAACCCTTTATAGGTTCCGAAACGGCAATATAAATAAATACAAACGCGATGAATACGTTTAAAAGTTGTTTCATTTATTATATGATATATATTAGTTTGTAATTTAACCTTTGAAATATCATTTGAATGTCCATGATAAGGGCACAATTATTTTAAATTCAAATCACCAATTGATATCATGTAAAAGAACGAAAAAACACAAAACACGGAACAATCCAAACCCACAAACGAAAAAGACAAAAAGAACAAAGAGTAAAAAAGAACAAATGAACCCATGAAATAATATAAAAACCAACGAAATAACACAATAAATAAGCGCAAGAAAAAAACCATATATGGCAAATATAGTAATAATAAGTAATTTTGCTTTACGAATATCAAATAATCACCAAAATTCATATAAAAAATATTTTACACCTTAATGAGGTCGTTAATATTTACAGGAGGAACCAAAAACACAAAATTCAAAGCAATTCAAACTAACAAAGGAAAAAATCAACACTAGATATTATTTAAAAGTCAAAGAACCCATGAAATAATTTTCTAGCTCGGTAGCGTAGTGCATAAGCACCGCGACCTGCGATCATTGTTGTCAAGCAATTTCGTAAGAGTCGGTCACGTGGTTATTGAACAAAAAAATATTCACTAAAGCTACTCTGTGCTTCAAAAGGCATGTTAAGCCATTGACCTCGGCTGCGTCTGAAGTCGTTAATACCCTACCATTTGCATTGGCCCCGCATGGAGTGTCATGGTCCATAGTCCTAAACCATCCATATTGAGGGCCTGAACCCCTGCAGTGAGGACGGAAAGAGCAAATATAAAAACCAACGGATCATGCTGAAATTCTAATACAGATCAGAAAAAACTCGAAGCAAAACAAACCAAACCTGCTAACAACAAAGGAAATGACAGGAAAAAAACACAAAAAGGAACATATTTTGAAAAGTAGCTCTTCTCTAAAATACATAACTCAGGTGCGATTAGTGTCCAGAATTGCAATCCACTGGATTGGCAGGGGTCGCGACGAGCACGCTTCTGGATCATGACCCCCATATTTAAAGACGACTTACAATATTTAACATTGTCTAATCACGCAATTAATATTAAGAGTAAGAAACAAAAACAAATTTGAACATATAAACCTAAAAACGGATAAATGAAAAGAATATAATATTAAAGGGAATAAATTTACGAAAAATGGATTTGTAATTTTACTTTTGAAATATCAAATACATGTAGAAAGTCAAGTTATTTTGAAATCTAATCAATCGACATTATATTTTAGAGTAAGAACCAAAGACAAATTTTAGTAAAATCCAAACCTACAAACGAAAAAATCAAAAGACATATTAATATTACCTGACTTTTTACCAACGAAGCCATAATATAAAACAAACAACAAAATACTACAACAAAGCAAAATAAAACGGAGATAGATATCACAATTATTTTTAAATCAAATCACTATTAAGTTGAAATCGTGAACAAGAATAAAAAGTACAAAACTCAATACAATCCAAACCTACAAACGAAAACATCAAAAGACAAGTAAACCAAAATTTTAAATCATACAAATATAACCACATTAGAAACAAACACACCCATGAAATACTACAAAACAACCAACGAAATCCCATAAAAAAATACACAAGTAAACAAATTTATGATAAATGGATTTGCAATTTGAGTTTTAAAATATCATAAAGACATCAATTACCTACATGTAAAAAGCTGAGATATTACTAAACCTAATCATCGCCATTACGGTTTATAGTGAGAACCAAAGACAAATTTCAATAAAATCCAAACCTACAAACGAAAAAATGAAAAGAACATTGAACCTATTTTTATATTACTAATATTACCAACAAAGTACTACAACAAAACAAAATAAAACGGATACAAAGATCACAATTATTTTTAAATCAAATCACTATTATTAAGTTGAAATCGTGTACGAGAATAAAAAATACAAAACTAAATACAATCCGAACCTACAAACGAAAACATCAAAATACAAGTAAAACAAAAAGTTAAATCATACAAATATAACCACAATAGAAACAAACGAACCCATGAAATACTACAAAACAACCAACGACATACCATAAAAAATACACAAGAAAACAAATTTATGATTAATGGATTTGTAATTGTAGTTTTAAAATATCATAAAAACATCAAATACCTACATGTAAAAAGCTGAGATATTGCTGAACCTAATCATCGCCATTAAAATTTAGTGTAAGAACAAAAAAAAAAACAATTTTCACTACAATTCAAACCTACAAACGAAAAAATGAAAAAGTATTGAACCTTTTTTTATATTACCAACGAACCATAGTATAAAACAAACAACGAAACATCACAACAAGATAAGGTTAATCGCAGGAGTAAAATATTATATACTGATTTCTTATATTTTCAAGTGCCCTATCCATATATTAACCCTTTATAGGTTCCGAAACGGCAATATAACTAAATACAAACGCGATAAAACCGTTTAAAAGTTGTTTCTTTTATTATATGATATATATTAGGTTGTAATTTAACCTTTGAAATATAATTTGAATGTCCATAATAAGAGCAAAATTATTTTAAATTCAAATCACCAATTGATATCATGTACAAGAACAAAAAAAAAAATACAAAACTCGAAACAATCCAAACCTACTAATGATAAAGACCAAAAAAAACCAAAGAGTAAACAACAAATGAACCCATGAAATAATATAAAAACCAACGAAATATCACAATAAAAAAGCGCAAGAAAAAAACAATATGTGGTAAATATGCAGATTAGTAATTTTGCTTTACAAATATCAAATAATCACCGAAATTCATATAAAAAATATTTAACACTTTCTTTTGGTAGTTAATATTTACAGGAGGAACCAAAAACCTTAAATTCAATGCAATCCAAACCTATAAAGGGTAAAATCAGGACTAAATATTAATTTAAAGACAAACAACACATGAAATAATTTTGTAGCTCGGTGGCGTAGTGCATAAGCACCAAGACCTGGGATCGTTGTTGTTAAGAATTTCGTAAGAGTCATTCAAATGGTGGTTGAACAAAAAATTATTAACTCGAGCTACTCTGTGCTTCCAAAGGCACGTTAAGCCATTGACCTCGGCTGCGTCTGAATTCGTTAATACCCTACCATTTGCATTAGCCCCATAGCAGACCTGATAGAAAAACTAATGAAATACCTCGAAGAAGAAGAAAACCGCACAAAAAATATGAAAATAAATTATATTGAAATTCAAATACAGAGGAGAAAAAAACTCGAACCAAAATAAAACTAAACCTGCTCACAAAAAAGACAATGACAGGAAGAAAACACAAAAAGGAACATATTTTGAAAAGTCGCGCTTCTCTAAAATACCAAACTAAGGAGCGATGAGTGTCCAGAATTGCAATCCACTGGATTGGCAGGAGTCGTGACGGGCACGCTTCTGGATCATGACCCCCATATTTAAAGACGACTTGCGGAACAATCTTAATATTTGTGCAATATCGTGTAGTAATTTAAATAAGATATTTTGAACGATATCAACGAGTCGTATAATGTTAAATAAGGTCATCAAATTAAGATGATAATGAAAAACTAAATAAAATACCTAAACTCACTAACCAACAAAAAATTAAAACAAACAATGTGTGGACTTAAATTTGTACACGAGAACTAACTAAACTAGTTAAACAAAATTCAAAAATTATATAACCCACGATAAATAAAATCTCAAAAAAATATAAAAAAAATATTTACATCTGAAAACTTTGAAAACGGTTTTACCTTGAAAATATATAAAACCCACGACAGAAGCGAAAATAAAAAAGTATTTGAAAAACTTAAAAAGTTATCTTACCGAAAACACGTCCACACTCTACCACAACACTTTGAGACTGGTGAAGCGAAGTAGTGAACTGGAAAAGAACACGTGTGACTCAGTTATAATAAGCGAAGCAGGTAAACAATTATGTCCATTGTGGTAAAGCTACTTTGTTTCAACTTTCAACTACAAGAATTAACAAAAGCAATTGGAAATTAGTTACATAGATATGAATTTCTATAGGGATCATCATTTCTTTGTTAAGATAAAAGTTTTGAATTATTGTGGTATAAAAAAATCTTTTATACCACGAATACTAAGATATAGTATTCGTGGTATAAAAGATTTTTTTTTAGTGAAGCATGTGTCGAAAAATTAAAATTTCAAAAACTTTGAATTCAAGTCTCAAAAAATCAAGGAACAAAATAAAAATTGAGAATTTTGTGGCTGGCCCTACTTTCAGAGCAGAAAGCTCATAATTATATACATAAGCATGGAATTTCTGAAACTGACGAAATGAAATAGTGAACGAGTAAATTACACCTATAACTTATGATGGGAAACAAACAAGCCCATAGTAGAATAAGATTTTAAAGCTACTCTTGCTACAAGTGTACATGACAACACACTGTAGGTATTTGAGGCTGGTCGAGCAAACAAAATGAATCAGTGAATGTGTGAATAAAAAGCCTGCCTCATTTTGTAAAACAAGCTATGCAATACAAAGACAATATAAACTCTTTTTAAAAGCTCATTAGAAAATTAAAAGTAACTGATTATATTTTCATAATGATTTACATAGGAATTTAACACGATGATTTACTAATGAACTTATAATGATCGTTTTAAATATTAATTACTGTTAATTATATATTCGACAAACATGAATCATATTAATTTATTATAGCAAAATTGCAACATTGCAAATTAATAATTTGTTATAGCCAATACAACATAATTAATAGTGATCGTTTAAAATATTTATTACTGTTACACATTTATTTGACAAATGTGAATCATATCTATAATTTTTCTTATAAAGACATAGCAAATGATTCATTGAAGAAAATAACCAAAATTGTATTTAATAAAGTTTTATAATAGCATAAACTAATTTAAAACAATAAATTAACTCAAAAAATAAAACAACCCATGAAGAAATTATTAAGACCAAGAAATTACTATTTTTAAAAATTACTATTGCGTATTTTAATTTAATTAAATTTATCAAATCGAGCTGTTACAAAATCTTTACCTTGTCACAATTATTACATTACAAAGCTAAAACAAATTGAACTAACAAAAATATGTCTCTTAATTTTAATAAAAGAAAACGAACCAGTTATCTCCAATGCAATTAAATTTTAGAACTTGCCCTTAAAATACCAAGTAACACGGTATTTATTAAAAATAAAATTTAAATAACTCATACAAAAAAGCATTTGTGATAAAAACTCAAGTAAGGTTACTCAAAAACAAATTATTGGCAACAAGAAATTCTAGAAACTGAAAAGCCAATAATAGTATTTTTCAAAAGAAAACAAACAGAGCGATTGACTGCAATTTGAACGGAGACTAACCTTATTTAGTATAACAGCACTTAAAAAAAATAGAACTCACGACTGGTTCAAATCACAGAAGAGAAAATAAAAAAGTATATGAAAAACTTAGGAGTTGGTCTTACCAAAAGCAGGTCTACACTCTACCACAACACCTTTGAGACTGGTGAAGCGAAGCTGTGAACGGATAAACAATACGTGTGAGTCATTTTTGTCATACGTGTTAGTAATTTTGCTTTACAAATATCAATTAATCACCAAAATTCATATAAAAAATATTTTACACCTTCTTATGGTCGTCAATATTTACAGGAGGAACCAAAAACACAAAATTCAAAGCAATTAAAACTTACAAAGGAAAAAATCAATACTAGATATTATTTAAAAGTCAAAGAACCCATGAAATAATTTTGTAGCTCGGTAGCGTAGCGCATAAGCACCGCGACCTGCGATCATTGTTGTCAAGCAATTTCGTAAGAGTCGGTCACGTGGTTATTGAACAAAAAAATATTCACTAAAGTTACTCTGTGCTTCAAAAGGCATGTTAAGCCATTGACCTCGGCTGCGTCTGAAGTCGTTAATACCCTACCATTTGCATTGGCCCCGCATGGAGTGTCATGGTCCATCGTCCTAAACCATCCATATTGAGGGCCTGAACCCCTGCAGTGAGGACGGAAAGAGCTAATATAAAAACCAACGGATCATGCTGAAATTCTAATACAGATCAGAAAAAACTCGAAGCAAAACAAACCAAACCTGCTAACAACAAAGGAAATGACAGGAAAAAAACACAAAAAGGAACATATTTTGAAAAGTAGCTCTTCTCTAAAATACATAACTCAGGTGCGATTAGTGTCCAGAATTGCAATCCACTGGATTGGCAGGGGTCGCGACGAGCACGCTTCTGGATCATGACCCCCATATTTAAAGACGACTTGCAGAACAATATTTAACATTGTCTAATCACGCAATTAATATTAAGAGTAAGAACCAAAAACAAATTTGAATACTTAAACCTAAAAACGGATAAATGAAAAGAATATAATATTAAAGGGAATAAATTTACGAAAAATGGATTTGTAAAGTCAAGTTATTTTGAAATCTAATCATCGACATTATATTTTAGAGTAAGAGCCAAAGACAAATTTTAGTAAAATCCAAACCTATAAATGAAAAAATCAAAAGACATATTAATATTACCTGACTTTTTACCAACGAAGCCATAATATAAAACAAACAACAAAAACTACAACAAAGCAAAATAAAACGGAGATAGATATCACAATTATTTTTAAATCAAATCACTATTAAGTTGAAATCGTGAACAAGAATAAAAAGTACAAAACTCAATACAATCCAAACCTACAAACGAAAACATCAAAAGACAAGTAAACCAAAAATTTAAATCATACAAATATAACCACATTAGAAACAAACAAACCCATGAAATACTACAAAACAACCAACGAAATACCATAAAAAATACACAAGGAAACAAATTTATGATAAATGGATTTGTAATTTTAGTTTTAAAATATCATAAAAACATCAAATACCTATGTGTAAAAAGCTGAGATATAGCTGAACCTAATCATCGCCATTAAAATTTTGTGTAAGAACAAAAAAAAACATATTTTCACTACAATTCAAACCTATAATACCATAGTATAAAACAAACAACGAAACATCACAACAAAATAAGACAAATCGCAGGAGTAAAATATTATATACTGATTTCTTATATTTTCAAGTGCTCTATCCATATAACCCTTTATATGTTCCGAAATGGCAATATAACAAACACAAACGTGATGAAACCGTTTAAAAGTTGTTTCAATATTAACCTTTGAAATATCATTTGAATGTCCATGATAAGAGCACAATTATTTTAAATTCAAATCACCAATTGATATCATGTACAAGAACAAAAAATACAAAACACTAAACAATCCAAACCTACAAACAAAACAAAGACAAAAGAACAAATGAACCAATGAAATAAAATAAAAACCAACGAATTATCACAATAAAAAAGCGCAAAAACAAAAAACAATATAAGTATGGTAAATATGCAGATTAGTAATTTTGCTTTACAAATATTAATTAATCACCAAAATTCATATAAAAAATATTTTACACCTTCTTATGGTCGTCAATATTTACAGGAGGAAAGAAAAACACAAATATCAATGCAATTCAAACCTACAAAGGATAAAATCAAGACTAAATATTATTTAAAAGTCAAAGAACCCACGATATACTTTTGTAGCTCGGTGGCGTAGTGCATAAGCACCGCGACCTGCGATCGTTGCTGTTATGAATTTTGTAAGAGTCGGTCACGTGCTTATCGAAAAAAAAATCTTCACTCAAGCTACTCTGTGCTTCTAAAGGCACGTTAAGCAATTGACCTCGGCTGCGTCTGAAGTCGTTAATACCCTACCATTCGCATTGGCCCCGCGTGGAACGTCATGGTCCATCGTCCTAAACTATATCCATAATGAGGACCTGAACCCCTGCAGTGGGGACGTAACAGAGCTCATATAAAAATCAATGAAATACTTCAAAGAAGAAGAAAACCGCACAAAAAATATGAAAATAATTAGATTGAAATTCTAATACAGATTAGAAAAAAACTCGAACCGAAACAAACTAAACCTGCTAACAAGAAAGGAAATGACAGGAAGAAAAAAGGAAAATATTTTGAAAAGTCGCGTTTCTCTAAAATACCTTACTCAGGTGCGATCTGTGTCTAGAATTGCAATCCACTGGATTGGCAGGGATCGCGACGAGCACGCTTCTGGATCATGACCCCCATATTTAAAGACGACTTGCGGAACAATACTTAACATTGTCAAATCATCGCCATTAATATAAAGAGTAAGAACCAAAACCAAATTTGAATATTTAAACCTAAAAATGAAAAGAATATAAAATTCAAGGCAATAAATTTACGATAAATGGATTTGTAATTTTACTTAAGAAATATCAAATACATCTAGAGAGTCGAGTTATTTTGAAACGTTATATTCGTCTTTATAGTTTAGAGTAAGAACCAAAGACAAATTTCAATAAAATCCAAACCTGCAAACGAAAGAATCAAAAGACCTGACTATAATATTACCTGACTTTTTACAAACGAAGCCACAATATAAAACAAACAACAAAATACTACAATAAAACGGAGACAAAAATCACAATTACTTTTAAATGAAATCACTATTTAATTGAAATCATGTATAAGAATAAAAAATACAAAACTAAATACAATCCGAACCTACAAACAAAAAAATCAAAATAAAAGTAAAACAAAAAGTTAAATCTTACAAATAGAACCACATTAGAAACAAACTAACCCATAAAATACTACAAAACAACCAACGAAATAACATAAAAAATACACAAGAAAAGAAATTTCTAATAAATGGATTTGTAATTTTAGTTTTAAAATATTATAAAATCTTATAAAAATATTATAAAAAAAATTATATTATAAAACATGTAAAAAGCTGAGATATTGCTGAACCTAACCATCGCCATTAAAAATTAGTGAAAGCACAAAAAAAAATATTTCACTACAATTCAAACCTACAAACGAAAAATTGAAAAAATATTGAACCTATTTTTATATTACCAACGAACCATAGTATAAAACAAACAACGAAACATCACAACAAGATAACATAAATCGCAGGAGTAAAATATTATATACTGATTTCTTATATTTTCAAGTGCCCTATCCATATATTAACCCTTTATAGGTTCCGAAACGGCAATATAACTAAATACAAACGCGATAAAACCGTTTAAAAGTTGTTTCTTTTATTATATGATATATATTAGGTTGTAATTTAACCTTTGAAATATAATTTGAATGTCCATAATAAGAGCAAAATTATTTTAAATTCAAATCACCAATTGATATCATGTACAAGAACAAAAAAAAAAATACAAAACTCGAAACAATCCAAACCTACTAATGATAAAGACCAAAAAAAACCAAAGAGTAAACAACAAATGAACCCATGAAATAATATAAAAACCAACGAAATATCACAATAAAAAAGCGCAAGAAAAAAACAATATGTGGTAAATATGCAGATTAGTAATTTTGCTTTACAAATATCAAATAATCACCGAAATTCATATAAAAAATATTTAACACTTTCTTTTGGTAGTTAATATTTACAGGAGGAACCAAAAACCTTAAATTCAATGCAATCCAAACCTATAAAGGGTAAAATCAGGACTAAATATTAATTTAAAGACAAACAACACATGAAATAATTTTGTAGCTCGGTGGCGTAGTGCATAAGCACCAAGACCTGGGATCGTTGTTGTTAAGAATTTCGTAAGAGTCATTCAAATGGTGGTTGAACAAAAAATTATTAACTCGAGCTACTCTGTGCTTCCAAAGGCACGTTAAGCCATTGACCTCGGCTGCGTCTGAATTCGTTAATACCCTACCATTTGCATTAGCCCCATAGCAGACCTGATAGAAAAACTAATGAAATACCTCGAAGAAGAAGAAAACCGCACAAAAAATATGAAAATAAATTATATTGAAATTCAAATACAGAGGAGAAAAAAACTCGAACCAAAATAAAACTAAACCTGCTCACAAAAAAGACAATGACAGGAAGAAAACACAAAAAGGAACATATTTTGAAAAGTCGCGCTTCTCTAAAATACCAAACTAAGGAGCGATGAGTGTCCAGAATTGCAATCCACTGGATTGGCAGGAGTCGCGACGGGCACGCTTCTGGATCATGACCCCCATATTTAAAGACGACTTGCGGAACAATCTTAATATTTGTGCAATATCGTGTAGTAATTTAAATAAGATATTTTGAACGATATCAACGAGTCGTATAATGTTAAATAAGGTCATCAAATTAAGATGATAATGAAAAACTAAATAAAATACCTAAACTCACTAACCAACAAAAAATTAAAACAAACAATGTGTGGACTTAAATTTGTACACGACAACTAACTAAACTAGTTAAACAAAATTCAAAAATTATATAACCCACGATAAATAAAATCTCAAAAAAATATAAAAAAAAATATTTACATCTGAAAACTTTGAAAACGGTTTTACCTTGAAAATATATAAAACCCACGACAGAAGCGAAAATAAAAAAGTATTTGAAAAACTTAAAAAGTTATCTTACCGAAAACACGTCCACACTCTACCACAACACTTTGAGACTGGTGAAGCGAAGTAGTGAACTGGAAAAGAACACGTGTGACTCAGTTATAATAAGCGAAGCAGGTAAACAATTATGTCCATTGTGGTAAAGCTACTTTGTTTCAACTTTCAACTACAAGAATTAACAAAAGCAATTGGAAATTAGTTACATAGATATGAATTTCTATAGGGATCATCATTTCTTTGTTAAGATAAAAGTTTTGAATTATTGTGGTATAAAAAAATCTTTTATACCACGAATACTAAGATATAGTATTCGTGGTATAAAAGATTTTTTTTTAGTGAAGCATGTGTCGAAAAATTAAAATTTCAAAAACTTTGAATTCAAGTCTCAAAAAATCAAGGAACAAAATAAAAATTGAGAATTTTGTGGCTGGCCCTACTTTCAGAGCAGAAAGCTCATAATTATATACATAAGCATGGAATTTCTGAAACTGACGAAATGAAATAGTGAACGAGTAAATTACACCTATAACTTATGATGGGAAACAAACAAGCCCATAGTAGAATAAGATTTTAAAGCTACTCTTGCTACAAGTGTACATGACAACACACTGTAGGTATTTGAGGCTGGTCGAGCAAACAAAATGAATCAGTGAATGTGTGAATAAAAAGCCTGCCTCATTTTGTAAAACAAGCTATGCAATACAAAGACAATATAAACTCTTTTTAAAAGCTCATTAGAAAATTAAAAGTAACTGATTATATTTTCATAATGATTTACATAGGAATTTAACACGATGATTTACTAATGAACTTATAATGATCGTTTTAAATATTAATTACTGTTAATTATATATTCGACAAACATGAATCATATTAATTTATTATAGCAAAATTGCAACATTGCAAATTAATAATTTGTTATAGCCAATACAACATAATTAATAGTGATCGTTTAAAATATTTATTACTGTTACACATTTATTTGACAAATGTGAATCATATCTATAATTTTTCTTATAAAGACATAGCAAATGATTCATTGAAGAAAATAACCAAAATTGTATTTAATAAAGTTTTATAATAGCATAAACTAATTTAAAACAATAAATTAACTCAAAAAATAAAACAACCCATGAAGAAATTATTAAGACCAAGAAATTACTATTTTTAAAAATTAGTATTGCGTATTTTAATTTAATTAAATTTATCAAATCGAGCTGTTACAAAATCTTTACCTTGTCACAATTATTACATTACAAAGCTAAAACAAATTGAACTAACAAAAATATGTCTCTTAATTTTAATAAAAGAAAACGAACCAGTTATCTCCAATGCAATTAAATTTTAGAACTTGCCCTTAAAATACCAAGTAACACGGTATTTATTAAAAATAAAATTTAAATAACTCATACAAAAAAGCATTTGTGATAAAAACTCAAGTAAGGTTACTCAAAAACAAATTATTGGCAACAAGAAATTCTAGAAACTGAAAAGCCAATAATAGTATTTTTCAAAAGAAAACAAACGGAGCGATTGACTGCAATTTGAACGGAGACTAACCTATTTAGTATAACAGCACTTAAAAAAAATAGAACTCACGACTGGTTCAAATCACAGAAGAGAAAATAAAAAAGTATATGAAAAACTTAGGAGTTGGTCTTACCAAAAGCAGGTCTACACTCTACCACAACACCTTTGAGACTGGTGAAGCGAAGCTGTGAACGGATAAACAATACGTGTGAGTCATTTTTTCGTAAATGATGCGGGTCAACAATTATGCCCATTGTGGTAAAAACTCCTTTGTTTCACCTGAAAGGTGCACAAAATTAACAAAAGCAAAAGGAAATTATCTTTTAATGAAAGCCTTATTTATTATAGACAAAAGTTTTGTACCCGTGGTATTAAGTCGGGTACAAAAAATAAAGCAGATTATAAATGTAACCTTTTGTTTATTATATTTGTTCAATTGTGCAATCAAAATGCTATACAGATAATTTTTTTTTATGAAAAATGTCAATAACCACCTACCAACAAATGGTACCCACCTCGAGGTACCTGGGAATTTAATATGAATATTTCATAAAAATATCTTTTGTTTATTTATGTTCATTTTTTTTTGGTAAGATCACCGAACTGGGAAATTAAAAGTTACTACATATTTATTTATTGATTTTGTTATTTGTCAATATTTTTTCTTTTAATATTTTGTGTATATTGTTAAAAAGCGTCCGAAGCTGGAAATGAGCTGGAAATATCCAGACGTAAAATGTAAAAGTTTTGGTAAAATTAATTAAAGTCCAAAATAATTATGATTTTACAATAGTTACAGTTTAATCAAAAACGTCCATTGCTGAACAAAGCCCGTCAAAAATCTCCGAGGTCGATCGGTCCCGTACGGTAAGCTCGCGGGACTTGAAAGGAATGCTTAAGTTTGTATGAACCGTTCTGCAAGCCAATTCGACTAATCACGAGTTGCTTTAACCTAAACCTAAACTATCTACCTAAATTCTAATATTATTAGTGATTTCAATGGTGACAGATATATGAAAATATTGAACTTCAGGTAGATATTACAATGGCAAAATGCAAGTAGTTCAGATTCTATTGATATGCGATTATATAAACATAAGCAGAATTGCCTGTTGGATGGCTGCGTTGCGTAAAGCGGGCAACGAGTGTCGCGCGCGGAACTAACAGCGAAAAAGTGACTGAGTGTTTATAATGTTGTCTTCTGCAATTTTTAACTAATTTTTAACGTTATCGACATTATAATCAGTATAAATAATTAAATATAAATGTTTCATATTCATTATATTAAACATATACAAAAATTGAAATTAGCCATCTGACCGCCGGCGTTAAGAACGAACCAATTTCCTCGCCTTGCCGCTCGCATCGCCACGGTACCCTCGTCCAATACGAGGCCTCAGTAAATTAGAAACAACGTTGGAAACAAACGAACGAACCCATGAAATATTACAAAATAACCAAAGAAATACCATTAAAAAAAACAAATTTGTGATAAATGGATTTGTAATTTTACTTTTAAAAATAATATCATCATCAAATACCTAGATATAAAAAGCTGACAAATTTCTAAACCTAATCATCGCCATTTAAATGTAGTGTAAGTACCAAAAATAACATACAATCACAACCTTCAAACGAAAAAATCGAAAGAAAAAACGACAACATTAACTGACTAGATAACAACGAACCCATAATATAAAACAAACAACGAAATACCTAAAGTAGAATATTTTATACCAAACCCGAATTTTAAGTAAAACTCGTGTGGAGGATTTAAAAAAATACGAAACTCAATACAATTTAAACCTACAAATGAAAAATCAATAGACCAGTAAAACAAAAAATCAAATCACACTGATATAACCCACGAAATTCCACAAAAAAATATTCAACGAAATAAATTTACGAAAGACGTGCGATACAATATTAATATGGATGTTGAAAATTGTGCAATATTGTGAAGTTATTAAAGTGCTCGTAGCAAACTGAGATATTTTAAATTAAAACAAAGCATCGTATATTCTTCGAAGGTTATCAAACACAGTTATCACAATAAAATATAGAGTAAAATTCTAAAATATATTAACTCAATATAATCCAGACCTTATCTACAAAAAATCAAAAGACAAATTATAGAACCAATAATCAAAACATATTACCTGACTAGACAACAACGAACCTAATACAAAACAAATAACGAAATATATAAAGTAAAATATTTTAAATAAAATAAAAATTAAATAAAAATTTTATGATGTACTAAAAATACAAAACTCAATGCAATCCAAATCTATGAACGAAAAATCACAAGACGAGTTAAACAAAAATCAAGTCATAATAATATAACCAACGAAATTTCACATAAAGGAACATGCAAGATAATAATTTAATGATAAATGGATAATTTTACTTTTTAAATACACGTAGAAATTAAGATATTTTGTAACCTAATCAACGCCATTAAGATTTAAAGAGGGAACTAAAGACAAATTTCAATATAATCCAAACCTACAAATGAAAAAATCAAAAGACAAAAAAAAAAAAAAAAAACAAAAAATACCATAACAAAAAAGCGCAAGAAAAAGACTATATATGTTAAAAAGACTATATATGTTAAATAGAAATTATACTTTTGAAATATCAAAAATCTTATTAATTCATGAAAAAGCTGGGGTATTTCGAACCTAATGATCATCATTAAAATTTAGAGGAGGAACCAAAAACACTAAATCAATTCAACCCAAACCTACAAAGGAAGCAATCAAAACTAAAAAACAGAAAGTTAATATAACGCAAGAAGCAAGTTATTTCTCGAAGAAAATAACCAACAGAGTAATTTATAAAGTTATGATAAATGCAAATCTAACCAAAAACAAAAAGTAAATTCAATAAAACTCAAACAACCCACGAAGAAATTATGAAAACCAAGAAATTTGACAAAACATTTTAAAACAATTACTATCATACTTCATCAATTTGCATATAATTTAACGTATCAAACCGAATTGTTTTCAGATCAAATCATCAGAACCCCAATATTCGTTTTATTAAATATAAAACTTTTACCACGTCACACACAATGGTTATATCACAATGTTAAAAATATGGAGCTAACAAATACTAAACTATACACCTTGTCTCAAAAACAATACCGTAAGTTATTCAAAATGTATAAAAAAATAGAAAAAAGGAAGATTTCATACAAGTTAGTTTTGATAACGGAAAAACCAACAAGCGCCGGTAACCAAATTATAATATGCATTAAACTTTCGAACTATTATATTTATGGCGTAGCTTTCGACTTTCACAAGTGCTTGTAACAGCCTAGACTAAATAAATAATTTTGATTTTGTTAAACTTTAATAAATTTCATACACCTTGTCTCAAAAACAATACTATTTGTTATTCAAAATGTATAAAAAAATAGAAAAAAGGAATATTTCAAACTAGTTCCTTCAGATAATGGAAAAACTAACAAACGCCGGTAACCAAATTATAATATGCATTATATTTATGGCGTAGCTCTCGACTTTCACAAGTGCTTGTAACAGCCTAGACTAAATAAATAATTTTAATAAACTATAATGTATTTTCAAACAAAACTATGGCAATTGTATTGTTTAACAATAAAATAATAACCAAACACCTAATGCAATTAAATTTAGAATTATGTCACTTAATAGTACCAAATTATATGTTATTTTTCAAACATAAAAGTCAAATAACCCAAGAAAAATAAGCATTTGTAGTAAAAAAGAAAGCGAAACCCAAAAGAAATTAGGAGTAAAGAGAAATTGACGGAACTGAAAAGTTAATAATAATATTTTAAGAAGGGAAACAAACGGTACAATTGACATCAATTTGAATAGAGAATAACCTAAACTAGAATAATAGAACTTGAAAAAATAAAGAACCCACGACTAAATCAAATCACAGAAGAGAAAATAAAAAAGTATATGAAAAACTTAGAAGTTTATCTTACCGAAAGCACGTCCACACCTTACCACAACACTTTTGAGACTGGTGTAGCGAAGCGGTGAACGAGTAAACAACACGTGTGATTCATTTCATAAGAAAAGCAGGTAAACAATTATGTCCATTGTGGTAAAAGCTCTTTTGTTTCAACTAAAAGGTGTAAAGAGTTAACAAAAGCAATTGAAAAATTGTTATATAGATACGGCTTTCTATAGGGAGCATAATTTCTTTGTTTAGATAAAAGTTCTGAATTATTGTTGATTTCTAAGTATTCGTGGTATTAAAGCTTATCTTTTTAGTAAAGCAAGTGTCTGTACGTTGTTTTTAAAATTAAAATTTCATAAACTACAAAATTAAGTCCCAAAAAATCAAGGAAAAAAGTAAATATTAAGAATTTTGTAGCTGGCCCTACTTTCAGAGCCGAAAGCTCATGATTATATACATAAGCATGGAACTTTTAAAACTGACGAAATGAAATAGTAAACGAGTAAATTACACCTATAACTTATGATGGGAAACAAACAAGCCTATAGTGGAATAAGATTTTAAAGCTACTCTTGCTACAAGTGTACATGACAACACACTGTAGGTATTTGAGGCTGGTTGAGCAAACAAAATGAATCAGTGAATGTGTGAATAAAAAGCATGACTCATTTTGTAAAACAATCTATGCAATACAAAGACAATACAAATTCTTTTAAAATGCTCATTAGAAAATTAAAAGTAACTAATTACATTTTCATAATGATTTACATTGGAATTTAACAACATAATTTACTAATGAAGTTATAGTGATCGTTTTAAATATTAATTACTGTTACTTTTATATTCGACAAACATGAATCATATTTATTTATTATAGCCATTGCAATTTATACCTTGAAGCAAATAACCAATGGAGTAATTTATAAAGTTATAATAAATATAATCTAACTAAATACAAAAAGTAAATTTAATAAAACTCTAACAACTCACGAAGAAATTATGAAAACCAAGAAATTTGATAAGACATTTAATAAACATAGACTATCATAACACTTCATCAATTTTCATATAATTAAACGTATCAAACCGAATTATTTTCAGATCAAATCATCAGAAACCCAATATGCTTTTTAATAAATAAAACTTAAACCACGTCACACACAAGGGTTATATTACAATGTTAAAAGAATGGAGCTAACAAATACTAAACCATACGTCTTGTCTCGAAAACAATACTATATGTCATTCAAATAACGTTAAAAAATATAAAAAAGGAAGACTTCAAACAAAGTAGTTCTAATAACGAAACACCAACAAACATTTAAAAACAAATTAATCGTATTTTATATCTATTAAAATATTATGTGACAAATAAAACATGTATTTTTGAACGAAACTATGGCAATTGTTATATTTTAATAAGAGAGAAAGAATCAACTTAATTTCAAAAACATGCCACTTAAAATACCAAGTTACATGTTATTTCTCAAAAATGAAACTCAAAAACAAATTAATAGTAACGAGAAATTCTAGAAACTGAAAAGCCAATAATTGTATTTTTTAAAAGGAAACAAATGGAGCGATTGACTTCAATGTGAACGGAAAATAATCGAATCTAGCATAACAGCACTTAAAAAATAAAGAACTCACGACTAGTTCAAATCACAGAAGAGAAAATAAAAAAGTATATGAAAAACTAAGAAGTTTGTCTTACCGAAAGCACGTCTACACTCTACCACAACACCTTTAAGACTGGTGTAGCGAAGCAGTAAACGAGTAAACAACACGTGTGATTCATTTCACAAGTGAAGCAGGTAAACAATTATGTCCATTGTGGTAAAAGCTCTTTTGTTTCACCTAAAAAGTACACAGAATTAACAAAAGCAATAATTGGAAAATTATTTTCAAGATATGGGTTTCTATTATACCATTCCTTCGTTAAGATAATAAATGCTGAATAACTGTTGATTTGTTTGTAATCGTGGTATAAAAACTTATTTTTTAGTGCAACTTGTGAGTGTTCGTAAAATTAAAATTTCAATAATTACTACAAAATTAAGGAAATGTAGTAAATACTTAAAATATTGGAACTGGCCCTACTTTCAGAGCAGAAAGCACGTATACACACCAGCAAGCACCTCTATGACCAGTAAATGACTAAATTACTAAATAATGAGGGCAAACAAATAAGGTCATGGTGGAGAGACTTTCAAGCTACCCTTGTTACAAGTGCACATGATAACACATTGTAGATATTTGAGACTGGCTTAGCAAACAAAACGAAATATTAAATGTGTGAATCAAAGGTCTGATTAATTTTGTAACACAGACTATGCAATACAAGTTCATTAGAACATTATAAATAATTGACAATAATTTAATAATTATCTTCATTTGAATGTTACAACATAATTAATAGTGATCGTTTAAAGTATTAATTACTGTTACAAATTTATTTGATAAATGTGAATCATTTATAATTTTACTAATATTATTCAAAATTATTAATTAAAGAAAATAATCAAAATAGTATTTTATAATAGCATAAACTAATTTAAAACAATAAATAAACTCTACAAAACTAAAACAACCCATGAATAAATTATTAAGACCAAGAAAGAGTAGAAATTACTATTAAGCATTGCGTATTTTAATTTAATTAAATTTGTCAAATCGAGCTGTTACAAGATCTTAACCATGTCACAATTAATATATTACAAAGCTAAAACAAATTGAACTAACAAAAATATGTCTCTTAATACTAAATCATGCGCATTTTCTCAAAAATACTAGTAGTACGTGTATGTAATTCAAAACATGTAAAAGTATAAAAAAGATTAAAATATAAAAGAAATTAGTTCTAGTAACGAAACACCAACAAACACAAAAAAAACAATTAATCGTATTTTTACCTATTAAAATATTACGTGATAAGAAAAACATGTATTTTTGAAAGAAACTATGGCAATTATTATATTTCAATAAGAGAAAAAGAGCAAACTAAACTTAAAAAACATGCCACGTTACACGTTATTTCTCAAAAATAAAACTCAATAACCCGTAAAAATAAGCATTTGTGATAAAAATTCAAGTACGGAAACTCAAAAACTTTACATTTTTTAAAAAGGAAACAAACGGAGCTATTGACTGCAATTCGAACGGAAAATAATTGAATTTAGCATATTAGCACTTGAAAAATAGAAGTCACGACTAGATCATACCACATAAGAGAAGTAAAAAAGTATATGAAAAACTTAGAAGTTGTTCTTACCGAAAGCACATCTACACTCTACCACAACACCTTCGAGACTGGTGAAGCGAAGCATTGAACGGGTAAACAACACGTGTGAGTCATTTTTTCGTAAATGATGCGGGTCAACAAATATGCCCATTGTGGTAAAAACTCCTTTGTTTCACCTAAAAGGTGCACAAAATTAACAAAAGCTAAAGGAAATTATCATTTAATGAAAGCCTTATTTATTTCGACGAAAAGTTTTGTACCTGTGGTATTTAGTCGGGTATACAAAATATAGCAGATTATAAATCTCACCTATTGTTTATTATATTTGATCAATTGTGCATTCAAAATGCAATACAGATAAATATTCTTAGTGAAAAATGAAACAGACTTGAAAGAAATGCTTAAGTTTGTAGGAACCGTTCTGCAAGCCATTGCATTTTAGCATTATACTATCTACTTAACGTCTAACATTATTAATGAAATAAATGGTGACAGATATATAATAACACTTAACTTAAGGTATATATAACAAGGGTAAAATGCATGTAGTTGAGATTCTATTGAGATGCGAATATGTAAATATTAGCAGAATTGCCTGCTGGATGGCCGCGTTGCGGAAAGTATCGCGCGCGGCACGAGCGGCGAATACGTGACTGAGTGTTTATAATGTTGTCTACTACAATTTTACCTTAACAATTTTAATCATAACCTTCAAACGAGAAAATCGAAAGAAAAAAAGAAAACATGAAATTAATACATATTAGTAATACCTGACTAGATAACAACGAACCCATACTATAAAACAAATAACGTAATATCCAAAGTAAAATATTTATACCAAATCAATATTAAGTAAAAATCTTGTGGAGGATCTAAAAGGACAAAACTCAATACAATCTAAACCTACAAACGAAAAATCAAAAGACGAGTAAAACAAAAAATTCAAAGCTTATAAAACAATATAAACCTACAAATCAAAAATCATAAGAAAAAAGTCCAAGAAGAAAACTATATATGTTAAATAGTAATTATACTTTTGAAATAAAAAAAAACCTCATCAATTCATGTACAAACCTGGGATATTTCAAACCTATATCATTGTCATTAAATTTAAGAGGAGGAACCAAAAACACAAAATCAATACAAATTCAAACCTACAAAGGAAAAAACCAAGACTAAAAAACAAAATGTTAAAAATAATAATGATTTCGAAGCCCATTTAATAAAATGAAAAAACAAAAGGAAAAAAAAAACAAAAAAAAAAGGATTGTGAAAGTAGATTATCTATTGAATTCTAATTAAGGTCGGAAAAAGGCTAAATTCAATATAAACCAAATCTGCTTACAAAAAGGAAATGACAGAAAAATATAGAAAATGGAACATATTTTGCAAAATCACTAAAATACTAAACTCCGGTGCGATTTGTGTCCAAAATTGCAATCCACTGGCAGGAGTCGCAACGGGCACACTTCTGGATCATGAACCCCATATTGACGACTTAATATTTGTGCAATATCGTGTAGTAATTTAAATAAGATATTTTAATCGATATCGATATTGTCATATAAGGTAATCAAATTAAGACGATAATTAAAAAACTAAAAAAAAAAACAAATACCTAAACTAACTAGCCAACAAAAATCAAAACAAATAATGTGATTGGCTTAAATTTGTACGCGAGAACAAACTAAACTAACAAAACAAAATTCAGAACTTATAAAATCCACGACTAATCAAAAAATAAAAAACACTCCATAAAATAAAATATAAAAAAATAACTGCCCGAAAAACTTTGAAAATGGTCTTACCGAAATTACGTCCACACTCTACCAAAACAAATTTGAGACTTGTGAAGCGAAGTAGTGAACGGGTAAAGAACAGGTTTGACTCAGTTTTAATAAGTGAAACAGGTAAACAATTATGTCCATTATGGTAAAGCTGCTTTGTTTTACCTAAAAATGGGACAGAATTAATAAAAGCAATTGGGAAATTATCTACTTTTTATAGTGCAGCTTGTTCGTTTGTTCGTCGTTTTTAATATTAAAATTTCAAAATTATGACAAAATTAAATCACAAGAAATCAAGGAAATAAACTATATGTTAAAATGTTTGAAGCCTTGGCCCTACTTTCAGAGGAGAAAGCAGTATATAACCATCACAGAAATTATAAGACTGACAAACCAAAGAGTGAACGAGTAAATGACATGTAAAACTTAAGATAACAAACAAAAAGACTTATGATGCTATAAGATTTTAAATTTACCCTCGTCACACATCTGCACGACAGCATATAGGTATTTGAGACTGGCTGAGCAGAGAAACGAAAGAACGCACGAACCATTCAATACAAAACCCTTCAATACGTCATTATGATATTATAAATACTAATAATACTTTCTTTATGATGAACATTGGAAACTGACAGCATAGTTTTGGGATGAGCAATAACAATTACTCTACATTTTTTTTTATAATTTATTATTTTAAGTTTAGGCAAATTGTTTGTTAAAGAAAATAATCAACAGAGGTTTTTTTTATAGAAATAGAAAAGTAAATTCTACGATACTCAAACAAACAATGAAGAATTATTATAACCAAGACAAAAAAAAACAATAAACACATTCTATTCACTTCATATATTTTAATTTAACTAAATTTATCAAACCGTCACAATGATTCTATTACTAAGCTAGAAAAATTATATCACTAAATACTAAACCATTAGCCTTGTCAATTTTTTTTTAAATACGTAAAATAAACTTGAAAAAATAAAAACGAATCAATAAAGAAATTTCAACAAACACCAAAAACCAAATAAATAGTATTTTATACCTAATAGGCAGATTTCGAAATTATTATTATTAAGAGAAAAAGAACCAATTAGCTAATGCAATTAAATTTCATTAATATTTCACTTAATAATACTAATTCACACGGTATTTCTCAAAACTAAAACAACTCATTGAAAATCAAAAGAGGCATATGTAGTAAATAAAAGACAAGGGAATTCCAAAACTTAGTAGCAACAAAAAAAACAAGAAACAAAAAAGCCAAAAATAGTATTTTTATTGGACTATAATTTTAAAAGGCAAACAAATGGAAAATTACCTACACTAGTAAAACAGAACTTGAAAAAAATATGGAATCTATGACTATGTCATAAAACAATATATGAAATAAATATATTTGAAAAACTTGGAAATTGGTCTTACCGAAAGCACGTCCACACTCTACCGCAACACTTTTGAAACTGGTGTAGCGAAGCGGTGAACGAGTAAACAACACGTGTGATTCATTTCATAAATGAAGCAGGTAAACAATTATGTCCATTGTAGTAAAAGCTCTTATGTTTCAACTAAAAGATGTATTGAGTTAACAAAAGCAATTGTAAAATTGTTATATAGATATGGATTTCTATAGGGAGCATCATTTCTTTGTTTTGATAAAAAGTGATAGAATTATTGTAGCTTATATTTTGTGTGAAACATGTATATGTAAGTAGTTTTTAAAATTAAAATTTTTAAATCTACGAAATGAAATCCCAAATAGTCAAGAAACAAAGTAAATATTAAGAATTTTGTAGCTGGCCCTACTTTCGGAGCAGAATGCTCTAATTATATACATCAATATGGCACTTTTGAATCTGACGAAATGAAATTGTGAAAAAGAGCCCACCCCGTAGTAGAATAAGATTTTAAAGCTACCCTTTTGCTACAAGTATACATGACAACACACTGTAGGTATGAGTAGAGGCTCGATGAGCAAACGAATGAAACAGTGAATGTGTAAATAAAAAGCCTGACTTATTTTGTAAAATAAACTATGTAATACGAAGACAATATACATTCTTTTAAAAACCTCATTAGAAAATAATAAATAACTGGCTATATTTTCATAACGATTTAAATTGGAATTTAACAGCATTATTTACTAATGACCTAATAGTCATCGTTTAAAATCTTAATTACTGTTACACATATATTCGACAAACATGAATCATATTTATTTATTTATTATAGCCATAGAAAATTATTACTTGAAGAAAATAAGCAACAGAGGAATTTATAAAGTTATGATAAACGCGAATCTAACCTAAAACAAAAAGTAAATTCAACAAAACTCAAACAATCCACGAAGCAAATAAAGTAAATATTTAAAATGTTGATACTGGCCCTACTTTCAGAGCAGAAAGCACGTATACACACCAGCAAGGACCTCTGTGACCAGTGAACGACTAAATTACTAAATGATAATGGCAAACATATAAACTCATGGTGGAGAGACTCTAAAGCTACCCTTGTTACAAGTGCACACGACAACACATTGTAGATATTTGAGACTGGCTTAGCAAACTAAACGAAATAGTAATTGTGTGAATCAAAGGTCTGATTAATGTTGTAATACATGCATAGTTTGTACAAGTTCATTAGAACATTATAAATAATTGACAATAATTTAATAATTATCTTCATTTGAATGTTACAACATAATAAATAGGGATCGTTTAAAATATTAATTACTATTACAAATTTATTTGATAAAAGTGAATCATATTTATAAATTTACTAATATAGACATAGCAAATTTTTCATTGAAGAAAATAACCAAAATATTAATTTGTAAAGTTTTTATAAAAGCATAAACTAATTTAAAACAATAAATAAACGGAACAAAACTATAACAACCCATGTAGAAATTATTAAGATTATTAAGATTATTAAGATAGAAAGAAATTATTAAGATAGACAAGAAATTCAATAAACATTGACTATTAGGACGTATTTTATATCTATGAAAATATTATGTGACAATTAAAACATATATTTTTGAACGAAACTATGGTGATTGTTATATTTTAAGCGATTGACTACAGTTTGAACGGAGAATAACCTAATCTAGAATAACAGCACTTAAAAAAAAATAAAGAACTCACGACTAGTTCAAATCACAGAAGAGAAAATAAAAAAGTATAAGAAAAACTTAGGAGTTGGTCTTACCAAAAGCACGTCTACACTTTACCACAACACTTTTGAGACTGGTGAAGCGAAGCATTGAACGGGTAAACAACACGTGTGAGTAATTTTTTCATAAGTGATGCAGGTCAACAATTATGCCCATTGTGGTAAATACTCCTTTGTTTCACCTAAAAGGTGCACAAAATTAACAAAAGCAATTGGAAATTATCTTTTAATGAAAGCCTTATTTATTTAGATAAAAGTTTTGTACCCGTGGTATTTAGTCGGGTATACAAAAATTTGCAGATTATAAATCTAACCTATTGTGTATTATATTTGTTAATTGTGCATTCAAAATGCTATATAGATAAATATTTTTAATGAAAAATACCAATTAATACCTACCAACAAATAGTACCCAACGAGGTACCTGTAGATTGAAGAAAAAAAAAATCTTAAAAATATCTATTGTTTATTTATGTTCATTTAATTTTTTGGTATTATCACCGAACTGGGAAATTTAAAGTGAATATTTATTTTCTGATGTGTCAACATTTTCTTCTTTAGTTTTGTGTATATTGTCAAAAAGCGCCCGAAGCTGGAAATTAGCTGGAAATATCCAGACGTAAAATGACTATAATTTTGGTAAAAATAATCAAAGTCCTTAAATAATTATGATTTTACAATAGTAACAGTTTAATCAAAAACGTCCACTGCTGGACAAACCCCCTCAAAAATCTCCACGGTCGATCGGTCCCGTGCGGTCATCTCCATCGCCCATTGAGTCCATTTGAGCTGATGGTGATGGTGAGCTTATGGGACTTGATAGAAATGCTTATGTTTTTAAGAACCGTTCTGCAAGCCATTACTACTAATCTCAACAAGTTGCATTTTATCATTATACTATCTACCTAAAGTCTAAAAATATTTAGTGAATTCAATGGTGACAGATATATGAAAATATTGAACTTCAGGTATATATTACAAGGGCAAAATGAAAGTAGTTCAGACTTTATTGAGATGCGATTATGTTGACATTAGCAGAATGGCCGCGTTGCGGACAGCGGGCAACAAGTGTCACGCATGAATCGAGCAGCGAAAACGCTACTGAGTGATTATAGTGTTGTTTACTACAATTTGAATTTTAAAACGTTATCGACACTATACCCACGTCCAGTATGAGGCCTCTCTTTTAAGCTATGTCTGATATGAGTGTTTGTATACTTAAAAAAAAGAGCCGACATTGGTATTCGTAAAATATCCTGATTTCAGAATTACATATTTTTTATCATTTGCTATAGAATCAGAACAAGAGGATGAATGCGATACGACTGATTTTAAATGTTCAAATGACTCTCTTTGCGTGGAGAGATCGCAAGTGTGCGACGGCTTCAAAGACTGCCCCGGCGGCGATGATGAGCTGCTGTCATTATGTGAACAGTTTACATGCCAGCCACACGAGTTCAAGTGAGTTTTTATTCTTTGTAAATATACACGGTGTTACATTTAGAACGGTCATAATGAGAAAGTTTGAAACTATAAGATATACGAAGATCTTGTATTACGAATCATGTCGTCGATATCAGTGATAAAAAACGAATATTTTTAAAACTAGCTGTCAGTTCAGGAATAGAATCTGGACGTTTTGAAAAATGAAACCAACATTATTGCCACTTGGATACTGAGTGTGTAGTATATATTAAGCAGTTAGTCTATACATAGTATTTAATAAAGTCGCTTTTCCCACTGTCTGTACGGTTCAAAAGCAAATGATCTCAGTTTTTAAACTATACAATAGATTTTAATGCCGTTTCCGTAGAACGAACGAGATAGAACGAGCCAAACGATGACGTCGTTCGATAAGCAATCACAATCTTTAATTAAGTTATTGAATTCCTTGAAAACTCCTTTGATATTCACCACACATATAATTTTCAAGTAACTAACTTCTAAAGATAGTATTAAATTCTTAATTCATAATATAATCCGAAAACGTTTACACACGGCTGCACGTCAGACTCATATTGTGAACTTTGTACCTACCTCGCTTTGTAAAGATCTTCCCTACTGGCAGAGGTCTGCTTACGGTGACGTGCAACCGTGCGTACATAAAAATAGTTTTGGCCAAGATGTAAAATGATGTAAAACATTTTTGGAAGTTATTATAGTTAGATCTTTTACGTACCGGTGGAGAGATTTTTGTAAATTGTGCCACAGTGAACGTGTTAAATATATCTATGTTTTATCCTCAGGTGCACCATAGGATCTTGTATACCTGCAGTTTTCAAGTGTGATGGTGAGCCTGATTGCACCGATGGCTCCGACGAAATTGATTGCCGTGAGTGTTCTGACGTTCATAGTGTGACTTTAAAAGCAGCTCAGAAATATAGCACCTAAAGGTTTTGCGGTTTTGTGATTCACAGCGAACATGACATGCCTTCCGGGACTCTTCCAGTGTCGCAATAAGCAATGTATCGAGATGATGAGACGTTGCGACGGTCAACAAGACTGTCTTGATACGTCCGACGAAGAAGACTGTGGACCACGTCGCGACGTTATCGTGGTTAGTCATTAGATTAAGTGTGCTGTTTTTAAAACTACTATATTTATATTTAATGAAGAATGCTTAAAATCCACCAGCCTCAAGTACCCCGAGATGGGACACGAACCCACAACCTTTCGCAAATTGGGGCTACTGCTCGAACCATTAAGCTACTCGAAAACCAACAGGATTGACGATTTTTTCCAAGCGCTTCTTACTTTTTCGCTACTAGTGATCGTATTTTCATCCATGTTCAGGCAAACCACCTGTTTGGGTGGAATATTGAAATATCCCACGAAAATATGTTCATGTAAAATGTTGCCAAATAGAGAGATCATATGACTCGCACTATCAAAACATTCTAACTTTTACTTCACAAACACTATGCCTTATTCAAAACATGTGGCTTGACCGTTCTGCTACCATCATATGAACATAAGGTGAAAAATTTATTTACTGTTCAAACGAAACGGCCAAGCCACATATTTTGAAGGAGGTGTTTGTGAAGTAAGGGCTTGTAGAGTTAGGGACTGTAGAATTAGAATCTTGGGATAGTTATATATAAATCCTTTGTGCTTTTTTTGTTATTATTATGATTCCTTTATTATTAAAACACCTTCAATGTACAGGATCCACAACATAATTGCGATGACGGAGAATTGGCTTGTCCACTCAACAAGACATTGTGCATACCGTCCACCGCACGGTCAGAATTAAATTTTCTCGGGTTTAGATTAAAGAAATTTAATCTTTTAATCGTTAGAAGGTGTAGGCAGGTGGCAAAGTTACTATACATATGAATATTTTGTTAATTATAACATACGGTTGCTAAAAGGGTCGGTAAGGTTTTCCTAATGAAGGGTTTAAGTTACACTTACTGGATGTTCTAAATTTGTATCGGTAATATCGCTTTGAAGTAAAAAAAAACAAAAGGTTGATGACTATTTTTTGTTTGTCAGGCAGATTTGAAGAATACAAATCACGTATTGTTTAATTTAATGCGTAATCAAAAAATAACAGCGACACCTTTTGTTGAACTTAACAATACCCGCAGTTGCACATATGTCCATATAAATGACTTTATTTTAAAGCGACATTACCGATACAAATTTGACAATAATTATAGCTTAAAAGCATCATTAAAGCTCAAAGAACGATTTTGCAACTGACAGCCGGTTGCACACACGTCCATTTAAAATGTCATTAGTTTAAAGAGACATTACTGATACAAATTTACATCATTCGTTAGCTTAAACTCGTCATTAAGAATAAAGATTGGTGATGGTGTGATGACTAGTTTATTCAGAGTTAAAGTTTAATTTTAAATCTTATTAAATAACGAAACCTACATTTTCAGTTTGTTTTTCCACATAACGAACACAACTTAACAAGACCAGTGGTTGTAGCTTTAGGATTTACATTTTCATTTTTTTTTCCAAAATAATATCTTATGTCCATATAAATTGACATAGGAACAACTTATTTATCACCATGGTAACACCACATATTTTTTTTTCTGAAGAACAATTTTGGTTTTACGGGTTACTACGTGTCTGCTTTCTAGTGTCGACATGTTAAACGGTGTGTAATATACGAATATGTCGTAATAACAAAATATATAAAGTTTACAAACTATACTTTCGAATAACATAATTTTGTTTAATATA
The DNA here is from genome assembly GCA_918026875.4 of Diatraea saccharalis. NCBI lineage: Eukaryota > Metazoa > Arthropoda > Insecta > Lepidoptera > Crambidae > Diatraea > Diatraea saccharalis. The sequence goes on from OU893336.1 coordinate 9,206,449, forward strand.
TCAAGTACTTTTGAAACGTTATTCATTTTTAAAAACAGATTATTTGAATTAATTCTTGTACGATACCAAATAAAAGTTGGGGATTTTCTCTGAAGTGATGTCCTCTTAGCTAATATTACGTCCTGTTTAAACATAATTCCCGCCTACCAACTTAACCAAATAATTGACAAAATTTAATTAGCTTGATTAGTTGTTAATAAAATTTTAAGTAATAACTTGTTACTAAAATCTGTGTTTATATGTTATTAATCAGTCTTTACACTCTGTGTAACTTTACATACCAGTTATATGAAGTTGAGATTCATGATGATTTCTCTTATGAATATTAGATTTTTACCTTATTGAATATGGGTGTAGACAGAAATCGAAAAGGTACATATTTTTTTATCGATGTCACGTGACCGCAAACAGCTCGTGACGTCACGCCCTTCTTACTCTTATCGGAACTTAGAGAATTCAACCTTATGCATACATAGAACTATGGGTATGTTCCGATATACACTGCGACCACTGAATAGTATGACGTCAATTTAGTATACTGGAAGCCCGTTCCTTTATAGCTAGTTATACTGGTGACTTTTTAAAACGGAACGCAGTCCAGTATACTGTTAATCCTATTTTTTGGCGCCATTTTCAAATTTATTAATGCAAGGTGAATATAAATATAAAGATTCCCTCTTTTCAGAAGAAAATTGGAAAATTGTATGAAAAAATTATTTATCAATTAAATCCATCTTATAAATAAACGTAAGTATTTTTTTTATTTATTTAGAAACTTATCATTTTCTGATTCTGTTTCGACTGATCACGTGATCAAAAGCACTGCGAGCACCGTACCTCGAAATCTCCAGTGCTCACAGTACAAATATGGCGGCAATTTATGACGTCATAAATTTCCCTAGGGTACTGTAGCAGTGTACTGGATGTCCATAACGGAACGAATTTTTCAGCAGTAAGACCACTGCGCAGTGCTCGCAGTGTATATCGGAACATACCCTATATCCGTTTCGGAGACCCTTGACGTCATATCGACGCCATGACAGAAGTGGCATTATCGCGGGAAATTTTAATAATAAAAATAATATTAACTTTATATATGAATAATACTGTATATATTTCCCGTATACCTATAAAATTAAAATATAAAAAGATGTCTACACCCCTTTAATATGTAAAAGCTTTATATTCATACGTTAAGATCAAATGGCTTGGTGTGTGGTGTCTGTTTATTCCGGTATTGTATACAATACCGAAGAGGAAAAGGAGGTAAACAGGAAATCAATGTGAAACGACGTTGAGACTCTATAACTATATCCAATAATATAAATAATCAAAATGCACAATTTAAATCCATAAAGTTGTCGGCCGTGTTCTGTGATCGTTACAATATGTATCGCACTCCTCTTAAATTTCTAACTAATCAAATGACCTACAGGTATAATATAATAAGGTAGGTAAGTTCACATTGCTAAATATAGAGCAAGATCCACCTATTTTACATATTGCCGGAGGAACAGCTGGTACTCTAGGTATACAATTCCTAGAAATAGGGTTGATGACTGGGTGAAAAAAAGAAATTCTATTTAGATTGCCAGGCAAGTAATAGAAAAAAAAATAGATACGTATGTTTTTTCTTTGCTTCAATTTAATAAGCTTAGATAATGATGTTAAGGAGTGAGGTAGCGAACGTCACAACTACGTAGAAAATGTACAAAAATATGACGTCATGCTACATTTCAGTTCAATGTTCTGCTGTAATTTATTGGTTATGCAAAAAAAATACGTGTTTAATATTCTTTAATAATCTAGCCGACGGAGGGACAAACAATAATTATTTATCTCTATTGTAAACATTTCCTAGGGTATGTATGAAATGGATCATAGTTAATATTCATACATTCACTGAACGCCCCCGGTATTCTATATATTCCCTACATATTGTATACAATAACCGAATTATACTGATTGCCGGTAACATCTAAATTTTATTTCTATTGTAATATGAACACAACTTGGCTTTCAATTATAGACTACGTCGTAGCACAGATTTACGTTACGTCGTAGCATGTGCATGCTACTTACTAAGCGTAGCAGTTTATGGTCATCGTAGATAATAACGATTAGTGCATGTTCTTTGATATACGTAGAATTAATTTGTTTTATTGAAGCTGTGAATATTTACCTGTTTAGGTAAGGCACTAATGTTGATTAATATGTAAAAGAAGGCAAAAACTATTATTTTTGTTTTGTAAAAAAATATAATTACATGTAATTTTCGCAGCTGTAGCAGCATGCTCGGGGTAGGCCCTAGTGGCTGGTGAGCCTAATATTCTAGCCATGAATCTAGTTAAAAGATACGATATCTTGGCGATATTTCGTTACATTTCCCTACTTTGACATATCTTTTTGGAGGAAAAACGTGTGATACTATGCCGCAGTATCACAACGTTCAACAGGCATAATTCCCGGGTAACATAGTCCTGGTCAAGTCATAAGAAGTTAATTTTGATAATAATGGGTACAAACTATTATATTAAATTAATTACATTTTGAAAGTACTTTAATAAAATCTATATTGCGACAAAAAATATATACAAACATTATGTATAACAATTTTAATTAGTAGTCTATCTAGGTCATGCACTCAGCCCAGGGGGGGGTCATGACCCTATGAGCACCCCCTGGATCTGCCCTTGTGTCAAATCCATATTCATCTTTCTTTATTTGTTCTTCCTTATTAAATTACATGTCGAATTAGTTAAATGAAACGAAATGGCGCTATAACATCGCTAAGATATCGTATCCTATGGCTGTGGCAATAGGCAGTCGCTCTGCTGGTCTATCTATATCTCTATGCGTAGGAAACATTTTTGTTTGGATGAGGATTTTTACTGATGATCCAGTTTATTCGTAGATGCAATATGAGGGTAGATTGTCCCGGTGGTACTGATGAGACAGGTTGCGATGTGCACTGCTCTCCCCATTTCTTGTTCGAGTGTAAGCAAGAGCACCAGTGCGTTAGAAAGAGCGAGCTGTGCAACAGTATCAAGAACTGTGCTGATGGCTCTGATGAGACACCTGAGGCCTGTGCACAAGGTAGGTTCGCTTAAGTAGTATTAAGAACAACTTTCTGGTTTAATAGGTTTATTGTATATTTTAATCTGATTCTTCTTCTTTTTTTTTTTTTTCTATATGGACTTGTTCCGTTATACACGGAAATTTTGCCAACATCCCGTAGTGAGAGAGACACGTGATTTAAGAGACTGAACGATAGTTATAATTAAATATGTACGGTAATTAATCAAAATTTACCCGAGCAATATACGAGTGACAGCTCACTAACAGATAGTGATTCCCGTAATACAATCGATAAATAGTGATGTCGATATTTTTTTGGTATTTCCATAGGGAGTTATAGATAGTACCTTTAATTTAAACTGTAGTTTTAGATATTAAAAATTATAATCATGTGCTTTTTACTCACATAACAGATGTTTAACACTGTTTGTCAAGTCAACAGTTGTCTTCTTCTTCTTCTTAACTTTAATGGCACTTTGCGTCACTACAATACTGCCAACTTCACGTAGGAGACCATTACATGATTTAAATACATTAATTCAACTAATTTTGAATTACCAATTCTATCTTTCTACATGAATTTACCAAAAACAACACTTTAAATGATTTAATTACGTTATTAAGGAATTATTTTATATAAACAATCATTTAATCTTACCACAGACCATTATTAAATTAACTAATTGTGACAAAGTAAGTGAATCTAGTTTAAATGTTGTTAATGTACAAATAGCATGACATTGACATTCTATTATTTGATTTATCAATGTTTTTATTATCATGCAGCAATTATTTTATCAGTTCTTCTACAAAGAACATCAATGATTCGTCTAATACTTAATTGTACTTACGGAATGCTATCAAGTGAGAAATATCTCTAACTAAATTGTTAGCAATCTATATATTCAATATAAAGTTATGAACGTCGTCAGCTAATGACACAGTGCGTCGCCCCCCCCCCCCCCCCTCCTAATGTGTGACGTAGGTTAAGAAGGATGGGCCATGACCATCCACGCTAGCCCAATGCAGATAGGAGGGTATTAACGACTGCAAATGCAACCGGGACCAACAGCTTAGCTCGAGATAATTTTTTTTTGGTCACCCAACTTGTGACCCATCCTGTGACCGACCTTTGCGAAAGTTGCTTAACGACAACGATCGCGGGTCGCGACGCTTATCCACTACGCCACAGAGCTACTCTTACTAAAATTATTAGCATATAATCCAGGTATACATAGTACACTTTTGAAGTGTGCTGCGTGGAATCTGAGATCCACAACAATATTGGTTATTTAGCTATCCATAACCTATACTAATAATAAAGAGGAAAGATTTGATTGTTTTGTTTGTATGTTTGCATCGAATAGGTTTTGAAACTATTTTAACGATTTTAAAAATTCGCTCACCTACGTCAATCTATATCATAAGCGAATGACATAAGCTATTTTATGGGGTGAAGTCCCGGTAAAATAGATAATATTTCATTACTATCACAAAGCTGTAGATACAAAAAAGTTTTTCCATAAATCGCATTAGAGATCTATTCACATACTTGTTCGGAAATGATTTTGAACTATCTATAGAAGATATATTAAGATTTTCGAATCAATCTAGATCTCATAATGTTGTATTATACTACTATCAAAAGTTTACTAAATTAGAACCTTAAACTTAAGTCACTTAGGTTGCGGGTCATAATCAAATGGCACTTTTAAAAGGACAAAAATAAAAATTGAATTGAATCTTTTTCAAAATTGGTATTTATTATTATTATATCAAGTGAAACTATCTAAAAATATAAATCGAGATCAAATTAAAGTATATCAACAATTAGGCCAAATTTTCATATTTATGTATCCACAGAAAAGATGATATAATCCAAAGAAAAGACATTAATTGTATCTTGCTTCAAGAGAAATGACATATTCCTTTTAAATTTTAATCAAAAACAAGGTCATAGTGCACTTAATTCTGATAGTAAAAACGAAACAATAAGAGGAACGATATTTTGTCACTTACGAAAATATTAAAATATGTCCACAGAAGAGAATTTCTGTGGACCATATTACTAAAACTAGACTCATTTTAAAAGAAAGAGATCAAATAATTTATTTTAAACTTTTATAAGTAATCACGAAGCTATCTTTAAGAATTCGCTAATCAACTTTTTTTTATATATAATGTGTTATTAATAACAAACGAATCACTAATCACTTTGGGAATTAACAATATAACACTTAGAAGGTAGATTCAAATTCACTGTCTGTCTCGGGTAAAATGAAACGTCGTGGTTTCTTAGCTAGCGGAGGGTCAAAAATATAATCAGAGCTGTCAGAATTGTCGGAGACGCTCCTATTTTTCTTTTTTGGGCAAACAGGAGGATTTTGTAACATAAAATTATCAGGTGTAGCTGGTGGACTTTCTGGCGAGAACGATCGATTGGTTGAGATTGTATCAGTTGAACCATCGGGAGTGGCTATATTGATTGGAGATGCACTACTTCTAGCAGACGCAGCCGCCGGTGATCTCGGTAACTCAGGTGTATATATATTGGATGTGTCATATTGAATGTGTATTTGTCCAATTTCAAAATGTGAGCAATTTTTATCTTCCGGGCAATCTAAGCAGCTCTTGCGTGTATTATAAATGGGTCCCTTCGACTCCATGTAAGCTGGTGTATTTTGAATGTGCCTTTAAAAGGCTTCGTTGTGCTCTTTTCTAAGATTTTCTGGATTTTGGGCACATCAGAATCATCTATTCCAAAAATTTCTATTCCTTTGCAATTTGCCTGCAAGCACGTCATAAGACCATCGTAATTAGAAACATCCTTACCTATTGCAACAGAGTTATCACACAATCTTTTCACGCATCCACCCACTCCATCGGGAGCACCTTTCCCTTGACCTTTTTCACTAAAATGCCAAATCACAGCCTCTACGTCTAATTCTTTACTTACATAATTTGCAATCAAATAAAACATCGACTTGTTTCGATACTGTGTTGAAGGGCCATCACTAAGTACATGCAATTTTATAATATCCGGGCTAATCTGCTTTATTCTCTGCATAACAGGTTTTAGGTGCGCACATATTAATATAGGGTCATGTCTCAAATTTTCCGATACTGTACATAATGATGTCGTCTTCAAATGTCTATCAGGTGGCTGAGAATTGTTACTATAGTATACGCACGTATGAAGTGATAACTGAATCTTAGAGCCGCCAAAGTAGGCAGATTGAATTTCAGCACTGTACTTGCAGTTATAGTTTTCGGAAAAATCTATATGCAACAAACCTTCTGAAGGAGACAGTTTTTCTTTAAGAGCATGGATTGACCTGACTTGATGAACAAAATTACCCACATGTTTCATGTATACCGGTAAGTTTATATGTAACAAGTGTACAAGAGATGTAACAGTAGTTTTCACGTTTTCTTTAACGGAACTTTTGCATACCTTTTCCATTCCCTTGACAATTATTTTATTATTTTTAGTAACCCATCTCTCATAAGTAATGTAGCCATCTTTAATTAAGGTATTTAATTTAATTTCTTCATTTTGACAGGTCGTACATGTTCGTTCTAAACATTTTAAATTCAATGAGTTCTGACAACAAATTGATTTTGCTAAATCAGAGGCAGATCCAAAAGATATTACTTTTGCTTTCTGTAATGCTCGAACTATGTGATCACTATTTTCATGCAGAATACATAAACAAGTATTTCTTGATGATGCTTTCGGAAAAAGCACCCAAAAAGGGCGATATCTTCTAAAAGTTTGGTAAGAAATATGAAGCCCAGTTTTATTTTTGAACACTGTGTGCAAGTTAAGTAGTGTGTCGTTTAGTAAACGTATTTGTTTTTTTATTTTCTTGCGGGTTATCGTTTCGTTTTTACCCGAAGTCAGGCGACTATATTCATCTTGCAATATAAAATCATGCACAGCTTGTTTGATATCTTGTTTTTGAGCTCTAGTTTCACTTCTTACCGAATTTGTTCCATTTGCCACTTGTTTTCTTTGTTTCGCTTTCAGTCTTTTTATACGCATTCTGTATTTTTTTAACTTTTGATTCATCTGTAAAACCTTAGCCTTTAAATTTAAGTTCTCTCTTTTCATTGCCCTTTTATTTCTATCTGCTGTAGCTTTGCCAGCATTTACTCGTGAAAATGACGAAGTAGTACTTGGTACAGGACTTGAAGGAGGAGTATTCTGTTCAATTAAATCAGCGGTTCTTTTTCTCATTTTCAAGAGATCTCGTCCATTTCAGCTTCATCCATTTTTGCACGTGCCCTCCGCATGCTTAACTTCTTTTGTTCACGACGCCTTTTCTTTTTTTCATCGTCGCTAAGTTGGGATGTTGACCTACTTGCTCTTGGCATTACCTGTTGTAATTAAAGTGTACGTATTATATTAAATCACCAAATGCGTGAATGAAATAAAAATATGCAGTTCATATAGTGCAGTACTAATCAAAACATTTAAATCCTCAAGTGTCACTTCCGTGGACGTTGTCTTTTCCGTGGACATCATGTCCACATGATAGTTGTCCACGGAAGGGTCGTCTATCAAAACAATAAATTGCGACATGCAGATTTTTGAGATTAGGAAGACGAGCAAGGTAATTTTTACAATCGTTCCTCAAATAGCATAAGGCCTTATGACACAATGATTTATAAGTATCGTACTTACCAAAATATTGTTGTAACAGAAAAGTAGCAACGATCTTTTACAAAAATCAAAACTAAATACTTTATTTATAGAACAAACACAGATTTTCGTTGCAACTTATTCAACCTGTTGTCAAACTGTCGGTTCAGAATCTGAACCGACAGCTACAAATGTTGCTAGTGGAAATTAATAAATTCGCGTAGTAGATTTTTTTGGTGATCCTTAACGGTACGTTTTTTGTAGTCCACGGAAGGAGTTGCAAGATTTGTCACAATCTGTTTATTATTAATAACTTGCGATATGTATATTTTTATTTATTGAGATTCTTAGGATAATAAAGAGGAGAATATCTACAATTATCTAGACAATATTGAAAAACATTGTTGTACTATTCATTAATTTTAAATTACACCTAAACACACGAACATCCACTTGACACGGTCCACGGAAAGGTACGATAAGATTGATTTATGATATTTTACTAACATATTAAATAATTATTTGAATGGGATTTCTACTTTCTTAGTTAATAGAGATGTTGTATTTTATAACTAGAACAAAGTTATGATGTAACTGTTGTTTAAAAAATAATCCATCAAGAGCACACTTTTTTTATGCGTTCTGATTATGACCCTTACACCAATCGGATCAATGTAGAAAATGAAGTTTTAAATAATGTATCAGGTCGATGTTGTGGTACCTTAGGTAGATTTCCGCAATGCCACTGATTTTGAAATCTAAGAAACGTATGTTATGTTTTTATTTATTTTATAATAGTGAACAAAACGTCTCGCTGGTACCCGCCGTCATTGTACCCTGCTGCGGAGTGCCATGATGGATTCTTATGCGGTAGCGGGCAGTGTATAGAGTGGCGAAATGTGTGCGATCAACTACCTCACTGCTTCGATAATTCTGACGAGAATGGACTATGCAGTAAGTATTAGTGACCAATAGTACAAGAGCTCGGTTGCGCCTTGATCAGCGTGTTCGGTCTACAAGCAAGGGCTGGTTCAGAAAAATAAATATTTTTTGAGCTATGCCATGCGTGCGCAATGCACTCTAAGTTTTAGTCTTAGCTTCAAATCTCTGCAACTGCAGTCGTGAACGTCTACAATTCTGCAGTACTCGCCTGTGGATTGGTGGGATTATGGCTGCTTCTGCCTTTGACTTGAATTGCTTCGGGATAGCTTATGTATGCTTCAGTAGTACAGATATTATGTAGATAGATGATAAGAAGATATGCCTACCTCAATACCGGCTCCTTAACGTCCTCACTGCAGGGACTCGGGCCTTCGTTGCTTAACCACAACGATCACAGACCGTGGCGCTTATCCACTACGCCATCGAGCTAACTAAGTAAGCTTAGTTTTAAAAGACCCAGTAGTCTTACCAAGACTACCGGTAAGACTACCGAATATTTGGGAAATAAACAAGTCCCTGGTTATAGTTTAAAAATGCTCAGCTACAGAAAACAAAGTGTAAAACAAGTTTCTGACAACACTGAAAAATGGGTGAACTATAAATTTTAAACGTGCATTTAGAAACTGCGTGCCAAAACCACAGTTGCACGTACGCCTGTCAGCCAACACCGCAAGGCGCTCACTGCCTCTGCCCGAAAGGCCTTAGAACTACCGCCGACCATCGCTCCTGTGAAGATATAAACGAGTGTGCTCATCGAAGCGTATGTTCGCAACGTTGTCACAACATACCAGGCTCATTTAGATGCTCTTGCTATCATGGATATTCACTAAGGTAAAGTTATGCCTCATCGTATCTAATATACATCAGATTACTTCACATATTTCTTAACCGTCCTCAAGTCCTTCTGACATACCCTGGGACTTTCCCAACCTACCCTAGAATCCTTCTGGCTCATTCTTGATACTTATGATCTATTTTGTAATCCTCTTACTTTCTTCTATAATATTTTTGACCCATCCTATCGAATTTTTAAGAACCGTGTCACATATATAACCTTCATATTACTTCTAAATACCATCTAAAATGTGATGTGATGAATGTGACATCTTATCTCATTTTTCCAACGCTATGCCACAATTTACGAAGGTCATTCCTATGCTCCTGCTATTACCACAATCATCATAGCTGAGGTACAACATGTGCCACATAGTAACTGAGAAATCCTTTTGGTGCATCTCTCTTAAAAAGGTCAATTAACTCTGAAACTGAAAAAATAATATTAAATTTTATCGTAAACGATTTTGATTTTGCATTTACTCCATCGTGCTTTTATAAAAACAATCTTTCCATGATAACGATGATACATTTTTCTTCATCGAAGCTTGGCTTTTATTTGTGAAATTTTATTAATATTATTAAATCAAAATTATTAATAAAATAATCATCCAAAATTATTTTACTAAGTCAGTGCTCAATATGAAAGTTCTTCTCGGATCCAGGCCTCCCCTAGTGAGTGTATTTCGCAGCGAGTTTTATTATACATATAGGCCAGCCACGCTTTGACCGTATCCTTCGGGTCACGCCCAAGTGGTTGCACAATTCTGCATTTCCCCTGCCTTAACCGAAAAAAGGCAAGCGAGCTGTTACAGTTAACGCCAAAATTTCTTCCGATTTCACAGGCCTGATCATCGTACGTGCAAAGCTAATGCAGGCGAGATGTCGGTTTTATACGCATCTGAGAATACAGTGCACTCCATCACGAAAGACGGACTCACCGCGGACGTGTACAGTGACCCTAAAATGGCCAAAATCACTGACGTTTCAGTTGACACCAGGTTTGTGGTAACCTCAATGGTAACTAATTATTTAACAATATAAAAACTAAAATCAAAAACATCATTTAAGCAGAGTTTATTTGGTGTTAACTGCTTAAATTACGTATTTGTATATGATCTATTTTATGAAGTGCAAAATTACAAGTATTTGCTTTCATACAAAAAACAACTTCAATTTAATTTACTGTTTGAATAATAATAACTCTAGTATCTAACTGTAGATCTTCATACAGCACGCAAGCGTAGTGTTGGCCTTTCGTTTACAAAACATAGACCTATGCACAGAAATATTTTTACATAGCCCTATATCACGACAGGTAAAAAGTCTTTATAATAAACTTTCCGTTAAAAGCTTCTCACTTATGATGTTAACTTGTAGTTCAGTCATTTACCGGATTCATCTCCGTTTTCTGTAAAACTACATCGATTGATTTGAAATTTTAACAGTTGCTTTAAAATAATACAAATAACAACCTGACGTAGTGCCAATATGCGCTTTTATCCTAGGGGTGAATGCCATCCCTTCTCGGGGATGAAATTTTAAATAGCAATCGAAAAATAAACTTATATCAAACACAAAATAAAGAAATGTTTTTCCGCTAACCTTAGTTAGTTTTCGAGTTATTCGCGATTGAAAATGTCATAAAGCACGTTTTAACATAATTTTCATGAATTATAATAAAAAACTTGACGTTTTATGGAAAACATATTATTATAAAATTTTTGTTTATACAGCGTGTGCAGTGGAACTTTAGGAAGTCATTATGTATCTGATAAAGTAGCAAAGATGTCGAGATATTGGTAGAGTTTGAAACTGAAAAAAAAGACGTGAATAGTTGCTTGTGGTTTAAAACGAAATATTTTCTTTAAGAAGCTTCTTATGATAGCTTTATTTTATAAAAATTACGTTTAAGGAGTTTGATGGGTACACAAATTTTATAAAATACATTGGTTGCCTCTATTGTTCTCACACCAAAAAATAAAAAAATATATATTTTGCGATCGGACTGTCATTGTTACCTTCTATAATAGTCCTGCAAGAATGCGTCTATTAACTTACAATTATTTGTATTTTACCAGAGAAAACAAACTATATGTTAGTTTCAAGGAAGCAGGCAAACTGATCGAAGTGAACTCTACCAAGAATGATATCGTAATTACCAACGTTGGGGAACCAGGAAAGGTATGTTTTAATTAGGTATCTACTTCATCTTCGATAATTGATATGAACAAACGTGTGTTAACAAATGGTGTGTATAGGACCATATTACAATATATCTTACCTGTCACAAAATGCATCCAAACTACCCTATAATCCTCCTGCTTTACCCTATAATCCTATTGCTTTACCCTAGAATCTCCCTGGCCTACCCTAGAATTCTTCTAACGCACCCTCCAATCTTACTGCACTTAGCTTTAACCATGACGAAATCGAGAAAGTTCTGTCAACACTAAACGTCACTTTACTCGGGTGCATCGTCAGATATCTTATGGGCGCACCCGACAAAAAAAGTCATTTGGGTATAGACAAAACCCTTTCGAGTATATCATGCAACGCGTTCTGGCCGGGCTTCTAATAGATATATAAGACACCCTAGATTTTTTATAATACACTTTATCCAAACACAATTAACCATTAGTTTATGTCGTGTGAATATATGTATTACATTTTATTTCGAGACTTAATGGGCTATCAAAATATTTTGAAGATGAGAATAAAAAAAATAAAACACACCTGCCAAAGTCGATATAAAAATAAAAGAACAATTTTAATTCTACTAAATAAATTCTCATTCTTATTACTCAGAACCGTTAATATAACGATGTGAAAACACTGAATTTACAATTATTGCATTTTACAAAATCTTTCGCCAAAATTCACCCCTTTTCGTTAGCAATTATTTAATTATTTTTCATTAGCAATATTTTAAAATACATATGTTATATGTTACAAAAATTTTATAGATGCTTTCAACGTGAAATAAAAGTAGCTTTCAGGGCCGAAAAGCCCCTCACAGACCGTCATCCTTTATCATCTCAAGCACCGTATTTCAGAAGGCACGTAATCCTTTGGTCCCGACTGCAGTTTTTAGTACCCACCAATATCCACTGATGGGCCTTAATGAAAACAATCCATTCTCGTTGTTCCATCCATACGCAACGCTAGCAATAGGGTCGGGTATTCTCCAGCAGCAGGGACATTCATAGGTTGTATAAGTACTTTTTTTTTAATTATAGGTGGCAGTAGACTGGATCACTGGTAACGTGTACTTTGTAGACGCAACAGTGGGCGAGAGCTATATTCGAGTTTGTAACGTGTTGAAGAAGAGATGCGCTAGACTACAAAAACTACCGTTTAATTGCAGGGTATATTCAACTTTAATTATATTAATTATCTTTGTTATTTGTAAAACGACGCTTGCAATAAATTCATTTGCAATTGAAAAGGCAATAGCGAACGAATATGGAGTGAGAAGTAATGGGCGATTAGTCACTGTCTAATATGTTATATTTATACTCTCTCTTTCTCTGAGACAGCTCAGAGGTGGATCCTAAGATTGGAAAGTTTTGTTAAATAAGTGAGAATCCAATCAACTTAGGGAACTAATGATCTATCATGCATGAGTCAGAGCATAATTGAGAGGTTAGGGCGCATTATCAAGTTTCTGTCCCAGCTGTAAAAATCATAAATCCAGGATTGGAACAATCAAAGGTGTGAGCCGCTCTGCTATATATTATGACTACCCTGATCTTAGGTGGCGGCCCTGGTGGTAGACCCGGCGGCGAAGCGTATGTTCTACTGCGAAACTCGGTCTGGTAGATCGGTGGTTTGGTCTGCATCACTCTCGGGCCAGTATACGATGGACTTAGCCGCCCCAGGCGATTGTACGGGACTAGCTGCAGATTCGTTCTCAAAACGACTATATGTCGCCGAGAAAAAACCTCCAAGGATTATCAGTATGGACTATAATGGCGAAGATCAGTGAGTATTATATGTTAGACTAGTAAAATAGGTAAAATAGTCCCTCTGTCTTAGTCACTAAAGTTAGGTAAATCTAGTACATAATTATAGTTTTGACCAATTTTGCATGCAAAAAAAAACAAAAAGGCAAATGAATAAAGCCTGACTAAGCTTGAGAACTTGATTTAATAAATGGTAAATAAAAAACCCTTTTGTTCGGGTTTGGCGAGTAGTTTAACTTCATTATATTTCACTTTACTTTCAAACTCGTGAGCATAACGGAAACGGGTAATAATAAATAGATTTTAAACTTTTACTACAAAATGCAATTGATTAAAATTAAGTATGTATAATGTTTCTAACTCGAGAAATTTTCACGAAGTCACATTCATAAAAAGGATATTGGATTACTCAAAATTTCAAAAATTTCAAATATTACGATAGTGAATAATAAAAAGAAATTATATTGAAGTTCAATGATAAAAAGTTTGCATGCGGAAATCTAGGACGAAATAAACGGTGATGCGACCCAAGTTAATTTTTAAGCATTTTACAAATTAGAGAACCTACATCACCTTGTAATTTATTTGTATATCAAAATTGTTCTTAGTGAGTATATTATTTGAAATTCCTAACTAATCTTTAATAGTTATATGAACTATTAATGATTACGAAAATATACGAACAATATTAATGATTAGAATTATGTTTTTACGTGATTGCTTATAAACTGCTCGACTACAGCAAGATATAGCAACAAAGTATTCCCAGCATTCATTGTACAGATTTTCATAGCATCATAACTGTTACAGAAAACTGATAGTATACAATCACACGGACTTCCAGAACCTCCATAGTTTGGCCTTGTTCGAGGACTATATATATTTCATGAACTCCGATTCTCTTAACTTGAACCGATGCTCCCTCTTCGGCAAGAAATATTGCAAGGCATTCATCCACGGAACTGTAGAGGCTACCACATTTGTGTTGAGGTAATATTTTTGAGTCTTGTTGAAGTAATAATATTTTATTAAGAAATCGTTGGCGTAGAGGATAGCCGCCGCGGCCCGCAATCTTTGTTTTTAAGCAACTTTCACAAGGGTCGGTCACGGGATGGGTGACCAAAAATTATTATTATCTCGAACTACTTCGTGCTTCGGAAGGCACGTTAAGCCGTTGGTCCCAGCTGCATTTGCAGTCGTTAATACCCTCCAATTCCGCATTGGACCAGCGTGGAGGGTCATGGTCCCTCATATATACCATCCATAAGGAAGGCCGGAGCCCCTGTAGTGGGGACGTAAAAGGCCTGGTGATGATGATAATGATAAGATTAAATCGACCTAAAAATGGTGTAATTACTTAAATTGATAGAAAAATATTAGATTCGTATTTTATTTATTGTTATTAATAAACAAGGTTTAGCGTTAGACTAAATTTACGCTGAGACTGCACTTAGTACTAGTCAAATTTCATATTATTAAACAGAGACTTGGCAAAGTTTAACCTAGTACGAGGTTCTACGAGAGTGAGTAATATATACTCCTAGAAGGTACTGCTTATTCTCTGGATAATATGAATTTGGACTGATACTAAAATTGCAATTTTAGCGTAAATATACCCTGACACTAAACCTAGTTATTAGTAGCACTGATAGAGTTTTGTGATGGTGATCAGTGTATTTATAACAAAATTATTAAGTAGTTTGTTGATAAAAAAATACTCTGACCGGTGGTGCCAACGAACTTTTTAACCATGATTCTAGCCATAGGATATATCATCTTACCGACGTAATGGCGACGTCGATGGTAATGACGAACCAACAATGAAAGAATAATGATTATGGATTCCATAGCTTCGTCATTTATCCCAAATTTATCCATCAAACGTCCATCAGTCAGATAATGCAAATAAAGATATTATTATTATAATGTAAAATTATAACATACGTATACTTTTTGCTCCGATTTAAACAAGTAATGGTTTTGATAATTAAGTTCAGGAGTAGGGGCGCGATACGTCAGAGTATTGTAGAAAATATACAAAATTCTGACGTCATGCAACATTTCAACTCAATGTATCGCCGTAATCACGGTTGTAGTATGAGAGACTCCTTAAATATTTATTTTATTCCATTGTTGTTGAAGCGGCAACAGAAATACATCATCTGTGAAAATTTGAAAGTTGATCTTTTTTTTAATTAATGATGCTGCCGAAAGCTACTATTGTACGCTATGGGCAAAACCAGTCATAAATAAATACGAACTGAGTGATCGGCGATTGTATGGACGCGCGCACGAACATGCCCAAACTTCCTTTGATGATTGTCCTAAAAACCGACACAGTGGCTATCATGCATGATCATCACCGATCATGGGCCATTATAGACGATAATGCCGTCTACACAATGGTGATGGTGTCAGGCTACATCCACACATGGCATGATAATGATAGTTTGCGTGTGTATGTCGTCAGGCACGAGAGCGTCCAGCGAGACGACGTGCAGGACCAGTGCCGTGATTACGAGTGCGTGAATGTTTGCGTGATGGATAAGCACGGACCGATCTGTCTCTGCGACGACGGGCAGCCCGCCAACAACGGACAGTGCCCACTGCTAGAGAAGGGACAGGTATCATTATTTATTTTGTCTCTAACCAGCCCTGCGATTCATTTATTTTATATCTTAAACGAGCCCTGCAATTTTGTGAAAGTCAAGACCCACATTCGAATTCAATGAATGAATGAATGATAATTTTATTTGCACCAATCACAATAAAATAGGCATAGACACATTGGAATAATTTAAAAACAAAAAACCAAACAATCAATTAAAACACACACAAGGCAAAATGCAAAAAGGGCAAAAGCTAGGCAATATGCTTGGAAAGCAAACTGACAATTTTCAGCTTTAATTAATTTTTTTGAAGTGTGCTATTTACATAAATAGTTTTTTTTTAGGATTCAATAAATATAACATTTTAGTTAAATAAGCATGCTTATTTAAAAAAAACCAAGCTATATTACGCTGAAGAACTTCTGGTAACTGAGCTCGACTCAAAAGTCTGTGCTCGAAAGCATGTACGAAGTGTACCATCGTGTTTCCAGCTCCCACTGTTTAACGGGTGGACATACGAACAGTACCGTCGCGCTCACAACGTGATGGCCAGCATGGTCTCCATCATAGTCGTGCTGCTCCTACTCTACCTCGGCGTCTTCATCTACTACCAGTACAAGCGCGGCCGCTGTACCCGCCCCATCAACTACATGGAGTGAGTTTTATTACCGACACATAAATATCACATTACCACGCTCCTATTATAATAGTAAATATAAATATAGCTAGAAATATAATAGCTGCCTATAACATTTTGTGAAACTAGTAGACTAAACTAGTAGTAGTAGTTCCACAAAATGTTATTGAATTAATATTTACTAGTTTAATAAGTAATATGAAACTTTTATTTATGGAAAAATTAAAGAAAACTTTCTGATAATTTTATTTCATAAATATATTATATTTGTATATTATATTTTATATATATTATATTTGAAATCCACTTGGTCCCTGGCAACCTGAAGTGGTATTCGAACCTCTAAGCACTGAGGTACTCAGGACCCAACTGGACTGACGAATCCTGTAAGCATTTGTTATTGTTAACAGTTGAAAAAAACATTCTCACAAATATTTCAAACTTTTTCATTAGGTAGGTAGCCAAAATTCATATTATTAAACAGAGGTTAAGCAACGGTTAACCTAGTACGAGGTTTTCCATAGAACCTCAATAAAACCTTCTAGAAGTAAGTACTCTTCCATGAGTAATACTTACTTCTAGAAGGAGGTTTGCTTATTCTCTGAATAATATGAATTAAAAAAAACTTGAACGATTCAAAGACTTAACAATATGCTCATTTGTTTAAATATTTTGGTTTATAAATTTTTCAATGTTTTATTCAGGGTTCGCTTTCAAAACAGAGGTGAAGAGGCATCAGCTGCTGCAAGTCCTGTGGATGATAACACCGAAGAGGAGTAAGTTCATACAGAAAAACTGACCAAGAGTGAATTAAAGTAGCACGCAGGGTTCCGCACACATATTAGTTTTTAAACAACATAGTCTTTGTATAGGTTCTTTTGCAATCTATACACACAGATTATACACTTTTTGAATTTTCATATATTTTCTAATAGGTCGGACTTAAAAAATATTTTTTGGCTCATTGAATTCATTCAACAGTATGAAGGTATCGGTAGCAGGAATTTGTCCGCGCTTGTACTTGCATTTATATAATATTAAGCAACTAGCAGGAATAATGTGTAAAAATAATAAAATTGTTATATAATAAAATAAAACGTCTATCAAAATCGGGTTTTGTGTGGGTTATTAACCATAATTGCATTAACTTACTTGTTAGAATGACATGTTAAAAGTACAATTCCAACAATTTTGTATACGGGTTAAAGTGACAACCTCCTTTTTTTGAAGTCGGTTAATAATTCCATTAGGTCTGGGGTACATGAGTTTGTCAATCCACTGGAGTATGTTCGCGAGGCGGGGATGCAGATCCGCGGCGAGAAACGTCCTATTGTAAGTTTATACATCGTGAATTTTTAATTAACAATTAAAATTACATTATTTTTTATGGAAAAGTAACTTATCCTATAAACGCCTAGAACCTATTGAAATTTTGTTGGAATGCTAGCTATTCAAAAATATATTTTAACGCCATTTATTGCCTAAATGGGTACCTTGCCTGCGCATGAATTTAGGAGTACTTTTAGAATTTATAGATCGCGCAGACGTCGTTTTCTTTCGGCAAATATATGCAAAGATAAGATTTATAGATATACGCTATAGTAAGGGAGCCCACGATGCTAAATCAGGATTCACTCGAACGTCATGGAGACCTACTGAGTTGCGAAGCTTAGATGATAAAAAAAAACTTATGCTCCCCGAGCGGTTATAGATTTTTAATAAGATTTTAAGTGAAATTTAAAAAAGGTCTTATGAAATCTTATAAATTATAAAAATATAAAGGCGGTCAGTATTAGAAAGTGCAAAACCATTCGTCATTTTGAAATGCTCAAGCGCTTCAGATTACGATATATATAGTTCATCTTTGTGCCATAGACGTGCTGTATTATAACTTCGGTTCGCCTAATCTAACAATTACAAAATTTATTTTTAAATATTTGAACTTATTTTATTGAAAGGCTCAGGAAATAGCATGCAAAACAAAAAAAAATGCTTTTTTTTACACGACTGCAAAGGAAGGGTTATGTTTTTCGCGCGTAATCTTTTACATATGTATGTAATATTCTATATGACCTTATATCTTCAGAACCGCTAAACGGATTTACATAATTGAGGTATCGTTAGATTCATCGTAGCAGCCGAAAGGTTTATAGATAGGTAGGTAATATAAAAAAAAGGCGGCTGTGACGCCATTGTACTTAATGATAAATTTTAATTTTACTTTAAATACTACAATATGGATATTAAATCAAAGAGCTCAATAAAAGGTGCATGATTATCTAATAAAAATATGCAAAAAGAAGTTTAAAAATATGGACTTGTTCTTTCACTTTCTAAGCCAACCTGGTGATTTGTCTTAAAAACATAAATAAAATTATAATTAAAAACAAAAACAAAAAACCGCCTGCGTGAAAAACAACTAACTAAAAAAGGCTGGAACAAGAAAAAAATTTTTTTTATTCAAAGTGGAGGCAGAGTGAGACAGTAATAGATAGAGAAAGATACAAAATAAAAATGTCCACGCTGGAAAATGTCGATATGACGACTTTTTTACAACTTTGTTTGGGTTCCCCTACTACTAGCAGCATCGCAATTTTCCTCTTACAGTAGGTTAATCTATAAAGAAAATTCGTTCGAAGACGTTAATTTCTGTTCCTATAGTAGGCCTATCTGTATAATGCATTAATTGGGTTAATTAATTATTGATTTCAAATAACTAATCCATGAAAATAATATGATATCATTTGAAAATTTCATGTTAATAGTCTTTCGAGTAATTAAAAAATCACGGTGTATAGAAAGTTTGGACGGGCGTTGTATATACGATGATTCTTATTAAAAATATTATATATAACCTTGTGATGTTTCTAATGTGCGCGTGCATGCATTATTTCTTTTTATTAAAATCATCTATTTATTCATCAGGGTACCGCTGGCCTGAGTATCAATGTACCGCCTGTGCTGACAGAGGGCACTTCAGACACAGAGTCGGACTTGGACGTAAAGGATACAACCAGAATTGTTTCCGATAAATAATCTGCTTTTTATACATTTTCATAATGTACTAACCTTTTTATTTATGTTTTGTGTGCTTCATAATGTAATAATTATTGATTTGAGTAATTGTGTTTTTTAGTAATGTTACCGTTTTGTGTGCATTGAATTAACCACCTACAGTTTTATAACTGACATGGATTTTTTTTAAATATTGATTGAAATGAATTATTAATCTATACTAATGTAAGTATTGTAATTTTTTTTTCTCTTAAAAATAACAGGTTGATGGAAGAAACTGTCTAGCATTGCTTTCATAAATAAGCAGTTTTAAAAATATATTTTTATGCAGGTTAAATAATTAATTTTCATTTACAATCAAACAATGTCACGCAGTTTCTTAAACAAATATCTATTATTTATTTATAAGTGAATTTAGTTGAAAATTGTTTATTAAATGATAACAATTAAACTTGCTATTATTCCAATTATTGTATTTAATATAGTTACAAATTTTGTTAACTAGAGTTGGGGAATCTTTGATATTGCTGTTATTGATAATGTAATAATTCCATATTTAAGGATCACTTCATTAAAAAGAACTCCTAACATACCTAGATTAAGAATTATAGTGTTAAGAGAATTAATTATGTAACGCATAATTCTGATCACTTAACCTTCTAAATATTTTTTAAGCAATCATAAACAGTCACATATTTTACAAATGTGCCATTAATATTTAAACTATTTGAATCAAATTTTTATACATTGAATGAATATATTAAAAATTGTTACACCACTGTATATGAGATTGATTTTATATGTTGAATAAAAAGAATGTACAAACAAAAATATGCAAGTATTTTGATCTTTAAAACAATTTAGTTTGTAAGGTATCTTTTAATTCTTTTATATTTTTAAATAAATTTGTAATGAGTAAGTTTTCTCTTTTTCATATTAATCCTCGATAAATCACACAAATAAAACTAAAATACATATTACAAGACAAAGCTATTATATTAAAAAATAAAGAATGATTATTTTACTTCCAGAGTTTCTTAATAGACATATTTTTCTCAGAATCTTTTTGCATAACCTTAGCTACTGCCATTTCAAAGTCTTCCTGAGTAACGTGAACCCTTCTCTCACGTAATGCGTACATTCCAGCTTCCGTACATACACCCTTAACTTCAGCACCGGAAGCTCCAGGCATCAATTCTGCAATCTTGCGGAGATTGATTCCTCTAGTCAAGTTCATCTTCCGAGAGTGGATCTTTAGGATGTCTAAGCGAGCTTCTTCATTTGGTGGAGGGAATTCAATCTTCCTATCGATACGACCAGGTCTCAACAATGCAGGATCAAGAATGTCGATTCTGTTAGTTGCCATTATGACTTTAATATTCTTTGTTGCTTCAAAACCATCAAGTTGATTCAACAACTCTAACATAGTTCTTTGAACCTCTGAATCTCCTCCACTGCCCGACTCAATACGAGAGGAACCGATAGAATCAATTTCATCCATAAATATAATAGAGGGAGCATGCTCTCGAGCCATTACAAAGAGTTCTCGTACCATGCGACTACCTTCGCCAATAAATTTTTGAACCAATTCAGAACCAGATACGCGAATAAAGGTGCACTCAGTATGATGAGCGACAGCTCTAGCTAACAATGTTTTCCCTGTGCCAGGAGGGCCATACAGTAATACTCCCTTAGGTTGAGCTATTCCCAAAGCATCAAACAATTCAGGATGCTTAACAGGCAACTCAATTACTTCTTTGATCTCCTTAATCTGCTTATCTAAACCACCTACCATCTCGTATGTAGAGTCAGGAACTTTTTCAACCATCATGAGAGAAACCAATGGATCTACTTTGTTAGGAAGGATCTTGTGCAGTGTATAGCTTTCATTGCGTAGTGCAACGCGGCAATTTGCTGTAACATCATTAATGTCCACATTTTTGTCAAGATCAACCACGAATTTACCTTCTGGATGCACTTTGACGAGAACCTTCTTCTTGTCCATCGGCTTGACTACCTCGCCGACGTAGGAGCCTTGCTCTTGTAGTAGTTGGAGTTCCTCTCGCAACATTCTGACTTTGGCATTCAGTTCATTACGCTGAGCCTGTAGACGTCGAAGATTTTGAGATTTCTCTGCCACAATTAACTGCAATTCTTCTATCTTAGTAATGTAGTAGGGTCTAAAGCCCTCTCCTTTTACGGAGTCCACCTCCATTTTAGAAACTATAGTCATTTTTGAGCTTTTTTTAGGACCTCATCAAAGAAAACTAGTAAGAATAATGGAATTCACTACAACGCGTGAAAATCCTCAATAATCGCAAGTCACAAATTTGACATTAGTAGGGAATCCAGCTAGTATCGACTATGTACCGATTCCAGTACATAGTAAAAAGAATCGTTTAAAAATGGATATATGAGTAATTGATAAAAAAAAAAAACTAATTATTAATGTTTTAAATAGAGTTTATTGAGTATAGGTCGATGATATGAAAAATATGAAACGTAACGAAATTGGTTAACATTTAAATTACGTGTAAAAGTTAATCTAAATATGTATTGCCCAGAGTTGTGGGTTGAGTCTGGCAACAATCCAAATTAAATTCTTTTATTTAGAAAATTAAGTAATGATGAATTTTCATATATGTCGGAGTTAAAAAAATAAATAAACAAATTGAAGACACTAATCACTAAATAAATAAATATTCGTTGCGTTCATTTGTTGAATGAAAATAGTATTCAGTAGCGCCAACAGATGGCGTTAGTGCATATACTCCTGCTGACAGAATGCCCCTCCCCCTGCAGAGCAAGCATAGTTCACTTATACGCCAATAGATGGCGTTAGTGCATATACTCCTGCTCACAGAATGACCCCCCTGTAGAACGAAAACATAGACGTCAAAACAATAAGCCAAAAGTAAAATAGTCAACCCATACCAAATGTGTCAGTCCTTAAACAAATGTAGTAATACTATTCACTTCGCAATCGACTATCGTTATTTAAAAGTTTATAACAATCAGTGTTCGCAAAAATCCGATATTTTATTTTATCGTTATTTGATTTTATCGCATATTTTAAGAGTTATTTAAAATAAATATTATAATATAAAGTTTAATGTGAACTATAAGCATTAAATTAAAAAAAAAATGGAAACAAACCGTTCTCAGTTCTTCTTTATATTACAGGGAGAACCCAAAATTTCTAGTAAGTAAGAGTGCTTCGGGAAGACTTCAGGCCAATTTTGCCATTTTGCCGTCACATTGAGTTGGTTAATTTTCTAACTGAGACTTATCAGCTAGAAAATTCACTATTAAGTAACGCTAACATTTTCATTTAAATTAAATGAATAGTTTATAAACATAGTTCAATCTAATTCCGTTGGTTTATATTCAATAATTAATATCAATTACTTATAGGCTCCATCGACAGTCCCACCCGCCAATCCGCACTGAGCTCGCATGATGTGCACGACCCATTCTCCCTATTGGATTCATATTCATCCATAAGGATGGCCTATTCCCCATGTAGTGGGAACATTAAGAATAAGGATGATGATCATCACCATGACAAAAATAATATTTAAATTATTATATTCTCAGTCATTTTGACTTCATAAAAGAATATTAAATAAACTTCGACAGTTGACCAAGCAATCACCATAATATTAGGGGTGTTATAGGTTGGATAGTCTGGCTGGCACTCATAGCTGCTGAACAAATGAGCAGATTTACATGCGATTTTTTAACTAAAACCTTATTCACTGCAGCAGTTCTCAGCTATATTTTAAGAAAAATTAATTAGCAATTTAAGAGCTACATACAGGAGGCAGTTATTTTTTAAATATTTGCACTTACAGCATAATAGCTTCTTCAATTTGATTATTTTTTAATCAATAGCCCTTTTCGGCAATCTCGTCTTGAGAAGATCCTCAATCGATAGAAATTTTAAAGAATTAAATAAATAGCAAAATTTTAAAAACACAAAATGTATAAAAAAGTATTTCAAATCTCAAAAATATATAATCACAGAACGGTCCCTCCAGTGCAATGACAGGTTTGTTTTTCCGAACTCAATATCGTTTAAAAAAATATTTTTATTTTATTTTTATTATTTTTTTTATGGGTTAGAGGGCAGACGAGCAGACGGATCTCCTGATGGTAAGTGATTACCGTCGCCTATCGACATCTGCAACACATATTTAAACTTATTTCTTTGTACAAAATCGATTTATGAAAATTATTCTTACCACCATATTTTAGGCGTACGCATTCACAAAAACCTTTCCATTGGATGCCTTTTCCATTAATTAGTTTATAATGCTATAAATTGTGAATTAAATAAAATATATTTTAATGATATCCAATAGCGACATTTAATATCAATCAATTATCGACATGCCTTTAAGAAAGAAATAATCATCATGCGGTATCTATTGGAGGTTATCTGTGGTTTTGGTCTAGGTGCTAATAAACAGTATTATTTACTTTTTTTTTCAGGAAACCATTACATCCAAAGTGGTGGGGTGTAAGAGATGATCAGTTAAGTGAAGTATCAGGTATAGACGGTTGTATTTTCTGTCATAGCACTGGATTTATTGGAGGAAACACTACAAAAGAAGGTGCCTTAAGAATGGCTGTAGTTAGCTTAGAAGCTAAAGATCAAAATAAATAAAAAACTTATTACCTATTAAAGTTTTAAATCAATGACTCATGTATAATTTATATTTAAAATATTCCTATTGTCAAAGTCGGAGACCGCTAATCTAGAGTTCATGCATAAAATTATGCAGACACCGGTCGAGCCGGCCCATTCATGCCGAAGCGTGGCTCTCCCACGGTATAAATATGTAATGTGTAATGTGATTTTTTGGTTTAGGATTTATATTTATATATTCTTTTATTATACATTTTATAAGTATAAATATATACTAATTTGCAAATGGTCATTTCTTAAATGTAAAAAAAATATTATGTTGGCGCACACGATTAGTTTGATGTGGATAATTATCGAATGCCAATTGTGGCCTATTTTCATAAACAAGTTTAATAATTACCGATAATTTATAAATCTAATAAAGCGCGCTGTATTCAATTACTTATGTTACAATAAAATCATCTTTTTATAATCGTCTATTTAAAAATAATAATTTCCAGTAATAATTTTGTTGCAATACTATTAATTACTTTATTTTATCAGTGACTTGTAAAAAAAAGGTAAATACTATACTTTTTCGTATAAAGTCCGGTTGAAGCATATCACTATTTAAGAATTGCAAAAACTTGGCAGCACAGTAAATGTACAGACAGATTTTAGTACAGGTCTGATGAAAATGTATATATCATAAATATTTTTGTTTTGATTAAAAATGTAAATATATAGAAATAAGTTAGTTTAAAGGTTTCTTTAGAATAAGCTAGTTTGTAAGTTTTAATGTGTTTTTTTATTGTTTTTATAAATGTAAGTAAATTAATAGATTTTGAAAATATAAATATAAAATAAGATACACCACAAACCCATCCAGTCTCCACTGCTGCTGCTGGGACTTGGGCCTTCTCTATAGAAGGAGTCGAATCAAAACGAATAAGAAGAATGGGTCATAGTGATTCTTCACGCACGGCCCGTGCGGATTTGTTGGTATTAATGAGTGCAGATGCTGCCAGGATCAACGACTGAACGTAAAGTTCTAATTGTGAGATAAATTTATATGTTGTTATCGTTGTACAGATAAATAGTTTGATTTAAAATATTGAAATTATTCTAATAATTTGCAAAAAGAAAAAACGAAGAAAAGGTACAATAAGTTTCAATTGATACAACACATGGTGAAGCTCCGTTAGCATAGTAGCTATGATCGAACATTCGATTAATCGGTTATTCAAACGAGAGAGAGAGAGAATATAGTTTAAATAACCGATTTAAATACAACGCATTAGGTGTCTGTGTGCGGAGGTAGGTGCGTAGATACTGGTTGATCGATGTTATGATAATAGAATCAATCTATTGATCAACATCACAAAATAGGTAAAAAGTATTTCCTAGCATTTCCCAGAAAAAATCGATATTTATTTTAATCGATTGAATGGTGTTATTACACTATTGCATTTCATTCACCAACAAAATACTGAGTCAGCATAGTTGACAGATCACAATATCAATAATAGTGATTTTTATCGCACACACAATACTAGGTATTTTATTTATGTTTTTTTGTTGTGTGGTTAATATTCGTAAGTAGATCTTCTACTTTTCTTCTTTTAGCTTCTGTGTATTAGATATGAAATTTAATTAGTATTTCTAAACTCCACATGACATATTTTGTATAAAAACTATAATCTAGTGCAGCGTGCGTCAGATGTTACTTTAATGAACATTAGGGGTTGCTTTTATATATACCTATACTTTTTTTTACATATTCATTGTTACGACTGCAAATAAGTGAAGAACAATTATATTTGATTTCGTATTGTAATACCTACAATGCTGAACAGAATGAAGCAGCTGATTTTTTTTCGTAAATTCTGTATTGCTCCCATAGTAAAAGTTGTTTAGTATATTCATGCACATGGGTGAATCTTAGTTCGGAATATATTTTTGTCGATTTTATTGAAAAAAAAGAAATGTTGGGGCACAACAATAATTTTTTGCCAAAATCATTTCTGGATGAATGTAGTTGAAATTGATGAAAGAGGCACCATTGTGAGGTTAATAATTTCGAAGATAAATCAAATTTAAAAAAATACACTTTTAAGGATAATGACAACGTGTGGAAGTTAATGATTTAAGGAAGAGGAAAAATGACGACTAATATAAATAATGATTCTATGTTGTTTTTATAATTTTTATGAAATAAAACAATTCGACTAGAAATCAACAAAATAGTTTAATCATAACATCCTAGATTATATAACACTTTTTATAATTTTAGACGCTTTTATTTAAATATTATTAATTTAAAAATTAAATTATTTTAGTCATTATAACTATTTATATAAATATATATATAAATAGTGATTTTATTCGTGATCCAGCTCCATTCAGAGATCAGTGCGCATGCTCAGAGTTGCGCTGAAAATCCTAGCGTATTATCATTTTACAATCATCAGTATGAAAAAACAATCATTAAATATTTGTTTTTCAGAATTTTAATGCTATTATATTGGAAATTAATTTTGTGAACATGTTTCAAGAATGCTATTACATCTGTTTCAATTTTAGTTACGGCTGCTGTGGCACTAATTGTAGTCCTTATTTTTTCAGTAAGCAGTTGTTTTTTCTTAGTTCCATTTTTAAGAGTAATTTCTTTGACTGTTTTTCGCCATTCGTAATATGATATATTATTATCGGAAAGATTTGAATATTCAAGACGATTTAAGGAACAAGTATTACAAGTTCTACTCAAACAGTCTAAATTCCGCAAGTCACAACACAATTTTGATAGTAATGCCTCACAAGTTCTTATATTTACTACGCAAGCCCTATGCAAACTTTGTAATAATAACTCCATGTTAAGATGTCGTGAACAAAGACAAGTATTCCTATTGGTAGGCTTTGGAAAAACAGTCCAAAAGGGTCGTAGTTTACAGAAGGTCGAGTAACTTATTTTAATACCAACTTGAGATATAAATTTTTGATAAAGAATCTTTAGTGGAGCATTCAGATACCGTTTCTGCATCTTTACTTTATTTTTCGTCACAAACTCCTTTTTACCAGCACTTAAATAACTATTACCATCGTTATAAAATTGGTGAACTTTTTCTATGTATGATTTGTGACCTGATAATATTATGCATGAAGATGATAATTTAGTTGCAGTTTGTCTTACTAATTTGGCAAACAATCATTATCCTCATTAACTGTCATTATTAGAAACGGAACAAATCATTATATTCCCTATTTATCATTATACGTAACACACATTTTGAAGCAAATGATATTGGCGAAAATGACGAATCCCAGAAAATTGGCTAAAACCTATTGAAACTAAATAAATTCTGCTTTAAACCACATTGATATGAACAAGTTGTCATTCGATACGTAATAGCAGCAAACAAGTTGATTAACGTGATAATCATCTGCTACATCAGAGCAAAAGTATAATGACTTTTTTCATGACAAATCTGTAAGAACGAAATGTCAACTTACCTCGTCGACAAACACGTCACATCCACTCCGTTCAAAGCTCGCAGCTCGTCTGAGAGAGGTGCGGGGAAAGTATCGCGGGCTTTGATTCAACGTGAATTTGAAAATTAACCGAAAATTTACGAAACCATCCTTGCTGAGTTTAAAGTGGGTTCGTTTTCTATATTAAAATAAAACAAATGTATGTAATTTACGATGATTAGAAAGTTTGAACATTTGAGGACGAATTTGCATATAGAAATAAGATGTTCAGGTTTGGATGATTTTTTTATCAGACATAACATCCACGCGCAGCCACATGGGACAAACGAGATAATGACGTCTGAGGCACATTTTGACTTAAATTTCTAATGGAACTATCTTTAGTATTTTTCTTTAGTGTGTAAATAGTTGTGCTAGTATTTAAAAATATCTAAAAACTTGTTGCTATTATGGTTTGATCAGGAAGAAGTATTGGGATTGGACAGGTTCTATCCTCACTTTTTAAGAATCACCCACATAGTACTATTACACCTTATATATACTCTAAACCTTTACTCCATATTTTACTCTTTAGTAATGTGTCAGTTATTTATGGCCATGGCAAAGATGCCATTGATGACAGAAAAATTAAAAACTATTTATGTATAGGGTCGGCTGCAAAATACACTCCATACTATTTTTAAAATAGCCCATATTCACCTGGGTAATTCAGAATGAATCAAAACACTGCACCAAGAAAAGAAAATGTAAGCATCTAGAGATAATAGTATCAACATGTGCATAATTGCAACAATAGGTGGGCTTGTGCTTTACAGTGCAGTTGCTTTAAAAGTATTTTGGGTACTAAGGATTGGAACATTAGCCCACTGGAGTTATCTAGTTGGTGCCATTGCTTATCCAGATGATGCAAAGCAGAGTTTGATTGTTGGCGGAAGCATTTTTAGTTTCATTTTGATCGGTTCATTGATTCCTTCATTTCTTTTGCCTCGACTTAAACTTCTAGCAACAGCTTTGAGTATACCGCCGCAGATCCATATGTTTTTGTTACTCCAAAGGATTGTAGCCTCTAAACTCGAAAATAAAACTATAACGAAGACCATATACCTGTACAGCGGTGTTACGTTAATGTCTACTCTATGGACCATAGTAAGTCTTTGGAGATGATGGATAGGAATCTGAGATAGGTACTTACATAAAATCACCTAAGACACATTTAAGGTGTCTATAAATAATTGAGTAAAAACTATCTACAAAAAATGCATAAAATAAATATTTGCCATGGATTGCAGTGTTTCCATTTATCACAATAATTCTTTGACGACCTCCATAGCTTATTGGTTTGCACGCCGGTTTCAAGATGATGTTATCTCTGAAGTCCCGAATTCGATTCCCGGTTCGGGTAAATGTAGAAAAATAATATTTCTAAATTGTTTCGGGTCTAGGTACTGTGATCCTTTAGTTGTCTCACGTACTCCATACATAAAGCCTCCTTGGATTTAGTTACTCATCTCGGAATCTGAGCGATTTAAGTGATGTTGTTTGATATTTATATATTATTATATTGCATTACTTACTTATATTCTTGATAAATTTTAAATAACCGATGATGTAAGTAAGTAGATTTCTTGTTGATTTTTTAAAATAAACTGATGAAGTTAACCGAACGATTTCTTTTCCAATGGAGAGACTATGTCGAGTAAAGGAAGGGCGCCATGCGACGTTTCTGCCGCGGTAAAAAAAATCGTAGATGTGGACCTGAGAAAGGAAGAGGGAAGAGAAGGCAGCTGTATGGTGGTTTAATCCCCACAAATTGCTAATGAGCTTGACCGTCATTTTGATGACGTATCGAGGAAGTATTTTAAGAAAGAAAGCGACATCAAGTTTAATTTCGGGAACTGTTTTTTAAATACATCCTTATGAGGAAGTATTAAAAAAAAAACATTAGTTCCCGAAACTGTCGCTACGGTACGTTCTTGATTTATCCATAACAACTCTTCCGGTTTTCTTTCATGTTTAAAAAATCAAGAACGTACCGTGCCGACATCTAGTTAGATTTCGGAAACTAATGTTTTTTTTAATACTACCTCATCGGTTTCATTTAATCGTTATAATTAAGTTTTGTTATTGCTTATTATGGTTGACTAAATCAGCAATTGCGATTATGATTTTCACGACAAGTAAGGGGCCATTCATTTATTACCGAAGACGATTTAGGGGGGGAGGGGGGTTAACAATGTCTTAGTTTTTCTTACAAGGGGTGGGACGGAGTCTCGATAGTTCTTACGTAAGATCAGTAAATGGGGCTGATGTGGAATGGGTGGACGTCAACGACGTCATTATCCTGAATGACCAACTAGAAGCGACACCTTTTATTAGAGATGTTCCAGTGGCAGATACATTTTCCGAGTGAGTTTTGAGTACCTGGACTGAAAATTTTATGAAGGATTTATGAAACTAAAGTTTTTTTTTAAACTACCAATACCAATACCTTTGTTTTTGACTAAAAAAGAGATATGCACCTTCAACACGAGATTCCGGACAGACTGTTACTACCAAACTGCAGAACTGAAATATGCAAAAGAAACTCAAATGCTATGTGCGTAAAAATATTTAATAACTTACCTTAAAATTTTAAGAAATTGCCGCTATCGACATTTAAGCATGAACTGCACCAATGGCTACAGCAAAAGTGTTTTTATTGAATCAATGAATATTTAGACAAGAGACATAAAATTTGGCATTTTAATTAATTATAATAAATGATAAATATGAGTATCTCCTATTCACAATATTGACATTACTATATTATGAATCAATTAAACAAATGACATAAAGATTTAAATGAATTAATTATAATAAATAATAAGATGCTATATCCGTAAATTTATTATTAACATTATTAATTGTATTAAGATTGTAGGTGTGATTCTCATTGCTTATTTTAATGATATTTGATGGACTTGCTAATTGTGACATATTATGTTTGTATGAATTTATTTAATAATTATCATTTTTAATATTATTTAAAAAAAATGCATGCCAAAAAATGTCCATTATTTTGCTATTATTTTACTAATATCTTTATTGTTAACCGCATTTCTAGCAAATAAATTACTCATTCATTCTAAATAAATGAAAATTATTAGTACCTTTGTAAGTACAGAAAAAGATTTCTAAAAATTATAACTTTGAAAAATAAACATTAAAACAACCCAAAACCAGTATTGTTTTTTCTATCAGATTCTTACGTAATAAATATTAAACAGGGGGGGAGGGGGTTGGCCTTTTCTTATTTTTTCTTATAATAGCGGGGGAGAGGTCAAAAATTAGCGAAAATAGTCTTACGTAATAAATGAATGGCCCCTATACATAATTTCACTAATCATAAATATATTTAATATCTCTCACTTTGTTATTACTTTTGGTTACGTTACTAAAAATGTTATTTTTTCATTTTTTTAAATTCCTTATATTTCAATATTTGTACATAAATTGATTCTTTTCCAAAAATTCATACAATTATATCAAACAAAATTTATTAAATTATTATAACAAAATTTTGGCGATTATTCATAAATATTTCAATAATTAATCTCTTGCCCTTTGTGTTACCTATACTCTTTCGCCAGCGGCTTTGCCCGCGTGGACCCTAGGGAAATGTTTAGTGGAATAAAAAGTATCCTATTATCTAAGTCAGCTAATACCCTATCTGTGTACCAAATTTCATCAAAATCCGTTCATTAATTTCGGCGTGAAACATCCAAACAAAGAAACTTTCACATTTATAATATTAATAGGATAACGTCATGCGGCTGTATTAAACAAGGATCCAGTCAAAGAGTAGTATTATATAAATGTAGTAGTATTATAATTCATTAGCAATTTACAGGACTTATATGTCTATCTATATTTACTTGTGGTCACATCCCAGTACATATTTATAAAAATTGACTAATATTAACGTATGAATATATCTATAGTTTGAGATTTATGTTTCCGAAAACTGCTATAAAACTAACTTAGGAAAAATGTTCTTTGGACAAGTCTTTACGCAACGCATGTTAAATATGACAGTCGCAGTGACGGCCTGTTTGACGCAAGTTGTGTCTCGTGACCATTGCGTTTCTGTTCGGAAATTAACCAAAAAGTTAATACGAGTTTGACATTGACATTTTTGACAGGTAATCTTATTATTATTGTGTAGTTTCGTGAAAATATTGATTGATTTCTGTTATTTTTAGCTGTCTAGTTTTGAATGCTTATCTGTTTATTCTTTAGCTTAAGTAAACTGATAGTACCTGTGATTATGTGTTATAAAACGTTATTTTTCTCTACCCTTTTGTGAATAGCGCCTTTTTTTAAATACTAGTTAATGTTGTGTCAAAAGGTAAAGTATTTGTTTATTATTTAATAATTAAACTATTAGATGATATGATAATATTACTAGTAGTAAAGTTGCTCTTTATATTTTTTTCCCTAAACACATTGTGAAAAATGATAAAAACTGTTGCAAATGGTTATGTTTACTTGAGGTCATATAAGCTATTGACATATCATGGTCAAGGTAAGAAGAGCTACTTATCATTCATCACTGTTCATAGAACTTATAAGCTTTTGTACTAACCATACACAGTAATTAAATGTTATACTAAAAAATTAAATCTCACCTGAAATATTTTCCAAAGAATGGATTGTAAATAGTGTTTTTTGAATGTACCTAAATAAGTAAATATTAGACGACATCACATACATTGCTCTGACCATACTTTAAGTAACTTCTTAAAGATCTTGTTTTGAGGAGATCAATCATTCAAAATGGCAAGAAAGTAAGTTGGTCTTTCCCCTGGTCTGCCAAATCCTAGATTAATACTAATCAATGTGAACAGATTATTCAGTGCTTTAGTTACGCAGTAGAGCTACTTTAAACGCAAATTAAAAGTTAATTTTAAGTCATTGATGGATGGCAAAGCATTATTTTAGTTTAAAGAACAACAAATTGGCCCATCTTTTTTGTAAGTGTAGCCATAAAATTGTAGTTTTATATTGTTATTTCCAGAATGGGAAATACTAGTAAAAAGTTAGCAGCGAAATGCACATTGCTAACGAAAGAGGAGCAAAAGTATGTTGCTGCAACATTCCGGGCGGCCAGCAAGAATTCGGAGAGGATACGTGAGGACGATCTGATAGTGAGTGGAAAAGTAGATGCTGTGTCATTAGAAGTGCGTTCATTTTCATTTTTTTTTCATTTGTTTCTATTGGTTTATTTGGTTGGTGACATGATTTTGTTTTTCTTTTTTTATTACCTTCAAGTAATTGTTAATAAACAAGTTGTAGACAGAACCACACCAAGTTTTTGTTATTGAAATATAGAAAACCATTATTTTGCTTCAATTGTGTAAAGTAAAAGAATATAAATTATTAAGTGAATGTTTGTACGGGTCTTTCAATATTTATGTAAAAATTTTCATGTCAACAATCAAAAGTTTGTTTATGTATTCTTTTAGTGATAGTCTAATTTTTATATTTATTACGTTGTGTTTTTGTCCCCTTATGATTTTTCTATTCTGTGTGAAATTTCACATTATATCTTTTGACTATCCTCAGTTGTCCAGAGACTCCTTGTCAATTTGAATCTGTTAGGTTTGAATAGTTAAAATAGGTTGTGATAATTTTACAGTTTGTGCTGTTAATATTACATATAGCATCACATTCTGGAATCAATTTGGAACTGAATTGTCAACTGATAAAGACACAATACTTTGAGTGTTGGTCGTGGTAACAACATGTTACCAGGCTCACTTTGTCGATGAATGCGCACGCTCATTGAAGACACTCAATTGTATCCCTCTTAGTATCTTGACATGCTGTTGTTTGTTGCCACTGTTTGAGTAAAAATTAAATTGTGCTAGTGAAATAAATCATTTGTGCCAGTACCAAGTTGCCTGCTTAATAGAGACATTATGTATCATATATTTGTATTATTATTTCAGCAATTTATTTTTTATGTTTGTAGTAGAAATATTGAGATTTTTTTAGAATATATCAGTTTAATATATAAATGTGGGAGTATTACATCATGCAATAAATTTTTTTTTTTATTCATAGTCTTGAGTTTTCAATGATTTTATTGAGGATTATATTTATCTTTACATAATAATGATAAAAAGTCGCTTCCCGCTGTCTGTACGCTGACAGATCTTTTAAACTACCAGGCACGATTCGATTCCATAATTTGTCGCTATCTGGACATCTCTTTTCTTATAAAAAGATGTGACTAACGTTCTTCATTCACAATCTGTTGAAAATCAATAACATAACGTTAATATAACTTCACGGTAGTATTTTACGACATCATTCACGATATTGATAAAAAAGTAGATTGACACGTTGCCATTCAGTCATCTCGAGGAAAAGAGTAATTTGTCATCTGTTATATTCGCTTCCCACTGCTTGTACGTTGAGATCTTTTGAACTACACAACAGACCCTAATGCGGTTTACAGGTTACAAGAAGATTTATTATATGTATAAAACAGGACTACGCTGGCGAAGCCGCTGGCGTAAAGCTAGTTGATAAATAACTAAAGAAATTATTATACAACAACAAATTTCGCTCGTTTGGTAGAACCAGAGATGTATTTTCAGCAGGGCCCGATCCAGTTATTTAGCTGAAAGTCCCGGTGGCCCTCATTTAGCATATCTGGCTCTTAATTAGCGACATTAGTCGTTTTTAGTCGCTCTGGCCCTTATGGATCCGCTCAAATATAAATATTCGCCGCTTTTTATAACAACCGCCCTCTCCATATAGGTAATGTGCTTGTTATATTGTATTATTATTAGTGTTAAGTCTACGGTTTATAAAAAGTAAACCTTATATTTTTTCTATTTAGAGTGTTCAGTTCTCTATCCGACTTATTTATTTTAATGAATTAAAGGAAAAAGGTAAACCATTCTGTTTTCCGGATTCAAATATGGATTTCATAAATGAAACATCTTTTAATGAAACGGTTTTATAGCGTTTGTATTTTTATTTTATTTACTTTTCGGACCCTTTACAGGTTCCGTGTACACATAAGACTAAGGTGATCAGCATTACCGCCAATTTGAACACGGAACTTGTAAAGGGTCCGAAACATCAATAAACTAAATACAAACGCGATGAAAACGTTTCGAAGTTGTTCCATTTATTATATTTGAATACAATAGTCACTTAAATACAACCTTTTTTATTAAATATTATAATTTAACTAATAATAATACATATATATTTTGTTTTTGTAAAAATCGAAAATTATGAATATTATAAAAATAAAGTTTCTAACTTTGTTGGTTTGTTTTTACCCATCTTCGGAAATACTGATCTGATTATGAAATT
Source organism: Diatraea saccharalis (assembly GCA_918026875.4). Classification (NCBI taxonomy): domain Eukaryota; kingdom Metazoa; phylum Arthropoda; class Insecta; order Lepidoptera; family Crambidae; genus Diatraea; species Diatraea saccharalis. The sequence goes on from OU893336.1 coordinate 9,241,667, forward strand.
TCTTTCAGCTATATGAAGCTATATTCATGTACGACCGACTTGATTATATTTTTATGCGGGAAAACAGCTATTATTATAAAATGTAAAATACGTAATGATGATAATGAAGCAAAAACTCGGTCGTACATCCATAGTGACAAATATCTCCAAAAAAAAAAAACAAAAATCCATTAATATTTTTGATATCTTTCTTTAAAGTTTATTAGATGCCTAATCAATCATCCTCAACAGTCAGAATAATCACTTTACTTCTTATAACATTATGGTCCTGAGAAGGTTAATAATCTTCTCTTGTCGAAGTAACTTTATTTACTCATCATTAGTTTTTGAGAAAAATAAATATGTTTTTAACACTTTTCTAAGTCAGAGGTTTCCAAAGTTGATTGGGGCCCGACCAATTGACAAAAGTCCAATCACGAGCACTACCTAGCTGTTAAGTAATTACATAAGAAAACCTCATAACTTAAGCAACTATTTTTAACAAATAGACAAATTCCTTTCATACTTCATTCAAGTTAGAAGCTAATGATAATATTATTCTATCCATTAATAATAGGGATAAAGACTAATTTTGTTTTGAAGAATGTAAAACAGGTTTCTTTTATTTTTTGCGTAATCGATAAATTACGGCGCTACATTAAGTTAAAATGTCGTATAACGTCACGCTTTTGTACATTTTCTACAAAGCTGTCGTATCGAGCCACCGCTCAATTTTGATGCCGGTATCTAAGTAATTTGTTCAATTAAAACATAAAAAACCGGCTAAGTGCGAGTCGGACTCGCGCACGAAGAGTTCCTTATAAAACGAGAAAAAAAATCCATTTGTTATATTAGAGCCGCCTTAAATATTTGTTTTATTTAATTTGTAGTGTTTGTTATAATAGAAATACATTATCTGTAAAAATTTCAACTGTCTAACTTCACGGTTCATGAGATAAAGTCTGGTGACAGACAGGCAGCGAAGTATTAGTAACAGAGTTCCCGTTTTAAAATTTAGCTACGGAAATCTAAAAATCGTTTCTAAATAATTTCTATTATGTGACTGATGCACTATACTCCATTCATTATAACATTAGAAAAAAGAGGGTCATAGAAGCAGCAGTGCAGAACATTTTATTTTCAAGATAAATTTAAAAAATGTATATTATAGTTTTGTTGATACTTTGAACGTTAGGTAGTCTGAAAGAGCTGGGCAATTTTACATTTTTTACGATACCTCGGGGTTAAGATGAGGCCAGCATTTTCTTAATTCATCTTTTACTCTCAAGCCAACATGGAACTATAACTATCTATCTGTTGTTTTCATAAATTATAATTGTAAAATGTATATAATTAGAATAGAAATTAGTTATATCTTTGCCCAGAAAAGAATGGTAAATAAAAATAAATTGTTATTATTACTTTTATAACATTTATTCAGACATTAGTTAGACTATTGATGAAGACATTGGAAAACTTCCTGAAATGTCAAAGGCTGAGGGCAGGTATGGGGGCTTAGAGCGTAATTGTTGTAGGTCACTCGGCCCTGCACCGACATCGTCCATATTTAACAAAACTTAACAACAAAACAAAAATAAAACAATAACAACTTAATCACGGAAAACGGCAAAACAACAAGAAAAGCAGTAGCATTCACAATGGACGACAATCCCAGATTACGTATTTTAACAATTATGAATACATCATAGTCTGACAAAATTAAAAAACTGTACTGCCGAAACGTTCGAAGGGATTACAAAACATTTTAAATTTGGTAGAGTTATAGTGACATGAGAATCGTGCCGAAACTATCCAACCCTGCTTCTTTAGGTTTTTTAAGATGCACACTTTTTATTGTAATAGTTATTTAATCATTTAAGTTAGTCAAATACTCATAAATTTGTTTAATAGATAGCTTAAATGACAACAGTTAAGTATAGCAGCTGGTATTTAAGTGGATATGTAGCAAATTAGCCATTAGTCTTAAGAGTAACATGATTATTGATATTTTGTCCCAAAGTATACCATAAAAGAACCTTATTTAATTTCTGTCTAATGCTATAATGAATGGAGTATAAATACTTAGAATTTCTTTATTTTTACCCAGGCATCAATCCTATTCTTACTTTATTGATATTTTTGTTTATTTGGTAAAAATATCTCTTTAAATTATGACATATTCTCAAGTAATTAGGTACTTCTCTCGTACTAGTTAGTTCATCCAGTACGCGTAGTACAAAAAAAAAGTACAAAAAAGTGCCAAATCCATTAGGGACTACTCAACCACCTTTCGTTCACTTACTTTATCACAATTAGTTAATTTAATAATGGTCTGTGGTAAGGCTCAAAATGATTATGATTAAATGATTGTTTATAAAAAATCATTCCTTAATAACGTATTAAAATTGTTTAACGTGTTGTTTTTGGTAAATCCGTGTAGAAAGATAGAATTGGTAATTCAAAATTGTTTGGTTGAATGAATGTATTTAAATCGTGTAATGGTCTCCTACGTGAAATTGGCAGTATTTTGGTGACGCAAAGTGCCATCAAAGTTAAGAAGAAGAAGAATGTATTACCATATTTTGATAAATATTATTCTATGTATTTCTTTGATATTTGAAGGCGGCAATACCGCTTCCATTCAAGGTATACTTAAAAATAAGATTTCATATCTCATTTCCAATCGTTTCATTATTATAGATAAGATATTATTAGTACATGATATAGATTAAACAATTATCATATCTCTTATAATATAATTCGTAATAATTAGGTTATTAAGATGGGTACTATGGTCGTAGATTTACAGTATCTTTGGATTTGGCCTTGGTACTATGATGAAAAGTACTTAGTACTTGACAAAAGCTGATTAATGAATAACCGGACATTGGGAATTATATCTCAACTTGTTTATCCAAAACTTACGCCCGTTTTCACTTACCAAGAATAAGGAATAGCTTAACCTGAAATCATTTAATATTAAGAATGAAAAGAAACAATAACAACAATTAAAATTTTGAGGTAATAGACAAGAAAAGTAAAACGGCAACTTGTATCTACACGGGCACTAAAGTCGTCAATGTCTATGTATAAAAAGTCCGAAAATTCAAACAACTCATTGTTTATTTCAATTCTAATATATAAAAACTCCTTGATTCCAACTTACTAAATTGACTTTATCCCTTGACACATCTGTTATGACCAAAGAGTAAATGTATATGTCACATTACGCAAATGCCCAGCGTTTGGCACCGCACAATGCATGTCTTAACTTTAAGCGTGGCCCAAAGTCGTTAGGTGTCTCCTTATCATTGGTGAAACGCATTTTTATCTTTGACAATGCCCAAATATTTACGGGCAATTTTAAATTCATTTGCGTTAAATAACGAACCACTGTTAGATGTTTATTGAGTCAAATACAATGTTATCATATTTAAGGCGTGTCTATTCTATGATGACATACACCAAAGATGTTAGCACAACAAAATTTTTGAATTTATTATATATTTAGAAAAAAAAACATTGTCGGGAAACTAAATTCATATAGTACCTAAATTATGAGCGCTGAAGCTTGAGCAGCTAGTAGGGCGGCCAAGCTTATAAATCCGCCTCTGGCAATTACGTATTTATTGTAATTAGAAAATAAGAAGTGTTATTTTCACCGTTATATTTATTTTCGTTCGATTTCACCTGCGTCAATTAAAGCCTATGTCACCATAACAATAAATTAACATGACATACTGGTATAATTTAATGATACAATCGGCGGCCTTATCCATACAGAGCAATTTCTTTCAGGCGACCATAGGTTAGAATGTTGTTACCTTTTTCGTTTCTCTCACTGGTAAAGACTCAAAGGCATTTTTTCATTGTTTTTTTTTTAATGAAAACGATTTATAGGTGCGACACCTGATGAGTATGTGATTAAATAAAACTCTGGCTGTGCAACAGCATTACTTATATGATGCTACTATTGATTTCTGGTAAAGCATCCAAGTAGGCACTTATATTATAAAGAGGTAATGTTTCTAACTTTGTTTGTTTATAGAGAGTAACCTCGGAAATACTGATCCAATCATGGAAATTCTTTCACCTACGGAAAGATCATACACGGATGACATAGCCTATAATTAACGTGGGCAATGTCGCGGCAAGCAGCTAGTGTTATATATTATCGTTCTCTGGCATTCATTTCGAGTATGCAGGGTTACGCGCGCTTCGGTCACGTCCATTATGATTTACGACTTCCAAATTCACGGGGAGTGTGCATTTTGTCGTGGTTTAAAATAGAATATCGACTTGTGACTGACGTGTGAATTAGCTAAACACCGATGCATTTGAATATTTTTTTCTATTAACGTCAACATCTTCTTTTTATTGAAGTCCCCATTGTTGGAGCAAAGACTTTCCATGAATAGAATCGAATAGGTACAACGGGCCATGTTTCACAACGCGGATTCGGTGCGGATTGTGTTGACGACTGCAGATGCAGTAAACAATGGCTTAAAGTGCCTTCAGAAAGCACGCAGCTCGAGGTCATAATTTTCTGTTCATCCATCCTCTGGTCGGCGATTGCGGAAATTGCTTAACAACCTTATCGCAGACCGAACGCTCTTAACGCTGCGCTATCGAATTCTCCCCTATGAAGTGAACGTATCAAGCTCGACAAACGATACTGTATATTCTGCCTATTAAATCGGATCAACCGCGTATAATATCCGTATTATTACACCGAACAACAGCACGAAACTCTCCGTTAAAATAAATAGATACAAAACGTAGTGAGTAATTATAAGTGCATATTTATATTCAGAAACGATAGACGACGGAAAAATATTGACCCCAAAGACAAGGTAAAAAGTAAATTATCGCGGCAGAAAGGATACAAGTTGTTAGGAGTCTATATTTTAAGAGGCTGAATAGTGCCAAATCGATAAAATTGATCTAGGATTGTACTAATTCACGGGAAACTTATGGTAATCCAAAAATTTGTGATTATACTTGATCGTATTTCTGATCTTGTGGTTGAAACCGAAACATGATTGTATTAACTTCACTCGATAGAAAATAATTCCAAAGTAGCATCTAAAAATATTGCGAAAGGCACGTTTCTCAATTATGTGATACATTAGAGTAATGATATTAAGTACAAATATGTATCAAAGGTTGATATAAAAGTTGGTTATTCCCAATTTTTGATAATGTTATTATAATAATTAATATAATTTATTTTGTGATATGGCACATATGGTCATTTTTTTCAAGCAACTTTAAAGTATTGACATTTCTGTCACTCCTACTGCAATTGACAGGGAAGGCTATAGAATAACGCACACTAACTTAGTTCACGCTGAGGCGTTTTGCTAGATGGACCTATGTTGCTTTGTGCAGCGTTTTGACGTACCGAGATCGCTAAAATTGTAAAAAAAAAGAACATTTAAAATAAGTAATTTAATTTCGCTCTCGTTTTAACAATATCTTTGGTGTAATGTACTAGGGGAGGGACCCGAGTGTCTCGAAGTTGTAAGTTCTAATCCCACTAGAGCTCGCATTTTTTCAAGTCGTTTTTTTATTATTTTATTCTAATTTTCATTTTTTTTCTGCCATAATTTTAAAAAACAACTTTTTTATTATTATTAAACAGTATAAAATTTGAAAATAAATATTTCGTTAGTATGACGTAGGCAAAAGTCAGACTGACATTTTCATACAAAAGCCCCGATATTGATGAAATAGTTCCAATAAAATACATGTTCGTGTTCCAATCCCATCAAAGAAGCATTTTTGTTTTACTTTTATCTTCTTTTCCCCGATATATTTTCCTCTCTCATTTTTTTATAGGTATATGTTAATCATTAATAATTCGTTAAAATAATTTTGAATATTATTTTATACAGTAATTAAGTATTATTTAATTATCTAGTCTAGTTGATAAATTTAATTGCTGTAAAAATATATAACATAAAATTTGACAATAGGTAAATATTTCCATAAAAGTATGTGTTTGCAAAAGTTTGACATTTTCATGCAAAAACCATCCCGTTGACCGTTACTCTAGTAAAAAATAATTCCTAATCAATCATATTGTGTAAAGAAAATAGTTCAATAAATAGGTATTACTTTATAAAAAAGGGAATTAGTTACTATTGAATGAATTTGAAAATTATGGAAACAATGTACTAAATAATAATGTACAGGTTTTTCAAAAATTTTACTAAAGTTTGGTGTGGCGCAATGTCCTATGTGCTGGTCACTAGGTACTCATTGTGCCGCAGATCAAAACCAAGTTTCATGTTATTTTTTTTTACCCAATATTTTTATTATGAGAAATATAATATTAAAAATTATTTATGTGTTTATACTAAAATATAAATTATTATATTTAATAATTGTATAGATATTATTTTTGACATTTTCATGGAAAAACGACTGGATAAATTTCGCGGTAATTTGATACAAAAATACCTCTAGATATCCTTTATTGGTTTGCAAACTATTGCAGTACGCAACAGGCGTAGCCATACAATTATTGATAATGAAAAACGAAGATTTTCTGTAAGGTAAATGTACAGTGTTCCGGACTAGTACACAATTTTAAACGATACTCAATAGACTATAGTTGTATTGCAACCAAAATAATACAATTTTAAACATACTTGGTAATTTTGATAGTGGATTGGGTAGTTTCGATAGTGAAACGTAAAGCACGAATTTGCAGAATCATTGAAATTTGCTTTGAAATAAAGAAAGAAAGAAAATGTATTGACCACACCTACATGAACACAATGATAATATATAAGAGAAGAAAAAAAAAACAAAAATACAAATATAAAAAATAAAAAAAAAATAATATCTAGGCTGATTTTGGGCAATAAAATCGCATAATTATCTTAACATATTAAAATTGAAGGTCCAGTCTTTTTGCTTATTCATCATGTGACTTAAAAACATAACTCACCATTACGTGACGACACTTCGTTTGAATATTTTCTGAATCTGACATCTGTCAGTAGTTGTAAAAAAATAAATAAACAGCAGCCGATTTGACAGAAAAAGCAGATTCCGAGATAATACTGTTCTTACCTTATTTAATATTATTATTTTGTCGAGATCGTTAGATAACACCGTTTTCGTTTGAATAACATCATATTTAGTTTTTTTTTTATATAGGATCAAACAGTTATGCAAATTTATATGAACATAAAATTGAAACATTAATAAACACATAGTTCCCTACATTACATTTGTTAAATTGGTTGATTGTTAAAAAAATTTAATCTGTTTGTACATTACTGTTATTTAATTATTATTATTGATATTTCAATCTGTACAAAACAGAATATCGTCATGAATATGGCAGACGGTGTTTTTATGGGTGTAAAAAAGTGGAATTATGATTTAATTTTAAGAAAAGAAAACGTTTTTAATTTTTTGGAATATTTTTGTTATCGATTATAAACACTTACAAGTACCAAGTAAGTACTTTTGCAATCAGAGTATAACACCCTATTATAAAAGCCGTGACAAGTTTTCGAACGTGACTGATACGAACGCACCGCTATTTCGTAAGACGTCGTTCTTTGACTTTCTTAAGATACTGGTAAATTTATTGAAATAAAATTTGTGAAGTCGTTTTAGCCATTAATTGTTATCAACAGAAGGTTTTATAATTAGAAATCTATTTTTTTTTTAAATCTACTTTCCGCATCACGGACGCAAACCTGTGGCGTATGGTTACCGTAATAATTGAAAATCGCTCCAAAATGTTACTAAATTTTATTCCTGAATTCGGTAATCAGCATTGATTATTGTGACGTAAGTGTGGTAAAAGTTTTACGGTAAATTTTACAATTCAGTTCAACTCTAAGCACAGAGTTGAGGACAAGCTCGACATTCAAAGAAACGGGTGATTCTCTAGAATATCTAATCAGGACTCTGGGTCTGGGCAATCCCATTCTGAAAAGGGCAGGTTAGTGTAACTGGCCGTAAGGGCAGGTAAGTGTAAATGATAAAACCAGCTACGGTTCACCTCATATGGATGCATAAGTTCAGTATCGGTATGAATATCGGAATCTTAGAACAAATTGTTGATACCTGGGAGAATTCACACAACGTTTTAGGTGTTTTCTGTGACGTACTTAAAGCTGTCAATTATGGTGTTCATGAAATATATAACGAATCTTCATATTATGAATTAAGAGATAACTAGTTAGATTTTGCTGTCTCTTAGTTCAGTGGCTTTGTAGGAGGTTCATATCGGTGACAAGAAATCCCCTGAATCGATAGATCAACACCTATCATGGGTGTTTCACAGTGCTCGATGCTTCTTTTTTAATTATTATAGACAAATTGCCTCCTTTGGTAAAGGATAATCACGAAATAAATTTGTTTACAGTGACAATTCCGTGAAGTATAACTTCACTCTTATTTAAAATTAAAAGAGGACGACCAGTTAATGACGGTGTGAATAGTTCTATTCTCAAAGTAGTACATTGGTTTAATATCTTATGTGTTATTCACGTTGAATTTTAAGCCTTTCATCACTCATAATCTTGCTCCATGACTATCGCTTCATTTGCAGATTGAATGGATTCTATGTAAGCACTATGGTAGGTATCATCTGCATAAAGAAAGCAGCTTTAAACTGGCGATCCCAACGAAATTCATAAATTTTATTCTATAGAGGCAACTATTCAAACAATGTGTTGCTCAATAAATATCTAGAACAACCTCAAATAAGATGAAAGGTTGGAATATAGTAAGTTTTTGTTATTGTTTCATTTGGTCGTATAACTTTTTACTGAGGTTATGTTTGGCCAAAATACTTGTAAAGATTCATTACACCGTTATATTATTTGCCACTAGCTGGTGTCCGCATCTCCGTTCGTGTTGTCTCATACCAAAGATTTTGTAAGCTTAAATTGTATGTTGTGGATTGAGTAGGTTATAACTTAATGAACTTGTAAAGGTAGAATTCTTTTTGTACCAAAATTCTACAGTCCGCTGACGGTGCCAACGGTATATATGATTAACAATAATATTTAAGATGAAATTTATAAACTTTATTGGTGTTTTTTATTCGGGTGCCAAAATATAGAGCTCAGAGACGTTGCTAACCCTTAAAACAACAAGGCAAAGTTGGGCATTAGAAAAACAGGTAATTTTCAGTTCCACACCAGCAACTTTTATTCTCTCAACAGCATATCAAAGTCGATCAGAATTCCGTGGTTTACTGCGCTGTTTTTATATCTTTGCGTACTTCAGAAATTGTTTCTATCTCATTTTCTGGTAGATATAAAGATTTTGGGCAATGTATGAGGATGGTCAGTTTTTCACTGGCTTAACTGGATTCTAGAGACCGAAGATTCTAACCGTTTTTATTCTTAGAAAATTTGATCATGTGTCCCTATATCGTTAAAATTCAAAATGGACGTCCATCCGGAAGCGAAGAAGTATGCGTGCTTTAACTACGTTATCCTCTCTGCTGAAATCTCCAAACACTCTTTCTTATCTTAACTGTACTTATGTACCTTTCACACCAAAACTCTTTGTTCCTCCTCTAATCGTCTACTCTGCCCATCTCATTTCTCCGAAATCGTTCACTCTTCGTTCTTCGTCAAATCTATTCCTTTGTGGGATGAATTTCCATTCTACTTGTGTCTACAAGAATTACACAGGTCTGCAACAAAAAAGCTGTCTGGATGTTTTCAACTGATTTATATGTATTTAAGTGTTCTAAAAATAAAAAAAAATACTCAAAAAAATTCGAGAACGTCAGGTTATTTAGCAAAACGAAAAATTTTATTACTGAAAAAGGGTTTTTTTGGGCTAACTTAAAGTCATAAATAAATATGTACAAATTTATTATGATTACTATTTTTAAATGTATACATGCCTATGTTCTGTGATACATGCCATAACTATCATTACATTCTAAATAAAGAACGTCCTGTGTGAGCTAAATTAACAAACATAAACATGTTGTAGCCTGAACGTGTGCGCTTTGATAGTGTTCAAAGCGGCGCGGTACAATTACGTGTTAACTCGTCATTGTTATATTCTTCATAGATTCTTCAAAAAAAGCCTTAAAGCAGTTTTTCTTCACAATGGTGGTTTCTATACTTCCATTCCTGTCGGCCATTCCGTACATCTCAAGGAAACCTACAAGAACTTGGAATTGGTTCTTTGCAAATTAAAATATAAAGACCACGGTTGGCAAGTGCGCGGTGATTTGAAAATATTGGGCATGTTGCTCGGGCAACAATCTGGGTTTACCAAATTCCCTTGCTTTTTGTGTCTGTGGGATAGCAGAGACCGAGTAAATCACTGGACCAAAAAGTATTGGCCTCCAAGGGAGCTTAAAGTGGGCGAAAAGAACGTCCTGCATGAAACTTTGGTGCCTCCTCATAAAGTTCTTCTACCACCGCTTCACATAAAGCTGGGACTGATGAAGCAATTTATAAAGTCACTTCCAAGAGATGGAAATTGCTTCAAATACTTAATATCAAAGTTTCCAGGTCTCTCAGAGGCAAAGTTGAAGGCTGATCCACAGTTCATCACAATCATGACGGATCCTCAAAGAGAAGGGTGGATTGCCTTTAAAGAGGTCATAGAGAAATTTTTAGGCAATAACAAAAACCCTAACTACAATAAAATCGTCAAAGAAATGTTAAAAGCATTTCAAGCTTAAGGTTGCCTAATGAGTCTAAAAGTACATTTTCTTCATTCCCACCTCGACTACTTTTCAGAAAATTTAGGAGATGTGAGTGAAGAGCAAGGTGAACGATTTCACCAAGATATTAAAGAGATGGAAAAAAGATAACAGGGAAGATGGAACGTCTCAATGATGGCAGACTACTGTTGGACGCTTCAGAGAGACCTTTCAGATGCTTTCTACAAGCGAAAATGTACTAAAAAGAGTCTCATTGGGAAAAAGAAAAGTGTTTAGTGCTTACTAATGAAAGTGTTTTAGATAAAAAAGAAATTTTTGTTACGCAATTACAAGTATATCTATATTTTTTAATTCTATTATCTTTTATTTTACGATAAGGACTTGTTTAACATAGATACCTAAATTGTCAGAAAACGTGACGTTCTGTGATAAAATTAAAGTCATTTTCGGATTCAGCACACCCAAAAACGTAAGAATTACGCAAAAAAATCAAAACAGCTCTCAACTTTTATTTTTTTGCAGACTTGTGTTATCAATAAATAATAAATTAGCTTCTAAAAACAAGTTATTCTATAGCAAATGTTTCATTGTTTGGAACAAGCAAATTCATTTAATCATTAATTACTTTATGATTTATGTATTTTTATAGTAATTATGTATGTATGTATATACATACATACATAATTACTATAAAATTAGGATAATGATATTGCCGTCTTATTATGTACAAAGTTAATTTTAATATATTTAAAACTAAATCCAAATTATCTTATCAGAGCTTTTTGACACATTGCATTGTCTATTTCTAGAGTAGACGAAAAAACGGACAATAAACCTTAGTATTTACATGATCGTTGAAAGACAACGATACGTATCGCTAACCATAGATCTTTCCCTTTCCCGCGTTTTGTTGTACGCAACAAGGTCACGAACTTGCCCTGTCCAACAATAGAGAGAACCCCGTGTCCACATCATCCTAAGGTTTACTGGTAGAAAATGGCCATGGCATTAAGTACGCCAATGTGTATTTGTGCAAAAAATGTCAATATATAAAAAAAAAATTTATTGTTAAGAAGTCATATTTATCCGATGTTATAGTATAACTAGTATCTTTGAAAACCACATTATATGTTCTGGATCTTTGACTTTTGTACTCTTAGAAGAATATATTGATCAGGCACAAAATTTTTTCTTAAGGTGTCGCTGGTCTGTTGTGGTTGTGCATCAAACGTTTAAGTTTCCAAAATTAATTATACCCCATATATTGCCCAGGTATTAACAAAATAAGTTTCATACAAATATACTCAGTAGTCCCGAAAATTAACGTGTAAATACAGATAAACAGACAATATTTTTTAAATTCGTATTCTATTATTGTTTATTAACCACCCTCAATTTCTTTCTTTTTTTGTAAATATATTCAATGTACAGACATTATTTTTTTGCAGATTTGTTATAAGTATAAAACGTGTAACAGAAATAACGCACATCCTTATACAACCCAATTAGAAAATGGATTTATAAAATGGATTTATAAATAAAATTAAACATTGTTTATGACACAGTTATACTTATTGCTGGGTAACGGTGTGGACATTTTACAAATCAACACAATGACGTGAAAATTACGGCTTCAGTATTTTTTAAGTTAAGGCAATAATTATGATTCTTATTTGTTATGAAAATCAGCTAGTATAGTCTTGCTATCATATATCCCATAATCCTTAGGCACTTCGATGTATTTATTAACTGTATGTTAGTATATAGGGATTCTTACTTAATAGGGATTTGACTTAATAGGGATTCGATGGACAAAACAGTTTTTCTCTATATTTTTTTTTATTTACAGCTACAATGTTATGCAAGAATATATTTTTTTATAAATCGAAAACAATTTTCTTTTAAAATAAAATACATTTTCCATGACAAAAACAATCTAAGCCAATGATAAGTTTATCTGTAAAAACTTTAGTGAATTTTCATTTAATAATTGCAGTATTATGATTGTTTCGGAGTTCATAAAAAGAGTGTTTTTGGATGACTTTGCCTTCCCTACAAGCTCTTTATCCTTAATGTATTATTTAAAATATGGATAGACTTCTAAGATATTGTTTTTGAATCAGTTCGCTTTCCAGTATCAAATAAAAAATGTCTGACGGCAACTTTGAAATCATCTATATTTATGGGATTAATAAAATGATTGTGTTTTAATGGTTTTATCCTAACCGGTCAACCAGTCCTATACTTTGATGATGCGTCAGTATTACAAAATATCATTCCACCTCCATAAAAGGATCATGGCTAGAGGAAAAAATAACTTTTCTTCAAGTTATGAAAACAGGATATGTTTTATTAACTCCAGTCCAAAGATCAGGTAGAGTCCACTTCTTAAAGCATTAATTATTTTTAAAAGGGCCATGAAATGTTCGACTGCAAGACAATGGTAGAAACAGGCACGTCTACCCTATATTCTTATAAAAACGATTCTAAAATTGCTTTTTTGCTCCTCCTCCGGAAAGTTCGATATGGATATGTGTACTTACTACAATGACTTCCAATTAATATTGCATATGGTGAATATTCGTTTACGTAAAGCCGACCTACCAAAAATTCGTACAATTAAAACGTATAATGACTCTTCTTGTAATGAGAATAAGGTATGAAAGTCCGTCTCAGTCAAACTCGGCGGGGATAAGGTGCCATGACGTGATATTTGGTTTATTCTGATTGGCCGACATTATCAGGTACACACAGCAGCAAGTCAGGTTACTACAGTCTATCAAATTATCGCAATTATTTTAACCCTACCTTCTCTACATTAATAAGGTTTAAAATCGAATGAAGAAATGTGATGTGATGTGTGGTATCATAAGTGATTTTATATAGTTATTTCATATTTCTTTAAATTTTAAATCTTTTCATTATTCAATGCAAAGCATTTTTTAAAATATCAATGAATTTGAATAAAATTCTGAAATATGAAACATACTTGTCCTTTCTAAGCCCCATAAAAATCTGGAGTAAAAAGAAATTATTCCTTTCTTTTAAAAAAATTCAGCGCCACCTATTGTGTAAGCACTTTAGACAGCTAACTCAAAGCACTTGATGGTTATAAAACGTCATTGTTATTAGTACAAAGTTTATCTGCTGGCGCTGAACCGATAGGCATTTGTTATTCTTCTGAGGAACGTGCAATGAGCTAACCCACACTAGCGTAGACACCTGTGATTATGTAAGGGGGCGTGTCGATTTCTAAAAATCATTCAGTGTCCTCAGCCTCTTAACAAACTTGTATCCTTTAATAATATAGTTAATAGGCACAATAATTGTAAAGTTGTAATACAATATTATTATCTGTTACCATTGATTTGTGAGGATGACATTAGCACTAATAATATTGAACTTTAGGTGGAAAGTACAATGGCAAAACGGAAGTCGTTGAAATTCTATTGCGATGCTATTTTTACGTAAACATTACAGAATAGGGATGCTGAAAAGAAAAAATAAAGCACATAAAACATAAATAGCAAAAAAATGTCCTGCCTGTGGAAAATCTAAATACTCGTATACATATAAAAAACACTGTTCATGTCACATTTCGTCGTTGATCGGCGTCGGAACGGTTGGACAATATCTTCGTCGATATTGGACAGTTTTAAATGAATCTTAACCTTATTTGAGAGGGTATGTTCTCAAGCGAGACACATTATCATGACGATATTGGATCAGTAGTTTTTGTTTGAACCTGAAATAATTGTAAGATAGAGAAAGTTTTTATGTATAATACAGGACCGCGCGGATGAATTCGCTGGCGGAAAGCTAGTAGGGGAGACCGGGGTTAGTTGACCAATTTTCAGCTTAAAGGTTTCTATTTTTATTTCTTTCGAGTATATTAATTTAAAAATAGATTCAGTTTATAGATTAACTATTAAGCTTTGGAAAAACGTGGCAAAAAGTACGTTATTTATTAAGATATAGGGTACAGGCCAGTTCTTGTACAATAGGAAAATCTGGTCAACCTACCCCATGCTTGGGGTTGGTTGACTATTCGACTGGGGCAAGTTGACCTATAAAGTTGTAAGGGCATAATCTACAAGGAAATGGGAAAAAGGAAATACAAAATATTAATTTATTGAAATTAATAGGCAATCTTACGCTACTTCAATTAAACACAACAAATTTCAAATTATAAGGAAACAATTAGACACTTAATTTAAAAGAAAACGAGACAACTTCTTATAAACTTTAACCAATTGGTAACAAATAATTTGTAATGTTTTAATATTTATTTTCAATTAATGTAATTATATTTATTTTCATTGTATTTACGACGTGGCGTTGAAGTGTTTTATATGGTATATCCAATTCTTTCACTGAATAATTTATACTTTTTTTGTCAAAGATAACTTGTTGATATGCTCTGTCTATTACATCTTTGGGTGTGCTCCCTCTATTAGTTTTTCTTTTGTATGTTCGCCTGATCCTGAAACAACAATTTTTGGGTAAAATTTCAAAAATACCTACTTCATTTTATGTGTGGAATATTCATAATATTACGGAGCTGGTTAACCACCAGGTGGTCAACCAGCCCCGTTATGCGTTAGTCTACTAGCCCCGAACCACCTTTTAATTTTTAACCACATGCCATAACCTCAATTCGGCGACGTCATCAAATAGAATAATACATAAAAGAAAGAACATAAATCAAACATTCGTTATAAATTCTTTTACAATCAATAACCATGAATAAATAGGTATTATTACAAATAACATTACGACATAAATAATTACTTACCTGCATTGTTTTTCAATATTATGCTCGTTCTCTCAAACGACAAGCGTGTCTTAAGCCGCGTTCCCGATGACCAAGCGGGGGGATGTAACGGACTCTCGCGACTCACTACCGCGTTCAAGGCAATTGCGACAGACGAGTTTTTGATAGTTAGTCAACCTACCCTTATTGCCAACCAGCCCGGTCTCCCCTATATGATAAGACATCCAACCTTGCACACTCGACGGAATGTCTTCTTGTACTATGCATACTCCCGTGAGATTCTTGACGGATCTTCTGTCATATTTGCGCCGACCCAAAGATTTATTACTTTTTGAAGTCTATTTTACTATTTATCCAACTGACTTTAAGCGGAAATGCGTTTGCGTACCTTGATCTGTCCTTTATCCTAAAATAACGAGGAAACTGAACATGTTTCACGCGTGATATTTACGTTTTCCTTATTCATTTATGACGTATGCTTGTGCTGGTGTAAAGTCATAACATAGATGCTTTATGGAGTTCGCACATTACACCGAACCCAATTCGAACGTGCACGACATGAATTCTCTTTACAACTCGCAAATTGATGACATGTGACATTAGCTATCTGACGATTAGATAGATTGATAACTCGTTCGTTAGGCTATTACTACCACTACATCAGAATAATTTGCACAACAACCTAAATGTGAAGCAATAGCCCAAGAGGTAGGTATATATATAGTTGGGTCAGAATAAGTTATTCTAAAATTAATTTCTTTTTAGCTCTTCTACGCGTTACGTTCTGGTTGATAGGCGTTTACCATATTTTTTCTTATTTGTTAATAAAATTACGACCCTTGTAGCCTTTTCCCTTTTCTTATCATATATTCTGATCATAATTTTTTATGATTTAATTTCAATGTATGACAAAAAAATAAATAAAATAAATATTTATATGGCTTATTATTTATTACGTATGTGTTAATATATTTTGAACATATAAGTCTGTAATTAATTAATAATTAGATAGATATTGTAAGCTAATTATGCATGCGGAGCTAACCATTAAGTCGTTGCCTGTTGCAATAAGACGGAAAAAAAATAATGTTATCAATAGTATGTATCGTTGTAAACAGATGTTGGTTATTCAATAAAAATAAAAAAAATCTTTTTATGCTTTTGAATCTAAATTAATAGATTTTTGTTATCTTGCGAAAGTCCATTGCTGTAACTGATTGGTTGTGAAAGTCGCTAGATATCACAGACAGATTACCTGAATATGTCAAACAGCAATTGATTTTGATCTCTACACCCAATGTATTAAAGTTTAAAATCGAGTTGGGGAAATTCGGTAGTTTTGTATATCGCGACGTGCTGTTGATTGTACATGCAGACGAAAATGGAACTCGTGTAATTATGTTACTCAAAAAGAAAATGAGGAATTCAACTCAATATTGTTTTTATAAAAAAATGGGCTCGCTATTGTTCTCTCAAGGTCTCATTCATGCCTCACTCTTGTTCTCTCAAGATCATTCGTGCCGAATGAGATCTACGCTGAGACGAGTTTGTCCAGAAGGAACTTAATGACTCTCGCTTTAAATAGGTATTGCTGATATGCACTCGATTAAAAAGCAATCTTGAAAGTACAAAATGTAATTTATCGATCATCAAATACTCGACGACTCTGTCTACCGTTTATTTATCTTTAATCATAAACATAATGAACTATTAGCGCCTGTTTTACTGGCGCTTTTTTATTAGCATTCGCACTGGACTATGTCGAGTTTGCCTTCGAATATTTATCGTTACAGCTTTCGTGGAACATGGCTGCGAATTCCTCAGCTTCAGTTTTATCTCGCCGAGTTTTAACATTTCTTTTTACAGGCCTTTCAGTGTGTAATGAAGGTGTAATTATTTTTATTGATTTTGTAGTTAATTTTAACTCAATTAGTAAAAGTCAATTACATGGGATTGACGCAAAGACTCTTATGTGTAACATGTATACAATATACATATATTACTAAGCAACCTATTTAGAATTCAAAATGCTACGCATCCAGCCGGCAATGTTTGCAATGTTTCAATGATCATATCTGATTGTAACTCTTGTGCTTTCTGTGCGACGTGTCAATTAACGAGGTGGAACTATTTATGGCCACCACCTTTCTAGATAGTTTTATCAGACCAATCTGTCCAAACGCAAGCCTGGTATGCCACGATGACAATGACCATTGTTCTGTCAGCCTGACAGATCATTCAAGGCGTCATTTTAACAGAGCAATCAGGGGCTCAGTTAAGCGGTAGAACTGTAGAGTTGGCGTTGGCAGGTTATGAGGGCATAGTCCCACATGTTTATATGGTTCTTTTGAGTTTTTCTTTTATTATGTTAAACACACTGCTGGATTTACTTTTGATTATGAGGCGGCAAACCTTTTATAAGTCTGTGGCTCTAAAAGCTTGTGCAATTATTTGCTTCCACTTGATTATGCAATGACAGAATCAGTTTTAATAACCACAAAATAGGCTTAAAAGATATGGTCATAGCGTGACATGTTATTAGTTTATCAAATAGGTATGCTTATTAACTAAAATTTTTGTTTAGTATAGTGTTAATATGTCCTTTTTTATCGAGCATTATATCTGTAATTTGGAAGGATTTATCCGCCATCGTTACAGGTTTTCCTAGTATTGGCACTTATGTATGCCCATTGTAAAATGTTATTATTATTTCTGCTAATGTTAGCGTGATTATGGAAAGTCAATAGCGCTTCAACAACAACTACAGACAGTTCTTGTTACTGGATAGCAAAATAATACACATATCTGTCATCATTGATTTGTGAGGAAGACATTGCATTAATAAGGTTGGATTTCAGGTCGCATGTTACAATGGCAAAGTGCAACTAGTTGAGATCCTAATGAGATGCGATTGTTACGTGAAAATTATCAAATTTGAGGGCCTGATTGGTGTGGGCCGCGTAATATGAAGACTCCTCATATAGATATCTCAACAGTTGCCTTCACATAATAAGATCTATGAATGTACTTTTGTGAGTAAGTGCTATAGTTGTTCAATCATCACAGTGATGAAAGACGTTTGTGTGGTTAAAGGCTTATAAATGAATGCGGAGAAAACAAAGATATAGAGAGAAGGTAAAAAGGTAAACATGAAATTTTGTTTACAAGATCTGTTTAGAAAACATTATGACGAAATTAATGGATCCATTAGTTGGAACAATTTTAAATCTAGACAATGTTATGACGTTAACTCTTTAAAAAAAGTATGTTTGGATTCAGTAGTACCTCGGAATATGTACACCGTAGTTTGTATGAAATCACGATTGAGTTTTGTTGCTGAAAAATAATTGTTTTTGTAAGCTAGTGTTGTCAGTCCAGTTAAATTAGACTTTCTTTACCGCGATCTGAGAAAAAAATCCTAGGGACCTGAATTTTGGGCGTACACCTTTATTATCGTGTTTTGATGATAATATAAAATGTCAATATTGAAATTATACCGAAAAAAAAACCAAACTCATGAAAATAAGATTATGGCAGACATTTTACATCTTATAAATAGGGGATCAATAGAATCACTATAGGAATTGTTCGTAATAGGATTGTAAGATAGGATTGTAGGATTGAAAAGTAGAACCTACTTCAAACTTTTAAAAAAGTGATAAATAATACTTATATGAAAAATACTTAAAAAATCCTTTGTCCCTGGCACTCTGATATGAGACTCCAACCCATGACTTTTCGCAATCCGGATGATTGCTCTAACCACTGAGCTACCCTGGACCTAACAAAACTGACGAATTTTCAAGCACTTGAAAAATTACGTTAATATTCATTAGCTCTATTTTTTTATCTGTGATGGATTCGAGTCCCATCTCCATCCAGGGACAAAGTAGATTTTTTAAACATTTTTCATTGAGAATATTCTTCAGTATAGCATTGTCAATAAAAATTGATCAAATATAATAAATAATACTTATTTTAAAAGCGACTTATTCAAGAAAATACTATTTGTTCGATATAATTTTTTTCCAATAATCTTATCACCATCATCAGCCCTTTTACGTCCCCACTGCAGGGGCTCAGGCCTTCCTTATGGATGCGTAAGAAGGATGGGTCATGACCCTCCACGCTGGCCCAATGCGGATTGGAGGGTATTAACGACTGCAAATGCAGCTGGGACCAACTGCTTAACGTGCCTTCTGAAGCACGGAGTAGCTCGGGATAATAATTTTTTGGTCACCCATCCCGTGACCGACCTTTGCGAAAGTTGCTTAACGACAACGATCGCGGGCCGCAGCGCTTATCCACTACGCCACCGAGCTACTCTATATTCATATTTTAAAGAAGAAAGATTTGATTGCTTGTTTGTTTGCGTTAGATAGGCCTCGAAACTATTGGACCGATTTATAAAAGTCTTACATGTACGCGAAGCTACATAATACGCGGCGGATATCGGCTATAATTTACACAGGCGAAGTTGCGGGGAAACAGCTAGTTTAATTGAAATTGGTTCACAATAAGTGATCTATAAACATACCTACCCCTATATTTGACTCATTGTTACTTACTATCTATGACTTTCATAAAAAATATACATCAAAAAGTAAAATGTACATACTCCTTGAACAATCTTCTGTTCAAATTTTAAATGAATTCTAAATTCGCAATCTTTTGTTTTTAGATAAAATGGGCCATGTCAAAACATATCAACTTAATATTTAGGTGATATCTGTTAGAAAGCGTATTTTGTGTTGTTATAAAAGGAAAACTACTTGTTCGAATTCAATAAATTTTAAATGTATCCATCCACCACCTCGATCCATCAAGCTGTCAAATAAAAAAGAATTTTGAAAATCAGTTATCAATTGACGAAAATATCGGTGAATATACATAAAAAACATACATCGCCGTCGAACATATAACCTCCTCCTTTTTGATTATGAAATCGGTTAAAAATGTTTCTAGCATTTTTTTATGATTAACCATAACATCAATTCGTGAACTCATGCGTTCATCCGCAAGTATCGCATATCTTAAGACGTGCAACCTTGCGCACTCGACGAATGAGCGCTCACATTACCCCTAGGTTTGGAACTACTGTTGTAGTTAAGAAAGTAATTTTTGAGAACTCAAAAATCAAACAAGTTCGAAGCTCAAAAGCTTTCTTCCACGAAAATCTTGAAGTTTCTTCTTTCGTGTGAGAAAAAACTTCAAGATTTGTTTTCAATTTATTGTTTGTTGCCAGTGAGAGCAAAAAAATACTTTTCAGTTCAGAATGTCAATTCTTAAAATTTGCAATTCCCGAAATATCCAATTCTCGAAATCTCCAATTCTCAAAATGTACTTTCACGTGAAGCGTACTTCATACGTTACAGTAGGTACTTTTGTATTGTTTGGTCTATAAATTTCAAGCGACACGAGCGTAGACCTATCAACATATATTTGTACAGATCTGTTTGTAATACCCTCGAGATCGATGTAGATTGTGAGCGAGGGTACAGACAACAAGTAAACATTATCTATTATGAAATGGAAAAGTTTGCACTTAAAAATCTCCCAAAATATATTTAGGCTTAGCCTAACAGCTATACTGTGTAGCTGCCATGGACTTATATAGAGACATTTTCAGAGCCTTCAGCTAGAGACACGGTTCCCAAATAGCAAATTAGATATCTATAGAAGTTTCCAGAACGTTTTTAGTTGCCAAAACGCATACTAATCAGTTTTATAATAATGTTGTTATTTCCAAATATACCATAGTTTTATCACTGATTTGGTCTGAAACATAAAATAAATGCTCTTTAATGTTAGAGAATTTAATAGCTTTGTTGAAAACTGTTATAATACAACCAATCACATTAGTTACTATTATATATCGTTTATAGCACTTTTTGGTGACTAAAAGCCTTAGTAATAGAAAATAATGTTACTTAGGTTGCTTCCCGGAGATAATTAATTTTATTTTGTTGGAAAAAAATCTGAGTGAGGCCCGGAGAATTCATAGAGTATTGAGCAAGAAGTAAAGTAATATATAATACATCGGAATTAATTTCCAAAGATAAAATGTTGGAAAAAGTTTGTATGTTTACTATATGTGCGAGCTTTGCATGATGATAATCCATATTACTAGAATATTTCTCCTATTTCGTCTGTTTCAGGTCTAATTTTGTAATCGATCGAGTTTCGAGTCTATTTTCCGCACCCTCTGTTCCCAATGTCACCATCCCACCTAGGTTACCGATTGTTTGACAAAGATGACGTCACCCGACTATTTACAGTCTCTGTATTGGTCAGAGCTAACACTGTAAACATCATTACAAATGTAGCTTTTAAGCTAATTGCCTTCTATTGGGTATTTGTTTTATTAAGCGGGAACGGAGTTTCGACAGAGGTTTTAATATTTGTATCGATATTTTAAGCAAAGTGATTTGATCCGTTTACATAAAATTATTTATTCATATATTGAGTCACTATTCTTTACCAGCCTCTATAAATTTCAATATTTCCCACAGAACGCGTAGTCCGAAAACATTTTCATTCCGCAACAATATATCATATTTTAATATCCAATCATCCGTATGTGCCGCCTTTACAATGAGATTAGTGAAACTACTCATGACATAGATATATTCGATGGCAATGGATATTAAAAGAAAGTATTGTCACTATTAAAATCAATAAATATGTCATCATAATTAGTTTCAAGCTGTTTCGTATTTTTCAAAATTCAACTTAAATTAAAATTAATATCATAAGTTTAAATGCTGCCAGTGTATATACCGTTTGAGGCCCGTGGCAAATTAATCGGAAGTTCTATTCTATTTAACTAATAGCGTTTTAATAAATGTCACGAGTAAGGAGTCTCCTCTGACCGGGGGCCCTTTCCAGCTGGGGGCCCGTGGCCTTTTGCCGACTTGCCATCCTGTAGTTACGCCACTGAATGCTGCTCCACTTTAACCATGCTAAAGAAACATATATATGGGTATAGTTGGAGTTTGTAAGAAAAATAATAAGTTATACTTTGTAGTCAAAATCAAAATAATCCTTATTCAAATAGAATCAATAATAATTATATCCTGTTTTGTATCTTAATAAAAAAAACATTGTTTTTCGTTTGTTTCGCTAAAACTATAACACTGGGCCGATTTAGGTGATTTTGATTTTGAAATGTTTTTCGTAATCCAAGGAACACTTAAACGGTAATACAAAGTACACTGTGTTATTTAATACAATAAATATGAAAGTGTTATTTTAGTTTGTGCGTTTAGTCTGGAGATAGGTATTGGGTAAGACAGATATGAAATTCCGTGCTTCAGTTGGAATGATGATAGGGTAAAATAAATAAATTCTATTTAGTCCCTCAGACAGATGATAGAAAAACATCAGATACACATGTCTTTTTTGCTTCAATTCAACTAGAAATGGCTTAGATAATAGGCATTAAAGTTGAGGAGTGGGGGTTCGCTACGTCACAACTATGTAGAAAATGCACAAAGGTTCAACTTAATGTACCTGACTGAAAAATAAATAAAAAAATGTCACCATCCATATTAATACTAACTCTTCACGGAACTTCCGCATGGCATATCGAATGCGCTAATCACTGCGCCGTCGAGCTTTTCTTGAATGTGTGATGAAACTGTGTGGTTCGTCGTCACAAGAGCGGTTCTACACGTTGATATTAATATCTGCGTTCGTGTGAACAGTAGGTACATAAATTTATATTAGTGCTTTGTACTACTGACATTAAATACACAGTTGGCGCTTGATTGATTGAGTGTTTCTGTTATTTGGTTATTTCCAATGCGTTTTAATTGTAATCGTTTTCTAGTTCATTTCGGTTCTGTGCAGTTTATTTTTGTGATAAGCATTTTTAGATAGTAGACATCACGGCAGGTGGCTCTTATGCAATTTTTTTATAAGGAATTTAATTAGGAGCTTGGAGAATTTTCCTATAATATGCTCCATTATGTACCGAATGGAATTTCCAAAATTTTAAAATGACCTCTTGTCTTTCGCTATGGAATCTGTATTTAACTGAAAATCTTCCCATTGGTTTTTTATGTTGAAATTTAATATTGATAATTTTAATTTGATATAAACGCTTCAGGATGTTTTTCGGTAAGTTTGGATTTCGTGCTTAAAAATAAAAATAGAAACACAATGAGCTACTTATTAATGATCGACGTTCATTACATCGGAAATAAAATTGGAATGCAAATCATAGACAACTGATTGTACACTACAAATGTTTTATTGTATTCAATAAGGTTCCGGGACTTTTTTCTATATTTCCTTATGGAAGGAGAGCGGTAGTTAATAGTAAAAGGTAACGTTATTGATTTATAACTCATATCCTAGGTCAGAACGGCTGTTACTGTTTTGTTCATGTGTTTTTTTTTTGCCTGGCGCTGCTCAGACGTCTTCAATATTTACAGGAGCATGCTTCATCTCAATGTTACTTCATAATAATAGATGGGCCCGTTGTTATACGGTGGGCCACGAATCGAGCGATGCCGATTCGATGTTTGCCTTTATCGAAGCATTTGCTTTTGTAGTCTTTTTCTCACTAAATAGACTTGTTGTTTAAACTGATTTTCATTCAATTTTACCATATATTTATGACACGGCTAATTCCATTAGGTTAAAAAAATATACTCTTAGTACTTATTTTAGAGCCTTAGTCTTTTATATAACTGAGACCTATTTGTATTGAAATGTAAGATTTCTGATTCCTGTAAAATTCCTGAAACAGTATATATTAGCTATTTTTCGCAAATAATGCAATATATTACGAAAAAATATGGCAACTTATAAGTAACATTAACGATATGGCTGAATGTCACTCTAAAATACTGATATCCAAAACTGCCTGTGTTGATGACGGACTCGTACATAAGAAGCAAAAATCATATTAAGAAGATAGGAAGTAACGTAATATTCAGGGCTTGTACTCTTAAAATTGGCTAGAGTTAGGCGGCCCCATCTCAGGGTAGACACTAATCTATTCACAATTTCCTTCATTATATTAATTGGCAATTTTAAGGGTGATCTCTGATTTAAATTTATACTACTTTAATTTTTTTTAACAATGCGGAATAGAACATGATGATAAAGTTCTCGATATATCGGAAATTTATTTTTAAGAGCAGATAAACAGCATGTTTCGTGGCCCAACACAATGGAATGTTCTACGTTCACGTCGACAGATTAGATAGAAAAATAAACACACCCCGCTCAACATGAAAATTATGGAAGCTTTGATTATCTATTTGAAATTTATACATATATCCTTATTATTAGTTTGAAGGTCGGCTTTGAACTATTAATTTGGTATTATTACAACTTTGTCGATGCCGAAAGGTTAAAAATTATGACTAACTCTGAAAAATAATCGTGTCCCTCTAGTGTCCCGCCCGCGTCTTGCCTATCAATAGGACAGATTACTGCAATTTTCACCAGATTGGTTATTGACTCAAATGTCATTCGTAGATTTTAAGTAAAGTAATATTAAGCATAGTACAGATTTAATACTTTTTGAGTGCATCATTGGAAAGAGTGAATATTACGTAGCAAGAAGGAAGGGAATCGTTAATTTCCAAAACGCAAAATGTTCGAAAAAGTTTGTATGTTTATTATATGTGCTAGTGCTGCCATCTACGCCGAGCTTTGTGTAGGTAATATTCCCTATTATGATAAACAGTGGCGGACTAATGGTCAGTTGCACAAAGTCCATTCGGGTTTAATGACGAATTTAAGCTCTAACGAATATCAAATTTGTATGGGTGATGTCGCTTTAATTGAACTAATGGCAATTTTAAAGGACGTTTGTGCAACTGGCTGTAAGGGGACTAATATCAAGTTTCTGCCGCGGTTGGAAAAAGTTGTCGAGCCGCCCTCTGTCGGTCTCTGAAATTATGGTAATTCATCCACTTTTTTCATGTATCTTTTACAGGGTGTATTTCTAATACAATTTTAATTATATTTCAGCGTTGAAAAATGACAATTTAAGATTGTGATTACATATTTTTTACACGTGTAATGTCTCGTTATTATTACGTCAATAAAACCGTCGTTAAAACATAGCACATGAAACGGGGCCGCTATCAAAGTAAGTTTTATTGACAGAAAACTATTTGAAAATTGCTATTTTGACGCTTAGATATGATGGTAATTACAAATTTATGTTCGTGTTGATCTAGATTTAAAACAGAACGTGAAAATTCGTCGGTTGTTTTTATAATAATAACAATCGTAGTTTATGTTTGTTAAATTATCTTCGTTTATTCACTAGCTGTTTTCCCTTGACTTTACACGTATAAATTACAGGCTATCTCTCCCGCGTATGATGTTGCTTATAGTAAGCGAAAGCACTTTTAAAATCAGCCCAATAGTTTAGAGACAAAGTGAATGGTGCTGCTAGACTGACGGACACGACTGATTCTGATGATTATTTCTGTAAAAGCATGGCCATGGTTAATTTAAAAGATTTTTTCGTTTTTTTTTTTAATTTGAAAAGTATAAATAAATGTCTTTATTACAAAAATAACACATACATAATACACGTACATCTTTTTAATTTTTATTATAAACTAGCTTTCCGCCAGTGGCTTTACCCGCTTGGTCCGGTATTATACATATAAATCTTCCTTTTGAATCACTCTGTGTAATGATGAAAACCGAATTAAAATCCGTTGTGTATTAAAATATCTCAGCGTACAGACAGCGGGAAGCGACTTTGTTTTATAATATGTATAGATTTTGGTTGTTCGTTCGTATCCTTGTCGGAAGCAGTTTAGAAGCGAATGTAACCGTCATATCTCATTGTTCCTTGTTTAGTATTCAGAGAGGGCATTCAATGTTAAGGGCACGTTAAATATAGCTTTCATAATTATCTTTTGTTTCGACTATCGGGAGTATTATTAAACCAGGTCAAAGACAATTTCATAAAGTATGTAGTACCAATGTAGGCGTGATTTTTCTAAGTTCTTCATCAATAGGATGTCTATACCCAACAGCACGTTAGGCTAACACATGTTAAATTTTCACGGTTGATTTTTAAGTTATACAAACAATGCATTTTTAAAGTGAAGTCGAGAAATTGGACAGATTTGTATAATCTCACGTGCTGATGACTGTACATCAAGCGTAATTTAGATCTCAAACGGCCAGTTGCACAAATGTCCATTATGGTTTAATGACTACTTTAAGCTTAATCAATGATCTAAATCAGAAAATTTATTTCGGTAATGAGTTGTAAACTATGACCATTTTTAATGGACTGGGTATCAGTCTATTTATTTCGGTAACTGTTTGGTAATATCTTGTTATAAGATATAATGAGCTACAAGCTGAATCGTTTAATTATTCCATATTAAATATTATACATAAAAGTTGGTCTGTGTATATACATATCTGTTACGCTCTCGTGCCTAACTCACTTGGGGGCTGGGTGTGCAGTAGTCCCTCCTGGATCCCACATGCTTCCCCCTAAAGTGTGAATGCATCGGAGGGAGTTTAGTGGATATGCCATCCAGGTTTTGACTAGTCTTCGGGTCCTTGTATGGAGAGTCCCACACATCCCCTGTCGCATGTGAAGCGGCAGGGACAGTGCATAAAGCATTTCCCCAACGACAAAAAAATGCCTAACCCACTAAATAGAGTAGGCATAGGATATAGGTTGCTTTTATTATGATTAAAAGATTGATATAGGGAATTAAAGTTTGTATGGAAGTTCGTCATTGTCAAAGATAAAATCATGAAACTGTATATTCAGGTATTTTAAACGATATAATTAATAAATATTTGTTTTAGCGATTTTAGAAATGCTGCTCAAAGTTATTATACCACGCGGACGAAGTCGCGGGTGAAGTGTGAAGACGGAATAGACACGAATTCTGTCCTTGTCGCTCCCATGTTACGCTTACCGGCTCACTAAGATTTTGATGTCAGTCGAACTATAGTGTGTTCCTCCTAGGGCCGGCGAAAAAAAGGAAACGGACAAAGTATATAGTATTGAATGTAAATAATACGTATCGCTATCCATAAAACTCTGTATCGTTTAAGTGTACGGGACGCTATTACAGGGCGCTGACCCCACCCCGTACAACAATGGACAGTATTTCGTGGAAAATACAAAGTTCTATCGGTAAAGATACGTATTGTTTACCTTTAACACTCACAACTTTGTGCCAGTGTCAGGGTTTTCGCCTGCCCTAGAAAAAAGCTGTAGAATATTCCTATATGTTGAAAATTTTTGTTGAAGAACATGAAAAAACATGTATTTTTATGTTCGTTTCGCGTTCATTCAGAAAGAGGGGGAAGGGAGGAACACACTCTGTTTTACAACTTTTACGAATGAGAAATAGTGAGAGAAAAAATATACAATATGTCCCTGCGTTAGTAGAATTAAACTTAATGTTTTTGTTTTCAGAAATTCTGGGGCCCTCAAATAGATCCTCGTTTAGCGCAGTATCTTTCAAATTTCCTGTTTGGTTCCGGGCAACAGAAATCGCCGTCAGTCGACTTCAATAGATTCGCAGAACTGTACGTCTATAATGTAAGAGGTACGTTATAGAATTGGTTACAAGTTTTGATACTAGGTGCACCTATTCCTAGTATTATCTAATTCTCGATCCAGATACCTATTCCAGCTAGTCTATCTAGTATTAGTAGATTCACGTATAGTGCGGCCGCCGAGAGAATTTCACAGGTCGACTTGAAATCGACGACGTAACTTTGTGGTGTTCAAATTTTCAATGAAAACGTTTTTGATGTTTTTTCATATACTAACAAATAAAAACGACATTATTATACCAACTGACATTGTACCTAATAGTTTTGTTCTAAATTTAGAGCTGATAGCAGATCTAAAAATATTGTTAAATCTATAATACGCTGCTACAAGGATATATCAATTATTTTTTTTGACGTACAGTCGTCTGCAAGACAGACTACAAAACTGGCTCTTGATTTTAAACCTTTATATACTATTACGGAGAGCTGCAGCGCGTTTAGTCAACGCGTTATGCGCCACTGAATCACGCTAACACCATCGAAACAAATCGTGTCATGTAGGTCGCGCCTACTCTAGTAAATCGTAATCTGATGAATTTCAATCAATTTCTAATTTTATCATTACGCAATACTTCAACTACCTGTTCTTCTGTTCCAATTTTGTACTTACCTATCTATGGAACTTTAATCCGTAGTGTTAGAAAATTGTAAAAAAGTCCTGTCTCCACAGGTACAGTCGACGAAAGAATGATGGTGATATACAATAGTCTTGGGAAAGATTACAACGACACCGTCGAGTTGCCTTATCAGTTATTGAAAGAAGTAAGTATCCACGCGCCTGATCCGCTGACTGTGAGTGAAACTGCCATCTAATACGTTGTATTTTAAACCTTATGTTTATTGTAACAAGGTTGACTATAAAGTTGACGTTCGGTCTTCATCGGAATTGTTAGTCTGCTCTGCACAAACGAAGATTCACCATGCGCCACATTAGTTCGAACTTTAACATAACTACATGTCCCTAGATTTCTTTGCCCCAAAATTAAGAATGCCTTAGGCATTATTATTAATTCTGCCTTTTGTGTTTTCTTTTAATGCAACAATTAAATTTATCATCATTTTTTTATATGTTACGAAAATATCGCTCTTATATGGTACAAATAAATAAAATTACCAATGACATGGCTGCATGTGCATAAACTCCTTTGTCTTACCGATTGATCACCAACAATAAAGTGACGGTTTTTTATTTTATTTTTGTAGTATTGCGAAAGTATTGCGTCAACGTATATAAAGATATTGAAAGCGTGTAGTATGCGTCGCGTGCGCACGTGGATAGAGAAGGGATTCAGGGGGCGCGCGTCGCACGTGCAAGCTCTAGGGGAGACCGTGGCCGCCACCCTCGGAGGGGACCTGGACTCTCCTCACCACCACTGTTCCGCGGAACAGCTGGCAAAGTGGTGAGCACATGCATGTATTATGCTTTAAATCAGCACTCTATAACCAGTGGCGTAGCTAGGTAACCTAGGGCCCTGGGGCAAATAAAAAAAATGGGGCCCACTGCTATCAAAACTGGTAAGGTTTTTTGAAGTAAAATCATTAAATATACAATTACTTTAAAAATGCTAAGCAACTTTATCATTAGCTCTTTTTCGTGCATGGGCAGGTAATAAAACTATTAAACACTAACAACATAAATTACAATTATTTTGATACTTTTTGTAGGTATTGGGCAATTAAACGAAATAGAAAAGATTCAAGGGTTTATTATATATTTATTTATTCATAGATACGTTGCACCAGCTTACTGTTACTTAACCTATCGCCATGCAAGCTATTTACAAAAATTATCAATTGATATATTTTGTCCAGAAGTACTTGCAGAAGGCTGACCAAAAAACTTGTCAATTTTGGGCAATTTAGTTAGTTTACTTTCTTCTCTTTCTTGGCGTTGTTTGCGTTTAAATGCACCACTGGGTTTTTTTTTGTCCTGTTTTCTAATTTATTTATGTACAAACATAAATAAATTAGAAAAAATGTACTCAAGTAGGTACTCACTGTTCACTGACAACGTTACAAGTAAAAGGAAAGCGAAACGTAATGATACGATACAAGACGTTGTTGGGGAATCGCCGGCAAACATTTTATCGCTGCCAGTGTTACCACATTTGACGGTTTAAAATATTACAAAAAAACATCACGTAATTAATGGACGGCCCCCTATCGCATGTGACTTGTATTTTGCACGGTATTTTGAGTTATATAGTGAGTAGCCGAAATCTATCGATTTCTTAACGTAACTATGTATACGTACTATAATCAAATAAAATTGAACTTTTGTATGGACCAGTACAAAAAATTTATTGACATACGCTTACTTACTCCTGATACATTAACTTTTTAACCATTCTCGAAAAAATCTTGACTCGAAGTTCACAATCGCGAATCACAAAAAACGCATATCGATAAATAATAATATGCAGATATTGATATCCGACAAATTGATGAAAACATAAATAACACTGTCAACCCACACAAATAATTTAGGGGAATTCCCTTTTTATAACTTTGGAATTTCTCACAACTGAGTTGCCATGATTAAACTCGAGTTGTCACTTGTCATATTTATTTTGAAAACGGGAGAAATTTTCAAAAGTTAAGTTCGATTGAGATTTTCTGGTAAAGATTCGAGGGCCCCCTGAGCTTGAGGGCCCCGGGGCACTGCCCCGCCTAGCCCCTTAGTAGCTACGCCACTGTCTGTAACATACCTTATGTTGCTGCGTAGCTGGATTACAATTATTTTAATACAATGTCGTTCTATATACCACATATTGTAAACTTGCGGTACAAATAATGAAATATATATATATACGATTATTATTTTGACTATTTAAAGATATTTAAGCGTTTTTTATAATTACCATCAGCTTATTAATACCCCAACTGCTGGGGCAAAGGCCTACCCTATTGTTAGATAAAATTATTGACTAACATTGACATCTATTTATTGACTGGCTATTTGTCGATTCAGTCGTGTTGCGAACGTTTGGATGTCATTTTGTTCTTTTTTTTCTTAGGATAAAATTTGATTTATCATAGTTAAAAAAAATGTTATTAAGTTCTAAATGACGTTATTGGGCAATGTATCTGATGTTGTCATGATATCTATTATTTTTTATTATGATTGCAGGCTAGAAACGAACATTTTGCTTAAACAATTGACGGAATTAGTGTTTGTTAATTTGTATGGAATCAATAAGAAGGCGGGTGACGAGAGCCCCACGCCGTTGCCGGCATCGATGCCGTGTCTGCTACCTCTACCTGAAGGTAACTATGTGCTA
The DNA here is from genome assembly GCA_918026875.4 of Diatraea saccharalis. NCBI lineage: Eukaryota > Metazoa > Arthropoda > Insecta > Lepidoptera > Crambidae > Diatraea > Diatraea saccharalis. Next base: position 9,272,949 of record OU893336.1, read on the forward strand.
GGTTCAAATCAATATCATTGAATAACTCTAGACAAATTACTAAATTTCAAAGTTTTTATAAAGCTACTGAAAGATTTCATTTCAAAATGAATTATAATATTAGAGATTTTATTTAATTAAAAATATATCAACTATTTAAAGTGTTTCGATAGTAAATTAATATCTTTAATGAATCCACCAATATCCTCGCGCCTGACCCGCTGACTGTGGACGAAACGGTCACCTGATACGTTGTATTTTAAAATTTATTGAAACAAGGTTGACTTTAAATTTTAAGTTTAATCGTACGTTTGGTCATTATCGGAATTGTTTTATAAGTAAAACTTGAGAGCCGCCACTATAGAAAGAGCCGCAGGTTGTCGGCCCCTGTAAGGCAATTCTGCTGCCTGTAAGACATAGACTCTCAACTACTTGCATTGCCATTGTCCTGTCTAGCTGTAGTCCAGTACAATGGCAAAATGCAAATTATTGAGATTAATGATGCGACTCGAGTCCTGTTTTTACTTTACTCACTCGTGTGATTTTTTCAAACTTGTACTCGAGTGAACAAAAAATATCACTCGAATCTTTATACTTTTGCCACTAGATGTGACTTCGCTACTCTAATTTATTAATCTAATTCGTTTATTTTTTTAAATAAATAATATGTCAAAACTATTTGATTGTGTATGTATGTATTTGTTTAAAATTTGAATTTTTTTTACTCGAGTCACTCGAAAAATCGATTATGACTCGACTGAGGTAGTTAATTGGCTCGAGTGACTTGACACAAAATCCTACTCGAGTCGCATTACTAATTGAGATGCGATTGTTACGTAAATACTATCAAAATTGACCTACACGTTTGAAACGCTAACGATAAAATTGTACAAACGGACTGCGCAGTGCGTTTGCGCACCTCAATCGGAGGTCGACTTCCGATTTCTGACGTTGTTTATTTACTACATATAAAAATAAATATTAAAAAACTATATTACTCTGTAATTTTTTTATTTGAGAAAATTGACTTTTCTATATCGTCGGATATGTGTAGCTATTGTATAGTAAAGTAGCTATCCGGCAGGGGCCTCGCCCGCGTGGTTTTCCAGTATTTGTAACATTTCTCATTGTTACTCCACTAGTATTAGTGTTAGAGTGATATATAATATAGCCTTGATAACTTGGACTATTTAACACAACATTTTTTTTTAAATTCGAGCCTGAGATTAGCGCTGTCACAAAAAAACCTCTCCAGCTTCATAATATTAGTATATATTGTTGTTCTTTTAGGTTTAGACGCGATGCCTGATTACCCCGCGTTCATAGATTTGTCCCACATCGTGTGGCTGAACAGTCATCTTCCCCAGAAGCATCAACATAAGTGGAGATTCCTCTTCTCCTCGCATATACACGGCGAATCTTTCTCCACTATGGCAGGTTAGTACTGTGGAGCACAGTCAAACGTCATTCAAAGTGTAATGGCAATTGGAAATGTATAATTAAGAGGTTTCCGGCGACTTGAATCATATTAACTGGAACCGCACTCGCAGTTGCTGGATTAATTCAATCTATTTTTTTCCAGCAAGTGGGGCCACATATAAATTAATAAAAATGTATTGGCTTGAAGCGAATACAGTACAGTAAACCATTTTTAAAAGTACTAATGGAAGAAAATACTCTTCATTCAATAATATTTCAAATATGTATACATATATTTTTTTTTTATTCTAGTTTTAATTTTACGTTAACCATTTTTCATTTGTCACCTTACACATTTAATTTGGAGCACAAGAGGAACCAAGGTGGCTGTATGACAGTCCTATTCTTGTTTGGCTCGAATAGTACTGTAATAAGGTTACTAAGACACTTAAAACGTTTATTTAGTTACACATAGCTCTGTTCATTCCAATGTGACTTTCAGTTCAAGTGAAAAAGACGAAACACTATAACTGCATACATTGCATGTGTATACAGGTCGCATCCAAGAGCAAGGCGCATCTATCCTTATAATAGAGGACAACAGTGGATACATATTCGGTGGATACGCGCCCTATCCCTGGTCTATCGGACCTAACTTCGTGGGGACGGACGACTCGTTCCTGTTCACGCTCGCGCCCAAGATGAGAGCGTACCCGTCCACTGGGTACAATAACCATTACCAGTATATAAATCATCACACGAAGACACTGCCTAATGGACTGGTGAGCATATTTAAACAACTAACAGCCAGTTGCACAAACGTCCATTCAAATTACCATTAGTTTAAAGCTACATTACCCATACAAATTTGACATTCATTAGAGCTTAAACGCATCGTTAAACCTTAATGGACGTTTGTGCAACTGACCGTAAGTCTCGATTGCGCCATAATAAAATCAAATCAAAATCATTTATTCACTTTAGGCTGTTACAAAGCACTAGTAACAGCCTAACAAAAAGCCTGTCGAGTTAGTACAAGAAATTTTTAATGTACAAGGATTCACATGATGCGTTTTTCTGTGACCTATATAAGGCATTTGATTGTGTTTTTCATGAAACATTGAATAGGAAACTGCATTTTTATGGATTTAGAGATAACTCATTGGATTTTATTGTCTCATACTTGACTGACAGAGTACAGAGGGTTGATATCAATGGCAAAAGATCCCCTGGATCGAAAGTTAAGATGGGTGTTCCGCAGGGCTCAATACTTGGTCCTTTCTTGTTTTTGATTTACATAAATGACTTGCCTTATTTCGTATGGGATGATCACGAAATAGTTTTGTTTGCGGATATCACTTCACTTTTGTTTGAAATTTGTTTAAAATTAAAAGAGGGTTACCTCTAAATGACGATGTGAACAATTTTATCGCTAAAGTAGTACATTGGTTTAGTGTAAATAATATTCTCCTTAATGAAGGAAAAACAAAATGCTTAAAATTTGTACTACCTAATGTTAAAAAAGTAGATATAAATGTTAATTTAAAAGATAAGAACATGGGCCTTGTGGATACCACAGTATTTTTAGGAATAACATTAGTCACTTATTAGTCATTACTCTTATTAGAGCTGGTGAGTTTCTTGCTCGTTCTTCATATCAAACAAAAGACGTCCTGAACGAGTGGTAGGGAAAAACAATGTTGGACGATTCAAAAGTACTTTTAAGAAGTCTATTTGAATAAAGATTATTTTGACTTTGACTTTGATTTTGACTAGTGAAAGTCGAAACTCTATGCCATCGGCTCTTAAGTCTATGGCGGGAGACCTTGTACCGAGAAGTACCGGCAAGAAACTTGGCAAGGGCTGCTTTTAAATACCTATTTCAATTCATACATAGTCGTCAATATTGAAAAATGGCTTCATTAAAATATGACGTCATTTTCCATCACAATATCAGGAACTATAAAATATTAAAGTTTAGGTTTATGTCAAATTTGACAATATCTGTCATGGTGGCTTTAATAAACATTGTCTATGGAATGCGTTTCATCATCCTCTTTCTTGGCATAGTCAAACAATAACCAGTAAAAACTTAGACATTTATCGTTAACAGTTAAAGTTACGACATCATCTAACCATTGTTAAATGATAACTCATTATTAATTGTTTAACCGGTACTTTAACAGGTTTATTATTGTTTAAGTAAGTTCGTACATGTCTGAAACAGCATGTTTAACTCGTACGAATTAGCATGACACCTAAAGGCCTATTTTATTTGTCTTCGAAAGAAATTTTGAAGGTTTCCAAGTTTGTTAAAATCTGCGAAAATTTTCTATGCATCAGAGGCCCTTAAATGATAGAAAAAGTGTTTCTTTGAAGTCGTACTCGCATTTCGAAAATGACAAAATTTCGTTTTTGTTGAAATATAATAGGCCTTCAGGTGTCATGTTAATTCGTATAAGTCGTATACGTATTAGTAGTCATATAAGTGTATGGAAAATAAAAAAGTATGAAAAGAAAAATATTACTTTGTAATAACGCGAAAACAATCGTAAAGGACTTACTAAATTTTTTAAACCATAGCCAAAAGTAATAATGAAATGAGAGAATTATAATAGCAGATTCTATTTAAATCAACCATAACGAGTAACAACAAAACTTAACAAAAACATACAAAAGTTGTGTGTGATCTCAACATAACCGAACTCATTAAATGTTCTTGGGAACCAGTGCTTATTTAACGGTATTGATTGTTAAACGCAATGAGGAAGTATTTAAAAAAAAAACGGAAGCACTAAATAAGCACCTCCACTAGATGGCGACTCTAGCAAAAGTGGATTTTTGCAGGAAACGAATGGACCAAAGACAGTCATTTCCGTTCCTTTTAACTAACATATTAAAAAGCTGAAATTTGAAAAGTTCGAAACTATAATTTCAATACAAATACGAAAAAGTACAAATAGAACATGAGTTTTTTATTAAGTTTTGAAAACTAATTTTCTTTTAAACATGAAAGAAAAACGGAAAGGTTGTCACGAAGAAATCACGAACGTACCGTGACGACATCTAGTTAGATTTCGGGAACTATTTTTTTTTAATACTTCCTCATTACGTGACCAAAATGGCGGCCAGGCGTATTAGCAATTTGCGGGGATTATAAGATAGATGATAGAATAGAATAAATGGAGTCGAGGTGCGTTCCCTACCTAAAATTTTGTCGCGGATCGCATTCGTAGTAAAAAGATAAGAAATAAAGTTAACCTGAATTCTTTCAAACAAACTTTTACCTCGACACTAAAAAGTATCATTGTAAAAATCAACAGAAATGTGCTCCGTTGGTTCGAACATGTGGAAGTATTAATTCATTATTATATTAAGTAATTATTATTAACTAGCTTTCGCCAGCGGCTTCGCCCGCGTGGACCCTAGGGAAATGTTTAGTGGGATAAAAAGTATCCTATTATATCTAAGTCAGTTAATACCCTATCTGTATACTAAATTTCATCAAAATCCGTTCAGTAGTTTCAGCGTGATTGACCGACAAACATACAAACAAAGAAACTTTCACATTTATAATAATAATAGGATAACTCTTTATTGTCAACTACGGATACAGAAATTGACATAAAAATATTAACTAATAATATTAAATAATTATAATAATATTACAGTGTAACAATTGGCGGTCTTATCGCTTAGAGCGATCTCTACCTTTAATAAGGAAATAAAGCTGGATGAAATAATTACCAAAGCTTTTTAATATCGATCGCATTTCTTTAAATTTTACATCACTTACTTACATTTCCCTATAACTATTTGACATATGAGATTCTGATCGAGACATTATTTTTTAAAGATATTGAATGATCCTTAAGTTAACGTAAATGGAATTGTCTAAGGCAAATGTTAGACGAAAATATATTTGAAAGCTATTGAGAAATTTTAAACGAAATTCTATCTGCAATTATTCGGCGGTTAAGATAAGTTTTATTGTTTCTTGATTATTCGAATCACCTTTCGTTTCAAAAGCGATTGCTATTTTAAAAGTTATATCTATATATATAAAAATTTTGTATCACGATGTATGTTGCCAATAAACTCCAAAACTACTGAACTGATTTCTATCAAATTTCACATGTAGCCGTATTTTGGTCTAACTTACTAGATAGAATAGTTGTCATCTCATTTATTCGCTTATGTCGTCAATGTTAACAAATAAAATGTTCTAATTAATTGTTCCTTAAGCAAGTGTTTATTTACTGTTTAGTTTTATGAAGTTCTCATAGATGGCGGTGTACGTTGATTCATAGATAAAATTTTTCAATATCGTTTGACATCTAGGTTGCAAATACACCCAATAGATGGCGCTGTGTTCTAGATGGCGTTTATTATATAGAAATCCGCGGTAACGTTTCTTTCAAAGAATTTTTTTTTCATCTTTATTTCAAATTGCATTGAATTGGATTAATATCTCTAAAGTTTCAGAGATAAAGTGCTGAAACATATTGGACATTCGTTGGTATTTTGTTGTTATATCTTCGAACTTAAACATCAAGCTAATTTCATCATCAGCTCAAAAAACGACAGCGTTTTTGGAAAATATATGATGCCCAAAGTAACTATATCACGCGGACGAAGTCGCGGGCAAAAGCTAGTAATTCCATAAAGCAATATCACAATGCTATACCTTTGAAAGGGATTACGTTAGATTTTAAAATTAGACAATTAGCCTACAGGTCATAAATTACCTCGAGGTCCCAGGGAGGTTTCATCATTACCATCCCACTATTGGGGCACAGGTATTCTCTATTGATGGAATTAAATTTGAATTAGGAGATTTGATCACGACTCACCACACTGGCCCAGCGCGGATTCCTGTGCATTAACGACTGCAGATGCGGCCAAACACGGAGGAGATAGTGGAACATAATACATCTTTTAGACACCTATACTAAGATCGTCACGAAAGTTACTTAATTTCATCGCAAACTGGACGAGCTAAACAATGCGTTATCAGGTCCTATTTGTAGGACATCCTCAAAAGCAGTTTCTTTAATTTTCAGATTATGGGTGGTCAGTTTGAATTTGGTGGTATATGGGTGAATGCTGATCCGTTCGGTGAAGGGTCCTCCGCAGAATCATGTAGTACGTACCGCGGGTACAAGCGACTGTCGAAAGAACCCACCTTCCATATACGCAGTCTTGAAGTGTGGGGTGTAGGGGACAAGCCTGAACTGATCAAAGATGAGGTACGTATACTTTAGACTAGGGTACAAATCATAATTGAACAAGGATTAAGTACGTAGTTACTGGACACTAGAGTACAAGCCAGTACAGACTGAGGAAAATGTACGTTTACTTAGTGTACACTAAGGTACAAGTCTGAACTAATAACAACGAAGTACGAAGTTAATGTACACTAGGGTACAAATCAGACCGATCAACAACCGAGTACGTAGTAACTGTATCCTAGGGTACTAGCCAGAACTAATCAAAGGCAAGGCACGCGTAGTTATTTGTACACTAGGGTACATATTAGAACCCAGTCAATGGCGAAGAACATATAGTTGCTATCTTGAGAACAGGTTAATTGATAGAGCAATCGCCCACTAAGCGATAGATTATCAGTTCGTATCCCGTCTCCTTACCTGTGACGGTTGAAATTTTCAGTATTTTTCTATGAACTAAGGTACAACTTTCATTTTGTTCGTAGGATGAACGAGACGTGAGTGTTCTAGACACAAATCCCGAAGCCAAAGCCATACTAGAGTTAGCCGGACGCACACGGCACTCCGAGGGAATCCGTGAGCCGCCACCCTTATAATTACATCAAATACATTAGTACAATTATACATTTGGTCACATAAATGCAATGTCCCAATTAGCCAGCGAATCCAACATAAATTTAACTGGCTACAACTGTTATTGAATTCTAATTTAAAGCTCTTAAATTTCAATTTAACATTTGCCAAAATGCATATTGTTTAAGAAAAAAAAAATGAAAAATAAGTTTTTATATATCTAACTATATTTCGTGATCTTGTGCTAGTCAACGCTCTGTAAATAGTGCAATACATGTTAATATGAAACGTTTGCCCTAATTTATTCGTTTTGTTGATTATACTCTTATAAAAATTGATTATACTCTTATAATAAATAATTGAGCCAACTAACTTGAGCCAAATAACGACCGATCAATTTTTCCAAAAATACAGCATTGTGGAATGCGCTGGATTTCTCGGAAATAAATCTAGGTTTTTACAAAAAAAAAAGCTAACTTAATTTATATTCTAATTTGTTCAAAAAAGGACTTGGAACGCTGTTTTTTTAATAAAATGCAACAATTTCGAATTCCCCTTATTATGATAATGACTATTACTTCAAATGTTAGACATCTCATAATTCAACACCTAATCATAATTCAGTACCTACACTCCATTAGAATAGTTCACCATAGAGCAGATTCCACTAATTCCACATGGTCCTTCAAGCCTGATTAAAATCACATAAATGCACAATGTTTTTGGCCAATTATTCATGGCTTGTAAGTTCTAGAATATCATCATAGATTGACTGTCTTGTAAAATAAGTTTTGCAATTCAACTTAAATTTTATATTCGTATTTTGTACTGTAATTTTGGAAAAAAAATATCGCGTAGTTATAATCGCTCTTTTGTATATGCTGAAGTGCTAAGTTTGAAATGAAATTGTAGATTAACCAATGTCTATAATATTTTAAAAGAAAAAGAAATTTTGTCTTTATTATTTTCATGGTATAACAACTTCACACCATGTTATAGTCGAATAAATGATTTTATTTTTTTATAGAATCTCTAGATATCAAAAGTAGTGAAACCATAACATATATGCTTAGATTAAGTTATAATTTTTATCTGTAATAAGGAGTATTTAAAAGAGTAAGTTACCGCAAGTTTATGCTTAGCTAGGGTAATATTTGCCTTATATGTGTATATAGCAGTAAATGTATTTCGGAAACTTTTGGATTCAATGACTCTATTAGTTGTATCGCTCTGCAATGTATTATTGTATGTACAACATACAAATAATATTAACGGTTAGGACCCAAACTGGACGGCCGTGGACGCGGTGGCGGTGGCGACCAATGACATTAAAGGTCCAACCAGTCTCGGTGAAATGCACACGAGATTTCAATTGCAAGATAAATCCTGATCAGGGCCGGATTAGCCACGGAGCAAAAGTAACAAATGCCAAGGGACCCGCGCTATTAGGAACATCGCTATTTTTCAACCAGGCTTTCAACTAACAAATAAAACTCAAGTCAAAGATTAATTAGGGTTGTTTAAAAATTTGCTGCTGGCCCCGATTTTTCGTAACTCAGCACTGATCCTGAATAAATAAGTTTATAGTTTGAAATATATATAATACAAATAGCTGACTCAATGTCTTCCAGTTAATCGGATTTGTAGCAGTGATAAAACTGATGCGAACATTTGTAAATTAGTATCACAAGCAACTGTTATTGAATGACATCAGAAGCCAAAAAAACTGGCGAGCATGTATGAAAACAATAATGAATTTAAAAAACGAAAGAGTTACGTCCGTACCTTGTGGCGCTCGGTTTTCTCTGCGTAAAGATATATGCTTCTATAGGTCTGTTTAATGACTGCAATGCACTAGCAAATATACAAAGACTTATAGTATCAAGGCTCGGCGGATATGCCTGTCTAGTGAATTACCCGCCAAAGGTAGATCCGATAAAATCAAATTAAAGTTATTAATTTTTAATCATACGCTTGTATTGTTTACTCACTAGGCGTAAAAAGTTTTCTATTTTAATATGTGCAACATCTAGAGATTACTCATCACTGCTTATAATCTCATGTGCGTTGCGATTATTATGCAACCTGTCGCCTCGCCCCTGTCCCTAAATAGGCGTAGTCAAGTCACAGCAGACTGTAATTCCTATTATATACTATTATTAAATACTATTTTTTATAAATTCGTGCGCTGTCTGTTATTGCTATGCTTTATGTCGGTATAGATTTAACAGTAAATTAGCGCCGCAATGTGAAATAGCGTAAACTTTAGCAATTATTTGTTATTGCAAATACTAATAATTCCATTAATGACATTCTAACGAATAAAGGTAATTTTAAAATAATGCAGAAACTTTTACAAAAATAAAAATTTTTGACAATTTTTCTGGGCATGACAATTTGCTGTAAATTGACTTGCCCAGAAATATTAAAATTTTAAACTCAAATAGAACCTGAAATTAACTGTAAAAAAATGAGTTTATTTGTGCTGATATCTGTATATTCGCTTACATTCATGTCGACATTCCTGTCAAAAAGTTCAAATTTACAATGGACGCATTTTACGCGGCAAGCGGACAATGAAACAAATGTGAAGTGCTGAGATTCATTCATAATGTGCATTTGGCAGCTCCAGGGGATATACAGAGCTTTTTGTAAACTCCTAACAAACTGGCTACACCAAAATCAGAAACCTGTTTAAGTAGAGTTCGAGACCCGCTTTACTTTAAATTCTCGATTCAAAAATCGGGTAGGTATATGAGACTAAATGCGTGAAGTGATTAATATATGATTAGTAAATTAAATTGAATGTTATTTCTTATTGGAAGTGAAATTAGCGTTGTTAATAATTTGCTATCTAGTCTTATATGTATGTATGTTTATATATGAAAACATGTTTTCTCGCCCTGCACGTAGCTATCTAATTATTCCGATTCATGAGGTAGCCTGGCGACTGGAAGGACGGCGGAGTCTTATTAACAGTGTCCTATTTTTATCCTTTACGAAACCCTAAAGTGGTTCTTAACCTACTGATCTATGGGTACCATTAAACAAAATATAAACTAATATCAGAACCTCGCAATTTTTTTCGTTGTCTGCTTCACTTGAAATGCTTAAATAATTAATTTATTCTTTGTATGCTTTAGGTGGTTTTAATATATATTATGTTGTTTTTTAAAATAATTATAAGTCCAATTTTAGTTACATGCTTAAAGGCGTTTTGGTTATGTATTAATGATGATGTTTGATTAATTTTGTCTTAAAATCAAGGAAACTCTGTGTGATCCGTGAAGGTGTAAATAATATCAGGTATCGATATGTTATAGATGATATCACTACCTAGTATAAAACAAAGTCGCTTTCTCTGTCCCTATGTATGCTTAAGGCGCCTATTACACTACCCAATTTATCGGGCCCGATCCATCGGGTACACTGTAAATTGGGTAGTCTAATCGCAGTTAGAGAGTTAGGGTCCCGATATCGGGTGAACGTGGGCGCCCGATCGCCCGATGAGAGTTAGGGCCGTTTTATCGGGTAATGTGATCGTTGTTAGGGTGTTAGAGCGCTCAGTCGGTTGTTGCGCAGCGTGCGTGTGAGACGTCAGTGAACGACAACGAAATTTGCGAACAGACAAAAATGTCTTCTCAAAGGGAAAAGAAATAATATTAAGTGTAATTTAATATTATTACTTTATCTTATATATATATCAATATGATATAATGTTTTAAACATTTCTAGATAGATTTTATATAAATTACAATAATAAAAACTAATGCTATAATAAACTTTATATTATTGTTGTGCCCGATAGGGTCCATAGTGAGACTAACTTAATTATGTAATATTATTTTAAATTACCTATGGAAACAATAAACTTATTGAGTATTTATACTTTAAGTCATGATATGCATTTCCCGTTGCTAAAACTTTTAAGGTTACAGCACAGCTATAAGGTATGACTAAGTTTAATATATGATCAAATTGTGCAGAACTCATTCTGTAGTAGTTCAAACTGCATAGTTGGTCATTTAGAAGCAAATATTTTTCACCCAACATTTTGTTTTATTATTAACGCCCGCAGTTAAAGTATGGGCTATGCCAATTTTTTGGTACTTTGTGAGCGAAGGAGCCATCCTTTCAACGCCACGTTTGCATGCCAACTGAGTTAGGGAGGCGATCTAGTGCAGTGTGATCACAACGACCCCAACCGCCCTAAATCGCGGCCGATATATCGTGCCCGATAGATTGGGTAGTGTAATAGGCGCCTAAATCTTTAAAACTACGCAACGGATTTTGATGCGGTTTTTTTTTCATAGATAGCGTGATTCAAAAGGAAGGTTTTTATGTATAATACAAGACAAATACAGTAGAACTCCAATTATCCGAATTAATGGGGACCGGGACCCATTCGGATAATCAAATATTCGGATAATCGGATTTTTTTAAAAAAATTTGCCATTGGAGAGAATAAAAGCTACGTTTTGATATTGCACTATTTTTTTATTGAATTAAATGAAAGAAACATGAAATTTTCACATGTTTTAAATATAAATAAAATGTACTTATGTACAAGTTTAGAAATAAAAATCATTGTTTTTTAAACATCTCCGTCAATGTAAGCTGTTTTGCGGTCTTCAACCGTTTTCGGGCAGCCAGGTCACGCATTCGCTTGACGGTGAGCAGTTGCAAGTGGTCACACTCGGGCTGACGCTCCATCCACTTCAAAGCAGTCTCGAGGCCGGCAAATGCTTCACTAGCTGATGGTCCAGCGTCTACTTCAACATCAGCAGAAAGTTCTGCTTCCACTTCCACTTCAACATCTTCTCTCACACTTACAACAATTTCATCGTCATTGAGAATTTGAAAACCAGGGTCAGACGTGTCACAAGCCATCCACTCTCCTACATCTTCAGCACTTACTTCTGTACAACCAGGAATTTTTACAATCATTTTTCTTATTTCCTCTAGTGACAACGCATCTTTATCATCATCATCCTCTCCATATTCTTGTTTCTCATTTTCTTCAGATTTTTTTTTTGTTCTTCTCAGACGGTAGGCCTTTCAGTTTATTCCACGCACGTCTTAGCGTCACTGCCGTAACCAAACTCCAAGCTTCCGCTACCATGTAACAGCAGTCCTTTAAATTTATTTTGCTATGATTTGCCAAAACCAATTCTTCATCTTCAGCACCTTCGTTCAGCAGTTTTCTCAGCAGTTGCCTTCTGTAATGGCGCTTCATTGTTTCAATAACAGACTGGTCCATGGGTTGCAGCAAACTTGTAACATTGGGAGGCAAAAACGTCGTTTTGAACTGCCCATTCTCTCTTTCCAACAGTTCTGCTGTAGGATGAGTGGGTGCGTTATCAACAATTAAAAGCACCTTACTGCCTTCTTTTCCCACCGATTTTTGGTGCTTTTTCACTTCAGGAATAAACACTTCATCATACCATTCGGTAAACAAAGCTGCAGTCATCCAGGCCTTGGGTTGACTTTTGTAGAAGAGTGGAAGTTTTTTTACGTTTTTAAATGCTCTTGGATTTCTTGATTTTCCTATCAAAAGAAGTTGCAGTTTATGATTTCCAGTGGAGTTGGCACAGTTAAGCACTGTAACACGTTCTTTACTGACCTTATATCCAGGGGCACTAGATTCCCTTTTAGAAGCCAAAGTGGTTTTTGGTAATGCTTTCCAAACAAGGCCAGTTTCATCGGCATTATAAACAAACTCCGGATCATAGGATTCTGATGCAGTTTTAAATTTTTCAATAAAATTTTCAGCAGCTGCAGAGTCTGCTGAAAGCTTCTCACCAGCCAAATCTAACTCGCGTACACCATGCCTGAATTTAAAATTCCTTAGCCAGCCGTTACTAGCCTTAAAAGATGAATAACCAAGCTTTTCTGCAAAGATTTTGGCTTTTTCACAAAGGATTGGACCTGAAATCGGATTTCCCATAGAACGTTGCTGCAAAAACCATTTAAACACGGCATCTTCCAAATTTTTGTTGGTTGCTGTCTTCATTGTTTTCCTGGAGGAACTTCTATCTTCATTTTCAAGCACCGAAACAAAGTTTAAAAGTGTTGACTTACTGTTTTTAATGTCAGAAATTGTTGCTTGTCCAACACCATAAATCTCAGACAACTTCTTACCCGTTACACCTTTATCGAGTTGCTCTATAATTTTCAGTTTGTCCGCTAACGATAGCACAACACGTTTTCTTTTCGAAGCCATGGTATAAAAACAATACAGTATTGTACACGCACAAACAAAAGTAAGCCGTAGCGAAAGAGTAGCGTCCTCGAGCAAGGTCAATAGCACACTGGCTAATCAAAACAAACAATGACAGGTGCGCCGTGACTGCAATGCGCCGGAACTTGTCTTAACTTGCCGTTGTGCCTACACACGCGGGGGAAGTCAGTGTAGGCACAACGGCAAGTTAAGACAAGTCAAGTCAAGACTTGACGCGCAAACACTGGCTTCGCGGGGGGGAGAATAATAGCGCACTTAGATTTTTTTTGGACAATTTTTTGTGATTCGGATAATCGGCGATTCGGATAGTCGGAGTTCGGATAATTGGAGTTCTACTGTATAATAGAATAGACATGAAATGTAACTAAAAAAAAAGAAACAGAAATTAAAATTTAATATTCAAAATTTCCCGCGAAAACGCCATTTTTGTTATAGCGTCGCCATGTCGTCACGGCATGTAGGCATAAGGTTAAATTCTCTAAGTTATGATATGAGTAAGAAGGGCGTGACGTCACGCGCTGTTTGCGGTCACGTGACAACGAACATAAACAGTCTTTACATAATTAATTTAAGCAATATTATAAATATAATAAGCATAAAATCTGATTACCGTTAATAGCATATTAAACACTACCAGAAAAAGTATGTATTTATTTTCGTTATATCGATGACTTGATTGTAATTAAATATTTAATAAACTATTATTTTTTATTTAAACATGGTATTTGATCATGTGTGCTCAGTGAAAAGTAAAAATAAAAGTTGTTGCCATATCGAAGTTATACTTAATCGGTGAAATGAATGATGAATCGAGTGAGTGATTATAAGTATCAATGTTCTTATCGACTTGAATAAACTAATAATGCGATTGGGATGATAAGGATTATGCCCAAGTAAAATAAAAGAATTGTATTAAGTCCAGTCAGATAATAGAAAAATATTAGATATTTTTTTTGCGTACATTTAACAAGAAATGTCTTAAATAATAATATATACTTTATTGCACACACAAGACGAGTAACAAATTACACAACTTGAGAAAAAAAAACAGTATACAAAAAGGCATTAAAGTTGAAGAGTACGTACGCTACGTCACAACTATGTACAAAATGCACAAAGACGTGACGTCATGCGCCATTTCGATTCAATGTATCGCGTTATTTGGTGATTATGAAAAAAATAATAAAAAATACATATTTAATATTCCTTAATAATCAACCTAACGTACAGACAAAGAATTATAAGTCATCATCCCTATTATGTGCCCTTTTCTGCTCGTACAGAGTTTTCTTAATATGCTATTTAAAAGAGATTAGCTTGAAAGTAATAAGCTGTTATATTGCCTACTTATTAAGTATAATTTATTAATATAGTTTTCATCATTCTGAATGCTATTAGTAAATGTAAATTTTAAATTGATCCAGAGATTATCTTATTTATTGTGAATATAATTTTTCTCTTTATACTATCAGTCCAGATTAAATTTAACAAACTAACAAAGTGCGATAAATAGTTATTTTTCTATGAAGAACATTAGCTCATCCATAAGTGCCATTTTAATTAATGATTTGTAAAGTTTTTTTTTTTATTAACTAATAAATATTCTTACGTGTAAAAATCTTAAAACAAAGATAATTTACATGGTTAAACAATTATTTTCAAAACCATCGATTTAATATGTGAATAATGGAACAACACTATAAAAAAATACATTAAATTTTATATTACCTCTACAATACATATTTATTGATTGCTGGATATAATTATAGTTAAGCGGTCGTTCTGTAGAAAAGCGACCGTCTAATCTACTAGCCTTGAATGAAACAACTTTTTAAATAGTTTCATCGCGTTTGTATTTAGTTTTATTGACGTTTCGAATCCTTTTCGGACAGTCTTATATGAACACGGAACCTATAAAGGGTCCGAAACGTCAATAAAGCTAAATACAAACGCGATGAAACCTTTTCAAATTGTAGCATATGACATCTTAGCGATATTATTACGATATTTCGTTTCATTTTACGAAGTTGGTAACACTGTTATTAAATCCATAATCAACATTTTTTTATCATTCGTTCGTCGTTACTACTTTAGTAACGACGAACGAATGATTAATGTAATCTCACATGTCAATGTAGTAAAATAAAATGAAGTATCGGCATAACATCGATAAGATGTCGTATCGTATGTTTAGAATCGTGGCTAGTGGTTGAGCGTTTGCACCCCTGATGTTTTGATGGCTTTAGTGTAGGAGTATACCTAAATTTAGACAAAACATGCTAAAGATTTCAACGTTATTAATAATGTTTTTGCTGACTATACGCACAACCGAAAATTCCTAGAAACAAAGTGTTCACATTTTTATAATATTAAAATAAGCAATCTTAATAGACAAGGATACTGATGTTTGTTTGTTTCTTTTATTTTCACTCATCAAATAAAACTACTTTTAGAAGGTTTTATCGCGTGTATTTTTGAATAATTAATACATTTTTCAGACGTTTAGAATCTTTACAGGTTCTGTGTCACTTACACACAAAAGTCATTCAAAGACAGAACCTGTAAAGGATCCAAAACTAATTTTCATTAATTTTGCCTTAAAAAATAAGAATTGACCAAACCACCAAGTAAGTAGGGGAATGTCAAATCTGACAAAAATGTATATCTTAATTAACAGATGACATAAACCAATAGGATTTAGTTAATATATAGTTGATTCGCACATAAAAAGAATTCATATCACTTTTATAAATATATTAGAATCATAGCGATCGCTAGGCAAGAGTGAGTTATATTTATAATGAGGTATATTTTTTTCTCTACTTTTCCCATAACTTGATAAAAAACATTGTAGAGACAATAAATTGTATGTGTAGCCATATAATCCAAATTGCGTTAAAAATTAAATTAAATATTTTCCCAGCTAGTCATAATTTAGACCCATTAGGGTATGTGTAGACAACAGACATTCATATCCCATTGTGTTCTGTCATTAATGATCGTATAATGTCATAGACAATTTTTTCATGTCATAGAAAATTTTGTCATGTAACTGATAATCTTGTCATGGCATAGACAATTTTGTCATGTCATTGACAGTCTTGTCATGTCAAGGACAATTTTGTCATGTCATTGACAGTCTTGTCATGTAATGCGTGCCATCTTCTACTTAGAACAATAACTAAAGCATAGAAACCATGATAAAAGTAATAGTTGAAAATAGCAATCTGTCTCATAATAACGTAATTAAATTTGCCTATAAGAGTGAATGAGATCACAACCCACAGTTGTTTCTTATTTGTTAAGGTTGTCACAAGTTGATTATCAAACTAGTATTATAAAGATAGATTACACGATGATTGGTATATTTCTGACAGAAAATTACTATTAATAAAGTATTATTCAAAGATAGTAAAACCTAAGAGTTAATAGACGTTTGTAATAAAAAAATGTGTACTCATGGGTTGCAAATCTTATACAGGACGAAAAGAAAATCCTCAAGAAACAATTACCTTTCATGGGTGAGTTAAGATTGTTTTCAACTTTATTGAAATAAGTGTATTACCTAAAACTTTGATAATATACTAATAGTACGTGTAAGTAGTGTTCATGTCCAGTTATCTGGCGATTGTTGCATTAATTATCAGAAGTTTTGTTTACATCGCAGAGGTTATGGTTTTCGTATAGTTATATAGATTTCTATATCAATAACACAATTTTATTATATTCTACTACTATAATGATAGGGATTAGGGACACAAAGTTGAAAAAATCTTAGTAGATACATACCTATATGTTAATAGTTGTCATCTATACTAATATTATAAATCTTCGGAAATACGATTATGAGATTCTCTCACCTACGGAAAGCTACATCCTATGCTACATGATATAAGCTATAATTTATGGGGGCGAAGTCGAGGAAAAGGGTTGTTATATAAAATAAATGAAAGATAAAAATAAGGTTTCAAAATAATTGCAAATATTTGACTAATTACAATACAACACTATTGATAATGACACAAACTTTATTTACTATAGATTTCCGAAAATTGCAATGTTTACAGCGTTTAAGAAGACCAAATTTGAGATGAACCAATCGCAATCTTGATTCTACTAAAATCTATCTGAGAATCTTTTATCCAAATAATGTAGTAATTGTTTCGAATCTTTGTATTAATTCAGATGGGAATTATCCAATCGTTAGAAGGATGCGTAAAGCCACGAGTTTAATACATTTTATATAGGTACATATTTTTTATGTGATTGACAATACATATGATTTCATTATATCTTATTAGTTTTAATTATCATTTACCTTTTCAATGTTTTCGTGACCACCTTTGCAGCCAATTTAATGGTTTTAATACTTCAACTAAATTAGAATAAAAAAATTTAGAGAATCTATTGATTAATACACACCAAAATTTATTGCAAGATTTAATTTTTTCTAGGAATTATATTTAAAAAATGGTAATAATAATTTCATGTTTGTTTTTAGTAAAAATAAATAGGTATATAGTTTATTAAAAAAATATTAATCATACCACCATATTTTGTTAGTATCAACTCGTTTTTATCGATAAAATGTCGACAAAAACTTTTGACAACCTACATAAATTGAGACATGACATTTTACAAGGAGAAAAAACTGCTTTTTAGCGAGGTTTCTATGCTTTAGTTGTTATTCTGAGAGTTACGGTAAGTTGCACAAACGTCTATTAAGGTTTAATGACGCCTTTAAGCTCTAATGAATGTCAAATTTATATGGATAATGTTACTTTAAACTTATGAAAAATTCAATGGACGTTTGTGCAACTGGCTGTTAGAGTATTTTTTTTAAAACGCAGACGAATGTTAAAATCGCTTAGAAACAAGACGTTTGTTTTTTTATAAATTCAATTCGAACTTTGCTTAGTATTTGTAGTAGAGATTTGTATTGGTTGTATTATATTTTGAGTTAATTTTACCAACGAAATGAAATATTGTGAGAAATTAACATCAATTTAGTTCTATAATTAAATGTTCTTATGATTATTATATACTAGTAATATAGTTGAACAGTCAACTTTTGCCAAAACAGTTATAAATTATTTATAAGATTTTATATAAATGAACACCACATTAACCTTACCAACAGAATTTACTAAATACGCATCAAAATTAACATAACATGCACCAAAAACTACTTAAGGTACATTAAATTGTAAGATATAATAGTTGTTTCATTACACACATCTCCGTACACGTTACTTCAATGTGACTTAGTTACAGTGTAGACAAAACACAGTATAACGATACAACGCTCATACATTGCTTTCTAGCCCTTACGAAATAATATTACATAAATTCATATATACAATATCCATTGACAGAAAACACATTAGTTTATTACGATTATGTCAAAATTTCATAGATTTAAATGGACTCTACGTTTACCGTATTAAGGGTCAAAATCAAGTCGTAAAATATGACAGTATTGTATTAGCTGACGTGGTTTAATTTTTTACGACGACTGTAATTAGTTTTTGTAATTGTGACTAATTAGTAAGCTTATTGTGAAAGTTCCCATTTTATAATAGTGCGTCCCTATAAAATATGTTTATTAATAAAATCCAAAGTTGTACAAAATTTATATTTATTTAATTTATTATAAATAAATATTATTCAATAATTTTTGTTTTATTGTATATTTCATACACAATAGTTTATTATTGTTTGAATGGATTGCCATTGTTGAAAATACGCTCTCTAGAAGCGAAAAAGGCACATACACATACACACCGCGTGTGGCGGCCGGACCGGGCGATATCATTACCGGGGCTGCGCAGAAAGGAGCGGCGGAGCTGGATGATGAGGCCTGATAGCGCCCTTTTCAGGGCTGTAGTCGGGCCGTACTCCGCAACGTAGCCACGATAAGGGCTTTGCCTGTGTGAGTCCTCTCAATAGATGGGTAAGAGGGACCGAAGATGTTCAGTTGCGCATCTTCGGTCTCTAGTCAGGGGCAGCTGGCCAGTTTGCGCACTGGTTGGCATTTCGCGTTTCGAGGGACATCGCTGAGTTTTAGTGGGTATACTCCTGCTTCTTGTCTAGCCCCTTCGGGGGTGGGGCCGCAGGGAAAGTACCTCACGACCCGTGGAGCCCGCGCTGAAACGGGTATGCGTAACGCATTTCTTAGCGTCAAAAAAAAAAGATCCTAGGTAGCTCAGTGGTTGGAGTAGTCGTCCGGATTGCGAAAGGTCTTGGGTTCGAGTTCCATCTTCGAGCGCCAGGGACAAAATGTGGAATTTTAATGCATTTTTCATCCTATTAACTACAGCAAATGTAGCCGGGACCAACGGTTCAACGTGTCTTCCAATACACGGAGAAGCTCGAGATAATAATTTTTAGTCACCCATCCCGTGACCGACCCTTACGAAAGTTGCTTAACAATAACGAATGCGGGCCGCGGCGGGTATTCACTACGCCACCGAGCTACTGTCTACTATGATTCTTATATTTTTCATATTTACTTTTAGCTATGTTCCAAACTGACAAATGGAAAAAAAGGTGGTGGAGACTCTTTAAAATACACTTAAATAAGGCTACGCACGCACGTGTGCGTCTGTTACGATCTTTGACTTTTTTCTGTAAACGTGCGACTATTATTATAGCAGTTGCCTAATTGTGACGTGTTTAAGCGTGTGTGCCACCGAAAGGATACTCTGGACACAAAAAGGCATGGACAGAAAATCACCAATGCGTGCGTAGCCTAAATACATAGGTTCAACTTCAAGCCCTGAATGATCCGTCAGGCCGACGGTTACCACAGGTTTCTTCTTATCATATTAATTCCATATCTGCGCATTTCGCTCAATTCTGCCAATGTCAAGTGAATAAATCAATTTCTAAATGTAAAATGAAAATGAAATGGATGAAAAATCTATGTACACGATATTTTATTATAGGCCATTCAAATCACGGTTGTAAATGTCAAAATCAAGCCTGGACAGTAAATGTGGCAAAATGACAGCTCATTAAGGCCGTTATGGTCTTCATTTTTTTTGTATACCAACCAGTGCAAATCGGTGGAGACATGTGGAGTAGCAGATTCCATATACCGGTAGCTATAATTGGAAAAATAATCCCAGTATCCCTACCAATGGGGAGTTGTCAGTAGGGATATGTGGAACCCGAGGAATAATCATAGCAGTCAAGCTGTGAATAGTATTAAAATAATGCTAAATATTTATCTATGAAACTATATACACATCTGCTTGTTGAGTTACTACAATGTCAAATTTCCGCAATAGATTTTGAATTCTACCCTGCATGTATTAAAGTTTAAAATTAAGTGGAGAAGTTTGACAGTCTTGTATCGGTGACGAGCTGTTGACTGTGTCTTGAAAATTTGTAGCTATTTCAGCGCTTTCCAAATTAGTGACATAAGCAATAAGCTAAAATCCGTTTCTAATAGGCAGATGACACGTTTTTTCAGCTCATCAAAAGGGGGTAGATGTCCTTACTAGTTACTACCCCACTTTTTCTTATAAAGGAATAAATTTATAGGCGACGAACCCTATTTAACCCATAAAAGAACACGTTTATTATAAAACATTTATTTAAACTTAATCTAATACATCTTCGTTCCTTTTTCCTATTGACAGATCTATTGGACCATCCTCGCAATGTTCCTCACTGAATCTATCAAGATTCACTTTAGGTATAGTGTGGGGTCGAATAACACCATACAAGGGCACGGGGAGAGTTAAATCTATTGTAGTTATAGGCTTTTTAGAGTGTGCTTCGATGAATTTGTAGTTGCGTGCGTGCATTCTGGAAAAAATTGGTTCTTGTTAATTTGAAAAATATAAAGACACATCAATCAAAACCGTAGGAAGCGAACGAAAAGATTTTTTTACACCTTGCAACTATATGATGGAGTGATATAAAACTATGGAAAATCCGTTGCGTTCGTGCAGATACAGTGGACCTTTATCTTTTGTTTTCATACAAATAATACTAGAATTCTAATAATAAATATTTTCAAAACGCTAATACGACTTAAAAGAAATAAAATTTTTCGATATAAAATAATAAAAACGTTTCAAAAATTTCCGAATAACCTTACGAGGTTAAATATTTAAAAAAAAATTACCTATATATATATATTTGATTGATTACAGTATTATAATTATTTGCTCACTTATATTTCCTGCACGCATCAGCCTTGTGTCTCTCCAGGTATCGTCGCTGACTGAACGCCTTACCGCACTCTAAACAACGCCACTGCCAGGCGTGGTGTTCGCGGGTACGCTGATGTGCGCGAAGATTTGATCTGAACAACAAAAATATTTATACGTAATGAAAAAAATCCACTTCGTTTATGGCACTCTGAGATCAGAACCCCCGACCTTTCGCAATCTG
Source organism: Diatraea saccharalis (assembly GCA_918026875.4). Taxonomy (NCBI): domain Eukaryota; kingdom Metazoa; phylum Arthropoda; class Insecta; order Lepidoptera; family Crambidae; genus Diatraea; species Diatraea saccharalis. The sequence goes on from OU893336.1 coordinate 9,294,795, forward strand.
GGTGACTGTTTAAACACTGAACTACCCAGGACCTAACAGGACTGACGAATTTCTCGAGCACTTGTTACTTTTTGGCTACTACAGAGCGAATTTTCATAGATGCTCAGGCAATCTACCCAAACAGCCGAAAGAAATATACAAAGTTTATAACACTTTATTATGAAAAATATTTATTTTTATAGAAAAGGTATCAAGTGCTTGAAAAATTCCTCAGTTCTGTTAGGTCCTAGGTAGATCAGGTCATTTTCAATTCAGGCCAAGGACAAAGTGGACTTTTAAGCATTTTTCAGTGTAGCACTGTGAAAGCAAAATTGTTCAAATATAATAATATCTATACGTTTCAATATCTCTAGCATGTATTAAAGTTAGCGCGGCTATATACGCCATTAGTAGACCAACGCAATCGTATGCGAAAGCGAAATAACAAAAAACTTGTCAGTTGTATGTATGGCAATATTTCGCATATCCTTTGTCTCGCTCTATTATTAGTTCGTCCTTGTCTCGTACGGCTTCGCAGGCAACTGTGAAAAACGTTGTTACACAGACACAGATGTTTCTCATTCGCAATAGTTTCGCAGATGTTTCGCTTTCGCATGCGAATACATCGGTGTATTAGCATAACTTTTTCTCCTAGTGCGTGGTCGACGAGTTATGTGGGACTATCCCCTGCGAACCCACCCCAGAATGCGGCTAGACATGTCTTTTGATGTATTAATATGGGATAAATGGCTAAATTGGAAAGACTGTTGTCAAATCTATAATCATCATTCTTTATCATTCGTTTTTTGACATTAAAGTACATGTCAAAATAGTAAAATGAAACGAAATATCGCCATAACATCGATAAGATATCGTATCCTATGGCTAGAGGCGGTCGCACTCCTGTTCGATGATAGAAAAAACTTGCCCAATAAGGCCGGCTGTGTCTCACGATAAATTCAAGTTTTGACCTAATCTCTACTTACCGATCAGCGAAAGTTCTTCCGCATTGAGGATATGGGCAGGGGAAAGGGCGCTCCCCGGTATGCAGACGCAGGTGACCCTTTAACACCCAGGGTCTATCGAACACCTTGCCACAGTAGACGCAAGTGTGGCACGGACGTGGGCCACGCTTCTCCACGTTCTCATTAGAACATTCTAGACGTCGTATTGGTATAAAACGAGTGAACATAGATTTTGAAGTTTAAAAAAATATTTCATATTCAATATGGATGATATAAGAAATTATATTTAGTCCGTCAGTCAGATAAAAGAAAAATATTAGATAAGTATTTTTTATGCTTCAATTTAAAAATAAATGTTTTTGATAATAGGCGTTAAAGTTGAGAAGTGGGTACTCGCTACGTCACAACTATGTAGAAAATATACCAAGGTATATGAAAAAGGTCATGACACATTTCAACTTGATATATATCAAGTTGAAATGTCTCATGACCTTTAATGATTAAGTAAAATAAAACACGGTTTTAAAAATCTTCATCAAACTACCTGACGGACGGACAAACACAAAAATTAGTCATCATAGCTATTGCCTGGGTATATAAGTAGCGAAATTACAAGTGGTTACGAAATACTCTTTAGGTTATTGTTAGTTCAATTGGTTAAAGCAGTCGCCCAAGTTGCATAAGTTTGTGGGTTCGAGTCCCATCTCGGGGCCCTGAGGCTGGTGAATTTTTAAATATTTTCATTAAATATTAATAATTACTTTTGTTAAGTTCTGCATTCGCCAATTGAACTGCTCGGATGCTTGAGAAATAACTGTCGAAGCAATTTCTTTAAAATAAACATCCTACTACTAATATTACAAAAGCTTATGAGTTTATGATTATAAAAGTTTATGAGTTTCACGCAAAAATTACTGAACGGATTTTATTTACCGGATAATTCTTAACCTTAATGAGGAAGAATTAAAAAAAAACATTAATTCCGAAATCAAACTAGATGTCGCTACAGTACTTTTTTGAATTCTCTATGACAACCCTTCCGGTTTTCTTTCATGTATAAAATTAAATTAATTTTCAAAACTCAATAAACAACTCATATTCTATTTGTACTTTTTCCTATTTGTATTGATAACTAAGTTTCGAACTTTGAAAATTTTAGTTTTTTAATATGTTAAAAGGAACGGAAGTGATCCATTCGTTTCCTGCAAAAATCGTGAAAATTTTTACGTGTTTTCTTTTTTTCTTAAAATACTTAGTTATTAAAATACAGACGTTTTATCCTAATAAAATTCCCTAGGGATCTGGCGAAGCCGCTGGCGGAAAAAGTAGTCATAAACATTTCACATTAAATTATCATGAATATAAAAGTATTATGAACTTTGTACCAAAATTTTCCTTAAAGTTATTTTCACTTTCTTTGCTTTCTATTTCAATGTTATCCTTATCAAAAGCCTCTTTACATTCCAGCAACTCTTTGTCGAGTATGTTATCTCTTGTAGTTTTAACTATATTTTTTAATTTCTCCGCAATTTTATCTATTTCTGAACCCTTGTTGATACATTTGAGCGGTTCCCGGCTTTTTATTTCCTCTATGATTGGCGCCAAAGGTTCCTTCCGTATTCTTTTTTTATTGTCCGGATTTTTTTTTAAATTAACTTTAGCGCGCGCTTTTTCACTGAACACTCTACGTTCCGTTTTCCCTTCGCTCGATCTCAGATTATAGTTCGGTTTGTCTATTCCTTTTTTGGTGTGGCAACATCTTTTTAACACCGGTGACATCACCGCTCTTTCACTTTCGGACGCGTATTCGTAAACTTCGGTATTCACGAAATTCTCTAGGAATTGACTCTTTTTTAATAATTGCAAATAGAATCTGGTGGAAATGGGCACTTTGTCGTGGTACAGTGTCTCGTTGCTTTTCAACAGGTTCTTTTGACGTTTCGTGTTGTTTTTGATAATGCGGCACGACTTCACTTCCACTGAAATTTGAGTTGATTTCAAATTTAACTATTTTAGTTATCTAAACATAAAATAGATGAAAAAAGCATTTGCTAAATAACAAAAACTTGTGTATATTTTAAACAAGCTGTTCAGAGATGCAGCCGCCTCTCTCTAACCCTAGGGTACGGTACCTTGCCAATGTTAAGCCGATATTTCGTTTCATTTTACTACTCTTTCACGCAAGAATGATATATGATAAACTTATTAAATGGCTTACAAAATACCTACACCTATTTTACCAGTTGGTAGAGGTAATTCATCTATAGGAACTTTCAAATAATACTCAAAAGTCAAGTAGTTAGAAGAAGTAACGATTCGCTAGTCCGACTAATAAAAAGCGAAATCTAATCAGATTAAATAAGTTATTATAATTTGAATATGATCTATTCACAGTAAAAATACAAAATTATGATTGGTTTCTGTGCGACATAATTGAAAACAATTACATAAATAATGATTTTATCTGTGACTCTACATATTTGAAAATTAGATAAATTCAATTAATTTGTTGAATAGTTACTATAAAAATATACGATTGGATCTACTCAGATAAGTTTACAAAAGCAAACATTAAACAATAATAATGAAATTTGACATAAATCTATTCACAGAAATTATAGTTCGGTATGCAAAGTACTTATATTTGTTTGAAAATTTACCTGTTTCATATATGAAATTAGACTTCATTTGTCGCACTGAGTTATAAAAACACCTAGGCATTTTGTTTGTACGCGTTAAAGCTGAGAAAAACTATTAATTTTTAATAAATTTTTGATCATAATAAGTAAGAAAATCTTCGCAGTACTTCGTTGCCACTTGCTGTGAAAAAGACGTCATTTTGAAAACAAAAAAGTAAATGGAGCGCAGAGTATTTATTGCGGGAATTCCATATTCGATTTTTTCTGTCTTGGCCAGTGTCGCTTATAGATGCGCGCATATTGTTGGTATTTGGTTTATGATTATTACAACTCTATAATAGTGTGGATAATTTTTGGTTTGGAAAATAGTAACATTTTTGTTTGAAGTTTTCCTTTTAGTCCGTTAATTTTAACAATAATTATTACAGTAAAAATGCATTTAATAAATTTAGTTTTGTAATGAATACAGGTGTACAACAAAACTGGATTTCCATTACATTATCCTAGAGCACTTCCGTTTTAATGATTCCCTAATTTAGTAGAAAATAGTACGAATGAATAAAATGCTTACCATTTTTAAATTTAAATTAGAACGGTCTATATTCATACCAAGATTTCTTAACAATATTACATCAACATAATAAAAAGTTGTTCATGCGAAAAGCGTTTCGCGCCCAAGGCGTAACGTTCGGAAAAGCTCCGTCGCTATCGCAGGAAAACTAGGAAAGTGCGCGCGGCATGCGGGGGTACAGGGAGGACGGGACGGGGCGGGGTTTGGGCGCGCATCGATTATTCCGCGGCAGGCATCCGCGAGGGCTATACGTATTTATTGTAATCGCGTACGCCGCCCGTAATATTCGCGCCGGGAAATGTATTACTGGGCGTATCGTTATTTTATGTGCATGTGGTTCAGTGATTAGTGTGTACGTATGCGGTGACGGATTGACGAGCACACAGCCCGACGACGATGGGCAACTCATGCAGCTCTGGACAAGCTCACAAGGACAAGGACAATATATCACAACACTCCGAAGAGTGAGTATGAATATGGATATGCCGTGAAGGTCCCACAATATTGTTCGGTAAATGAGCAGAGAGAAGACGTCACGTCGGTTTTATTTATGCACAATGGTGTTGTACAGCGAACGGAGATAAGCGCGCCGAAATCATCAAAATAAATCAATAAACTTGACACCGCTCACTCACAAGTTCAAGGGATGTGATTTGCAGTGATATGAAACTATCAACTCAAAAAGTCAGCTTGATACTGATTTATCGAATAAAATGTCGAGTTACTCCTTTGATATTGTACTAATTTAGCATGTTTTTAGTGCGATCGATAATTTATTGTTAATGATTTGAAACTATAAATATCTGTAATAAACAACAAACTTAAAGTTATTCATTCCTTTATATTAAAATATTAGTGCAAACCCATTGTAAATTTAAAACTTTTTTCCATGAAAGCAACGGTGTATGATACACCCAAAGAGTAAAAGTATATATTAGAGAAGTTACACCTAATTAAACCATCAACAAAATTACTAAAAGAAGACTAACCTTCATGGATTTTCTAGAAGTGCAAGTATTCCAATAGAGTCAAAATATTTCTGGAGCTTTAGATTATTTCGTAGGTTGAAAATTTTACAATCAATATTTCTGTATAGTGAACTACAGTGAACCAGTACCTCAGCCTTTGGTTGGTAAATACTCTGTATGCTATAAGCATACCAATTAAAAATACTGGATACAGTTACGAACTATATTGAGACGCCATTGTACCTCACTGTTATCGAAAATGGAAGTCAGGATATGATAAATTATTTATACTTATCACTTAAATTCTTTGGAAGCAATCGACTGATTCCTTTTAAAGGTTGCCTTGATATAGTATACCCGAAAAAATATTTATTTCTAGTTTTATTTAGGTACAATAATATAACTGATTTTGGTAAATTAAAATTAAAAATGATTTGTGTTTTATGTTCTAATGAAACAAGGACTCTGATAGTGTACAACACGTCAAGTTATGAAAAATGCCACATTATTATCATCATGTCCTTACTACTAGGACGCTGGCCTTCCCTTATGGATGGTGACCCCATAGATAGAAAGCACCGGCCCTAAACTCACCATGCGGACCCGGTGCGGATTGGTGGATGTTAACGATTGCAGATATAATGGCCAATGTCTTACCGCGCCTTCCGAAGCACGGAGGAGGTCGAGATAATAAATTTTTGATCACACATTCCATTCCATAGAATCATCATGGGTGGGTGCCCTTGCGAAAGTTGCTTAATGTCCGCATCACACACTGAGCGCGCTACTGCTCATCGAGCTCCTCAAAATCGAAACAAATTGCCGAATTCTGCAATCCATTACCAACTTTATTATGTTCAAATACAAATTCAATAAGTATTGTTTATTCAGTCTAGGCAAGTGTTTTTCAGACTGTGAGTTGCGACCTCTAGAGAGTTATTATGGAACGACATGGCATTTTTCATTAAAAATATTTTTCAGTATAGGATTTTGAATGCAAAATTGATCATATATTATGATAAATACTTTTTTGTTAATTCGTGTCTGTGGTATTCAAAAATACATTTTTAGAAGCAGTACCTTAAGATTTCTTTTGTCTTTGTCAAAATTACACTCTTTAATCGGTGTACACATTGTGTCTTTTATTTTCTTGTGTATTTGTTACAGGCGCCATTCCAGTTCTTTAAGGCGCCAAGTTTCATTGAGCCGACACTGTTTATCGTTAAGTTCGAAATTGATCGACCTTCTGTAGAAACGTAATATGCTCATAATCGGCTTAATGTAAGGTACGCAAAGCACGGACGAACCCGGCATAATTAATTCTGGTACCATAAGATCCGGCCTTTACGAAAATTACTTAGCTTTAAATCGCATTGCAAATCGGATCACTACTGTCACCATTGAACTCATATTGTATATAATGGATAATGGTAATTCACACTACTCGTTTTGGAATTCATTTACCATAGGCGCTATTCTGTAGTTCCGCCCACTAAACCAATCATTTCTTATTTGTTACCCTCCTGATTTATTAAGGAAACTCATCTCACTAACCATTCCAATATAATTTCTAACTGTTTTAAAGTCACAAGGGACCTCTTATGAAATATATCAAAATTACGCAAAACTTAGCATGTATGGCAGAATTAGCACATGTAGTAAACAAATAAACTTTTTCAAACATTAGGTCTTTTGAAAATGACTCATTCTCTTCCTTATTCCATTGAAATATACAGCAATTATGGATTTATTGTATAAAATTGCTTACTATTAATTTACAAATTGCTCAACACTGTTCGTTGTCGTTTTAAAAAACTGTGTGCTAGTGCTGCAATCTGGCGAAAGTTGTAGTCATATTGGAGTAATACGTCTTATTCTTAATTTGCCCGCGACTTCGTCCGCGTGGTAAAATTACTTTGAGCAGCATTTCTAACGAATATTTATTCATTAAAAGTTGCCCGGAAAGTACCTGACATAAACTTTCTTCCCTTATTTTATCCCTTTAGTGGTAGAATTTATCAAAAATATTTCTAAGGGGATGCCTACGTCATAACATCTACCTGCATGCCAAATATCAGCCCGATCCGTCCAGTGGTTTGGGCTGTGCGTTGATAGATCACTATGTCAGTCAGTCAATATATTTAGATATTAGAATGATATGACATGTTTTGAATCGGAACACCATTGTCACAACACTAATGAGCAAAGTAAAAACTTTTTTCACTATAAAAAATTAACAAAGTAAAGTGAAAAAATCATTATTCAAATTAACTTATTTTTAAATCGTTCAACCTTTTTAGCCTCGTTAGTTGTTCGTCGTTTAGCTAAGGCATTTGTATCAGGCAAAAACAACTATTAAAGCGAAATTTTAATAATAAATGAAACCAAAGATTTAGTTTATTTATTTATTTCATTTTTCACACATATGGGGAGGGATTTTGCGTATAATTAGAGTGAAAAAAAAATCCAAGCTGTCACATGACGAGCATTTTAAATTGTCAGAATCCATATACCGTTTATACGAATGAATTATATTAAGAGAAAGCCTATACGAAAAAATATCTATTAGTTTTGCACCAAGAAGATATAAAAATGTCCAATTGAGCTGTAATTAAAAATGAAAAACTCAATATTTTTTTTCAGGATTTCGTCAACGTCAAACAAAATTTTGTTTATATAAGTAATCACAATATTACTGATAATATTATGTTTATTACTAAGTATGTCTATTACTTTTTCACGCCTAAACTACCGTTTAAATTTTAATGAAATATGATACACATAAAAAGTGAACCTTGGGAAAGGACATAGGATAGTTTTTCATAAAAAATAGTCTTGAAGGGGTTTAAATAAAGGCTGAAAATACGAAGGATAATATAAACAAATTCCACCTGGGTGAAGCCACGGGTGGAAATCTAGTTCACCTTTACGATTACTTCTTGCAATCTTTCTGTTTTTTGTATGCAAAATTGATAGATATGTAGGACTTACTTGCACACACAATTCACTGAGGGCTATATGTAACACTTTTACAAGACTCGGTAATCTTGTTTACGAGTGCAATCAAAGTTTTAAAGTATATACTCGTATTAAGCGCAATGATTGCCGGACGCAATGACATCGATGTTGAACACTTCGTTCTTTTGTGTATAACAACACTTAGCTATCCATTGTAATATCTCATCTTTATTCGACCTGAATATCCTAATATTTAGGCGAAAAGTGCACTTAATGGCCCTCTTTAAATTGTATGTATTAAATAAACTTATAAATGAAGACGTCAGCTGCCGCAGCAAACTACAGACTGTTATAAAAAGAGAATTAATTTTAGTACCAGGTTTAAACCATTATCTGACTAAAACAAGCCAGTCCTCGTTTTCTAATAAGACGGCTAGGCGTTATTCAATTATCATTTAAGTATATAAATTAATTTTGCCAGTTTTAAAAAAGGAATAATTTACTGACCTATTTTATCATTATAAAAATAATATATTTTTTTTATTTTCATACTTCAATAAAATAATAAACATTTCCCGAAACCAAACTAGATGTCGCTACGGTACGTTCTTGATTGCTGCATAACAACCTTCCCGATTTTCTTTCAAGTTTAACAGTAAATTATTCAAAATTCAATAAACAACTCATATTCATATTTGTACTTTTTCGTATTTGTATTGATATCTAAGTTTCGAACGTTCTAAAAATCTAAGTTTATAAAGTTCAGTTGTTTAATATAATAATTTAAAAAAAACGGAAATTACTGTCTTTTCGACTTTTGCTAGAGTCGCCATCTAGTGGAGGTGCTATTTTTGTGATTACGTTTTTTTAATATTCCTAGATGTTAATAATAACTATTTTAATTATGAATGATCTTTTTTATATTTTGCTTTCTGTTTTTCGTTTATATAATCTTACTTAAGAACTATAAAGACACCTACCACTTGTAAGAAAAATTAGATAGTCGGCGCTTTTGGATTTTGGTATCTTATGCTCACAATGGTTGATGGGATCAGCAAGTCAGTGTAGTATCGAATAGTGTAACTGAGCCATTATGTCTGAAATTTCCATATTATACCAAAACACAGATGATAAAGATTCATCTAATCTAAACCTCCCTCCCCGCCTGTCTTTTCCCCTTCCCCTGTGCCTCCTCACCACTTCCGCATTTTGCCGCGTTATAATTGGGTTACCATATCAAGGTTTTCATCTACGTGCAAAATAGGGCTGAAGCGCATTTTATCAATTTTTTCGCTAAAAATAAAAAGAAAAGACATTGCAATATTCTGTTTCGTACTTTTGATTCGGTACACTAGCGCCAGACGTCAACCAAGAGTGCGGAGGGGTACAATTACAATGTCAATCTGTCGTGATTGCGTTCGAAACTAAAGAGGCTGGCCACGGCGGATACACCAACAATTTTTGGCACCCTAGAAATATTTTAGATACTGAACTGATGGGTCGTCAACTTAAAAAAAAAAATCATATGCGGATCAACATTCAAAGTCATTGGAAATGTGATTTGTAATCAAAGAACCACTGGTCGGTTGATTTAGACAAGCCACCAATCACTCGGTCTTTGGACATTAAATTGGTATCCACTTAAGTTGCGTTAATTTAACAACATAATTTATGTATCACATTAAACGGATTGGCGCTAAAAACTCGCGGTTTTTTTCATACAATTGGACGTCGACATAACGCAAATAAATTTATCATCATGCAGCCATATCTTTTGACTACACACTGTATACCAGTACCCCGGGCCTCCGGTCCTTTTTGCTTCCAAATGGGCTGCCAGGATGGCTGGCCAAAATCAAAATCAAAAAAGTTAAAAATGTATACTATAGCAAGTTTCTGCCCAGTATTATAACCAGCACCCTCAGAATAATTTACATTGTTATTGCTTATTCTGACACAGCATCCTTCTTGAGTAGGTGAACGATTCTAGCACGTGTCTCGTTTTATAAACAAAATTTATGTGCCTCTAAAAAGATAATTTACATGCAACTCGATCCTCAGTAACTTCTCGGAGACGACTCTCGGGCCTAAGTAATTGTCTCAATTGCGTTTTATTGTCGCGACGCAACGACCGTTGAGTGACACGGCACGCGCATAATCCTTAAGGCCGCATGAGCACTATTCATATATTTTGTTATATTAAAAAAAAAAAACATCGACTATGAGAAAAAATTTTTATCCGTTTTTTTCACTGATAATGACACTATTCGTAATTAAAGATTCAATATTTACAAAAACCATTTACAAGGTGTACTATGTCATTACAATATTATGGCTAGATATGTGCTAGAAAACAATCAAACAAAGTAGAGAACTACTGAAAAATGTAAATTCAGGGTGTACAATATTACTTTTTCATTTTTTAAAGTAATTTGTTATTACGAATAATACACCCAGTCCTAGATCCGATCTCGACAAAAATGACTAGTGGTATAATAAAAATGGCAGTAGCAAATATAATATGTAGTCTGCAGAAATAATAAGGAATCGGATTGAATCAAGAAACTTTAAATTTCGCGTTTTTATTCGCCTTTCGTATGTATTTGTGTTTGTTATAGCGTCTTTTTTGCTTTCCTGTTTGTATTGTGTGCAGTTAAGATTGTTAAAAATAATTTATTTTTATGCTTTTTGACTTTAGATATCTAGTCAAAGGCTTCTTGGATTAATTTATAATGACTCAATTACTCTGGTCGATCGGGCAGCACGCTGAGTGCTGGCAACATATGTTCGCTCATATCATTGGTCATAATTACAATGACCGACCAATGAAAGCGAAGAACAGGAACTGAACGCGCGCTGCACTCTGATATTATCGACCAGTGTAAACTCGCCATAAACTTATTGAATCTTATCATAAAGAAAAAAATGCTCTTCAATGACACTTAAAACACGACCTGTATTGTCTATACATACCTATAACACAAAAGATACCCATTCATTAAAATTGTGAAGTCACATCTTTCCGGTCCCTTTTCGGGGTTCCGTTTTTGAAAGCGTGAATAGAATAAAATAGGCTCAGACTATACGGGTTTCCAAAGTAAGGCTCGGAACAACAATTCATATACCACAACTCTCTGTGATGTTACCAATAACGAGTAGGGTGAGGTGAGGCTCAGTCATATAATGGGGCACACTGTTACAATGCACATAGCTCCATCCCTATCATTACTTTTAATAAACTTTGTATACAGTTTTAACAAGCACGTAGTTGACCATCTTAAATCAGTTTTATACCGCATATTGATGTAATTAATTAAAAACGAGTTTAAGTGACCAAAAGTATAAAAAAATACATTTTTTTTCCTGAGATGTGACATTTAGATAAGAGATTAAGGCTTACATCATTTGCATACTGCATTTATTATCGTTTAGTAGTTTATTTTAGATACAATCTTTATTTCTCATTTGAAATTTTTAGTTCGGCTTGCCCATCTGGGGCACTGTGTTACACTGCTACAATATGCCCCAACCAAATTTCTAGTTTGTTTTGTGCCTAGGTTTTAAAAGAAAATTGTAAGTAATCTTAATAGAAAAACGCATCACGATCGTTCTACTAAAAGAAATATAAGTGACTCTAAAGGTCGAAAGTTGGATAAGTTTTTTTTGATTGCCTTGTAACAGAGTTCTCCACATACAGGGCACAGTGTTACAATAAACTCACTTGATTATTTATTAAGTAATTTAAATTAGCTAGTTGGTAATCAGTGCCGTAATTACAGGATGGCAAGTCGTCAAAATGCCACGGGCCCCCAGCTGGAAGGGGCCCCAGCATGTGTAGCATGACAAACTCGAGAAACGCTTTGTCTACATCCAAATGTCACTTTCTCGGTTCGAGAGTGAGATGTTGTATGAGCGCATCCGAAAAAAGTGACATTTAAGTGTAGACAAAACGTTCTCGAGTTTGTCATACTACACGTGCAGGTCAGAGGAGACTCCTTGCTTCTGACATTTATTATTATAAAAAAAATGAATATCTGATAATTTGCCACGGGCCTCAAACGGTACCTAATAACAGTCATGTTTTAATAATTATAAGTAAAGAGGGTTTGTTATAGTTTATATCGAAATCAGTTAATCGTTGATTGAATAATTATTTTCGTTGATTCACTATTTTTAAATAATTCTTTTGCGGCGACAACTTGCTTAGGTTGTGATTCTGTAAGCTCTTATTTTTAAATTTGGATTTGATTTTTTTGCAAGGGCATAGAAAACTTACTACTACTATTTTTGTACGCTTTGATATATACATGTTATTATTTCACGCAAAAAAACTTCTGAACGCATTTCGATGCCATTTGATATACGAATAATTCTAAGCCTGAATTAAAATAAAGGCTACGTTTTATCCCACTTAACTGTTCTCTAGGGATGGAGTAAAGTCACCCAGATTGCCAAAGGACGCATCTCAGAGTGCCAGGGATAAAGTGGATTTTTTAAGCATTTTTCATTAAAATATTTTTAAATATAGCATTGTGATGTCAAAATTGATCGAATATGATATAATTGATTGTTTTAAGGACAAAAATTGAGAGATACTTTTTTGTATTTGGACATAATTTCGTTTGAATAATTTTTATTGTGGTTTATTAAATGAATCGCCGAAATGTATTACGCGCGTAACTTCCGAACGACTGTATTAAATTGGCTGTTTTTTTTAAAGTGTTCCCTAATGTCAGATCAGGACAAGGTTTGTATTTAAGAAAATTTATAAAAAAATCCTCAGTCGCGAATGGAGAAATAAAATATGGCGGCACGAAGTACACCTTGTTATACATATAAACCTTCCTCTAAAATCACTTATATTGATGAAACGATTTCAGCGTACATACAGCAGAAAGACACCTTGTTTTATACTTCGTATAGACAATACATTAATAAAACAAAACTTATTCTGCATACGTTTTTAAGCCAGCCAGTAGAAAAAAACAAATCGTTCATTAATTATGTAATTTATCAGTGTTATAAAAACATTATCTTTTCGATTATTTGTTATGGGAGTTTAATTATACTCAGGCCAATCAATGAACTTGGCGTTATGATATTCGCATGTTGGCTTATCGCCAACATGAGTATGAATACTCGGATTTTTTTAGGCTGTTTACATCCAATAACTATTGCGGTGAACAAACGGCGGGGTAGCGGGGATTTTCTTATAATATTATTTTCATTATATCTATTTATGAAACTTTTATCGGGACATGCTGTGGTACTTAAATAATATGGTTACCATCATACTATAAAATTGATATCCGTGTCTTTATGATAAGCTTACCTTCTTAACTAATTGTTTTAACAGAAATAAATACCAAAAGAAATAATTACATTCATTGGCCTCCTAAGTTGCTCCACGATTATACAAAATGACAACACTGCGATACTGCGACGATTACTTACATAAAACGCAAATATAGTGGTCAAATATCAGAAGAAGCTCAGAAGCCTCAGATAATAAATTGGTCAACCGTCCTATGACTGGCCCTTGCAAGAGTTGCTTAACTTCCTCATCATAGACCAAACGCGTAAACCACTGCGCCATCGAGCTGCGAGGTTTTTTTTTTTATAAGCAATTAATAAAAAAAAATTGTTTTTGATTCTATTACGTAGCGCGTTACACCATCCCCTGTCCCTATCTATATCATTGACTAGACTGTGGACTGTTTCGTCTCATTTTGTCTTTATCCTTTATAATGCAACTTAAATTAATTTATGCTGATATATTTAATTACAGAATTCGACCACGTTTAAAGTAAACGATAATACTATCGCAACACTACGACCATATACTAAAATTTTGGCGCTATTTTATTCGGCGGCCATTTATTATAATATTTTCGTTCTTATTTCAAAAGACAGATGTGCCAAGACATACGTTTCGTGTTACGGACTCCTTGTAAATTAAATAAAACATATTGTTGTGTTGTCAGCAGTACAACTGGTACGTGAAATCGTTTGACCTAGTTACATGATGACGCGGATACTACGTCACGAACTAATTCTTTTACACACTAGTGTATACTCGTTCTTTCGCATTAATTTATTTGCGTTCACAAGTAGAGTCATATAATTTTCCCAATGGGACAGACACTAACTAACTTACAACTGGCTTTGTACTATGAAATAACGGTATTTAATAAATAAAACTATTTTGAACGAGTGTAGCGCGTTTATATTTGATTTCATGACTTTTTGGACCTTTAATAGGTTCAGTGTTCACTTAAGACTAGATGTTGATTGTCTTTTTCTAATTAATAAGTGTATGCAGCTAGCTACCTTCAAAACAATACTATTGCATACATTAACAATACAGATATGTCCTATATCTGTAAAGGGTCCGATGTAAAGGTTCCGAAACGTTATGGAATCAAATATAAACGCTACACCCATTCAAAATAGTTTTATTTAATGAGTAATGCGCGAGAAAATATAAGAAATTGATATATTAATAAGCTAAAATTCATATTTCTAAGGGTTTGGTCACAGCCATAACGTGATTTATAAAAAACACAAAGCTATCCTATTTTTTATATTTATTGTTTAATGGTAAGTATAAAAACGGGAGCCTATTACTAAGACTCCACTGTCCGTCTGTTTATCACCGGACTATATCTCATGAACCGTCTTAACTAGACAGTTGATACTTTCGCAGACGATGTATTTTTATCTCACGCCACTATAACAACAAATACTAAAAACAGAATAAAATAAATATTTAAGGGGGTCCCATTCAAAGAACATGTTTTTTTTTCTTAATTTGGATAATGGTACCGGACCTTCCGTGCGAGAGTCGAATGGGTGTTGTAATAATGTCCTTTTTAGGGGGAAAATGTAACTTTGTAGCCGAGAGAATTGTAGCACTTTTATAATAATCGAACGCTATTCTTTATCTGCTATCCCTAAATCTCTCTCTTTCTCTCTCTGACTATTTAAGTATGCCCGGCAAAGAGAGAGACTGTGACAAATTTGTGGCTTAATGCGCAGTTTTATGACCTTTATCTATACAAATGGACATCTATTGAACTATAAGCCAAAAGGTCGACAACACTGCACTGCAATTTCCGTGCAATTATATCGACATAACTGAATCGGGATTGCACACCTATAAAACTACGTCAGTTGGAAATAAAAGTATTCTAAATGATGTTCTGATTTCAAGTACCTATATAATAGGATAAAATAGCAAGAGAATGAATAGTAAAATAAATAAATTGTATAGTTTTTGATACCTTGTTTAAGATTTAAACATTTTAAATTTTGTATATAGAAATATAAGAAATAGCAATTTTGATTAAATTTATGGGTCTCAATAGTAATCTAGGAACTCATTCCAACAAATGACAGTGCACAAATCATAAAAGTTACAATTTAATGTTAAAATGTTTTAATTAATTAATTAACAAGATCGTGAACTAGGGAATGAAATTGAGAATCTCGGTAGGAGCGGCAAGATTTTAATAGCCGGCAAATGAAATAACACCTACTTATGACTAAAGTTTTTAAAGATTTTCAGTGCGAGCAAACCAACTATTTGGGCGTTACTCATACGTTTATCTAATTAAGAGTTACAATATCGCTATTGTTACATCGAGGTCATCTCCACAATTGAGTTAAAACCTTAAGTTAACATCCATATACGAATAGTTTTAAAATTAAGGAATTGTTAGCACCTAAAAGCCAATTAACGATGGTATGGTTTAATATAATTTTATCGTAGATTTTGTACTGAAGTTGAGTTTTTCTTATTATATTATTATAAAAAAATAATATCGTTTATTGCCAGATTTCGGTATACAAAGTAATTTTTATTTTATGATTTTATATTTGTAAAATAAACAATATATTTTTAATAAATTAACATAAACACAACAGTCAATCAAGGAAACCAAAAAGTATAAATCATAAATAATTTTTCATAATTTTTTAAATATCAGGTTTTTGTCCAGTTAGGTACTCCATTTACTCATAGTTTTTTCATCTATACAAATAAATAAAATTGGAGGGTCTGTTTGTAACATTAAAATAACCTCTTTTAACTAAATGCATATACCAAAATATCATTTTTTTATCTTTTTGTCTATCTGTTTATTCCGTCTAATCTCTGAAACGGCTGGACAAATTTGGACAAGTCTTTCACTGGATGATAGCTGAAGCATCTTAATACACCAGCTATATCCTTAGAGTAGCTAATATTTCATAAAAGTTCATTTATAAGTGCATCATAAAAGGATTTATAATGTTTGCTAACGGTACCTTCATAGATGGTGAATCAGTGAATATGATACTACCCGCTATGAAAACTATTGCAGAGTTTAGTCATCCCTCATTTTTGGTGGGTCACCATCACCATCAGTCCTTTTACGTCCGCACCACAGGGGCTTCTTATGCATGGTTAAGGAGTTTGGAACACTTTTCGGTAATCTTTCGAATACTCTAACTCTGTTTATTGTTATATTATGTTAGTGATTTTGACTTATTTAAAGTACGAGAATTTATTTGGTGTACTTATTAGTTTCAATGCTTTTCGAAAGTATATTAGTGTTCTGAGGTAATATTAATATCTAATAGAAATAATTTTGTAGTAATTTATTGATCAAATATATGTCGGCGGGTAGTCAGAAGATTTGGGAAGCTATTACGAAGCCCAAATAGATCGTCCATATCGGAGGACTATCTTTAAAATAACACTGCAGGCGTGTATACCAACGTGGATTTGTTCCATTTTATCACTTTTCATACGAAAATATAACGAGATGAGCGTGATGTCGTCGAATGTCTTTACTCCTCGGCAATCGGAAACAGAATGTGTGCCAAAATGGTGTTTTGTTAACGAACTGTCAAAGTCAGTGTCACCATTCTAATAAAATTAAAAGTATCGATGATCACGCTCTCTCTACAATCGAGTAATTAAGTAATCGAGAAACTAGCAATTAAAATAAAAGAAACTAAATCAAACGATCTTCGTAAAGATGATGCGACATATATAATATACGATTAAATGAATATTAAGATTAAATGATTATATAAAATAGATAAGTATTACTGGATTCATATTTTGAAACTTCTATATTTGATATATTTGAACTTTCTTTTAGTCACGCGCCATTATTTTGCTATTAATGATTAGGCAGTTAAACATAATGTAGATTCAAAGGAAAATTTAATATTACATATTGGATTCTACAAAATATTTCCTCCCTTTTTCCGGATAAAGATACACACCAAAGGCAGCCGATATTCAAATGGATTTTTTCCAATCACACATGATTACGAACTGATATCAACGGATCTGTAACAGTAGCGGACTAAAAGAGGGGCTGAGGGGGCGATCCGCCCTGGGTCTCCGGTCCTAGGGGGCCTCCAAATGTCAACATTGTAAATTTAAAAATGTGTGCGCGAGGGGGGTAGGCTATATCAAGATTTTGGGTCGGTTGGAAAAAAATTGTCGATCCGGGCCTATTGCCGCGCCACTGATCGGTGATTAGATTTGAAACGATTGCTTAATATATTGAAATATTGACGACGTACGGAAAACGGATATAATAGATTTGAACGCGAATGATTGTATTTATGTCAAAATTATAATATGTTTTCTTCACACTCTTTTTTGTAACAATTGTACAATACAGATAGGCTATTGACCCGAACGTGTATCAATCTTGTTGTCGACTCAAACAGTAGCAACTTGAGTTGGCCCACCATTGACCCTTAAATCATTCGCTGACCGTTGGATTGGTAGTTGCATAGCCAATCTTCAATTTCTGTCTCATCGGTCTGATAATGATATTCAAGAACGTTTGATAGAACAATCGTCCGCAAAATTTATCTTACTTGTTCGGTTTTGAATAGATCTCCTGCTTTTAGTAATATTATATCTTCACAAATAGGGATGATGACTAATTTTTGTTTGTTTGTTCGTCAGGTAGAGTGTTAAAAAATATTAAACACGTATTTTTTAATTTTTTTCGTAATCATAAAATTACGTCGTTACATTGAGTTAAAATTTCGCATGACGTCACGTCAGAGTACGTTTTCTACTCAACTGTGACGTAGCGAGCCCCCACTCCTCAACTTTAATGCCTGTTATCTATACTATTTCTTGTTAAATTGAAGTAAAAAAAAATACGTATCTAATATTTTTCTATTATCTGACTGACGGACTAAATAGAATTGCATTTTTTTTACCCAGTCATCATCCCTATTCTAATATAAAACACATCTGATTGAAACTGAATTGTAACTGTATGTTATTGAAAATTAAATTCCCAGAATTAAAGAATTCCTCTTTTCTTTATTCGCTGACTTGGACTCCTTAAAAATCCTTTTTTTTTCGTTGATGTGTAGGTACTTCAAAGTAAACGACAATATTTCAATTGCAAAAATTAATCTCTTTCATGTAATTCAGCTTGACAACCCTAGTTACATCGGTCAATCGACCATCGTACCGTATGTAGGCGAAGCGAATAGGGGTGTAAAGGGGTGAAAGGGGAAGAGGGGTAGATTGAATTTAGCCTAGCATCAAAGTGCATCGGATGCGCTTCACGTATCAGGTGTTTACTGAGCTGATATTTAACTAACATACAGGCTCGCAGCGCTAATAAATAGTTTTAAGACATCCATGGCAGAAAGGCTCACACGCCGGTGTCAAGGTGTCGCTATGTTTCAAGTACCGGATTCAATTTCCGGTCCGGTGAATATAGAAAATGAACTTTTCTATATTGTCTCGGATATGGATGATGAGTTAACTTCGTTGTCTCGGTAAACAGTCTATATTTTGGATAGCTCCATGGAGCAGTGGTTAGCTCATTTGACGGCTACCAGATGGGACACCAAAGATGTATTTTCGACCTTGGTTCAGAAGGCACGTACATATATCCCGGTTATATCTGCAGTTGTCATGCGTTTGGCCTTTTTTATTTCCATTGCTTCCAAAGGGAAAACTTATGCAACATTGGGGACAATAATAGGCCAATAATTATGAGTTTGTTTACTTTCGATGAATTATGTAGGTATTCATACTGTTTGTTATCTTTGTTTTGCCTCTCATCCGATTCCTGAAGTTTTAAACTTTGAATTTTTTTAAATTTCTTTTTAATATAATTTGTTTCCTTTCCATGCCACAGTTTTCTTTCAATAACTACGTATTAAGTTTCTCCTAACACATAAAATAACCTTTTAAGACGATTTCCTTTATATCACACAAATCAGTACACGTTAATAATTAATCTCAACGAATTGATTTATCCACATGTAATTTCTAATAATATACTCAAAATACTTTTGCTTTCAATAAGATATCATTTTCTCTTCAGCATAAATCCTCGTGATTGATACAGAGATCTTTTCGCATCATTAAGTGAAAGGATGTTACACATCACGATCAATTAATTCTACCCGCAACGAGAATCAACGGCGTCAAATTAGCCGGGCGTTGTTCATATTATATGCGTAGGCGCAACATTCGAGTGGGTATCTATTTCTGGTACGTTGACAACGGACGTTTTATCACTAACACGACGGCCGCCCTAAAAATACTAGAGCATCTCCCTTCTGATTCACAAATTCCTATCACATCAGAATGTCTATGAAATTTTGAATCGACTACAGAATTGCGTTTGGATTGTAACTTGATTTTGAATTGACTTAATTTTGAATATAAATTGAATTGCATCTGTATTATAACTAGACTAAGATCTAACTTGAGTCATAAGTGTTTCTTTAAAAAAATTAAGAATATACACTATCTAGGGAATAAACTCTATGGAATAAAAAATGCATTACAAATATTATAATCGAGGAATAGGATGACTCTACATATAAGTCTATAGAGATAATTGTAAAACGCAACCTTGCAAGATTTGATAGCCGACATTACAAATATTGTTAAAGTTTTCACAAATTTTCCTTATATAATATTGATAGTAAAAACTTTAATTATATTGATGGATAAATGGTAAAAGAGATTAAATGAATTAATTAGTAAATATTAGACATACATAACTTTATAAATGAAGACAAAAATAAATTGACTTTGTTCCCCAATTAGGGGTGATATTCTAAAAAAAAAATCAATACTTTTTATTTAATTGACCTCCAATGCAGCGACATATTTGTTAGACGTTGAATTTTTACAAAATACTATATCTATACTTATATCATATTAACGAAATTTCTTTTAGAAAATCTCAATTTTTTTTATATAATTTTCATATTTTAATAGTAGTAGACAAACTAGATATATTGATAAGAACATAGGTCATTGATCTCTGCATACAGTAAGTATATACAATAATAAGTAGCAATGTGTTAATCTCTGATGTTAGCAGGTAAAAAAGAGACAAAAATATGATAATATGTCTCACTGTAATGAATACAATATAATTTTTGTGTACTGAATACTAATTTTCCCTGTATTATCCAGATACCTATCAAAAGTGCGTGTCTTGTTATTTTTAGTTGCAAATACCGCTGCTATGCCAGATAATATAAAAATATGACAGTAATGAATTATTCACTGTGACATATCGAGAAGTTCATGTAATTTATAGAAAAACTTAATTTCATCTTCAAGACTCGAGAGATATAAAAAATCAATCATGAGTAGTTAACTCGGACTCAAGCGCAAAGGATTCCATTTTATTACATTTAGAATATTACATTTTGAAAACCATAGACTTCTTTTACTTTTTATAACATTTTATTACATTTAGAATATTACATTTTGAAAACCATAGACTTCTGATTGGATGTAATCTATTGATATAGAACTATTTTCTTTCATAATTTTAGGCCTAGGCCTATCCAATTTTAGGAGTTTTTTGATGCCATAGATTTCTTTTAAGTTTGCATATAATATATACATTGTGTTTATGATTCAAGATTGTTACTACGCAGTAAACGCTCTGAATACCAATTACAGCTGAATATAAAGATTACAATAGTAAAGTTGTAGTTTCGGAGAAAACCGGATACATCAATTGATCGAATAGATATCCAAGTGATTCTATCATAGTTTCGTTTTTTCTTTTTCAGTAGGTAGATAATGTTAATAGTTCTATTATTAGAGATAAATATCAAAATATCACTACAAAGTTTTATACTAAGTCGCTTTCTCTGTCCCTATATCGTAGGCTTAAATTTTTAAAACTACGCAACGGATTTTTTTAAATAGAAATGGTGATTGAAAAAGAAGGTTTTCATGTATAATATAATGTATAATGTACCACGCGGGCGAAGCCGCTGGCGAAAAGCTAGTTGATAATAAATCAATGACGAAAGTATTTATTCAGGTTCGATTTTTTGCTTAAAATTTAAAATGTATGTTGGTTCCACGACTGTGTTGGACTTTTTATTTGATTATAAATTAAAGCCGGCTCTGGTTTAATTATAAATACAAATTAATTTAATGCCTTTCTGCACAGGTACACTTTATCATCGGAACATGCCAAAAGGTTAAATATTATTTTGATTATTTTGTAAAAGACTAACGATTTGAATTCATAAATAATCTAACTTGCATGAGAAATAGTGTGTTTTTCTCTGTTACTAATTAATACATTTCAAATAGCATATTTTGAAAATAGAAGCATTTTTTTATCTTTTCTAAATATGAAAACGTTGACTTTTTACCGATTGAAATTTTAAGTTCGGCCCTTAGTATTTAACCATAGTTCTATTCAAATTCAAAGTTATTATTAGACATTTAAGAGGTAAGCACATAATTTTAAAAATGGCGTAATCGGCCTTTCACCAAAACCTTAGTAATTGGGATGATGACTAATTATTGTTTGGTTTAATTGAGATATTCCCTTTAAGTAGATAATTGATGAATATTAAACACGTATTTTTCCTATTTTTGCGTAATGAATAATTTACGGCGGCGATACAGTGAGTTGAAATGTCGCATGACGTCACACTTTTGTACATTTTCTACGTAGTACAAGCCCCCGCTCCTCAACTTTAATGCCTATTTCATATTAAAGCAAATATACGTATCTAATATTTATCTATTATCTGACTGACATGGAATTTTCTTTAATCTCATTGTACAGGTCTTTATAAACATTCTTACTTTGCCAAGCTTCTGCCTACATTATTGTGGTAGGATAGGTATTTGCTCATCGAAATACCCATGTTCATAAAAGCCATATCTGTGGCTCAAAGGTTGAGGCTCCTTCCACATAAATTGATGTGTTTTTAGAATCATTTCAACTAAATATATCGCCGTAAATTATTGTTTACACAAAAAATATATAATATACGTGTATAATATTATACAGTAATAAAAAAAAATATTCATCAGCATAAAAAAAAACTACATTGACCCGACCGGGAATCAAACCCGGGATCTTAGAGATGGCGAAACCTTAAAATAGCGTGCGAACCACACGGCCTCTAAGGCAGTTAATTTAAGATAATAAATGAGCACATTTATAACAATAACTAATGAAAAATATGTAAAGCCGATGTTGCTATTCAATAATATAGGTGACGTCATTTGCCTGCGTAAGAATAGGTGTCTGGATGTCAGAATTGCGTTCCGTCCGTCATCGGTTCGACGTATGAAGACGGAAGTTCTTGCGCAGTGACGTCACCCGATGTTTTTTGTCAATATTTTAGCTGTATTACACTATAATAGTAGAATGTTAAGATTTATGCGAAATTCGAATGTAAGCGTCACGCTGACTTTAAAATTGATTGTGGAATGCGTTGCAACGTATTTTTTGTTGGCATAGGAAAATAAGAACTTTGGTCTTTAAACGGAGAAACTATATTATACGCGGCTGACTACGATTTACGCTAGCGAAGTCGCGGGAAAGCAGCTAGTAAACATTTTTTTAATTAGGAGTCGCCATAATAAACATATTTAAATAAAAAGTTACATTAAATACAGTAGGTAAATAAAATATTCGTGATGCAGTTCCAGTAACGAACTTATTAAACATACAACATTTGAATTGCTTAGCTCTTATACTTTTGGTTTTATTGATATCTAAAGACCCCGATTTCGATACTTATAAACTGATCATCAAATCCTACAGGGTAAAAAGTCGTAAAAAGTTAAAATTTTGTGTACAAGATAGTATTAGTTTACAGACAGCAGAAAAAATCCAAAACTGGAAACTCCCTCATCCCTAACTAGAGGGAGAAGCTTTGTATGATTTTTTTTCCAAATTATAATGCTATAGGTCTGACAATTGATATTATGAACTTGTTATAAATAATAAAGGCGTGTTTCAGGATAAATCGCAAATCACCCCCCATTCTTTAAATTAAGGGATTAAAGTTTGTATGGGTATTCACATAGAAACTGAGCTTTTGATAACACTAGATATATTAAATCTTCGAGATATGATCCCAATAACAAACTTGTTAAACATTTACAGTGCTTTTAATAAACAAGGTTTAGCGTCGGAGTAAATTTACGCTAAAATTGCAATTTTAGTATCAGTCCAAATTCATGTTATCCAGAGAATAAGCAAACCTACTAGCTTCTAGGAGTAAATATTTCTCCGGTAGAACCTCGTACTACGTTAACCTTTGCTGAGTCTCTGTTTAATAATATGATTTTTCTCTAATACTAAGTGCAGTCTCATCGTAAATTTACGTTTTTTAGTATTTTTCGCAAATCACTCCCATTCTTTAAATAAGTGGATGGATGTCTGTATTGGTATTCACATAGGTAGTAACTTCATTAAATGTTATTACGATCATAATTGTATAGGTATAGGTATTTCTTTTTAAAACCAATTAAGTGTTAGAAGGTTTATAATCCATACTTAGCTGTTACTACTCATTATATTTTATTTACTAATATTATATACGCGAAACATTGTTTGTTCGTTTTCCTTTTATGCCGGAATGAATTACTAGGTAATATTTATTATTTGAATATGGTGTGGAAGCTGTAGTGTGATATAGGCTACTTTTTACAGCAAAAAAAACAACTACACGGATATATACGTTCCATCACAATATGCAAAATGTCCACAATACTAATATAGTGACTTGTATATATTGATCAGGTATGGATATTGGTCTCGCTGTTTGTTTATGTTATACTCAAATATTATTATATTAACTAGCTGTTTTCTATGAATACACCCGCTTATGTTATAACATGTGTCACCTGTGTATGACGTAGCTTGTGCGTGGAAGAATTTTAAAAATCTTTCCAGTATTTTCTATCGTCGCATAAGCGTAAGTTTATTACTGTTACATGTACAACAGTGGTTTTTGTAATAACGAAACGGCCAAGCATACATATTTTGAGTAAAGTGTAAAGTTAGTCTTTGTAAACTTATAGTGTGTAGAGTTCGAAGCTTGGCTCTACATTAGATCTGAAAACTTTTTAATGGTGTGAGCGATATGGTCTCATCATGGCAACATTTCACATGATAATATTTTTGGTGGGATTAAGATTTTCCTTACATACGAAGCCTATGATATGCGAAAAGCTTTAGGTACCAACTTTTTTATTAGCATGCTAGGTACAAAGGATTAAAACAAAAGAACGTCGATTAAAAAAAGTAACAAACAAAAGGTTCGATATTTGAAAGCTCACGCATCACAAGTAGGTCGGGCGCGCGTCACGCGGTTGACGTCACGCGGCGTGACGTCAGTGCCCCTCCTCCAGGCACGCCTGCCGGGTCGCGCCGTACGGCTAGGAAGGACCTCTCACGAGACATAATATCGATCTACAAAATATTTTTAAATAAATATTCGCTGCCCTAAAAAAGGATACTTCAAAACTTCATCAGAAATATGAGAAACGCATGGCATTTGGTTCAAAACTGCATTGAATTTGAATTGTAAGTATGTAGGTAATTTTCAAATAGTTTTTAGGAATATATCTCCAGATACTCTTATGATACTATTGTTTTATTATCGATGATAGCACTGCTTAAAACATGTTCCACGTTAAGACGGTTTTAGTATTATATAAATATTTGGTCTTTATTATTAGATTATTTGTTTTCCCCCCCACAACAATACTGATTTGACACTAAGCTTTGATACAAAGTTACAAAGTTTTTCGAGAATTATTATAAGTACATTCAACAGGCCATCGACTTTCACAAATCTGTCATATTTTTCACTTAAAGGTTCAAAATCAATTACGATTATTTGACATTGGGCTTTGTGTACATTTATTAATATATAATGAACATACAGACTAATAGGAAATAATATTAATTGCGTGGTGCTAGTACGGGTGTAGGTATAATTATCTATACATATTATAAAACAAAGTCGTTTCCCACTGTCTGTACGCTAAGATCTTTTTACTATACAACAAACTTTAATGCCTTTTCATCAGTACCTATACAGAGTGATTGAAGAAGAAGGTGTTTAAATGTTACAATACAGAACCACGCGAGCTTAACTGGCTGAAAGCCAATGAGCAAAGTATATATATATGGAACTGAAAGCTATTAACTATAGATATAGATCTATAAACTCACGCCTGTTTTTCAGAGGGGTGACATAGACAATTGATCTCCGCTCGCCACGGTTGTGACACACCTCTTTCATTTCAATATTCGTCATATGCTGTGTACATACCCATTGGCTTCATGTACTCTCCACATGAAAGAACTATAACATTAGGATCGGGATGTTACTCACAAATGAAAATACAGACTATTGCTATGTTTTCGGAAAATATAAATCGTTTTCATTTTCCCACTGCAGGGGCTCAGGCTTTCCTTATGGTTGGTTAAGGAGGTGGCCATGACTCTCCGACGTGCTAGCCTAATGTGAATTGAAGAATATAACGACTGCAAATGCAGCCGAGAATGGCTTAACCCATTACCGCCCCCCGTACACGCTTGTGTACACTCATTTGTAATTTTTTTTCGTCTGTATTGTCTATGATTTACCGGTACATAACTTACCAAGTGATAAAGAAAGAATTGATTATATTTTAAAATTACAAACAAATGAGTTTTTCATTATTTTACAGTATGGATAGAATAATTAATTAGTATTCTAACTTACATAACTATGTTTTCAACAACTTAAATCAATCGTATAGTATTTATAAACTATACACAAGCGTATATAATGGGCGGATCTACACTATTTTTGTGATTGCTTTGCAGCTGATACAAAGTATCGAAAACGGCGAAGAGACACTTATTCTCTGGCCATAACAACTATTCCGGTCGTGATAAAGCTATTGAAGCCATAATGGAAGAGAAAAGCGATCACCATGAGTTTGATATGGTGTTATTGCCCCCAGAACCGGCTGTTTTAACGGAGGAAGAAGAAGGAAACGATGACGATCTTACTTTGTCAACACTTGCAAGGGACGTACCAGGTACTATCGAGGTAGCTGTACGCCAACCAGCTAACGATATATCGGACAGTGATATTGATAGTGACGATTAGCCCTTTGCCAACTATACTATCCCTCCAAAGTTTGGATAGATAGATTAATGATTTATTTCTGGCTAAAATATACACACATAATTCATTTCATTCAACAGAAAAATAAATAATTAAGTATGTAGATGAGACAAATGAACATTAGAAAAAAAATGTGTGTGTGCTTCACAGCAGCACACAATGGTCCCAGCTCAGCGTCAACTATTCACGCGCCTGCACTTCGAGCAAATCGCTGATTTTCAGCTGCGACCAAGAGTACTAAAACTAACCAGGATTAAATTTCAATGGAAATTGGTTAAACTATCCTACAGATTATACTTTATAGATAAAAAATAAATAATATAAATAGAAAAGTATAAAATTCATTTGTAAATATTTTTTGAATAATAGTGACTATAGTCGTTATAAAAATCAAATCAAATTATTATATTATTAAAATCAAGTTAAATTGTTCAATTCGTTATTATCATTAATAAATAATAAATTTCAATCAGATATGCATATTGAACGACAATGAATAAGTTAAATAACAAAAAATCACGTTCCCGCTACCTATCAGAGTGTTGGAACACCTAATTTTGTTTATCTAGCAGATGTGACTTTAATATTTTTTTAAAACAATATTTATTTTTCAACAACCTTAGTGGCGGTGGGATATTATTACAACATTTACTTACGTGATAGCGGAAACTGCCAGTAAATGCCACAGTTCGGTGTTGGTGAACTATGAGAGGTGCTCGAATTGATCTCGGTGCGTAATCATGAGATCTATTTGAGGTACAAAAATTCAATTTCGAGAAGAGGTAATCGGGGCTTTTAAATTTTGTTATATCGAATAAAAGCGATGCCAGATGTAAATGTCGATGTGATTCCATATTCAATATTGATTCATTATTAAGAAGTGGAGAAATATGAGAATGTGGTGGTACGTTAAAAGAAAACCTAAAACAGGTATTTTGAACTCGCTGTATCAGTCTTTGAGATTTATAAAGGAAACGTGGTCCATAAACAAGATCTACATTGTTAAGTCTGGACAGAACTAACGCCTCAACAATATTAATACGAGCATTCCGACATAGTAGATCACGTATCTTATACAGGACCTTCAGAAACATTGTTTGAGCAACAATAACTTTACATGGCCTTCAAAACGCAGCTCGCTATCAAAGTGAACACCCAAATTTTTTGCACTGTCCACACGTTCGATTATATGCCGACGTATTGTAATATGAGGAGATTTGTTAATGATCTTCTTTATTTGGGATTTAGAGGCTATGACCATATATTAAGACTTATTCCGGTTAAGCATAAGGCCGTTTTCAGTACACCAATGAGCTATCTCCTCCAAATCCTTATTCAAATACCGAAGTGCGCCATTCTATACATTCGCCAGATATGTACAATTGAATGTCGAAGATTATAAAAAAAGAGGCCCAAAAATGGGGCGTTCCTCAAGGCTTTGAGGGACGCCCTGAATCACTAAGATAGGCGAAGAGGCGATTTCAGTTCCATCCGTCGTAAAAGCTTGACCGATTGGTATCTATCAGCCAAGTAACCACCTGACCGCATGTCGTCCAGCCCATAGTAAAATAGTTTTGAAAGCATGAGACATATATTTACACAGTCAAAAGCCCGAGAAAGGTCAAGACTCTAATCTACCCATGTGGAGAAAAATACTATATATATACAGTACGGCCTATGAAACCATTGATGTTGTTCATAAAAGACGAGAACTATTATAGAGGCATTGCAAAATATTTGATGATAATATTATAAACTTGATTACACAGAACATGACTTTGATTCCAATAATGTGTAACTGAATAAATTTATAGGAATTCTACTGTTATCTGGGTATCATGAATTGCCTAATGCGCGTGCTAATTGGACTTTGGATGAAGGTCTCGGTATTCCATTTATAACAAATAGCATATCACGCAACAGATTGTTAGAAATCAAGCGAAATCTACACCTCATTGATAATTCTCAAGCCGCAGCATCAGGCCGTGGGACCGTGGGAGAGCCACGCTTCGGCATGAATGGGCCGGCTCGACCGGAGTGATACCACGGCCTCACAGAAAACCGACATGAAGCACCGCTTGCGTTGTGTTTCGTCGTGTGAGTGAGGGTACCGGAGGCCCAACCCCTCCCTATTCCCTTCCCTCTACCCCTCAACCCTTCCCTCAAAGGCCGGCAGCGCGCTTGTAGCCCCTCTGGTGTTGCAGGTGTCCATGGGCGACGGTAATCACTTACCATCAGGTGATCCGTCTGCTCGTCTGTCCCCTATACCATAAAAAAAGGCAATGATAAGATGTTCAAGATAAGAAACTTGTGCGATCTCATACAAAGAAATTCTTGTGGTAATTTTTACCGGATATGGCTATATCCATTGCTTGGCGACTTCATATTTTACTCGGTAAGTCTGAGGACACAGGACCAATTAACATTTAGAAGACCGGTCACACGAATTAACCTCAAAACGTCAAAGCCAAAAAGCCGCCAGAAATCGTATTAGTAAGAACAAATAATGGGCAAAACAGACAGATCAAAATACTTGACGAATTGAACTGAATTTTGGCAGACTATTATAACATAGAAGTTTTCTAAGAAACGATTTGACATTCAACTCTCTAAATTAGTTTAATAAGGATTCGAAAATTCATATCTATGCAGACAGGTGAAAAGCCTATCCATGTTAATATAATAAAAAGAAAAGATTTGATTGTTCATTTGTACTGATTAGTCTTCTAAACTACTGGACTGATTTACAAAGTCTTTCACTTACGTGAAACTACATCATACGCGGATAACATAAGCTATAATTTCGTGTAAAACTGACAAGCAATTTTGCACTACGCAATAGATGGCTTCGATGCTTGAAAACGATTTTCATGAAAAAAACCAAAGAACATTTGTTAAATTTGTACAAACACACCGCACCGACCACCAGCGAACAATCTCATTACTTACGACTGGCTTGTGTACCAAGCGGTGCTTACGTAAGGGAAAGTAAACAATTATGTTTATTTAGTACTTTGTTTTTTATTGATAGGGATATTGTGTTACGTAAAAGAATAGCCGCGGGTTTTTTACCCACCATAAAATCGAATTATATTCCATTTTTAGACCATTTTAAAGAAAATAATATAAGTTAGTAAATGTAGCTTTTTGAAGCTCGATATTTTGAACCCGGGACCTCAGAGATGGCGATGCCTTGAAACCGGCGTGCAAACCACTTGCCCACGGAATATGTTGATAAAATTAATTCAGCTTAACCATAATTTCATAAATAGTGGAATTTTAGTCATAGTTTTTTCTGTAAACTTGTAAATACTCTTTGGTTTTTGTGTATTAGGTACTCTTTTATTATATTTAATTTATAAATTAATATATTATAACTCGGCATATTAATCGATTAACCTAATAATTATCTGTATTTGTTATTTTTAATATTGCAATTGAAAGCGACTTCATAATCTAATGAAAGCATTTAAAATATCTATCTTATTAAATTCATATTCAACTGAAATTAATATTCTGTACATATATTTCTTATTAGCCAGTGGTCTTATCAGAAACATATAATTTTTAAACTAAACGAACTGTATAGTAACAGAAGATTTTGCAAATACTGATCTGCTACGACGTAGACTGTGCTACAAATTCTACTTCTTGCGTAGCTACATCAGTCGTAGTGATAACCTTTTGAAGCCTGATCTTACTAGCAGATAAAGCTTGTACCATAGACCTCACCAAAATTGTTTTTATAGTTTTAGGTTTGTTATAGTTTAGATGTGCTTTTTGGTCCAATGGTTAGCGCGTTCAGCAAATTTAACAAAGGCCATTCATAGCCCCCACCACAGAAATATATTTTTAATATGTGGTGCTCAGCTAAAAGGAATAAGCACATTCGTATCGTTATATAACTGTGAAACAATACCCGGCACGGAAAACTAAAATTCAGTAACAAAAATAAATTATGAAGTTAAGTAACAACTACAAGTATTTTGTCCATTTCCATGAATAGAGGCATGGTATGTTAAATCAAAATTAAAATTTTTAATAATTGATTATTATTATTCAATTACGTATTCACAATGCTATACTGAAAAATGGTCCCTGGCACCCTAAGAACCCATGACCTTTTGCATTTCGAGCAACTACTCTAACCACTGAGCTACCCAGGACCTAACCAAACCAACTAATCTTTCAAACACTTGTTACCTTTTCGCTACTACAGAACGTATTCTCATCAATGTTCAGGCAATCCACCCAAACAGCCGAAAGAAATATTTTTACAAATATTTAAACTTTCAATAAAGATAAAAATTCTAATTTTTATATTTGACCAATTGTTTGATCAGGGACCAAGTGGACTCTCTAAGCATTTGTCATTTATAATATAATGGAATTTTTAAACAGTCATTTTAGTTTACCAAAGAATCATGTCCGATTTTAACTTAAAATTTACTAACGCATCTAATGATGGGATGTATCTCAAAAAAAATTATGGCTTTGGTATACTAACCCAATGTGATTCGGACTCATTGACGGTTTGCTACGTTTCGTTTCTTCTACATAAAAATTTTATTTCGTCATAAAGTAAAAAGTATACATTAACCATTACATTGACATTTATTACCATATTTTTAAGATAATAATTGTGTAATATAGTGATAAAGAATGTATGTCAACATAGATATTTAAAATAAATTATTATTATATGTACGAGTCAAACTATAAATAACTCTGATTTTAACGCATTAATTTTTAAAGTAGCTTCACAATTATTTCGGGTTATGACAGCTGTTATAACCTCAAAGCATTATTTACAAATAAAAAATCTCAAATATCGTCTGCTCGAACGACAACGATATCGTTACGTCATGTGACACGATAGAACTAGCAGCTTGCTAAAATTTTATAAAAGTATCCGTGAGATTTCCAAAGTGTAATAGAATATTCGAGATAATATCGGCAGCAGTGAACAAGTTAATATTGCTTTACATTTTTTATTTACGGTGAAAAACTGTGTCGTCACCCTAAATTGGTACGACAATTTGTCGTGACTGTATTAAACTACCAGACCGACAATGTCGTGTAGTTACAGTCCAATGTGAATACGCTCATTGACTCATTGCCAGGGGCAAGGATTTTGTCTCGTATTCTCTTTTATCTTAAAGTTCGACTTTAAAGATTTATTAATGTAGTGTAGATCTACTTGTTGTACCCGCAGGTCGCCGTCGTACCGCGCACGCTTGGACCCTGCGCCTGCACAACCATCGCCTGCTCCTGACCGGCAGCCATCACTGAAAGACAAGAAGCCGCAGCTCAAAGGGCCCACCCGCTCCGTGGGACCTAGTGTCTCTGGTTAGTATACGTACAGCGTTTTTAATTCAAATAGCTTTCCGCTAGTATATATGCAATATATGTAAAAGGCAAACCTGACTGACTTATAAATTAACGAACAGCCGAAAGTTGTTATAGGGGTTCCTTTCTTGATGTAAGTGAGCACTAAGAGAGGATTTTTAGATATCCACTGGTGAATTAGGGGGATAAAATTAATATAGAATTTTCTCAATTCTGATGACTGCGAAGTACGAAAATAGGTAGGTACAGGACCACGCGGGCGCAGCCGCTCGCGGAAAGCTAATTATAAATATAAACCTTCCACTCAAATCAGTCTATATATTAAAGAAACCACATTTTCAACCGTTGTGTAAACAGATTTTTTATCAAAACAAGAAAGAAATCTCTTCGTGTACACGGAAGTAAACCGATTAAGCGATATCTTCAAAGTTAAAAACTTCAAAGGGAAATTTACTTCAGCTTGTTGATGAAAGTGACACTTGACACTTGCCGAGGTAGGTACTATACATTATTTTTCTTTTGACCTTTTCATGTATAATAAGTACCTATGACGAACCTTTGAATATTATTCTCCCTTTCTGCGCAAATTACGCATGCGCTAGTACCGCGAGATAGATGTTTACCTTGACCTTATCTTATCTCTCTTCTAATGCAACGTCGCCAGAATGTCCTCTACTAGGTATTTGAGCATCTTTTAAGTTTTTATTTACGACCTCCATATATGTGAGTTGGGGTCTCCCGCGTTGTCTGGATTGTTTATTAACGTATCTCCTCATCATGAAAGATGAGGAGATAAGACAAAAAGATGTCCCAGAAAAATAGCGTCGGTATAAAAATTGACAGAAATATGCTTCGTTGGTTCGGACGTGAAAACAATGCCGGATGAAATAATGACCAAACTGAAATACGACGCGAAACTGGAAGTAGATGAATGTAGATGAATAACGCGAGTTGTAGACCGCTGAAGCACACACGATTACCCACCTTTCACTATCAAATCAATCGCTATTATGGACCTTCTATCCAAAAAACCGGCGAGCATATATATAAAAAGAGTAATGAAAGAGGTGGAGGCGAAAGATGTATGAAAGGATCGTAATGAAAGAGATGGAGGCGAAAGATGTATGAAAGGCACGCGGTTTTCTGTGTCTACCCCGCAAGGGATACGTTGCGATAGAGAAATTTATCTTTCTCTTCATGTGGTCGTTTGGTCATCGCATGATGAGACCGTGCTATTTGAGGCGATTCTCTACTAGCTTGTCTGGTATCGGCCTCACCTTTTAGAACTACCACGTATGTACTTATTCTGGAACCGAAATAAATTGTTCACAGAGCTCTGTGGGCAACTTGTCATCATGCGGTTTCCATATTCTGTAACTTAATAATAAATCACTAATCCTTAGCCAGTAGCAATGTTTTTTTTTACTTTAGATGAAATCACTAATTGAAGTTCATTTTTATGGTTACTAATGTTTATGGAATACGAAACAACAATTTATCGATACCAAGATCAAGTGTCGCAATGGAGTTCAGCGGATATCGTCGATATTGACATTTCAAAATTGCGAACCATTGATAGAAATACGAATATGTAATTTTTGTAAAACACATTGGAGTTGCTCACTGTTATTGTGATTACGACTTTAAGTTGTCAGTTAAGTTAGCTAATAGACCTACTGACCATCCTCATTTCAGAGGATGTGAAATTTATCCTCTTGTAGTTTTTGAGGGGTTAGGTTTCCATATTTTTTGGATTTAGCTAATACGATATTATCTGATATAATTTTAATTGTAATTTTCAGATTCCATCTCCTTATCGTCGCCTGTAACATGCGCGTCCCCCCGCGAGGATGTGGAAGGTCCACCAATGCCTGGCAGCGTCAGCTCGCTGCCCGAGGAGCACAAGTCATGCCTCCTGGGTAGACTACCAGGGCTTAGAGTCAGGAGGAAACGGGCGATGCTAATATACGTCTGTGCTGCGGACTCACAAGGTAAAATCAATGAAACTTTACTACTTCGATTAAAATAGGATATACTCCGTAATGTCTGGTAAATAAACATTGCAGTTATATGCAAAATGGGCGACGCATTTTCTTTGTTTAATAAATCGTTTTGTGTGCTCGTACGATCGTAGCGATGCTTTAAGAGAGAGTATAGTCAATAGCAAATCAGTTCCTACAAAAATCTCAAACTCCATTTGATAGTGAGATAGATTTATTAAGTTACAGACATGAGACACACTACATAGCTACATAAAATTACAAAAAAAAAAGAAAAAATACAAAGTACATACTAGGAAAATTTACATGTTATGGTGAACATTTCGAAACTCAACTGTCGGCCGCCATATTGCATGCTAGTGCTAGTGCTCTTTGAATTCTGTTAAAATCATATCCCTGAAGACTTTCCGTGGATCACAAACATTGTCAGATCTTACCGCCGGTGCATCGTAAATCATCGAAGGTTTCTATGGATTCGTATTAGCGTTTCGAAAATAGACGAAATTTCGGAGAAACAAAAGTAGGCCCTCTAAATCAAATCTAAATCATTTATTCAGTCTAGGTTTACACATAGCACTTGTGAAAGTCGAAAACTACGCCAAACTACGGCAACCGTGCTAACACTATCGTGCAACCGTGTTATTGGAAATGTTCTGTGATCCAGACTGCTGTGCTGAGAAGGGAGCGTTGCAGTGTGGCGCGGCGGCGAGACTGCGTGCACGTGCGCGTGGGCGTGGCTGGCGCGTACACGTAGCCGATTTACATTGGAGATCACCACTAGAACAACAGAGGGACCATAGATTCCCGGTGCTCTGTATAGCTGAATTAGCACGTAAGTTAGCACAAGGGGTCATCTGTAGAGATGGAATGCGTGCTACACGAAAAAAAATACAAAAGTTTTCATAAAACGAAAAATATACAACTGATAATTTAATTAAACATTGAGATAAAAGTAAATTTAGATTAGTTTGGAATGATATTATGTACTAATGAATAACAGAATTAGTTTGGCTATTCAAAGAGGAAACGCTCGCAGCCTTCTGGTTACCTTACCTGTTGACATAGATCTGGAAGACATTTTTTATTGAATATAGTTTAGACATAGCCTAGATAAGTAGTTTTAATTTATTTTAATTATCGATTTAATGTGTGTATAGATTTTAAAACTATTTATATAACTGAGCTCGCATGGTGCCGCATAATAGCCCGTTATTTCTATGTTTATCTTCAGGAGGACGAGACAGCCTCCACCCCGACAGCAGGGTAGTGAACTGCTGATAAACAGAATTCAACAAAACGTCCGTATCAAATACTTAATGTTTTGTATTCCAGGTCAGTCTGAGTTAGGCGCGGTGGTGCCGGTTCTATTCCTGAACTCTGGTCTGGGTACACCTCTGCTGCCTCACACGCTAGAGTGCGCAGACTTCAAGGCAGCGCTGGACGCAGCCGAAGATGAAAGTGATAAGGCGCTACTCAACAAATGGTAAGCATTTCTACTTATATTTGTACTCATTTATTCATCCTTTGACAATACATTGCACTTATATACATCAGTTAACAAGTGATTTCATAGACTAATTACCTAGTTAATTAATTAATAGAAAACAAAAATCTGCTTATTTATTTGTAATGAAAAATGTATAAAATTAAAAATTTTACTTTAATAACTTTCCGATAGCGCCTTCGCCCGTGTGCTCCTATATTATACATATAAACCTTCTGCCCGAATCACTCAGTATATTGACGGAATTTGCATTAAAAACCGTTGTGTTGTTTCAAAAATCTCTGTGTACAAACAGAGAAAAGCGACTTTGATTTATACTATTTATAGGTTAGTACCAAATTAAAAAAGGTTGCTCCCGTTGCTTCTTCTTTATAAGACATCTTTCCTAACTCGACTAAATTAAGCCTGTTTTGCATATAGAACAGCGGCAGCTCAATGTAACTTGGCTCCCTAGGCAAAACCGTTGAATGACGCCCATAAAAAATCACAACAAATAATAGACTAATATAGATGCACCGATTAAAGAGTGTAATTTTGCCAATGACAAAAAAGTCTTTAGGTATGCTGCCCTGCGATTCTGTAAAAATCCGAACCCTGATTTGAAAATGTTGTACTTTTGAATATCAAGGACATGGTGAGACAAAGAACAAAAGTCAAATTTTAAGGTATTGCATTTGAAAATGTCACCCCAAAACATTTTTGAATACCATAAAATTTAATTAGAATAAAAATTACTCTAAATAACTAATCTAAATAACTGCTCATACTTTAATATAAAAAAATAGAACCGACTTCAAAATTTCAAAACTGACAAATAATATTATATTAAAGGTGACTTTTTTATTCGAGAAACTGCTATTGAAGTCTTGCGGCGGTTTTCTGCGAGTTATTAAATAATTAAATGACATATGGAAACCGCGATAACTCGACTTGCAATCCGAGAATTCATATCAGAATTCTTCTTTATTTAGACTTACTTGGTCCAAAATCAAAATTTGATTTGAAATTAGTGAATTTTTAATAATAACGTATGTTACAGGTACAGTTTGGACGCGAGCACTACTCCACCATGCTACCGGCTGGTGCGAGGTGCTCCGGCCCGCTGGCGGCGGGAAATGGCGAAGACCCTGAACGTTCTGGTGCGGACGCTGCCGCAGGAAGCATGCGACGCATACCTCACTACTGTCGTCGAACAGGTGAACACTTTCAAGGTTTACCCATACCTATAGCCATACCCATACCGATACCCATACATAAAGCGATACCCGTACTATTGTCGGCTTGATCAATATCTATCTTTATAATAAGTCCCATTAGTGTGCAACGACTGAAAAATGCTCTAAAATCA
The DNA here is from genome assembly GCA_918026875.4 of Diatraea saccharalis. Taxonomy (NCBI): domain Eukaryota; kingdom Metazoa; phylum Arthropoda; class Insecta; order Lepidoptera; family Crambidae; genus Diatraea; species Diatraea saccharalis. The sequence goes on from OU893336.1 coordinate 9,331,541, forward strand.
CCCATTACGCTTTCTATCTGGCTGATCGCCCAGTTATTCATGCAGTTGGTTATGTTGTACCTAAATGTAGGTAAATAAACAATTGTCATCTAGGTATCTATAATAAAATCACCGTTCCACGAATCACGCTGGATGCTTCTAGTGACGAACCAGTGAGACTAACCAACGGTATAAGAACCGCTGATCTAAAGGTGTTCTTACTATGTGTAGGAAGTCCAACACACGGTCCTGCTGAGCGTGGAGGCGGCGCGGCGCTGCGTGTGGGTGTGGCGCGCCGGCACCGCCCCAGAGCCTGAGCCCAACGATCGCCCGCATCACCACGAGCTGCAGCGACGGCTCAATAACCTACAGAAGGACCTCAAGGTATAATAAACGTTACTCGCCAACCTGCAAAAGGATCACAAGGTATACTAGACCATGTTCGTCAAACTGCAGAATGATCTCAAGGTATACTAGACCATGCTCGCCAACCTGCCGGAGGATCTCAAGGAATACTATACACCACTAGCCAACATGCTAAAAGACCCCAAGGAATACTAGATCACGCTTATTAAGTTGCAAAGGACCTCAAGATATAGTAGACCATGCTCGCCAACGTGCAGAACGACCTCAATATACACTAGACCATACTCGCTACCTGAAGAAGGATCTTAAGTTATACTAGACCATTCTCGTCAAACTGCAGAAGAACCTCAGGGAATACTTGACCATACTTCCCAACGTGAAGAATGACCTCAAGGTATAAAAAAAAACCATGCTCTCCAACCTGCAGAAAGACCTCAAGGTATACTAGACCATGCTGACCAACCTGCAGAAGGACCATCATCATCAGCCCTTTTACGTTCCCACTGCAGAGGCTCAGGCCTTCCTTATAGCTGATTAAGGAGGATGAGCCATGACCCTCCGTGGATTGGAGAGTATTAACGATTGCAAGTGCAGCCGGAATCTAGGGCTTAACGTGCCTTCCGTAGCATGGAGTAGCTCGAGAAAATTTTTTTTTTTGGTCACCCATCCCATGACCGACTTTTGCGATAGTTTGGGGGGGCACGGCGCTTATCCACTACGGCACCAAGCTACTGTAGCTAGCAGAAGGATCGTAAGGTATACTAAACCGTACTCGCCAACCTGCAAAAGTACCTCAAAGTAAACTAGACCAAGCTCGTCTCCAGTGGAACTAGGATATTTATTTAGCAACTTTCATACCAGTTACGAGCTGCAAAATCTAATGATTATTTACTAAATGCGACGGAGGAAAAAACAAGTAATAATTGAAAGTAGATAGTAAGGACCTCTTTTGCCGCTTGTACACATGCATTTAACTGCCGGTGCCACACATATATTTTGCAGATCCTAAGTAAAAAACAGTGAATATCGCTGTTTCAACGCTGTAATATTTGTTTCCACAGCAACACTTGAGTGAGCGTAATATAATTCGCGCGAGCATTCGCGGTCGCAGCGCGCCGGGCGGGGAGGACGAGTACAGGGAGGGCGTCCGCGTGGCGCTCGCCGAGCGACTCGATGCGTTACTGGACTCCCTGATCGCTGAAAACGAAGCACCGGCCGGGTGTAATGGCATACCCACCAGGTATAATGTCAAAGGGTCATGTCCACTTTCCATACATCGATTGACCTGTCACATGTATTTGTTTAAGTTAAACTATTAGGGACAATTTAAATAGGGTATTTGACAATTTTAAAAATAAGTTGTGTGTTGTGAATATAATATACATATCAGAATACGCATCGGAATATAATAGTAAACACTAAAGGAACAGTTGCCAAAACAGCTGCCTTTAAAATTAATACAATTCCCAAAAAAAAATATCGATCTTAAAGACAAATTATCTTTTGACATTACTACATAGTATTTTTTATGTTGGTAGTATTGATCCATATACAAATTCAAATTGTCATAGTCCTCCTGTGGGAGTTTCGTCTCTTTACAAGTAGTATTTAAATACTTTTTGGAAGAAGCCCTGTAAATGGTTGTCGTCGCAACCAAGAACAGAGACCTTAGTGTAAGTTTTTTTGACGTTTGCGTTCACTGTCGATCGTGTACGCGTTAAGATTTTATTATGGAATCCGGTGCAGCGCGTAACTATCAAGGACTACAAATCTCCATACAAATTCTTAACGCGCTCATTAGTGAACGCGTTAGCGTAAAACTTACACTTACCACTCATGTTCTGTTTACCGGCGTGTGACGTTACACGTAAACAGGAAATTGTCATGTAAAAATAACAACCCCATTACATAGAGCAGCGTCTTTGCGCAATTATGACTATTTAAACTTTAACAATTACTTTCATCTAAAATAGATAAGATTCCCATGATTTAAAACAGTTTTCAGAAAAGTGTCACATACTCTATTAGTTTTTGCTTAAAATAGAATTATATTTAAGGATCTTATTTTACTTGATCAATTTAAAAAAAATATATATTCACAATGAAAAATGCTTAAAAAATCCACTTTGCTCCTGGCACTTCGGCAATCCTGACGACTGCTCTAACCACTGAGCTACCCAGGACCTAACAGGCCTGACGTATTTTTCAAGCACTCGTTACTTTTCTGCCACTACTGAGCATATTTCCATTAATGTTTAGGCAATCCACCCAAAGCAAGGTCATGGGTACGAGTCCCAACTTAGAGTGCCAAGGACAAAGTTGATTTTATAAGCATGTATTTTTTTGCGTCGATTTAAACAAGAAATGGCTTAGATAATAGGCATTAAAATCGAACTCATTTGTTGCCTCCTTCATGTGGAGAAAAAGATGGTAATTTTTTAATGTAGCTTATCATGAACTCCTCCTCTCACTCTATCCTATTATACCATTTAGCACCAAATATTTCTCGACGTCAGCATTTACGCTACTAATATCATTTATTTTATTAATTCTCTGTTGCCTTATTAGTCGGCTACGTTTTTCAATTATCTATGTTCCCAAAGATCCATAAGTCACAGGTTCAAGTCCGGCTCGAAGGACCATAAAGACCACACTCCTATCTTGATAGAAAAAAACACTGCTTAATTTTGATAGGTTTACTATTTTCCCAATACACTTTATATTTTATTAAAGTTTTCATGATGTTACATAATTAGGTTCGTAAGTAAATTCGAACCATATAGCGAACTAATTGAAAATAACATACCTATATTAATAAATTACGCGTGGCGTAAATGCTGACTCGCAGGAATGTTTCGTGCTAAACCAAAAAGATAGACGTATCTTAATAAACTGTCAAACTATTTTTTTTTAATATACTGATATATATACCATTTTCCCCACAGCTTGTTTGACGAGATCAACGAACACCTCGCATTCTGCCAGAAAGCGGCGCAATGTACCTCGAATAGGGAGATCACACTAAATGAACTCAAATCGTAAGTGATTTTTTTTGTACTTACTTTTAAAATCGACTCGAAGGACCATCGACTCAAACTTTACAATCAGGAAACGCAGCTTGTTTACAATGCCATACTAGAATATATTTTTAACGGAAATGTTTTAAAAATCCATTTACCCCACGATTTTCTTTCTGCAGAGCGATTCTGTAAAATCCAGACCCGAATTTGAATTCACTCATGTGTCCAAATTAACAACATTAAAAGTAGAAATTCTATTAATTCCATTTTTTGTATAAAAATAAAAAAAAAAATAAGATCGATTGATTCATACGTGTCTCAGGTACTCCATTCTTATATCACTTCACTTATGCCACGAAACGTTATTAACAATTCAAGGTTGAGCGGATGCCGCTTTTGAAGTGAATTAGGAAACCTGAGTGAATTCTAATTCGAGTTCGGATTTGTACAGAATCTCAGGGCTAATGTTATATGAGATTTTGTACATGCACTAACATGCAGTGTATTTGTTTTTAGTTATATAACCGGTGACAGCAATGTCCCGCTCGCGTTGATTGGTGGCGCGGGTTGCGGGAAGGCCACGCTCGTAGCGCGCGCAGTATGCCTCGCGCCCGCCTGCCAGCAAGATCTCGCACTCATCGTCAGGTCACTATTATTTATTTAATATTATTTAGGACAATAATAAAACAACAAACCATTTACCCGTTTTTGCATATATTTTATAATCATTGATTATGTTTTTCCTCATATCATGTATTTAATATCATGTATGAGGGTCGCTCGTTGTTGATTTTCATAAAAATGGATATTAATACTGAATTTAACATATATGTAAGCATGGCATCATACAATACTTGATAAATGACATACTATAGAAGACCACACTAAACTACCATAATCAATAATTAAAAAAACGAATAAGTAATGCGCCACGAAACGGGCATTAAAGGTATCAAGACAAAATTCGTTATGTGATTGTAAATTATTTTTGTCTATCATTAGAATTAACTAGAGAAAGACAATAGAATGATTCAGCGGAATCCTTACCGTGACATGTTATATTGACGTGGTTTTTGAGTGGTAAGATTCACGTGTGAAATCTTGATTTTCATAGGAAATAAGGGCCCAGACCCATTATTCTGTAACTCTGGCAACATCTGAGGAGAACCGAAATAAATTGTTCACAGAGCTCTGTAGGCAAGCGGTCATCACGCGGTTTCAGTATCCTATAACTTATTTTTAATAAATTACTAAATCCCTAGACAGTAACGCTATTGTATAATGTAAAATAATGCTATATACTGAAGAGAATTGCTCACTTTTTACGATGTTTAAGACTTTATATTGTCAATAAGTAAAGTATTTTAAAAAACGAAAGCACTAAAAAAGCACCTACACTAAATGGCGACTCTAGCAAAAGTTGATTTTTGCAGGAAACGAATGAACCAAAGACCGTGACAAGACAGTTCGAAACTAAGATGTCAATACAAATACGAAAAAGTACAAATAGAATATGAATTGTTTATTGAGTTTTGAAAACTAATTTACTTTTAAACATGAAAGAAAACCGGAAGGGTTGTCTTGGAGAAATCAAGAACGTACTGTAGCGACATCTAGTTTGATTTCGGGAACTAATGTTTTTTTATTAATACTTCCTCATTAGCGAATACGCCTGCTATTAATCAGGGGATGTCGTAAAGTAAGTCTGAGTAAGTAAGCTATCTTATCACCGCATATGAAGATTTACGATGCGTATAAATTTTGTATTCCTGTCCACGTATAAAACTAAACCTTTTGTTCCCAGGTTTGTCGGGCTAACATCACAGTCCAGCAGCTCACACCAACTCCTCAAGTCTATAGTCGACCAATGCTACGTGTTACACACTGGATCTGTATATAGAGGGCGAAATGTGAGTACATTGTTTAAAGATCATTTATGTAATTCATTGAATTTAGTTCTTAGTTAAAATTGATTTGAAAATGACACAACTTTATTTATGTATTGTAAAAAAAATATTGCGGCTCCTAAAATTAGCCGCTATAAACTCGTAGGTGTGGGATTAAGACTTAATTTCTGGTTTAAAGTTTAATAAAATCTGTAAACGTTTTATTTATTTGTAACACCAATTCAAAGTTAAACAAAAATTTAAAAAATTCTTAATAAAAAATTACTTAATTAATACCATCGTGAATGCAAAATTAATCAAATATAATAAGTAAATACTTACATAACGTTACGCGTCCAATTCGCACGTAGTTTTGGACAAGGTTTCAAGGTTCAGTTACTGTTACTTTTTCCCGTGGTAAATATAATCGTCGGCTGTCTATAGTCTTCATAATTCATACAATTCTGCAGCTCTACTAGAGTGACTAATAGAACTTTAAATACTCGCTATAATGTCTCTCATTTCATTATTGCTTTTGGTTATGTTTTTAAAAAAATCTTTCTGTTTGTTAACCCTTTACTAGAAAGTAAACTTTTTTTTTATATTTTTTATTTTCCATATACCTCAACATTTACATATAAATTGATTATTTTTCAAAAGGAAGCACGCAATAAATTAACAAACTAAAAGTTATTAAATTTATTATAATAGTATTTCTGCTACAATACTTTCTATTTTCAAATGACGTCAAGAGGTTGTTATTAAGACAAAGTTTCAACGCATTAGCAATTTGCAGGGCTTATATCGGTATACGTTTCTGTCAGGACGTGCACTCGTTGTCTAGTGCGCTACGGCGCGCGCTGGCAGCGCTGGGTCGCGCGCGGCCCGTGCTGCTGGCGGTGGTGGGGGCGGACGCGCTGCGCGGCGCGCGCTGGCTGCCCGAGCGGCTGCCCGACAACGTCAAGATGATCGTCACCGTCACGGAGGGTGAGAATAACATACCTGCGGGCCTATTCGCTAACTCAATTGACAACCTACTCATAATCTATACCATGGGTGGCCAACCATTCGATCGCGACTATTAGTCCAGTCGATCGTGGCAATTCAAAAAATATAAATAAAATAAAAATGCTACATAATTGTGTACAAACTATGCTGTTTCATTTAAGATTTTAAGTTGTAAAGTAATTGGTAGATCGTACTGGGTGTCGTCATTGAAAAGTCGATCTCGGGTCTAAACAAGTTGGCCACCCCTGATCTATACTAATATTATAAAGCTGAAGAGTTTGTTTCTTTAAACGCGCTAATCTCAGGAACTGCTGGTTCGAATTGAAAAATTCTTTTTGTGTTGAATAGATCATTTATCGAGAAAGGCTTTAGACTATATAACATCACGCTGTAATTATGAGGACCGAAGAAATAATGGAAAACGCGGATGAAGTCGTTGGCGGCCACTAGTCACTGTTATAAGTTAGCAACTCTAATGTGTCAAAATCACTCGTATTTTCTAGCAATTTTAGCATTTGGTATTTTATCGAAAAACTGTTATTTTGAATTCTGTAAGCATTAATGACCATGAAAGTGAACTCCAATAAGTACAATGACTAAATGATTTCATCTAAATTAAAATATATATATGTATATAGCAACTGACTAGGGATTAGCGATCTATTAAAAATGAGTTACTGTATACCAAAACCGCACTATGTCATATAGCTCTGTGGACAATTTATTTCGGTTGTCCTCAGAAGATGCTAGAGTTACAGAATAAGGGGGTTTTTAATTACCCCTAGTTTGTTATTGTTATAGTTTAACCTTTTTTTATTATGTCGTTACAACTAACCAGAATGTTATATTAATTAATGTTAAAGATTTGGTTAGCTTACAGCTGTATCTGGCTGTATCATGTGCCACAGCATTACATTTATTTTTTAATTGTTATATTAATTGACTCATTTCATTTAATTGATAAATAGAAACGGACGAGCCATCGAGTTCAGCAATAATGGCCGTGTTATCATCAGAAGATGGACCAAAAATAGTCCGCGCCCCACCCGTGGGACCGGAGGAAGCGAAGGCGGTTCTCGCCGCATGCGCAGCCACCTACAGCAAAACCGGAGCCGCTTCGCCACCAGAAGCAGCCGTGAAGGCCGTACAAAAATGCACCTTACCTCTATATGCTAAGGTACGTATTTTAGTAAATCCTATTTATAAAAATACATCAAAACACATGACTCATCGTTGCCAGAAGCCCTTTAAAAATAACTTAAAAAGCAGCTATAGCAGTGAGACCAGGACTTTTTTGTCCCAAGAAGAACACCAATCTTAACCAAACATATAAGAATGAACAGCGTCTCATTGTTAATATCTTCAACTAAAAATTACTTCAACTACAAAGTCACTTTCCATTATAATAACAAAAACATGCTGTAATTCACTCTTTATTAAATCGCGTCTTCATTTTGTGACTCTACAAGAAATATTATTAAGATGTAATCCCCACAATTCAATTTGGTCCTTTAATATTTATACCTAGGTTAGGTTAGGTTAGGTTACAACGTAAATATCGAAACAGATTAGGCTTTGTGATCAAAAGAGATATTCAAAGTATCATAATTCTCTATTAACAGATTCTAGCCTGGCAGATATCTTTATCAGCGGAAACTTTTACGGAACAATCAGAGCCAGAAACCGCCCCAGAACTGGTAATATGTGATGACCTGGAGGGCCAGCTGATCCAGATCCTGGTGACGACAGAAGCGGCGCTGGGCGCGGAGAAGGTTAAGACTTGTTTGGCGTTACTCACAGCTTCTAGAAGAGGCTTGGATGACACGGAAATATTGGACATGTTGGCACACGAAGAACTGTTCAGGAGTGAGGAGACTTATTGTGAGTGATTGTATCAACTCAATAAACAGAGAGAATTTCGTACGTTGACCTTTATGCCTACTTATAGATACCATAAACATTATTAGGTTCACTTTACTTTGATAAAATTGGCTAGATGCATCTGCGCGAGCGCAATAAAAATATGTTTACGCACGATTGTAAGAGATATTTAATTCCGGGTCATTATACGAAATTATCTATGTTCGCCGATTGGACTATACGTTCAAGTGTGGATTTATGTTTGTAGGTAAGAAGTTGAACCTCTAATCCCTCAATACCGAGATCGCGCGCTATTTTCTGGTGCCCTTTGTTGTTGGAATTACAAAGGCCCCGAGATGGATTTGCAAGAATTAGTGGTCAGGCGGGATTATTTTATTTATTAACAACAACATCTATCATTACGTTATTATTACATTGTATCCTTCTCTTCCTTGATGGTACGGGTAAAGGTAAAGGTAGCCTATATAGCTGCAAATAACACCCACCCACATAAACTTCAGTTACTCCCAGAAATATTGGGAACTTGTAAAATATAAGGTACATGGCAGCAATCCCGTTTTCAACAATCACTCGTATGCCTGCATTAGGTTTTAGACTGTTGTTGATTTTCACAAGCGTTGTTCCAGTGTTGCCTAAACGCAAAGTTTCATTGAGCCACCACTGCTTGTTTAGTGCCGTGGGCGCCGGCGTCGCTGTTCTGGCCGCAGCTGGCAGCGCTGCTGTCGCCATGGTTACGGTGGGACGCGCGCGGCGCCGCCCGGTGGAGGGACGCCGCCCTCGCCGGCGCCGCCAGGGATCGCTACCTTGCCGACTGCGACCACCGAGTGAGGACCACGCTAGTGCAGTACTATGAGGTCAGTTTATGAGTGAAGATCTCGCTTGTGGCTACGAGGTTAGTTTATTTTAGTTCGTATATAGTTTCGTTTCGATGTCTTTTGGTGGATAAATTTAGGGTATATCTCTAATAATTACTGCTGTCAAATCCGTAATGATCATTCTTTATCATTCGTTCGAAGTTATTGAAGTACGCACAGCTGCACGTCAGACTACCACAATATGTCTAATTTCTACAATGGACTTTTGTAGAAATTACTTTAATTTAATTTAGCTAATATACTTGTCATTGGCAGAATTGTGTGAAACGCGCAGATAAGCTATTAATAAAAAAAGAAAAAGACTTCAATACATTAAAGTTTAAAATTAATTAAAGAATTTAGTCAGTTTTGTATAGCCTGAGTTACGAACGAAAAATAAAATGAAATATCGCCATAACATTTTTAAGATGGCGTATGGCTAGAGTCACGGCTGAGAGTTTAGTGGTTCCTTGGTGATGGAGTGCCTTTAGTTCCAACGACGAAAGTTCCAAGCAACTCGTTTATATTAATTTTGAATAATTCTTTTCAGGGATCGTGGTATGCAGAAAACGATCCGAAAATGGCCGGCAGATTAGTTTCGCAAGAAAACAAATTTTCCGATGAATGGTATGTACACCTTCTTACAGTTATGTTTTGCTTATGGTCTTCTTTAGCTCATATTTTCAATTTTACTTCTGATCGACTTAATATCCTTGCTTCATTCTCAGTCATCTCTTTCACATAGTCCATCCCCATCTATAAATGTAATCTTTTTTTTTGTCAAACATCTTGCTACCACGGCTTACTGCCGGATTCGAATCCTGGTTAGTGTAGGCGATTTTGTTTTGAATAAGATCGTTTTGTGTCATACTTCTGCTGCTGAAATTCTTTGCAAGTGGACTTTAGAAATCTAGCCATGGAAGAGACCCGGCATTTCATATCTATCACTCGTACGCAAAATATTACTATTGCACTCGCACAGATGAATCTTATTTCATTATAGTAATTTTTCCACTTTAAGAAGGTCACCTCATCATTTAATTTCGAAGACTTCCACACGGTCGCCGAACAGCGAATGACACGGCATTGCGTATCTCTTTCATTACTACGCAAAAATATTGCTATTCCGCTCGCACAGATGTATCGATCTATTATTGTCATAATAAAATGAACCCAAAATGTATAAGTTATCCTATTAATATTATAAAGGCGAAAGTTTGTAAGTATGGATGTATGGATGTTTGTTACTCTTTCACGAAAAAACTACTGGACGGATTTGGATAAAACTTTACAGCAATATAGGTTATACATCAGAATAACACATAGGGTACTTTTTACTGGGAAAACTTCTCACTCCCACGGGATACCGACTTCCACGCGGACGAAGTCGCGGGCGTCCACTAGTTAAGAAATAAAATTGTGCCACGGTTCAGCAATGTTGCTAGACTAAATTAAAAAAGCAATTGACAAACGGGAAATATATCAGAAAATCATTATGTATACTTTTATTTTATATAACTTAATAAAACATTAAGTTTCATTTCATTCGAACTCCAAGTTTCCATATATTTTATTGTGAAGTTGGTGCCATTGACGGCGAAAGTGGTAGTTTTGCAAATTGCACAAGACAAGTGAGCACATAGACGTATTTGTTTGATTTCCTTAAAATAATAGGTAACGAATTTATCAGGTTCAGATTCATTTATTACGCTCGGCTATAATTATATCGCCAGTTTCATCTTTTCTCATACTTTTTTCCAGTTATAATACGAGGAAACTAGACGAGTTACCATTCCAACACTACCACTTGTATAAAGATGAACCAGAGAAGTTCGCGAACCAACCTTACTTCGTAGAGCTGGACTGGATCCACGATAAACTAGCCGCCACGGACTGCTGCCATTTCTTGGAAGACATAGCTTTAATACACATAGACGACTTGCCTGAACACATAGTAATATTGAAGGAAGTATTCGAAACTCATTCGTATGCTCTCGATTATGACCATAGACAATTCTACGGACTATTGAGAATGACCATGGAGAAAAGACAGAGGGAAGGTGTTGAGGTCAAAAGTACAGTAGTACAAAATTGGATGCAGGTCATCTTTGATCCTCCCATTCCTACTTTCTATCCAATGAATGAAGAGTTTTATAAGATTAGTGAAGATAAAGATAAGAAAGACTTGTCTATGGTGGAAGGGTTCGATAGTAAGACTTATGATCTGATTGTCCGTTTCGATACTAGAGGCAAGTTTGTAGCGACCGTGTCCACGGAGAGAGAAGAGATATGCGTTTGGGACGTCACGAGGTGAGTGGTATTTAGTTGGTGAATAGGCAAAATAGAATTTGAAGCAACATTTTGAAACTAATTTTGATTATCTGATTCAATTATTGCAAAAACATTTTTATGAATGAAATAAATTAATTAAAAAGAATGTGGCAAGTCGCAATGTGCGTAAGGTAGACCTAGTACGCATTTAGTCACGGTAGAAGTACGGCAATGCCACCAAACGTAAAATATGTCCGAAAAACACAAAAAGTTATTGTTTAAGTTTGAGAATTTAAATTGTGTAATACCGGTTCCTGGTGTGAGACTGGCGTACCCGCCCTACTTAATCACATACTGTTGGAGTAACGTGGATATAATATTAGAAACTTCTGCTTATACTCATCAATAGGCCCCCGTTATATAAAGGCGTCATACTGCTGATCAACGGTAGCTACTCGCCCGCTAATACAGTAAGGTCTCTTGAACTGAACAATATATTTTCCAGGTGTCAGCTAGTAAGAAAACTGGTGGGAGTGACTCATCCTATTAATCTGGTGCCAATCGACGAGTATAGATGTGTGGTACTCAGTCGTAGAGAGCTCCGAGTATATGATTTGGACCAGGTAAGGTTCGCGATTAGAATTTCCGATTTGGATATTCAATATTTGTACAGTAAGGGGGCGTCCATAAATTACGTGAGATGTTTAAGGGGGGGAGGGGGTCGAGGCAAATCTCATCTAATCTTACGTTGGAGAGAGGGGGGGTCTCGGCAAATATAACGCAATTTTTTTTCTGATTGAAACATAAAAAAAATACTATTTTGGTCCATTTAATCTAGATTGTACATGCTTAAGATTTAATCTTAAGCGTAATCGTATACGATTAAGATCATTCACTAATTCGTTCGAAAGAAAATAATTTCATTCATACTTCGACGCTATACATCTACTGAATGTTAAACCACCATATTAGTAGGGCTCGAACGATACTTTCGATACCGAGTAGGTATCAATACTTTCAAAAGCGATACTCGATACTGAGTACTCGATACTACAACAGGGCAAATACTCGCAAGTACTCATCAAATTGCATTTTGAAAAATCTCACGTGAGATTGGGGGATGGGGGAGGGGGTTGAATAAAATCTCACGACATCTCACCAGAGGGGGAGGGAGGGACAGAAAATTTAAAAATCACCTCACGTAATTTATGGACGCCCCCTAAGATACAAATAGAAATTTCATTCCCTAGGATGAAAAACTAGGAGGCATCATTATACATTAGTTTTGATAATAACTACGCAAAAATTTTATGGTATTTATTTTATCATCATTTAAACGACTCCTAACTTCAGAAATTATATGTCGGCGAGTAGCAGCGCTATGAGTAGCTAAATATGAATTTCGCAACCTTTCGATCCCATAAATCCCACACAGGATCCCACGCAAAATAGAACTGAGATACATCCCGCAAAAAACACGATGAATCGCCGGTTACCCGGTATTACATTTCTTAGATACAACTGATGTGACTCATCGATGTACCTGCGCAGGAGGATATATTTTAAAATGCGGCAAATGACTGACAATTATGCCTTGTATTTTACATCTTAACGTTAAGGTACGAGGGTCAAACTGAAAGTTCTTAGAACTGGCCACTTATAAACAATATAAAAAAAAAATAATTCTAAAATTTGAAAATATAACTCTTTGCCAATATTACTGAGTATATATTTCATTCATTTGTCATTTGTTTTACGATTTGGCGGCAAATTGAAAATTGTCTGTGTCACGTCATCATGAATTTAACACGAGAAAATTTTCGTGCAATGATTTTTTATGACTTTTGATGTCATTTAAGTCAACAAGAAAGTTATGATAGACTACGATTGGCCTTTCACGATGAAGCCCCATCTCGTGCGACTGTTTACAACTGGTTTAATGAGTTTAAACGTGGTCGCACTAATCTCACTGATGATTTACGTGAGGGACGGCCTTCTACGGCGACGACTGAAGATAACATCTGTGTTGTGCGGCGTATGATAGAGACTGACAAAAGAGTGACCTATCAACAGATTCGGACAAGCTTAGGCATCGGTATGAGTCAAGTGCACAAAATCCTCCACGAACATTTAGCGGTCAGGAAGCTTTGCGCCCGGTGGATACCTCATAATTTGACTGAGGCTCAAAAACTCCATCGTGTGGATTGGTGTCGTAAAATGATTGAAAGATTTAACGGAGGTGACTCAAATGCTGTGTTCGACATACTAACAGGTGACGAAAGCTGGATTTACTGTTATGATCCTAAAACCAAAAGACAATCTGCTCAGTGGGTGTTTCCTTTCGAGGAGTTGCCAACTAAAGTGAAGAGAGATCGAAGTGCGGGAAAAAAAATGGTGGCCTCGTTCTTTGGAAGGATAGGTCATTTTGCAACAATTGTGTTAGAGGATCAAAAAACAGTTTCTGCAGAATGGTACACTACCAATTGTTTGCCACTTGTCTTGGAAAAAGTTCGAGAGAAACGACCTCGCAGTAGGATCCTCCTTCACCACGACAACGCCTCGTCGCACACCGCCAAGCGAACGATCGACTATTTGGCGACATCAAACGTTGAATTACTGGGTCACCCGCCGTATAGCCCCGACCTCGCGCCTTGTGATTTTTATTTATTTCCAAAAATTAAAGAAAAACTTAAAGGAAAGCGGTTTATGAATGCTGAAGAAGCGGTGGCTGCGTATCGCGATGCCATTGAAGAGACCCCTAAGGACGAGTGGGCAAAGTGCTTTTCCCAGTGGTTCCATCGCATGCAGCGGTGTATTGACGTGAATGGACAATATTTTGAAAAGATATAATAAAACTAATAACTGGCTAATGTAATCAGTTTTTGATTTTCTAAGAACTTTCAGTTTGACCCTCGTAACAAGAATCATTATAAATTATAATAATACGTTCGGTTATAGTCGATGTTTGTAGATTTGCTCAGCGCAAACGGTTCATCATGTGGCCATATTATTTGGCTCTCAATGTACGGAACAGTCACACCGCAAGTCCTACTCGCACTTGACTGGGTTTTATGATTAATTAAAGTAGCGTTCTTTAATTACTTCTGGAACAGGGCAAGTTCTTGGTAGCTTTGAAGGGTGTGATGAACCAGAAGATGCCTTTCTACGGCCTCCACGACTCCAAGCACCTGGTAGCACTGTCCAGAAACAGGATGTATGTGAATCTCATGAACATAGAGAATGGTGAGTAAATATACAATGATATAACAATAAAAAAGTAAATAGGTTACTTGAAAAAAGTGGCACCATAAAACTAAGCGCACCTGAGCGCATTCTGGCAAAAGCGTTGGCAGTGTTTACTTGGTGCGTTTGCAACCGATAATCACGTCCTCTGTGCTCTGTCACGCGAAATTAAAGAAAGTTCACAAGTAAGACTCCCAAGGGTCTGGAGATCACATATTATTCATAAAGTACATATTTTTAGTTGATTTCCGATCATAACCTGAAAAAGGAAATAAATAGGGTTTTCTACTCTGTTTGAAATAATACTTGTAACTGTTTTTTTTTTTTAATTTAAAAAGCCATAATACAAATATTTCGGAAAATTAAACATGTTTAATTGCCTTAAGACTAAATCAAAATTTCAATTTTATATACCCGCGAAAATGCTACCCGTCATACTCATGACGTCATTGTGATATATATACAAAACCTTAAACCTAAGCACAAAACAGATGCATAAAGTAGAACAATAAAAGATATCATCATCATTATCAGCCCTTTTACGTCTCCACTACAAGGGCTTAGGCATTCCTTATAGATGGTTAAGGAGGATGGCCCATGACCCTCCACTCTGGCCTTATGGTATTAACGACTGCAAATGCAGCCGGGACTAACGGCTTAACGTGCCTTCTGAAGCACGAAGTAGCTCGAGATAATTTTTTTTTTTGTTATCCGTCCCGTGACCGACCCTTGCGAAATTTACTTAACGACAACGATCTCGGGCCGCGGCGCTTATCCACTACGCCACCGACCTACAAAAGATGTCAATAGAACAAGAACAATGTCATCTATAAGATATAACAGTAAAATATATAAATGACAGCGCCATCTAGGAATTGACTAATCTTACAGCTTTTGCCAAAGTGGCGTCAGACAGTGGCGGTTCGTATTTCAAGTCACGTGACGTGACACATAAACAAAAATCATTAAATATAAGTTAATAAGATAACGTAATTTTAAGTCTTAAAATCGACTAAAAAGGTTTCTATGTTTATTACCTATTTCATCATAAAAAGAGCGAGACAGATACAGCGCAACATATTCTGTGTTGTTTACGCTCTTGCTAGTTGTAGTATAATTTGGCTCACTCATTACAACAAAGACAAAATAAATCGTCACATGCAGCCATATGAATCGTGGATTCGAGATACCGAGTTATATCGGCAATAATGCTCGGTTTTCTCAGGCACGTTGGTTCCGGCTAAATTTGCAATCGTTAAGACGTACCAATCCACACTGAGCCAGCGTAGTGGGTTATACTTAATCATCCCTATCTAAATCCATAGAGAAAACCTGTTCATAGTTTACGACGACATACTTGCTTGTTATAAACATTTTGGTCACCCGTCCCATAACCAGCCTTTGCGAAAGTTGCTTAACTGCCGATTCACAGACTGGACATGCTAAACACTGCGCCACCAACCTTTTCCACGATGCAGTAAGCGAAAGTTTTAATAATGCCCTCTATGCATATATTGGAGCAGTACTTATTTGTCAGAAAACACCCCGAATGTTTTAAAATGAATTTCGAAACAAAAACAAATGCACCTAGTATTAGGAAAAACAAACAAAATTATAATAGATCCACTTTAATGTCTTCCGTTGCAGGTGATTGTGTTACAACATTCAAAGCAGGAGAGGATAGATTTCTAAATTCGTTGCTCGTCTCAGGAGATGGAAGGTAGGTAAATAATAATCATTATTATCATAAATATTAAGAAAATTTAGTGATATCGAGGCGGAGCTGAAAACGCAAAACCATATACATTACATTAGAAACACACGGCAGCACATCAGGTTATCGCAATTTCAAATTTCTCCAGTTGGTTTTAAGCTTTACCAGCATAAGATTAAGATTTAAAATCGAATGAAAAATAAATACTTACATTATACATACCTATATTCAAGTCTCAATTAAATAAATTACTACAGCGAAATGTTTTTATAGCTTAAAGGTACATGAAAATGTTGACATATTTTCTAATACTTAATTATAAATTGTTAATACTAAGAATTATAATTTATTGTTTATACTTATAACATTTAATGAATATATTCATTAAATCTCATTATATTATAATATTTTAATTATTGGATTCTAGTGTAATGTGTGTGCTAATTAGAAAATAAATTATTACATCTTGTACATTCACTGCGCATATTGATGCAGAAATAAAGATTCTTGATTCTTGTAGGCTATTGTGTTATAAACCACGCAAAGATATAGACTTGCGTATAATCGCAATACGATCTAAGTCTACAACCAAGAGTATTAACGTTAAATTACTACTTACATTTTTTAATTGTAATATTTATACCTGAAATTCAATATTATTAGTACAATGTCTTCCTCTATCTTAATATTTATTATTTTGTGAACTAATAATAATAATAACAGGTTCCTTCTAGGCAAGCACGCTCCATCTTAGACCACTGCATTGCTTACCATCTATGGTCAAGTTCTTGCCTATCTAGCATTAAAAAAAGACTGTTATATAGGGTTGAAGGTGAATTGACTTTCCATTATAACGCTAACATTAACAGAATTTCTCTACCCATCAGCCGGTTTCTGAATTGAGAAAAGTACAAAATCTCAACAGATTAATCTCTATAACTGAAGTTTCTTCCGTTTCGCAAGTCAAAAAGCTCTAATTTTATCTGCTGTCAACTGATTATTAAAAAAAAACAGAAAGATAACCTGTTTAAGTACAGTTTGAGACGTTCTTAACTTTAAAATATGTAATTGAGAATCTAGATATAATCAGTCTAAGATATTCTATTTCGTATAGTATAGTTTGTTTTTGTCTCAAATGCACTATTTTCCAGAAATTCTAAAGTAGTATCCTCTCTCCAGGGTGCTGGTGTGCGGTGATGAAACACAGAAACCATTCCCTTTACTAGTGTGGTCTCTAACATCACGTAAGCTGCTCTACGATCTGCGTATACCACATCATGATTTCATTACATCTAAAGCCGCTATCACATATGAAGGTATGTATTCCTGCTAATATAAGATTGTAACAGATGTTATTCACTCAATAGTTTTACTCCCAAACGGATCGAAATCATTTTCTCTCTCTAACGGTAGTCTATTTCACGTCTCGACTTAAGTATTCATGCAGCAGTTAATCCTATAATAGAGATGATAACTATTTTTTGTTTGTCTATCCGACTTACTTCTGATATTTATTATTACACAATTAGTAAAAAAAAATAGAATATCCAACAAATTTGCCACGGTGCTCAAACGGTACAGTTACGCCACTGGATGGGCCATTCACGCTAGCCTAATGGGAATTAGAGGTTATTAACTACTACAAATGCAGCCAATGGCTTAACATGCCTTCTGAAGCACAGAGTAGCTCGAGATAATAATTTTTTGGTCGCCCAACCAGTGACTGACCCTTGCGAAAATTGCTAGGCAATCACCGAACTACTACTGTCTTTGTGCTAGAAGCTATAATTTAAGTTTTATCGAAAACAACTTTTTCTTTCAGGATCATACGTGTGTGTGGTGTCCCGCGAATTGGACGAGCCGAGTCCCAACTTCATCGTAGTGTATGATCTCCAATCTGGCACTTTGTTCAAGAAGTGGAAGCCGGGATGCGATACCGTCGCGCTGGCGATCAGTTCCGCGGACGGCTGCGTGGTGTCAGGGCTCGCGGACACCAGGATATTGGTGTGGGACTTGGTCACTGGTGGGTTAACTGTCCCGTGTCCAGTCTATCCTCATCAGCCCTACTGCAGGGACACAGACCTTTCTTGTGGATAGTTACGGAGGATGGTCCATAACCTTTCATGCTAATGCGAATTGGAGGGTATTAATTACTGCAAATACAGCCAAGACCAACGAGTTAACGTGCCTTCCGTTGCACAGTAGCCCGAGATAAAAGAAAATCTCCCATCCCGTGACCGACCCTTGCGAAAGTTGCTTAGCAACAACGATCGCGAGCCGCGGCGCGTATACACTACGCCACCGAGCTACTTCCCATCTAGGGTTGCCAATATTTCTTCAATTAAAATACTATGTTTAAAATTAAGTCATTAAAAATACTAGGTTCCTATCAAATTCCACAGGAAACGAAAAGTTAACGTATTAGGCACCTTTTTATTTTCAATATAAAATTGTACCAACAATTAGGAAGGCACTCCCTTAAACTTAGTTTAAACTACCATAGGAGACAGGGCACAATGAATATTGTAAACTTATTGGAAATTATATTATTATTTGATAGATTTCGATGATAAAAATACATATAGTATTTTTATGTACTATTTCTCCAAAAGTATATAAGTGCGCAAGCCCAAACTAAGTACAAAAGACTAGTTGAAAACTTTTTATTTTATAAGTAGTCCATTAAGATCTGAGAAATAATTAGAAATATCAATATGTCTGCAATTAATAGTGTCGGTGATGTTTGTGGAACTGCTATTAGTCGACCGGAAACGCTCCCTAAAAATTCAACCCACTAAATGACGTCACATAGTGCTACGGTAGGGAAAAACGGATAGGCGACTGGGCAATCTTTGTAATATCTTTGTCATTTGTGCGTTCATGTTTATAGCTGTTATAATGAAAGTTGTAACCTTTTATGTAACTAATTTAATACATATGGATGTATTTTAGCAAATTTTGGTAGTATATTATATCTACTTTTTTCAAGTTTTTTAAAGTGTAATTAATATTTTCCAAATTAGGTTATGAAAATTATTTTTTTATTTATAAGTTAAAATGGTACATATTTTCCGAACATATAACAGAAACCTCTATTTTCTTTTGTAGGACACAACCCTTTTGGTTCTACATCCCCATTTATCCATGAGTGCTGTTAAAAGTTTATATAAGATTTAT
Source organism: Diatraea saccharalis (assembly GCA_918026875.4). Taxonomy (NCBI): domain Eukaryota; kingdom Metazoa; phylum Arthropoda; class Insecta; order Lepidoptera; family Crambidae; genus Diatraea; species Diatraea saccharalis. The sequence continues at coordinate 9,350,940 of OU893336.1, forward strand.
GAACTTAATGAGTATTGAGACACAACTACTAAGTCTGGTGTTATTTTTTATGACAGTGTATATTTTTATTTCATGGTGTTAATCGTATTTGATATGAAAAACACAGTATTTGTTGATTTTTATTACTCTACAACACATAATAAAAAAACACGATTTACTACGAAGCAAGGTTACTTCGAATTTTTGTATACAATGGCATATATTTACACCAGGTAACTGTCGTCTGACGTTGCGGGGACACGTGGCGGCGCCGGGACTTCTGCGGCTGGCGAAGGCGGGCGGAGTGCTACTCTCCGCCGACCACTCCTGCCGGGACCTGTCCGTGCGCCTGTGGGACCTGCTCACAGGTACGCGTGTCCCGCACACATTCCTAGCCCTCCCAGTCCCGCTAGCTAAACTATCTATCTTCCTTACACGTCCTACACATAAATAAATCAATCTACTTATTCATCATCATCATCATCATCAGCCCTTTTACTGCAGGGGCTCAGGCCAGGTTAAGGAGGATGGGCCATGACCCTCCACGCTGGCGCAATGCGGATTGGAGGGTATTAATGACTGCAAATGCAGCCGGGACCAACGGCTTAACGTGCCTTCCGAAGCACGGAGTAGCTCGACATAATAATTTTTTGGTCACCCGTCCCGTAACCGACCCTTGCGAAAGTTGCTTAACGATATCGATCGCGGGCCGCGGCGCTTATCCACTACGCCACCAAGCTACTTAATCTACTTATTATATGTTTCAAGACCCGGTCTTGGCCAATGGCCCCTTTTTGAGAATTTGAAACCAAGGATTATTCTAATTAACACTTAAACAAATATGTTACTGTACCGTGTACGATCTTCACAATGTTGAATTATGGCAAAAGTAACGAGTTAATAAAATTTGATTTAACCAAGTTAATTCCCTTTTATCTTATAATATATCAGCCAAAATCATGTCATAATCGCAATATGGCCAATTCGGGCCATCTATCCTTCATGTTCACTAGTTTTATAGCTTCTGACATCGCCTTCCAACAGAACGTATTCGATTTGAATGTGTAAGATGTGACCTAGCCTTCTACGGCTTCTGCATTCCTCCAATTTAGTATTATATATCATTTTTGTCATTATCTGTCTTTCTTACCACTTCGTTACAAATGCAGTATATGCAGCGTTACTACTTAAATTCTACGAAAATATACCCAACTGTCTCTTCGCATTGTGGCACATCCGTTTAATAATCTTTGTCGGCCACTCTGTGGCAACGTAATCTGTGACATTTGTAAGTGTAAGTGGCACTTCAAGTCTTCAACATGAAACAGTCTGACAGTAAACTCATACCGTTATTTTACCGACCTTTCGTTTATACGATATATAATACTCTATTTATATAGAGTCATATAGTTAACTTACCAATAAATTAAATATCATCTTATATACCAATAAATAAATACCCAAAACATTCGGTGAATCATATTACTGTCAGAATTGACATCGCATTGTATAAAGCAATTTAATGTCGAGAAGTTTCCCAAAGGCTCCCATTTACACTATTAGCTGCGCCCTTTTTAACATTCCTTTTACGGTACTTTCGCAGGCTCTGCTCGGCTTTTGTGAAGAATGCACAAAAGTCAGTCATTTGATATTCATTTTAATATTATTAAATAAAGTTTATCTTTCCAGGCAAATTGATAGCAGTATATACACCACCGGAAAGAATAACGTCATGCGAAGTGTTGCTAGGTGGATCCGTTCTCGCGATGGCCCTCGAAAACTACAAGGAGATATTGTGTGTTAAATTAGAAGGTCCACTAGTGGACTCCGTACGTGCCGGTCGTGATTGTGAAAACGACGACGAAGGCTACGGCGACGAAGCGAGCGAAGGCAAAACATTTGTTGTGAAAAACGAAGCGTGCTGATAGCAGTGACGTGTTGACCGTCTGATGTGATGGAAATGGGAATTCGGGATTTACATTTGTTCGTTTTGGCACGGATCGAAAGTGTTGTTGACGGATAGAAAGTGTTTTTGGTGGATTGAAAGCTTGGTCGGAGCAGACGTTGGTGTTCGTTGTATATTATAATATATGGAAAATGTATTCTGCCGTTGAGGGCCGATTTAAATAATATCAATAAATTACTACCAAAAACGTTGCTAAATTAAATTACGTTGCTTAATATGATAAGTAACGTTATTTATTTATAAAAGTTTTACGTGCCAATTCTTAGCTGAACTCGAAATTTTTTACACTGAACTCTAAATCTTAATTATTTTAATTTTTAATTTACATAAAATATAATACACTGATATAAAAGATAATAACTTTAAATATCTAAAATACTTTTTGCCCGTGCATTTCTATTTCCCATTTCCATTTGAGGTAAAAAATACTTACTTTTATTATTAAAGCTAATGAATAATGACATAAACTATAAGGCCAAATGATATGTAAATTAATTAACATTAAACATTTTCAGAATTGTTAAATATTATGTAGAATTCTACAAGAAATCCCAGTAAGTCTGATACTGTTATTTATAGAGTGCGTTTTATAGTTTTATCCATCGGTGGCTATGCTGGTAACGAAAGCCTTGATTTATCTGTCAGGTTAGCATATCAATGGCCAATAAATTAGGATTGGTATAGGATTCAATAAAAACATACCAGATCTTTAGCCACGCAGTAGAGCTCTAGTAAAATTCTTTAGCGCAGAAGACAAGCTAAAACTAATGTAAAATGCGTACCGACACCTTACAAATATGATCTTTTTATACGTTTAGGTTCCACTCGACTTCAAAAACTCGAAATGCTAGTTGGAGCCATGTATCATTAATTTGTCCTACACAAAGCAATATTTATTCTTTTTGATGTATTTGATTGATCTTAAAATTAAATTGTATAGAGTGTGAAAGACTATCTCGGACTGGATTTTTTCTAATTTTCGTACAATTTTGAAATAATGTTTAATGGTAATTACAAACAAAAGTATTTTAAATGTACAATAAAAAAAGATGCCGTGTTTGTCGATAAAATTGTGGTTAGTCAGCAGAGTCGATTAACGGTAACTTATTTGTGACAGGCCTGTCAACAGCCCGACAGATTACTATTATACAGGACAAACTCCGATCAATTTTTAACGTAAACGTGTTGATGTTAAGTTCAAAATTGATTGAAGAAAGGCCGTTTTGTAATACCATGACGTGCTGCTGTATGTACATGAAAATTTTTAAAATAAGAAAAACATTAATGTTTTTGATCTATTACGCTTATTAATTACATTAAAAATTAATGAATTATATTTAGTGAATTTCCCTACCTATCTATAACATTGATGTTTAGACGTAATTTTGTGGAAGGAGTAGTTTTTAATGAATGAAAATATGTAAAAAAAAATATATGTCAATTTTTATTTAAGATTTTGCGTTTTTGTATTTTCTTGCGTTTCGCCATGAAATAATGTTGGCAGAATAAGCATGCTTTCGTTGTCAATTTATTTATATTTTTATTGTAAGCACTCATTCGAACTGGTTTCTCGAACGTAATTTTTTTTCTAAACAATGCAAATGCATATATGGACGAACGTACTTATACGTTGTTCTGAGACTGATTCTATGGAATGCTAAAACGCAATTAGGACCTTTTTGAATGATGGTATAAGTTTCGTTAATTGCTAATGCGCTAGAACCTTGTCTAAATAATACACGCATGACGTCATATGAAGATAGAAAATATAGATAGCACAAGGTAAGAGATATATTTATTAATTATTGAAATATCTATGAATGATCCCGAAAATAATGTTATACATAATAATTTAATAACTTTTAGCTTGTTTGCATGAATTTTGGGAAAACAAGTGAAATTATCTTTACTTATTATAAAAATCATAATAACTGCTATTATTTTAGTCAACCATAGCTGGTTACAATAACAATCGCAATCAACATATTACCACCACCACCACCAGCCCTTTTACGTCCCCACTGCAGGGGCTCAGGCCTTCCTTATGGATGGTTAAGGAGGATAGGCCATGACCCTCCACGCTGGCCCAATGCGGATTGGAGGGTATTAACGACTGCAAATGCAGCCGGGACCAACGGCTTAACGTGCCTTCCGAAGCACGGGATGGGTGAACAAAATATTATTATCTCGATAATAATATTTTGGTCACCCATCCCGTGACCGACCCTTGCGAAAGTTGCTTAACGACTACGATCGTGGGCCGCGGCGCTTATCCTCTACGCCATCGAGCTAATCAACATAACCAAACTAAAAACAATGTGTGATCTCGACACAACCCAACTCAATATGTGTACTCGTCAATCAGTGTTTATTAGATAACGCAATTACGTCATCAAAATGGCGGCCAGGCGCATTAGCAATTTACGGGGATTATTCGACAAGAGTGCACCAAACGATAAAAAGTTACCAAAATGACTGTCACAGCCCTGTTCTAGACGCAGAGATATGGTTGTTCTTAGCAGAATAGTTTAGCTGACTTAGTGCATGGGGTGCGGGTTATTCGAAATAATAAAGAAAAAAGACCTTTAAACATCAAAATCAACTCTACTCAATCGACTATTAAGGAAGTTGCATCGCGTTCAAGCTGCAGTATCTTTGTTTCAAAGCTGGCTTTCATTCTGATGAATCGGTGACTTATTTAGATTAATAGTATTGTCATTTTGATACATTTACTACTTTATTGCAATACTAATATGTATATACTATCTAAGAATATAATTTATTAATTTATCCTAATACTTATAAGAAGTTTTAATTTAAATTAAGTGATTTCATTTCTAATTTTAGGTTTCAAGTTTTCGTAAATGAAAGTGCGAATAATTTTAACAATATATTATTTATTATTAAGAAATATATTACATGAACTAACACAAGAACATTTAAATCTTTGGCGCCTCAATCCACACTTTGATTCGAGGTCAAATTTAGGAATTATACAGGAATAATCAGAGCATAAATTTTGGTATTGTGTCGTTGGGCTGAAGTTTATTCCCTTTTTTTCTCTTTTTATAAGGTAGGATTGTAACATAGAGGTCGGCAACCTGCGTCGACATAAACAAAGCTCAAATTGCTAAGGCACACAAATAGTTAATATGATGTAGAGGTTTTTAAAGGAAGTATTTTGAACAATCCAACCCCTAAGGATGTTGAATATGGGTTTTAAAATCGTTTAATCCACTATGGATGGAAAGCTGATGATGTGAAATAGTGATGGACGATTGTTGCAAAATAAAATGATCGATTGAATCGAAAATTGTGCTACTGCGCATTCGATTGTCGGGTTAGTAGTTCCCCGCCATGATTATTCGAATAACAATCGTCTTAACTACTAACTGTACGCACACTATGTGATCATTCTGTGCTATGCGCATGCGGTGTTGCGTTGATTGCAAGGTTTAGTTGGGAACAAAATCGAATAACATCAGTTGTAATCGACTTTTATCGACTAAGCTGAACAATCGATTTGTTTACGTAATAATCGCCCATCGCTCATGTGAAATATTCTTAATGAAAAATGCTTTAAAAATCCACTTACTCCCTGGTAATCTGAGATCTCAGAAAAATAAGTGGATTTGTAAAACATTTTTCACTAAGAATATTTCCAAATAAAGCATTGTGAATGCAAAAACTTTAAAATATGTTCTTTTGGCGATACCAAATCGTAGAAAAAAAGTTGTGCACTAATTATTAATTGTCCTTGTATATTTTAAATCAATACAGAAAACTAGGACATTCAATTTTAGCGCCAATGTTCATGTAATAGAGCTATTTATAAAAAATCTGCACAAAGTAACTCATACGACTATTACGCTTTTTATATTTTAAGCTTAACTTGAGCTGATATTCTAGTTGTTTTTTTTTTTTTTGTAAACATAAGTTTTCTATCCGATTTTATACTAAAAAAAGTACTTAAATAAGATATATAAATATAATTTTGCTAATAAAATCCATTAGTTATCTATGTAATTTCTACATCAGGAAAACTTGTAATACAGTAAGTTCTAATTAATATGGCGCATTGTGTATCTTTAATGACCGAACGTAGAGTTAATATTTATAATGAGTTTTGTTTCAAGAACTATAAGGTGTTAAAAACGCATTCGGCTGGTATGAGCATGGGTAAATTGGATCGCTCGTTGATGTGATGTTTGAATCATTCTGATTGGTCGAGATTTACCGCGTTTCAAAATTTAGAATTCTGTGCCATAGACTTGTTGTATTTTATTGTCAATGTATAAAGCTCAACTTAATAATAGAAAAAGAATTTCAACTGACATGTAACATTTGGCCATTTTAGGCAATATTTGAGAAAAAAATTACACACCTAGAGGGAAATGGGTGACTCTTGCATTCAAAAATTTTAGTAAGCGCGACGTTAACTTGTTTGTCATTATATTATAAATGGTCGACATTTGCCGCGTTTCGATATTTCGCCTTCTGCACAGATACCTACATCGATGAGCCAAAATCAGTTGTATGCAAAGTCGATGTTTTAGGTTGTAATTTATAAATGGTTTCATATTTACATTACATTACATTATTAAATAGCTATTAAGTTTTTAAAAGTTCATAAAAGGCTAAAAATTTTGAATCGACCAAAGCAATCTTATAATATATTTAGGCTAAACTTTCAAGCCTTTTCTAATAAGAAAATGAACTGAATAATCGATGTTTACTATGGTTTTTTTGTAACCTCGTTGTAATATTTTTCATGTGATTTTAATGAGATTCTTGAAGTAATTATTAATTATACTTGATACAAGATTCGAGTTTTTTGTTTTCTAGAAATATACAAGTTCATCCAGTAAATGGTATAATTTATCACGTTACCATATACATAAGTATATATATCCAGTGTTGCTATAGATGTAATATGTAAATAAAATACCTGTAAAACCTACTTCACTGTAAATACTGAAAATTAGTTTCCGTCTGATGTGCGCCAATCTTGTTTTGTTTGCAAAACAAGATCGTAAGATTGGCGCACATTAGACGGAACTACGTCGTTTATTGTCGATCTCAGAACGTCAGAACTAAAATATATATGATAACCTTGCACACTCAACGGATGATCCGTCGTGTAATAACGCATAATTCCGTGAGCTGCTTAACGGATCCTCCATCAGATTTGTATCGATCCATAAGTACCCACAGTTAATAGCACATACAAAGCTGTAGTTCAATAATGTTTTGGTAGGATACCCAGCTAAGTTAATCTTCGTTTTTGTTATCTTACCAGTGTTCCCTTGTGAGTGGTATCAAATAGCAATGATGAAGAAGTTTACTATTTATTATTATTTTTTTAATTTAAAACTAAAGAATAAGCTTGAAAATAAAATACTGTAAATAAAAAAATATGGAACTTTGAAGTTGCGCTCACAAGAACAACTTCACTTCACGCGGTACCTCAGCGTGTGACGTCACGCTACCGGACATGACCGCGAAAAAGGGACTCATTAATGTTATAAGTTCGTTTTTGAGCATCGCCTGCATCTTACAGTCGCGTTTTCTTTATTAAAGAACCATATTAAAGTATTAAAGAAACAAAAAAATCTTAAAGGTTTAATAAAATGCATCTACTTATAGTTTCATTAAGTAGGTCCTAAGCCTAACCACAAAACAGACCATAGGAGGTACTGGTACAAGCTCATTTACATTGATAGTGCCCGCATGCGCAGACGATTTTTGTGCTTATTTTCAGTAGGCGATAATTGCCTGCCATTAGTTTTTCGACTATGGCAAACTTATGTACATAGGGCGATAGGTCACGAATGCGGAGATTTCTGTGCTTACCCACTAGTAGCTGTAGACCCCAATGAAAATTTTGAACGAAAACTCATTTGAATGGGTATAGCCACATTCTGAGAGGAAGCACATTTACAGAAAACCGCAAATATTACTTAGTCATTCATATCATAGAGTCACTAAGAAAAACACAACAAAAACAAAGTACATATTATAAATAAGTAAGTATTGGATAGGTATTAAAATGTAAAATTTCTACGGAATCCTCGTCGCGCCAGTCCGACTCGCACTTGTTTTTTAAAGTGATTGATATCTTAATAAGTTTAATACACATTGAAAATAATATCTTTACCTTTCCTAGGTTAGAAAAATATATACGGTTTTATAGAAATATATTTATTATAGAAATATAATAACAAAAATTATACACAAATAAAAAAAATGACCATTAACAACTACAAAAACAATGCCAGTGTACCCAATACGTAGAAAGTGTCCTGCAAAGACTTCTATTTAGGTATTAGTACGACGTCTCGAGTTCGGTACTATGACGTCACAGGCGAGTTAGAGGCCAAACTCGCACGCCAGACGTTCCGTGCGAAAAGACGTAGTTTTAAATAATCTATAGCTTGGTCATTTATTAGCGGATTTTAATTTTGTTTTCATATTTATTTTAGTTTTGACCTATGTTTTTATTATATTGTGTTAAGTACAATATGATTCAAAGCATTTTTAATATCAAGCTGGGATCCTACAGCGTTAACGAACAAGAACTTACTAAAATTGACTTTTGATAAATAAGACAACCTTATTTTGTTAACCAACCCATTGGAAGCTAAAAGCTCGCTTTTACTCTTCATATAACTATTAATTTCTATACTTACGCTCATGTTTCAAATATGTGTCTTACAATCTATGTTCTCGAATGGTGTTTACTTTAAATTGATTTTGTTACAAGAGTTTTGTTAAATCATTTGTAACTAATAAAAGGAAATCGATACTTAAGACATTGTATAAAGTAGTAATTTCTTTAGGTTATATTTTAATTTTGGATATATAATGTTTTGATGGAATTAAACAGGCTGGTCCCTGACTTTCTTGATATTCTGTACGTTAAGCATAAATAATGTAACAATCATAGAGATCAATTTGGATATTTTAACGATTAAGTACATAATGTAAAATAAAATAATAAGAAGACGGTGTAATCAATTGAATTGTTAAAATTATTTATGTATTCTGGAAAGTTACGTAATTACTTGATGTCCTGATAAAATTATTGGAAAATATACAGTTCTTTTATTATACATCAGATAATATACCTTTATATACTTACAAAGAAAAACAAAAAGCCCGACTGCGTAAAAACGAATTTTAAAAAATACATGAAAAAATTAACTTAAATAAAAACTAAAAAGGAAGAAACAAACCCAGTAGTTTAGTATTCTGTTAAGTAATACAGAACAGAACGATTCACAGTCGGGGCCCATTCAAATTTTACCAATCAAATCTTCCCAAGGGGCCCCGACTGTGAATCGTTCTGTTCTGTATTACTTAAAAACTTAAAAGTCGGGTTAAAAGAATGTGGGCAAAGTTTACACCCCTGTGGTACTTTTATAGCAATTTGCTTATTTCACGAGTAATTATTCACCCAGTAATTAGCAATGGTTCGAGCAAGAACCAATGATTCTTAAACTTTTTTCTTGCTACAACAAAATACAAAGTGATATTAAGTGTTCTCATAATTGTTAAAAGAAAAATATGACTGGTTTACTGATGAAACGAAAAACACAAATAATTGCAATTTCTTTAATCTAAACATGGAGCAACCTTTTTATTTTTTTTTGGCTATATCTCACACCTTGACTAAGGTACACATAATAAAAGTAATTGTAATGTTATTAAATATATATTAACATAATATGCACGGCAACATATTAATACTACACTATGATTGACAATGTTCAGCAAGACTGGAAGAGACCTTTCTTCCTCATTTCTTCAAAGTCCTTCTCAGCATCATATGTCCTGAGAACAAAACATTGTATAATATAAATGTTTGAAAACTTGCGTCATAAACGACTTGAGAAGGCTTTGCGGTAGTCCAATGTGTTTTTAATATGTTTTTATGACTTTGTTGTAAAAAGCAGTATTTCCTAATAATAATATATTTGCAACACATCCTGTCACATCGTAAAATCTAAGTGGAACAACCCTTTTTTATTCCAAAAACGACGGTTCGTCTATTTTCTATACACTAAATCAACTTTCTTTTTATTATTTTAACAATATTTTAGAATAAAAGATGGTTTTGGGAAATCTTGTCTTATATTTTCTTACAAGTAAGTAGTAAAATTTTTATAGTTCTTTAAATTACAAAAACCAGCAAATTATTAGGAAAATTTTACAAGGTTTTTGTAATTATATCTTTATATTTTATAGCAGCTCCACGAGCTAGGCATAAAATAATGGGAAATAATGAACACAAACAACAAATACAAACATTAACCAGTTGTGTGTTGCCAGAAACTGGTGAAGGTATCCGTTTTTAGCAAGAATTAAAGAATGTTAAATAGCTCGCTTGCCAAGTGTGAATTGTTGTAGTTTTGTGTCATGAGCATATTCTTGATCAAACTAAAGTCACGCAACGCACGCATCACATCTTACAAGGCGAGACTAGTATCTCAGAGGTACTGCTGATTGCACGCCATTATGAATCTAAATTCACATGTGCTGAAATTATTTTCGCGACGATTGTTTTTCTTGACACTTATTTCGTAATGTACTCAGCTTTACTTTTTATTACAAAGAAGGATGAAAAATTGCAAATTTTTTATTACATAACTAATAAATGGTCACACCGGCTTAATTTTCTTACCTGTAGAATTCAGCATAACGCCTCTTACGCGCATCGCCAACCAAAATTTTGAAAGCGAAACCAGATATCCCTGCGAGGGTGATGGCAACAATCAAATTCCTCTTGATGACAGAATTGAGGAGACCTCGCATCTGGGGCTTCGCAACAGTTGACACAGCCTTCTCTCCTGCCATCTGAATACAATTTTTTTATCCTAAATCAAACTCTTTCATATATTATTTTATATTTATTTTCCATAATAAAATACACTTCTACTTCTCTCTTATTAACTAAAACAAGTTATAGTCTCTGATGAAGATTTGTTAATTGTTCACTGTCCGAAATACCTTTCCTGTTTATAATTGTATGTAGTTATAAAATACCTCTTTCCTTAATTCAAATTGTCTCCTTTCACTTGAATCTAAATCAATGGAGAACATAATGGAAATTCTGAGAATTCACGGAACATAAAAAAATGACAGCCGAAACATATCTGAACCAATAACATCAGCTCTACTGCATAACAAAAACTTTGGTTGACCCGTCAATATAAAGCTCTAAATTTTCATTATTCTTTTCAGACAAAATTTTCTAAAGCATCATGTTTATAAGTGGCCCATCAGCTAACTTTATTTGTAGAGATGGCAACTATTTTGTAAGTTCTTATTTCAAAGCAATTTTTTTTTCTTTATAAGAATTCAAATTCAAACAATTTATTTGCATAATACTGGGTATTACATGAGGTCTTACATATCTAAAATATTGTTCTCCAGAATTTGCTCATTGTAATTTAGCATGCAAATATTTACATTATGTGAAGTTACAATGTCAATACCTATATCACATTGAGAATGTCAATTTAAATTATATAATAATAATAAAGAATCTATCACATGCTACATGTCACATTTTGAAAATAAAATCAATTATATATTTATTGTAATCTACTCGTAAAAGTTATTTCTGAATAGGTATAGGTCACAATTGAAATAATAAATATGTCATTTGCGGGTAAAAAAATCATTAATTGTATAAAATGTACTGTCAATTAGCCATGCATGTAGTTTTATTTTAAAAATAGATCCAGTCAGTGATCGTATCTCATCAGGTAGTGAATTAAATATTTTTACTGTCTTTACAGCAGCATTTTTCCCAACCAAAAACTATCTACATTTAGGAATTTCTAGTAAATTTGTACGTCGTTTTCGTTGTGATTTACCTGAGACCGATTTAGCAGAGTTTAGCAGGGAAAAGTGAGGATGTTTTTAACAAATATACAAATTTGCTTGATATAGAGGCCAGTTAGCGTAAGTAGTTTGAATTTTTTAAATAATGGTCTACAGGATTCGGTATAATCGGCAACGCTAATTGCCCTAACACACTGTCACACACTCGACCTACATGAGATTTCCAATTACAGTTTTCGTCAATTGATATACCTAAAAAATTAGTTTCTTCAACTTTTTTAATAATTTGTCTTTGATAGTATATTTTAAAATTAAGTTTTGGAGACTGGTACGTACGAAAAAGCATTATTTTTGATTTCTTGACATTAACTTTTAAATTATTATCCTTTAACCATTGAGTTATCTGTTTTACAACTATATTTATTTCATGTTCTAGATGTTCTTCTTTTTTAGCCTTTATAATCAAGAATCATCAGCAAAAAGCAAAAACGTGTGGTTAGTTACACTGGGCAAGTCATTGATGTAGAGTGTAAACAAAATTGGTCCCAAAATACTTCCTTGTGGAACACCATATTGGTTCACCCTGTACTTTGATCTGTACAAAGCTCTCCTATAAAGCTTATTTTTTATTTCCATTCTGCCGATTTCCACACACTGTCTTCGATTTTTAAGATTACTCAAGAACCAGTTTTTTACTGTTCCTCTGATACCATATTTTTGTAACTTTGTAATAAGTTTATCTACTAAATCGAATGCCTGGCTCATTACCAAAATATAGAGCAGCTACAGGTATTTTATCATTAAGACACTCCATTACCGCTTTAACTAATGTAAAGTTTGCTAGTTTTATTATGATTTTTTCTAAACCTATTCTATTCTGGTCTAAGGATATTAAATTTCTCCATAAAACTGCAGTCTTGTTAACATAGCCTTTTCAAATATCTTTGTCTCCTTTTTTATAGAGTGGCCTTACTATAGACAATATTAGCGCATCTGGACACCTTCACTAATGGATAAATTTATTATATGGTAGAAAAAAAAACTATAAATTAGTGTTTTAATAATGTTTGTTCTTAATTCTGTCTTCTTTTTAAAGTTTATCTGTTTATGGGTTTCTGTATGAACTAAAACTTGAATGCATATAATACCCGACAACTGCTAATGCGCTTGGCGACCATTTTGATGACATAATTGTGTTAAAAAATCAGTACCGTTAACAAATAAACACTGGTCGGCATAAACACTTATTGAGTTGGGTTGTGTTGAGATTATACACAATTTTTGTTCTTTTTGATTGTTATTGTTAGGTATTGTTGTTACTAGTTATGGTTGACTAAAAAAGGAACATCTATTATGATTTCCACAATAAGCAAACCCGATTTCATTAAAAATAAATATATCTAAGGTATCTTATCTCATAATTACTTTTGGTGATGTTTTAAAAAGTCATCCTTAGCTTTTGTTATAGTGTTATTACAAAGTATATGTTTTTTTGGTAATTTTTTTGTTTTCTTATACATCAATATTTACATATAAATTGGCATTTTCGAATATTCTTGTGATATAATTTACAAACTAAAATTTATTCAATTATTACAATATTTTTTGGGGAGTATTCATAAATATTTCAATAATTAATTTAACCCTTGCATTTTGTGCTATCCATACTATCTATTTTCAAATGACGTCACATTATTTAGACAAAATTCCAGCGCATTAGCAATTTCCGGGACTTAAACCAATATTCTTAATCTAACCAAACTTAGATAAGTAAAACTTATAATTTCAAATTTTTGTAGGTTAATACGCTTTTCTTGACGAACATAAAGTGTGCACTTACAAGCTGAAGATAAGCTTAACGTAGTGTATTTAAATTATTATTCTAACACTGGAATATTTTTTTTATATTATTTCATTTCCATTTCTTTATCTACATAGATTTGACTGACTAATATCCTTCTTACATAACAATATAATTTAGAAATAATCCCATATTAACTATTTGATTTGCAATTAAATAAATATCCTAAGCAATATTCTTATAAAAAATATAGAAATAAGATGAAAATACTTACTTTATTTATTAAAATTTATAGAAATCGATGAGGCAAAGAAAGTGTGATAAACGTCAAAACTCTGTGGTGACGGTCGGTGTCAATATATAAATTAAGGATGTGTTGATTTTATTGAAATACCGATATATTGATAAGTGAATAAGTATCGAGTAATTACACGATATATTCATCACGCGATAAATTGATAATATTTGATGCCTTATTCCACCTAACTTAATTCCCATTTTATAACTAAAATATATTCAGCGTGGGCCCACCATATACTGCGAAAGAGACTAGTTGAAATGACCCTGCATACATACATTTATATAAATATATAATATGTTTTTTTAGTATATGTTTGTATTGTCTACGTATAATTCTTCAGAAAACCATTAAATGGCAGAAACAATTTTAGAATAGAATGTAATTACCTCCTATATCATTATTATAAAGTAAGTAGTAATTTCAAAAAATTCGTTTAAATTTTATAGTAGTAATTTCCGTAATACTAATCATCTGTCACTACTACATCGGTGTTTTTGAAGTTTTTGAAGCCATTGAAAGACGTAGGAGAAATAAAATAACGCAGTGAACGTTTCACAGGAACAAACTAAATTCACAGAACACTTCGTGTTTATGACAGACGCACTATATTTCATTGAATCGATATGTTTATCACTTTTATGTTCACTTTTTCTTGTGACATGACGCCATTTTTACAAACAAAAACTTACTATATAAAAGGAAAGTTAAAGTAATGAAAACAGCAAAATTTATTTAGCATTATTTGCTATTTGCTTATCATACAAAATATCTTGCAAAACAGATTATAAGATACACCATTGATTCCTAAATTGTTTATGTAATATAGCCGATTATTGATATCGATTTCGTTTGTGTACTCTAAATGCACTGTTTTACAACTTTTTTTGTACCTTCGTCGTTTTTTTTTAATTTCCTATTTGAGCATAGCCCATACAGCACGGCCCGTCAACTCCATACAAGAAACCAATCGCGTAGGGGTCCAGTGATGTATGACATTTCCACACGCCCCTCACCCCTGTCAGTAGATGGAGACATGACACCTGACAGAAACTGTCATTACAACAAAGAGTAAAGATACTAATGTTTTAATTAATCTTTAATTCATTTCATTTTTATTTTACATGTTGGAATTAATTTATTCACTTCATATTGGCAAAATTGTGTGAATGCGCAGATATGCCATTAATAAAAGAAGAAGGAGACTAAAGTATGTACCTACATATCAGGGAATTACAAGTGATTGAGTAAAATTTCGTTTGTGCTTACCCTCTTCGCTTTATTTGTAATATAAACTCTCCTTTTTTCGAAGTATTTTTCTTTGTAGAAGATGCCTAGGATATTGGTGTGTTGTGTTATGGTTGTGTTACACGCATTGTTAAAGTACGAACAGGATGCTATTCTTTGTAAAATTCTAGTGAACGAGAAAAGATTCTCCAAGTGGTTACAATGTCTTAGTGCTGTGTGTGATACTGAAAATTTGAATCCAGGTAGAAGTGTCATTTGTAGCAAACACGTTGTACCAAGATTCATTACTCCAAAATCACGACTCTTGGGTGACGCACATCCATCATTGTTTAATGATGATGGGCTCTCAATCAGCCTACCCTCTTCAAGCAATACTGGTAAGGCTGGTTTAATCTGCTATTACCTTTAGATAATGTAATTAAAATGATATGTATCTTCACTTTATGTTGTGTTTTGGAATACCGCTATTCTTCATTAGATTTTTTTGTTATTACAGAAATTATATTCACTTCGGAACACAGCTATGCAAGAAAAAGTCATGTTGACCACACATATTAGAAAGTGGAACTGAACAGAGGTTTGTTTTTAATTTATTTTATTTAGATAACAAAGTTCATGCTGCAGTTTTGGTGTATTTTAACATAGATTTCTGCTTTAAAAAAGTCTAGTAGATCTGTCTTTCTTACACAAATAAAGAAAAATTACATCAAGTGATTTAACTCTAGCGGGCATGCTAGAAGTGATTTTGATCAGAGAAAAAATTTATAATATAAATAACATATTTCTAATATCATCTGAGATTATATCCTGTTTTTTAATCTTACAAACATAATCAATATTGATTTCATAGGTGGTGTAATTTTCAAAGAACAAATTGAGACTCCTGTGTCTGCAGCCACTGAGTTTACTCAATTAGTTGCTTGTTCTGGAGATTAAAATATGACACAAACTAAATTATCTGGTAAGACCTGTCTCTTTCTTTAGTGTATCTTTATTTCAATCAAATAGTAGTTCTAATAGAGAAATTCACTGAATACTTTTGATGTTATAGACCCTGTGCAATGTACCCAAACAAAAAGGAAAAGGCTTATTACCAAATAAAGCCAATTGTCACCTTTATACCAGAGAATTTATGAAGAATATAACAAGCCAAAGACGTAGTTGAACTTTCATAAAAAAGTTAAGAATACTTAAATACCTTTAAGTTTTGTAAAAAGTTATCATTTGAAAAGTTCACACAAAAAATGAACACAGTTGCAAAAAATATTTTTGAAATGCAAGTGAGCATGTGCTCTAAAAATAAACATGAGAGGTGATTCACTACCGAAGAAAAGATAATTGCTTTATCAATATCAAAGCAGAGTCCAAAATTTTAAGCAAAATTTTTTATTTTATCATCCAAAACCACACTGAATACTATGATTGGAAAATTGATCATAGAACCAGGCTTCATGTAAGAGGTAAATATATTCCATATAAGGTTTTTCATACTACTTTTATGACTTTTTGTATTACTACTAAATAATAATATTTACCTAACTATTTCAATTTACTTTTTCAGTAGGACAAATGAAACTCCAAAAAAATATGCTCCATTATATTTGATGAGATGTCATTAGAAACAGCACTCTCGTATAATAAAAGTAATAAGGATTAAAGATAACATTAATGGATTTGTAGAACACCAAGAAAAGAAAGTGAATTTTGCAGATCATACTCTTGTTTCTATGTTGGTGCTGTTTACAAGTGGCAACAGCCTTTATGTTTCTATTTCTGTCAAGGAGCTACATCTACTGTAAACATCAAGAATATTTTAAAGTCAGTAGTAGAAAAAGTTATTGAATTGGACCTTAATCCCATCGCAATAATATATGACCAAGGCTCAGCTTTCCAATCAGCACTCAAAAATCTAAAAGAAGACACTAAGTGTGATCAAAGTTTAAAATGAAATCACAGGTTGGTACAGAGAATTATATTTATATGAAAGAAAACTAATAGATTTAATGAAAGCAGTGAAGGTTCTTATTATTATATTGTTATCTATGTTTTAAGAAGTTCTTAAATTTTTGTTTCAGTTGGCATTCTTAAAATATGTGGGGTGGATTTGAACATTATGATTCTACACACTTGATAAAATGTATCAGGAATAATTTTGGTGGTAAACTTGCAAAATGGCATGATATCTATGAGACAGACTGTCAACACACTGAAGCTGGGCTATTTTATAAATTAAATGACCAATGAGTTATACCTGATAAAATTAAAAAGATGAAGGTAATGCATTGGTTATTATATTAGTATAACTTAAATTAGTATAAATAAAATAAATAATTTGTATTCAGCTTCTATATTCTCTATCGGAGCAAGTGTTGATTCAATGACCTGTATTTTTAATTATGTAACAAGTAGTTAATATAGTTTACACTTAAACTACAATAATGATTCTCTAATGAAGATAATTTTAAATATGATATCTCTTTTTGCAGGTAAAAAATTGTGTAAAAATATGTCTGCAGCTTTGTCTTACACTGCAAATTTCTGTGAGTATTAGATGAAATTTACTAACAGTTAATTGTTTTGAATCAAGTTTCATACAATTATTATATGAATATTTTAATTTGCAGCAACTTATGAGGATGTGCACAACATTAAGAAATGCAGCTGATGTTGTTTCATTCTTTGACCAATTATTTGATAGTGTCAATGGAGCATCGACAAACAAAAAAAGCATAAAGGAAAAGAGCTGTGACAGATAAGACACACCATCATTCTTTCTGGCCAAAGGCAATTGAAATTTTAGAAAAACTTAAATATGTGTATAAAAAGGTATGCAAGAATCAGTGCCTTCTTTCAAAAAAATTGTGATTACCTTGAAAAGTTTCATAAGATTGTGCCACTAAAAAAACGTAGCTAGGAATTGCTGAGAATGCAGAATGAAGCTGTGAAAAATATAATAAGTTAAAAAATAAATTGTTCAATAAATAATATTGGAAAAATGTTTGTTTCATTTACGTGGTCATTTTTCCTTTTTTGTTTTAATACAACAATAATATTAAGCTAGACTTATCAGTCTGCTTTATTATTATTGTTGTATTAAAACAAAAAAGGAATTTTAATTAAAGTAAAAATAATGTGGAAACTAGGAAGACGGCTAGGTACCTACCCAAAACAGGGCTGTATAGCTAAATGCCTTTGCCGATAGTAGATCTATATATTTAAAACGAATGAAGCTGTCATGTATCACTGGCTCCCAATCACGTTCTACGAAGAAATTTTTTGTTAGGAAGTTGGTCGTCTGATACCTACTAAGTCTGTGCCCATACAGTTATTTTATTTATTCTTTTAAATGAAATACATCTTACGATCAGTTCATACGGCTTAATTTCTGGTAATATAACTGTCTCTTCACTAAAACGTTTTTTATAATAATGCGCGCGAAGTACTTAAATTGAACCAAAATGCTGAATTTTCAGTCAGGTTTTAGTCTTGTTATGGTTATGCCCTCATCTCACCTCAGCACTTCGTTGGAAATCTGAAATTGTTCTATTGTAGGTACTGCGAATTTAGGTTCGACTTACGTGCAGCGCATTGCTACATGGCTGAATCTCATTACTAAACGTAAACTCGCTTCTTTGTATTGAAATTAATTTAATTTTTCTCCGGTTTGCGTTTTACGACTCGTGAAGAAGGCAACTGCTAAAATAAAATGGATACATTAAAAATTTTAGGCTGACAAATAGGGGATAACCTGTATAATATTTTTGAATTCATTATAAATACAGTTCTTGGTTTGTTCTAGGTTCTAGCCTGGCGCTGGCGGACTGACGTCGTCTCAGCAGCACCACAGAATTTCGTTTATCTATGAAACTACCTTAGTTATTTTTCACTATTTCGTAACGCTGTTCAAACAAAGGACTGAAATGAGTCAAGAATTCATTTCAAAATCCAAGACGGTGGTGTTGCCTGCCTGATTGACCGGTTTTATACATTTCTACGAATCACATTATTGTGACCATAATACAGGGATATCCTAAATAATTTATAACAATAAAAGTAAAACAACTAAATATTTTTTATTCATTTATTAATAAACTAACTTTACAAATTTAATAATAGCAGAACAATAATATTCCTTATTTCTTTTCATTCATAATAATATGATAATAATTCACCATGACTCATCGTACTTTATGAATATAATTATATGATTTTAAAAATAAATCTAGAACGACAGTGAAAGCAACTTACAGAAAAAAAATAATGCACAATAAAAAAGGGGGTAGGGGTAGACGAAACATATAAAATTGCCAGCAACAAAAATCAATGTACAGGCTGATCATATGATTGTCCTATTTAAATTACGGAGCCATGAACGACCCCGCTAACAACACCAACTAGACAAAGAAAATAATTACAATAACATAAAGTTAAATTTTATTGTATCAATTGTTTTATTTTCTGCAACCTATTTACAAGTTATATAATGTTTATATACCAAAACTATAAGCTATCTCATGTGTTGTATTACCCTATATATTTATAGTGTTTAAAACTATTTTGTATTTCTCTTTATTCATAGATATATAAATGTATTACATATATTTTTATCGGCATCATAAATTACTATCATTACTTTGAAATATAAAAACAAAAAAAAAAACAAGATTACTAAAATGATAACTATACACCCAATATACATAGCTAGTTTCCAAAGTTCATTCACTATATTATATTTTACAAGCTTGCAAGTCATACTTATATATATTACAGTATAAGGCTTTTGCATTCCTAGAGGTCGCTATCAACTGACGCCATCTTATGTACAAGGTTAACTCCCAGTTTCGAAAAAAAAAACAAATACTTAACGCTTAACATATTATATTAAATTTCCCCATCTATACATAGAAATTTACAAGAGATTAAATCATCGGCCGGACCGACAATTGAATTTAATATTAAACTAATAATTTAATAATATAAAAACGAAGAGAAACAAAATTAGTTTTCATTCTTTATTTTTAAGTTCTGATCGTCCCGACTAAAACTAAAGCACAGCACGTTTCCACTGCACATTTAGGGCACAATTTTATCAGGCAATGTATCACCTACTATATAATTAATATAACACTATTCACACTACGCACATACTAACAGATTTTTTTATTTGTATTGTTGAACTATCACCGTCCGACCTTTATTTAAAAAAAATATTTATTTATTTTAATATTAAAATTGAACTCCTGCCAATGTCAAGTGTAAGTTTTTTATTCAATTTATTTATATAAAGGTACAAAATACTGCACTAACAACGGAGAGAAACATCTAAAAAACATAGAAAGCTCGAAAAAGTCATCAAAAAACCAACTTTCTGTATGTAAAACTAAGCGTCACATCCACGTATTATTGCTCTGAGACTTACACATCCTTAAAAGCTTAGGAATCGCAAATGAGAAAACTCCTTGTCGTGTCCAAACAAATATGTTAACTTTTGAAAAAATTCATTGCAATAAATTTCGTCTTTAAAAACCAACAAATCGTAGTTCAATGGACACGATTCCTCGACGCGTGCAATACCAATACCGATTCCGAATAATTAGTTAGGCGCACTAAGTGACTGAATAAGAAAAAAAAACTGTGTATGATTAATAAATACTAAAATCTAATTAGGAAAAATTAATATTCCATCGAAAACTTTCATTTATATGTACAGTGCAAAAGGAAAATTCTAACTTAAAAAAAATATCATAATAATCTAAAACCTTCACTGGTTGACGAGCACTAATTTGGTACTAATTAAAAAGTAAATTTTGCATCAGGCCCGAGATCGAATTGTGGGCGAAACAAGTCAGAAACGAGGCAGGGTTGGGGGGAGTGGGAGTAGGGCATCAAAATAAACACATTTTAGTTTACTGGAAGCCCAAACAGACAACTGTTGAAAACATTCAGTCACAATTATTATCTTTTTCACTAAAAAATTATCCATCGAGTCACTAAATTACAATTATTGGTCGTGAATTATACTTATGCTAAATTTAATCGTAATAGCAGCCAGCGTCTCGACAATAAAGGCGCCATTTTGAAATTTAAATCACTGGCAATATTGATCACACACGTTTAAAAACGGAACTTGAAGAGTATGGTGTATAAAATTCGAAATGACGTGTACAGGTGCTTAGTCTATAACTATTAAAAAAGTATCCCTAATTTTCAAAATGACGTTTCATCGCCAAGACCTATATTTTTAAACTACGAACGCGGCGTCGATCTTCCGCCGACATACGATCCAAGTGCAAAAAGGTATGAAAATATCTTTTTTTTTTACTTTATGCTTCATTTATTTATATCTCTCGGGTTTTTATACTATTCATAATAATAAAGATGTGCCTAAGACGAGTGCTTCGTTTGTACAATAATGATACATTATATATTTCACTAATAAACTACAGCTCCCATTATCTGTAGCGTCGTCACACGGAAAAGTCTTATGTCTTAAAATTACATCGAGAAACTTATGCTTATAGAGAAAAAAAAAATCGATGCGATAATAATAGTGAATGGTAACATGATTTGTTCACTAAGTAAATCGTATAAAAATAATGCGTCATCATTGGATCCGTTGCATTCTGATGTTTAATACATTCTGATGTTTATACATACTCTTAAAACGTAACACAGCGATTATTTGCGATACTATACATCTCCGAAATCCATTAGTACAACACTATTAGATTTAAATAGTAGTAAATGCTGCCAATTCTGTAGTACACTTAACAGGAATCCAATATATTAAATTCGATTTCCGTGGTTACTTGTCATCAAATAAAAAAAAAATATAGCATAGACATAATAAGTTCACTTCTGCAATCTTATATATTCCAGCTGGTGCAACAGAACTGGCACCATGGTTTCATTGCCTCTGAATTTATAGAAATAGTCAAGTTCACTCTATTAATTTTCCATACCCATTACGCAAAAAGAGGTCAGACACCAATGATGCTTCGATAAGCGCCCATCCAAATAAATCCCTCCAATCAAGGCACTAATGCACTAATTAGTATAGAAATTCCTGAACAACACTACAAAATTACTATGTAAGTGCTAATGAATTTCGAACACGTAAATAAAATACGTGACCACAGCGTAGACAAAACATCCTATATCATAATAATTTAGTCAAAACTCTATTCACACAATTCGTCAAAAAAGGGGTAAATTTTCCAATAAGAGACAACAAAACACTGGTCATATTCGTTATTATTGCACTTTTTCACACAATTTAAACAAAACTTTGAGATTCACACATAGTTTAAGCATCAAAAGAAAAGCTATCCATGATCGAATAAAAAAATATATATTTTGCACAATTTTTGTATAATTTTCTGAAATAAATTATCAAAATAAAATTACAAATTAATTATTTTATCGATATAAGTTTTTATAATGCCGTGGTCATGATCAGTTAAGATTTATCATACCTACAATAAAAAAATCAGAAAAAAATAATTACAAAAAAAAATAAGGTCATTTCTCAGTGTTTCGAGCATAGTACCAAAAATATCTATCAGTTTGCCGTATACAATCAACAAGGACGGCTTATCGATATCGACGTCGATCATATCGACATTTCATCGATTATCGATAAACCGTCAACTCGATTAGAGAATATGAATAATGGTCTCTGGAATCTGAATACATGTCAGTTGTGATATCAATTTTCTTTAATACAAATTATACTAAGTATCGCTTCTCACAGCGTACATTCGGAACAATGCAAGTCATTCCCGAAAATCATTAATTATAAAATAATGTTATTCTTAAATTGCCGCGGCTATGTTATTACCAGTTGTATAATTCATTACGTGCCGATGTTGCCAGGTAAAATTTTATAATTTGCATAGAATATCACTTTCAATTGAAGAATTCTAGATTTATATTTCCACAGAACGTCATATCAAATAACCTAAGTTGGTGCAAAGGAGACAGTAATAGATTGAATTACATGATTGGTGTATGAAAGCGAATGAAACTTAAAAAATATACAAGTTTTATATAAGTTTTGCATCCATAATGTTCTATTAAAAATTATTTTCCTTGTCAATTTACTCTAAGAATGTTGAATTTAATTCAAAGAGGACATCATTTTCAATCATAAGTAATCATATTCATTCTAAAATATAAGAAATTTCTAAATAGGAAAATATATTTATGGAGAGTTGAAATATACAATCGTGTATTTGTCTATCTGGGAAGTTTTTCACTGACGTCAGGCTTGAAATGATCGTAAACTCTGAATAAAAAGACTAGCTTTTGCGTAAACTGTCATATAATTAAATTATCTTATTAAAATACCTACCAGTCAGAAGTCAGAAGGTTCCAAGGCGTTCCAATTCGACCACAACAAAAAAAATATATTTCTTAAATTTGCAAATTTATCGCTTCTACCTGGTAACACTCGACCGCTAATAACCAACAAGGGGAGCTTTTAACATATAACAGTGTGTATAGTACCGCGTGGTGATGTCAGTCCAACAGTAGCAGCGGCGGGGCGACCGGCTCCGCCACCCGCCGACGTCACTTGCCGTCGCGCGAAGCCCGACGACGTCTGACGGCACCCGCCGTCGGCGTGCCCTCGCCCACTGTACGATACAATACAGTTAAACAACTCGCTTATGACTGGTCTACACGTGATTGAGTAGAAAAGTAGTCAGTGGATTTCTAACTTAATTATAAGTGATAATGCACGTGTAAACACGTAAATAGCAAATTAAAAATTAATTCCAAAGCTCATATGCAGTTAACTGAATTTTGGAACGATTTGAATATATGGTCTAGAAACTTTCAGTAGTTCAGAATTGATCATGACTTTTATTTTATATAGTCGACACTAGAATTGACACAACGCAACCTTTTCGACTTTAGTGTATTTAAGAAATGTGTGAAAATTAATTTACAATGTTAATATTCGTCATTTTAAAAGTGTTGTTGTACAAAAAGTAAGGAGAAATTTGTTTTAAATTGTCCACTTTTGTTTATATCTAAGAATCGCGTTTTTATATGTGTTAATTGACAGCGGGCAACTGATATGCTATTGACATCTTATGAAAGGTTAAACTCACCAGCACTTCTAGTTTTCCGTCTGACCGGCGTGGTATTGGGCGGCGCGGGGGCCACGGGGGTCGCCTGCGTGGGGGGTCCGTGTCGGACGGACCTGCGCGTGCCCACCCCGTCCCCCACGCCTTTGCCCCGCCCCGCCCCCGCTCCCGCCCCAACCGCCATCGCACCGACCACGGCGGGCACGGCCGCCACCTTCGCCCCTTTCACCGTCTTTCCGCGAACTTTACATATGAGAGGCTCATCGCTATCGCTGTCCGAGTCCTTCTTCGCTTTCCCCCCCGCGGGCACCGGCGGCTTTTGTCCCTCCACTCGTCTCGGCTTCTTCTTCGGTCTGCCCGCGGGCGACATACCCTCCTCGCAACTGACCGTCGACGCGCACGAGCTCTCCGATTCGCGGCGTTTCCTCTTAATCGGCAGGGGTTTCGCCGGCAGCGGCTTCGGACTCTGCTTATCGACGGAACCCGCGCGGAGACAGTTCCGGTGGAGCGCCGGCGAATCCGCTCTCAGGCCGGGACTCAACCGCGGCGTCCTCGGTCCGTCCGCCGGACTGCTGAGCTTGCTACTCGACCGCGTCCTAACACTACTCCTGGCCACTCTCTCCAAAGCGGACGGCGACGGGGACTCCGGTCTCTTCGTCGCGTACTCCGCCGGCGGGATCTCGATGAGCAGCTGCTCGAGCAAACTCTTATCGGGAAAATCCGCCTTCATCGGCAACCTCTCCATCTTCTCGGGCTTCGTATCCGGAGGGGGCTCCTGTTTCACGTCGCCGTTCTCCGCGGGCCTCCTCTCATCGGTGTCCGGCTCCGACGGCGCCGCCTTCTCCTGATTCGAGTACGTGTACAAGGGAGGGGAAACCCTGCTGGGCAGCGGATCGAATACCTCCTTCTCCTTGTTCGGGGACGTCGGTTCGGTGGAGTCGGCGTTGGTGGCGGTGGCGGGGGTGGCGGCTTGCTCGGGCGGTTTGTCGTCGTCCCTGAGTATGGGCGTGGGCTCTCGCTTGACGTCTTTGGTGTGGTCGTCTGGTCGTCGCGGCGCGTCGTCGCCGTTGACGTGGTCGGCGTGCATCTTGGCGAGCTCGGCCTCGATGTCCCCGAGGTCGTCGATGTCGGGGGGGCCGGGCTCGTACCGCGGCGTGCCCGCTAGCTGGAGCCGCTCCAGCAGCTCATCGGAAGCGGGTGGCGCATCTATCACGCCTATGATTCTCTGCACGGACGTTGGACTGGTCGACCTGGGCATGTCTAGCCGCTCTTTCCTCTGATCCGGGGGCGATTGGCTAGCTTGGTTCGGTGATTTTTCCGATAGAGCATCCATCGACTCGATGCCGGAGTCTTCGCCCTGCGCTTGCGAGGGTGAACGGCTGCTGAACTTATCGTCGGGCCGGTCCGGTCGATCTGGTCGCCTTTCCGCTACCAGCTTGCAGTAGGACTTGTCCTTGGGTCGTTCTTTGCGCCGTGGGGATACGCCCCCTGACCGCTGCGCGGGCGGGGACTCCCCTCGAGGTGTCGGTACTACTATAGTACCGACATTCGTCGATCCAGGCGGTTCTGTAACAATTAATGCTTTTAGTTAATGATTTTTTTTTATGAGATTTTTAGTTAATGAGTTTTTTTTATTTGTAATTTTTACTGGATAGATCGATATCGTTCTTTATCGCCTAACATGCAAATCCAACATTCGCTCAGGTAGGGTGGTAGAGAATGCTCTTGACATTAAGTCCGCTATTTGTATTATTTTTTTTTATTTAATGCAATAAAGAGTAAATAAATAAATAATTAATATTGATCCTGGTAAATTCATCAGCTTGAAATTAATGCAAATAAATATTTTTCACAACTTCTTCTATTTGGAGAGATATAAAACTTTCATATATTATAGTGGTAATTTCGATTATTTTGACTTCCAACTTTTCTAAAATCACTATGATAGTCTTTACTACAGCGAGTCTTTACAGTATATATTCCCAACCTCAATATGAACCACAAGAACTCATTGAAAAGAAGTATTGCTCAATCATGTATCTTTGAGATCAGTTTTAACGACTCTTACACCCTTCACTTTCACGGACAGGCACGAACAGACAGGCAGGGCTGTCCGTGAAAGCGAACTTTTTACAGACAGCCCTGCCTTTACCAAACGTCAGAATTACAAGAGAAAACGACAGACGAAATAAATTACATCCCATTCATCTTGTTTGATTCTTTCTTTCTTTTCGCCGGTTTTATGACTTCTGGCCTAACAGCACAGGTTTCCTCATCTTCTGCATTTCGCGTTGTATATCAGTTTGATCATTATTTCATTCGGCATTCTTTCCATACGTCCGAAACGAAGTGTGTTTCTGTTAATTTTTACACTGACGCTATCTTTCAGGTCAACTCTCTTTCTTATCTCTTCATTACGAATGCGAGATCTGCGAGCGTTACTTCGCAAATTATACGTAACGAATGCATCTCGCTACTGTTTCTCTACTTACATGATCTTTCTGACATACTCAACTCTCGCTACCATACATTAGCGTGGGGATCAGCACCGCATTGTGCTTTCTGGCTTAAGGCTTTGCTGTCAGTTTTTCCAACGCCCATTCACACTATTCCCAGCACCCACTCCTCTTTCTACGTCAGCGGTGTACCTTCCATCCCTGCTAAAAGCACATCTAAGATATACAAAGACATTTGCTTGCTCCAGCACTACACCATCAACCATAATCCTTACATTTTTTATCAATGTAGTCAACATCCCTATTCAAGTTATTAATTGTTTTAATATTAATTTTGGTAGTTGTATGCTAAATGCTAGCTCATAGAAAGAATAACATGGATAATACAAGACATCTTCCCAGAAAATGTTTCTGGATTCAACTGAATATGTTCATTTTAGAAGCAATTTTATTATTACTCAATTCCAAAATGAAAGTAAGGTATCAAAACTATTGAAATTTCTTTACCCTTCTAATAAACCCAATGCTATTGTATTCCATTTTGCAATTCGAATGTTTTTGAAGCAAACATTTTATTGTTATGGTTTCTTACAAAAAATTATAATTAATTGATTCCAATAATAATGTAAATGTTTCAGAACATGACTTCAATTGTACCTATACAATCACTGTTTATTACTAATAAATTGATAAACCAAATATATTTTGATAATATATTTAAATAATTAGACATGTTAAAAGATATGTTTTGTATCAAACCTACAGCACATCATGTTGCTGCCAAACGAGAAATCATCTGTATTCATTTTTAACTTCAGTTCAATATTATTGCAGTTATAATCCATTGTATGTATTAGGTGGTTTAAGACAAACTTTTATGCTATTGCTTTATGTATGATTTTATTTGATAATAAAGTGTTTTGTAAATTTCATTTTCAAAAATGTAAATCAATTTCACTCTCAATTTTGTAAGAACTCAGCTTGATAAGTAACACTGAAATTTTAATTTTTAAAACGTGTTGCAATACAATTCACAGGCAAGAATGAAGTTTCCAAAGATAAATAACACCTATGCAGCATCCAATGCAGCAGCCCTTTCGATATTGTTTTAATCTGCTTTGGAGCTCTTGAAATAAGATGTTTATGAAAATAATTAAATAAATGGGTACTATGGGTACTTCCTCATTCTGTCCCTCTCTTTCGCGTCCATTTTAATACCCATGCTGAGCGTAATATAATTATGATTTTATACTTACCGCCAATTTAAAAATATGACTGCTATCCCTTGTTACTTGATTCTTCAAAATTACCATATATATACAACACAATTCCTCTCTATTATGTAGAAACAGAGAAATTGTATTGTTCATTAATTTAGTTATGACAATAGTACCACAAGAAATAAACTACACTTGTATTATTTGTCAGCATAGAAATCTGAATAAAAGCTGAATGCTGTTTTAAAAAAAAAACATTGCACTGCACATACAGTTAAAATTCATGTTATCTATTTCATAAAATCTAGGCCTCCATTCTCCCAATTTTAATGTAATAATAATGTGTCAATAGAATTTCAATAACTCTTTTTCTTAAAAGTGTATGTGACCATTGATATATCTATTTGTGGTACTACTGTTTACTGTTTGTGGTAATTTATAAATTGTTGGATGATACATTTTTACACCACACTTTGCATGGAAATTTTACTGATGAAAACAAATGACTACACAGTATAATACAACTAATGTGGCTACCTGATGTTCCTGCTCGGAAATCTAAATTGGTTATTCATCAATACCGTCGCTGTGAGAGTGAGACGGAAACATTAGGTGTTGTATTTTACACCTTATGGTTATTGGAAGAAAAAGACTCATTGTAAATCTTAATCTTAGGTTCGGTTACAATCAGATTTGGTAGATCTGCTCTACATAAAGATAGATTGAGTAGATATCATACAAATTATATGACTTCTTAATAATAAAAATAAAAAATTGCTTACAACAGTAAAATGACTATGCAAAGTTACGGTCATGAATATTATGTTTGGAACAATAAAGAGTCTAGCACTGTCGATTTCAAGCCTTTTTTGAAATGTCATATACTTTGTTTTATTGTTAAGGAAGCTGGCGTTAAAAATCGACAGTGCGTCGACTCTTCAATTAATGGATGATTATTTTTCAACACATGTGATGAATTTGCGACCATGGTTATGATAGTGAATTGTATATTCTAGAGCTCAGATAATAGAATACATTTTGCAAGAAACCAGCCTCCATTCAAAATGTTCACTTATAAATACTATTGCAGCTAATGTTATTTGGATGTAGCACAATGGCAATAAAATTATTTCAACTTATATATTTGAAATTATTTGGTCGCATTTATTAGTAGTAACAATAAGTTGTGACAAGGTAAGGGGAGGGTATTAATTAACAATTGGTAACTGTTCAATGTGTTTGACAAAATATATTTAATTTAAATAATTATTTTATAAAACAACTATATTTTCTAGGATTTTCATCAACACAAAACAATAATTATGTGCTTGGAACTTATAAATAAAAAAAAAATTGTTCACAAAATTATGTGATTGATTGAAACATTGTAACATAAATAAATTTAGCTATAGAATCATTGACAATATAAAATTAATTTAGATCCAAATACCTCATTTTAAAAAATTAATTTCATTCTTAATATTTACAAAGTCATTATTTACATCATATATACAAAATTTACAATGACAAGCAAGAGAAAAATGTTGTAATAATGCAATTTTATGTAGCGGTTAAACCAATAAAAAACAACTATAGTCAGTCACTAACAAATTTTAAGACTTGAAAAGAAGGTTCCTAATTATAAAGAAGTAAAAATTTGAGACAGAACATATAGACACATAGTAATTGTATTATAAATGGTTGTTATTTCACAAGTCGAAATTTCATATTAATTAATCAATTCTATATCAATAAATTAATTTAGAGTTACATAAGTCACAGTCAGAAGAGAAGGATTTTATCTGATTTGTATCTACTATAAATTACACTCACTCACTGATAAGAAATATATGCATATCATTTTTATGCTCTCGATATTCTTATATTCAGAATATATAAGTTAAAAAACTTAGAGGCAGGCACAACGTAATCCAAATCAACAATGAAATGTATCTTCATTTGTGACTACAATTTGTTGTGTATACTTTTGGTTGAAAACTTTTTAGTTTTTTTTTAATTAAATTGATATATGATGAATTCATAGGGTAAAATCCGGTAGCCTTTAACAAGATAAGACACCTACTAAAAAATGCATAAATCCATCACAAATTCATGGAGTCAGGTTGAAGTCTTAAATTTATGTATTGTAAACAGATGTGTATACCAGATTCCACCTAATCTTAAAAGTAAAATTAAGGTTCCTAAATGTAATAGTTAATAAGGATTACATTGTGGCCAATGCTGGTTATAGATTACTGTGAATTTGTTTATAGACTACAATCTGAGCTCTAGAGTATGGGTGTTTAGGATGGGAGGTGTGGGATGTGCGGTGTTACATATACGCACCTGGACAGGGATGGGTGTGCTTGCGTCTCTTGTCTGCCAGCAGTCCGTTTGGCGCGGCCGGTTCCATCGCCCGCTTCAACTTGTTCTCCTCACTCTCACCGTCACCGAGCGTCCTCTCTAAACACTTGAGCAACAGACTGTCCAATTCTCCGTCCGTCCCACTACCACTGTTCGCACTGCACTTATTGTCCTCACTCTGTGACAAGTCACTATCACACTTCACTGTCTCCTGTTTTTTTTTCGCATCGTGATTGTTCTCTCTGTAGCCCTCGTTTTGGGCGTACTTCCCCTCTTTGTCTGCGGCTTCGTTCCTCCACTCTTTGTCCCGTTCCTTCTCAACTTGTTTCCCATCTAATAAATTAATAGGCAATTTAGATTTCTTCTTCGGTTTGAGACCATCTAGGGCTTTGTTGTTGAGTTTGTAGTCATGTGATTTGGTCACTATATGTGAGTTCTTCGATATGGTTTTCATTCTGTATACAACGTTGTTGTCGCCGGCCGCTATTATGTCCGACTTGATCGGCTCGCTCTCGCCATAGTGGTTGTTGAGTTTGATGTTTTTTAGTAAGAAGTCGTCGGTTTTGTCGTCCACCACGTCAGCGGACTTCGCGGCGGGAGTCTCGTGGGTTTTCCCGTCGGTCTCTAGCGCTTTTCTGATCTTAAGTTTCTTCGATTGAACATCGCCGAGGTTGAATTTCTTCTTTTCCTTCTTGGAGTTCTTTATGACGGCGGAGTTCCGACCTCGCAGACTTATGTGAAGAGGAGGCACCCTCAGTTCGCCGTCGGTGGGCTTGTCGCCTTTCGGCTGATTCACGAAACTGACGTCCGCTTTATACACTGGCTCGTTTTTGTCCAATTTAAGGCGAAGTTTAATAGACTCTTTTTCGCCCGGCGACTTCGGCCCTTCTGATGGGGGCGCCGGAGACGGGGCGGGAGGTAACGTAGAAGCGGGAGCAGAAGCGGGCGCAGACACAGGCGCGGGAGAGGGCACGGGGGCGGGAGCGGGCACGGCCGCGATCTGCGGACGCGCTAAGGCAACTTTGGTTTTTCCATCTCTCACTATCTTATCCTTCAGCGTGACCGGCTTTTCTTTCGCACCCACCGTTCTCGGCTTGCCCCCTTTCTGCGCGAGCTTGTCTTCCCTCTCCTTCTTCAATTTGTTTTTTAGCTTCATTTCCTCATCGGCTCGCCGGTCTTCCTCCGTCGTGACCACTTTCGCGATGCCAAAAACTTCAGTCTCCGCGTTCTCTTTCAGTTTGCATTGCGCGACGGTCACTTCTTCGGGTTTCTTTTCTTCTTTGGGCGGGGGATCGTCGTCCCTCATGAGGGTTTTGATCAGGTACTGTTTCTTGCTCTGCTCCTCTATCTCTTGGGCGGAGGCCTGGGAGCCCACCGTAGCCGTAGAGACGGAGCTGGTGGCCCTGATGGGCAGCCTCATGGGGGGAGGCATGGTCGTGCTGGTGGTAGCTTTATCTACGCTGTACGTCGAATTGGGTGGTGATTTAAACGGGGTCTGGAACTTGTTGGGAACCGGCGGAGGCGGCATGAACGTAGACTCAGGCTCTTTAGTTTCGGTCGTACTCGTCGTCGGCTCTGCATAAGGCCCGTTGGGGTACGAAACTTCCCTTATACTATCACCCTCCGTGGATTCTTTCTCGTATAGTTTCGCGGCGTTCTCGAGGTCAGATATGGCGGATAACGCCGAATCCAGGTTGAGGTCTGCACTGAGTGTGGGCAGGAGCTGATCTAGATCTGAATCAGGCAAGTCTGGCAGTTCCAAGTCCCGGTACGGTTCGTTCCAGTCCGGCTGTGAGGCCGCACGTTGTGTCGCTATGTATTGTTGTTGGAACCACTGGAACTCCTGTGGAATATCAACCTAGTTAACTTTGTGATAATGGAATAACATTAAAAATAAAATATTTTAACTTATACAGACATCTCTCAATATTTCAGTATATTGAAGTAATCAGGATGACAGTCTATATTACCAACTGTATAAATAACACAGATACAATAATAAGTAACCATTTCAGTGTCCATATAAAATACGTTCTCACTGACCTGGAACCTCGATCGCGTCTTCTGATCCATAGATGTGGTAGAAGGCGGGAGCAGCACCTTGAGGTCTTCGGGTGAGAACCGTGGGGCGGATGCGGGAGAGGGAGTGGGGGCGGGAGCGGGGGCGGGGGAGGACGCAGTTGCAGGCGAGGGTGGGGGCGGGGGCCGAGGGCGGACACGCGGGCGCGGGTCGGCGCGGTAGGGCGGCGGCGGCGGCTCCGGACCGAAGCCCGAGGGGAACCGCGCCCTGCCCACCACCGTCGCGTTGGCAGCCGGCGCACGATATGTCACCTGCACACACCATAACACATACACATCAAATACTGAAAGTGACCTGAAGTACAGGCATTTGAAATGCTTAGCTTAGGCAGCAGTCTCCCACAGGGTTCCGAGTGATAATTAGCTTGATAATTATAAAACACTACCTACACAAACTCTTTGTTCTTCTAGGTTATTCCCATTTTATTAAAGGGGAATCATTTGAAACAAATATAAAATATAGCTTTTCTGATAGAGCAAATTGTCTAGGATGGCCCTACAAAAAAATATATTAAAAGCGGGCTTTTATTGTTAACAACCAATTCATACTGGGCCTGCATAGTGGGTCATAGCCTTAGGGAGAAGGCTCCCTATTCGATTTCATCCAAAGGGAAGGCCTGAGCCCTAGTTGTGGGGACATTAAAAGGCTGATGATGATAATAATCATGGATGCTCTTTTTATAGGGAACATTTATAATGTTGAGTCCTTGACTTTCGGCGTACAAAAGATTGACTGGATAAGTGACAGATAGTCATTTATGAAAACAAGAAAAAAAAGCAGACCCAAATGCGAACCTCGAGGAACCCTCGAGGAGACAGCGATAGATGCAGAATAATGATCCTTCATAGTAACAAATTGAGTCCTGTTACTTAAATATGAAATAATCCATCTAAGCAGGGACCCATGAATACTATAATGTTCAAGTTTTCAAACTCAGCAAGCGATGGTTAACTTCATCAAAGGCCTTACTAAATATCAAGATAGATTCTTGACTTTAGTAAGGCCTTAATAACTCCCACAGGTTGGTTAATGTGGAACCTTTTCTGATAAAGCCGTGTTGCTTATTAGATGTATTATCACCTGATTTAAATATGGGGATTATACGGACTTTAGCGTTTTATTAAGATTATGATAAAGATGACAAATGGTGAGGATACTTCTTCGGAACAATGTTTGATGAGTTTTGAAGGAACACCATCAGGACCAGAACCTTTACATGTATCCAATTGTTTCAAGATCGTGTAAAGATAAATTATAACTACTTGGTATGTTATCAATCAAATATGAAAGACAAATTGGAAGTTGTACTATAAATTGACCCAAAACATTCCGAGAAGAGCTTAAAGACGCCTTGACCATCTGAATTGGTATTATGGTATAATAGGGTATTTGTCATCTACGACATTTGTCAACAAAGATATAGGAAGAAAAAAAAACATTTATTGATTGGCAATGAGAATTTTGAAAACAATTCTAGTAACAGTTAGGCCAATCTGGACCCAGCCCTAGCTTATTAGTTGTGACGAAGATCTTCATCCTCATTAGGAAGAATAAGCAAATGAGCATGAAGAGCACAACTACATAATACTTGATACAACTTGTAAAATATCTGATATTTGCCATCTTTTAATCTAGTTAATTATTTACTTTATACATCTATTTTGTGTACATAACGTCATGACATGTAGACAACATTTTCGAGTGTAAAAAAGTTTCAATTATGATTTAATTTATATGCAAGGAAGCATGTTTATTTTACCAAAATATTGAAAGATATTTATATAAAAATAAACACTTAAAAGTAATATTTACAATAGAGTAGAGTGCCCTATTACTAAAACCGTGCTTAAAATGTCACGTTATAAAAAAAATACTCAAGACTTTCGTTTAATGCGGGTCCAAAATAAAACAGTGAATATACAAAACCGTCGTTGTGTAAAATCTACATGTGAAGGTGCTCCTTTACCGATAAAAACCTCCATAAGCAAAGATAAGAGAAAAACTCACCGTAGACTGAGCGGTCGGCGGCGGCGGCTGCGGCGGTTGCCCCTGCACAGTAGGCGGGGGCGGGGGAGGGGGCCGCGCGGGGGCGAACGTACGGCGCACGAAGGGGGCGGGGGGCCGCACCTCGCCCACGCTGCCCCGCACCCCGCGGTACTCTAACTGAGCACGGCCCGCCGCTAACTCTACCTGCTAAAATCAGTCAACGTTACAGAGTTTTAACATGAATGGACGAGAGTTTTTTCGTAAGGTCCGTGAATTTTTTCCATGTGGATATTTCTACACTCCTAATCTCTCGGTTGGTTCAAAAACATTAAGGAAACATTACAATGTCGAACACAGACGTTTTAGTGACAACAAAGACTGTTAGTCTGACTTTAAGACTGTTAGTCTTTGTTTAAATATTTATTTTATTGTTTTAAGAATTTGTTGTTGTAACAAGAACAGAAATACATTATCTGTGAAATTTTGAACTATCATAATTCATGAGCTACATTCTGACTGCAGACAGAAAAATAGCAGTCTTATTTTTCCGTTTCCACCCTGCAGGTACAGATCCCCAAAAATATAAACAATAAAGATCACAAATAAAAAATCACAACAATGAAATGAAA
This sequence comes from Diatraea saccharalis, assembly GCA_918026875.4. Taxonomy (NCBI): domain Eukaryota; kingdom Metazoa; phylum Arthropoda; class Insecta; order Lepidoptera; family Crambidae; genus Diatraea; species Diatraea saccharalis. Next base: position 9,385,905 of record OU893336.1, read on the forward strand.
ACAAACTAACCTGTCCATCATCGAGCCTGTCGAGCTTGGCTGGGTGGGGATGGGGATGCGGGGGTTTCGGTCTCGGCTGTGGCGCGGGCGCATCGTTCTGCAGCAGATTGACGAGCAGCGGCGAGGACATCGCCACCGTGGGCGGCGCCGACGGGTACGGGGGCGGGGGACCAGCGAACGCGGAACCGGAACCGGACGCTGACGCGGACGTCGAAGGACGCACGAACATACCCTCCGCCGGACGGATGTTGGCAGAGTTCGTTATACCTAAACACAATAACAGAATTCACATTTCATATGCAACCTTTAAGATGTTTGACATAGAATTGACAGAATGCACGCTGCAAATGTTGTCAAATAGGATGTAAAACTGATGCTTCGGTCGGAGTATATTTATTCATTTCGGGATTAAATTCGTACAACAATCTGTCGGATCAGCTAGTTGGTATATAAAAAAATTGTAGGAGAATAGGCCATTAGGTGTCATGTTAAAATGTATGGGATAGTTTTTATCACGAAAAATAACAGATTACCACGCGGGTGATGCTGCGGACTTAAAGCTAGATTAAATATAAAAACAGAACTGCCAATCCGACATCGATATTTTTTTTTTAAAGAAGTATGAAATAAAAGTTTTGAAATATGATCGATAAAAGAGTATATATGCAGCCGGACATAAAATGTATTAATCTTTAATAGTCATCCAAATAAACTCACCGAGCGTGTTCTCCTTCCGATGTATGACCCTCGCTTGCGTCATGCTGCCGAAGGGGAATTCGCACCTGGCATCTGCCGGCGGAGTGGGAATGTTCTGCGGTATCTTGCCGTCCATCGGGCACACGGTGTTCGGTGATTTGAAGTTGTCTCTGATAGCGGGCGGGGGCTCCGTGCTTGTGGAGGCGCCGGCCCCGTCCGCGTCGCTTATCAACCGCCCTAACGTGCCGAGGTTGGATAACAGGTCGGAGTTGGCTTGCGGCCTCGGCGCGTTACTGGTACTAGCGTCTAGTGTAACGAAAAAAATATGCTTCTAGTATTTTGTGTATGGTCATTTCAGTCTTATAAAATAATATAACTTTAAAAGAAAAGTATAGAATCACAAGGCAAAAAGTCTTAGTTTTATCAAAACGCTATCAACTGATCATTAAAAAATTAAAATCAAAAACTATAACCTGTTTATGTACCGTTTTGAGACGTGCTTAACTTTAAATTCTCAATTCAGAAACCGGGTGATAGTATATTAAAAAACGTACTATTGTGAATTGAGAAATTTCGTCCGTATCCGTATATACAGATCCGTTATTATCCGAACGATTCAGCACATAGCCGTCCAGCTGTACAGAGAGTATACACATGTGTATACTGTGTGGGGACATACCGTCAGGCTGGGTGTGTATGGTGAGCTCGGCGCCGTGCTGCAGCCGCAGGGAGACCGCCTGGTCGCCGTCCACCTGCACAGAGAGTATTCCGAGCGCGTGCAGCTGCGGGGCGCCGGCGGCCGCAAGCGCGCGCAGGCGCACGGCCGCGGCACGCGGCACCGACAGCGTCACGCGCACCGAGTTCCACGGCTCCACCTGCCCCCAAACACACACTTTATAAAACGCTCCCGTCTACAGCCTAATCGTATAGAATATCATAGCGTGAATTTCCTTGAATACAAGAATGGATCTGTAGATGCTCCAGGGAATGACGACTTAACACGCCTTCCTAAGAGCATATAAGTTCATTTCTAAATCTGTGGCATAGTTTCCATTCAGATCATAATTAGTCAAAATATAAGAAAATTGGACCTAAAAGAGCTCCCTAGAAAACGCCGTGTTATATCACAGCAGTTAAAAATAGATACATTGACAATAGAATTTACTAGCATAAAATACAACTTGACCCACTCAAAAAATAACACCTAAGTAATCCAATCACTTTTATTACAAGCTATCAAAAGCTTTTTAAAATTCTAGAAACAAGTATATATCTCAAACTATTCAGATATTTATAAAAAAATATATTAATAAAGTTCTGGTGGCAACAAATGAAATGTCATTCTCTGGTTAATATTCAGTTCAGTAATTTTTCACATAATTTCATAAAATATTGTAATAATTACAATTAACTAGATTGTATTATAATAATTCTAAAGCCTCGGTATCAATGAACAAACTCACCTTCTAAATAACTCTATTATAATATTTCATATCATACCCTTTTACTTATGAAAGAGATATGATATGAAATTTTTTTTTTGTTTCATACCCTTTATTTTTAATATCATAGACCTTGGCCACAAGGAATTTCCAACATTTAAAAACTGAATATCCTGTCACACCCAAAATTAGAGATTACGAGACAATAGTACGACTAACGATGAGTTACGGAACTGAATTTGGGACTACTGAGAAATCTCTACACACACCACACATCATTAAAAAGTAGGTGGAATAGTGAAAAAATTAAGAAAGTCGCCGACTTGAGTACCACAATTGAAGACGTGACTTAACTACGCCATCAAAAAGCTAAGATACTGAAATATAGAAGAAGCGGAAATAGCAGCATCCACCCGTTGAACTCATGTACAGAAGATGAATACTACCAACTTTGTCACAACAGACAGAACAACAACAGCACTAAACAATCCAGGAGATCGTTCTTTAGAGCAGTACATAACCGGACTATAGAGATTTGGGAGCGACAAAAAAAGAAAAAAAACTAATCAACAATATTATAAACCATAAAACAAAACCACTGCATTTGTCTGAATACAATAAAATAAAAAAATACTGAATGCATTGCAGTTTTCGCCAATAGAATTATTTCACAAAAAAAAACGTTTTTTTAATAATTTATTTGGATTTGGGATATTACTTACTACGCTTTAGCGTGATGATAATTTTTAAAACATTGAATAAAAACCATTAAAATTCCAACAAGAATCCTCATAATGTTCAAGAAAAATGAAATATAATTCTGTATTCTGTAAGCTTTTACAAATAACTTTTCACTAAGCACAACAAAATTTATTATTAATTAAAGAGATGTGATAAATATAGATATAACATCTATATTATATAACATCTATATTTATCACATGGCTTTAATTTAAAATAGAGTTAATTCAATAATTAATTTAGTATTTATACATCATTGATTTATATGTGTCATTATAATGTTGTTTTGTGCCGTACCCAGTACAAGATATACTGATAATAAGAGTGATAAATAACATTAATCGATGTCACCCTGCATGCACCTTCAATACGAGTGTAGACCGTAAACGAAAATAAATACCTATTATTATTTTTCTAGTAGTAGTTATTATACTATTACCGATAATCATACTGTTATGCTTATTATATTTATAACTAGCTTTCCGCCAGCGGCTTCGCCCGCGTGGTTCGCTGGTACCTTACTCATAGATCTAAACTCCCCTCCCGCACGCGTACCCTTGGTGACGCCCACTTCGCAGCGGGCCGTGCAGCAGAAATCGTAATATTTTAATTTAGCCATAACTACTAAACCAAACGTCTAATTTTAATCATTCAAAGACCAAATATTATCTACATAAACTTATTTTGATAAGGATTAATAGCATGAGTATAATCAACACGTTTAAATGTAGTCCCAAAAAATTCAAGATTTTTTAAATAAAAAAAATGGTTGTTGTGCCTCACTCGACATAGATAGGTATAGTGTGTCGCGGACATTTTTGTAGATATTTATAAGATCTACAATTAGTTAGTACATTTTATGGTTCTATCTTTTAAAGTTTAGGCAGCATACGCAAAATAAGTAATTTTTCTGGTTGATTTTTTACACCTTGTGGCCGAAAAACCCAAATATTACAGAACCCTATTTTTTCTAGAATAAAATGGATAATGTAGCTATCGAATGATGAAAGAATTTTTGAAATCGGTCTAGAAGTTTTTGAGCCTATTCATTACAAACAAACATACAAACAAAGTTTTCCTCTTTATAATAGTAGTGTAGAACTGTAGATATTGCTTATACTAATTATGAAAAACCAAATAATTTATGCTCGTTGGCATTATTAGTATTATTCGTTTCAGAGTGCCATGACGTGAAAGCGACGCTATGACAGAAGTGGCGTATCCGCGGGAAATTTTGAAAATGGAATTTATTTTAAGATTATAACTCATATATGAATTATAATTTTGAGGTTTATTAATATTGAATTGAAAGACCCCTCGAAAACCAAAATAAACAATATTCAACAAAAAAGGCGGTTACTGAATTAAAACTAGTTTCTGTTTTCTTTTCTTGTTCGTTTCGTAGTTAATTCATATTACTAAACCCCCTATTCCTTCTATGCTACAAGTCCAGCTTACAGTTACAACACATACAAATTAAAACGACAACCGATGGACTATTCTATTTGTCCTCGAACGAAAATTCAGCAAATTTGGAACCGTTTTTATAATTTTAGTAAAATTATATTCCAAACCCGAATTCGAATTCACTTCAAAAAGCGGAATCCGCTCGATCTTGAATTGGTAATAACTAGACATCATCATCACTGGTACCGGACAAACTCTTCCTGAAGAGGTCTCTGTAGGAATGTGTATTTATAATTATTAAAATCAAATTTTTTAGCATAACAGTTAAATCGTTTATATTATATTATTACTGTTAAGTTTTTTATTTTTTCTTTAAATTATCTATGGGATGCCACCACAATGTTGTGGCGTTTTCTTGAAATAATGGTTTTTGAGTTGTTCCACTGTACTATTCAGATATAATCCGATGTCTAGTAATGTCGCATGTCGCATTAGTGAAATGAGTTTCGAAATAGAATAAATTTAATATCTGAGACACGTATAAACAATCAATTTTTGTTTATATTTTTATAGAAAAAATGGAATCAATAAAATTTCTATACTAAATGACGTGAATACGGACACATGAGTAAATTCGAATTCAGGTCTGGATTTTTACAGAATCACAGGGCAGGTCCTACTTCCGTTGCATCATACTCCGAAAAACACAATGTTCTCTCTAAGTGTATTTAGAGAGAATATTGTATTTTTATGATAAAAGGGAAAATTCCTGCGCATCACTTGCAGTAATGACGGACCGGTCGGTGTACCGGTCAGCGGACCGGTCAACGATAAATATTCAGACACGGACTTTTTATAAGTCTAACCATGTCCATCGTTTGCACACGCCGCCTAAAATATGGAAAAATATATAATTTAACAATTTAATAACATTAAATTAATAAATATGTTTAGAGCAGAATGAGACACTAATGAATATGTTTAGCCATCTTGTGGCACTCAACGACGATAACGTGCAAAATGGCGAATATATAAGCTAATAACCAACTGTATCGTAGCGCACGCGTGATGATGACTAGTCCAAAGTTTCCCAACGTTGAAATTAAGAACAAGAACGAAAAAACGGCTAGATATGTTTAATACACCCGGTATAATTAATATTGGCATCGTAACCTTTCTTGTGCACTAGCATTGATATGTCTAAACACTGAAAATTTTGGGTAACTTTAAACTAGACAATGTACAGTAGGTTCTTTCAATGAACTGATCCATGGTATGCGTTTAACAGAGACTAACAGAATAATGCCTACCACGCACTCCAAATTTAATTTATAATATTTAAATTAATTATGAAAGAACCCTCATTTTGAACCCGTTGTCACGTGACTGCAAACAGCGCGTGGAGTCACAGTTTTGACTTTGACATACATAGAACAATGTTTGTTGTTGTTATTGTTTATGTTAGTTTCAGAGGGTAGTGACGTCACATCGACACCATGACAGACGTAAGCATTTGAGCGGGGAACTTTGAACATGAATTTTATTTTTAGATTTTAAATCAATATTGTGTTTATATAATTTAAAATATGTTTCAAGTATATCTATAAAATAAAAATATATTAGGTTGGGGAGGCTTTTTGTATATAATATACATAAACTTATAATAAAATATTTCTGGCTATACCATTTGTTTCTGGCTGGTTTATATTTTTAAGAAGACAACTCTGAAACTTAATTAGGAAAAATAGTGATTTTCATTAGTTTTTCACACTATCAAAATGAGTGAATCTATTGAAGAAATTCGATACATTTTAAAATTGTATTATAAAAAATAAGGTAAAAACGCAATGCAAGCCGGGAAAGAAATGTAACGTTTATGGACCTAGTGTAGTTTCTGTGAGAGTAGTACAAATTTGGATTGAGCGTTTTCAATCTGGAAATTTTGATGCACGTCGCTTCGGTCGTCCTTTTACGGATAAAATGGATGCCATTTTTGAAAAAATGGACCAAAAGCGGCATATCAGTAGTTACGACGTAGCTGAAGAACTGGAGATTCACCACAAAACAGTTTTGGCGCATTCGAAAAAGGTGGGTACACAAAAAAGTTGGATATTTGGATACCTGACGTGCACACTGAAGGAAACCTAATGAACCATGTACTACATGATGACAAAAAGTTATCGAACAAAGTTCAAAAAAGTATTGATTGTAATGTTTATTGAACGTGTTTATCTTTTTAACATTGATGTTACAAATATTATTCTTTATGAATAAAACATTCAGTAAGTTGGTTGTAAGTTTTACCAATTAGTGTTCTTTTAGTGTGTATATTTATTACAGTATTTAAGCTTCACCGAATAGTAATTTAATATTCGTCTTTGGTAAAGCAGAATGCGTTATATCATTGCAAAAAAAAAATAGTGCACATTATTTTAAAACCGTATTTTTCGCATCGATATCGAAATAAACCGGTATCAACTCCAATATCGAAAGAACCGGTAATGAAAAACCGGTAGCGAAAAATCGCTCTCTCGTAATCTTGAATGAGGAAACGTTACTGACCTTGTTAACTTTTAACGTATGCGGACTCGGTTCAGCCAGCAGGGTCCGCAGTTCTCGCAGCAGCCGGCGCAGGCGCTCGGGGAATCGGGGGTCGCGCAGGTCGCCCTCGCACGTCACCACGACCCCGCACGACCCACCGCCCGCCGAGCCTAGCCCATCGCTGTCCGCTGCCATGCTGAAATGTCAACACATTGATAATTGATCAATCTTGTTTCAGATATTTTTATGACAATGCATTCTCCCGTTCAGATCATGTGCGAGTGAAAGATACATGGAAGGGCATCTTTGCTGGTTCCAATACTGAGATTTCAAATTAATACTTAAGTTTACAGGTAAATATAGGAATCTTAATCTTCTACAAATATCTAGAATTTTCTGTCAATATAGTTAATACCTTTATATTAAGTCAAACAATAATTAAAATTATTAAACAAGCCATCATTACTTTAAGTTTCTCAAAAAAGGTAGTCAGGTAGTAGAGCAGTAACAAATCTATAAATGTTTAGTAACAAAACAATGACATATATTCAGAATTATTAAAAAGCTTATTGAAAATAGAAGTAATGATACAAATTAATAAAAAGAACATTATACTGTACTGTACTGGTGAACAAAAAATTGGGCACTTTATTTATTGTTTTTATGTGTATTTATTTATATATCATTAAGTGGGTTATTAAAGATTGCATTACTTAATTAATAAATTAACACAAAATTAATTTTAAATACCTTTTATTTTTTGAGTATTATAGTTTACTTATTACTCTGAATTTAAAGGCCATGACAATAGAGAAATATTTTGATTATAGCATATATAATAGTGTAAAAAGTAATCTCAGAAAAAAATTTAATATCCAAGCTTCTCAATCACCAAACATATTGTAGTGAAACAATGTTTCAGACAAATTCTGCCTTCATTGTTGACCGCATCATAAAATTTATTTGAAAGTATTCAATATATTACTCAATTCTATTTAATAAAAAAAACGTGGATATCATTTTTTATATTGAGAACCAGGGACAAAGTAGATTTTTAAGCACTTTTCATGAAGAATAAAAGTCATACATTCACTCTATAGAGATATTTGTTTACCTCTACAGTTATTGTTACTGAAGTATCTTACCAGATCTAAAATATGAAATGTTACCATATCGACAAAATAAAAAGTTACTAGATATATTGAAAATCTAAATTGTTGCTACACATCAAAATAATCAGATTTTGTAATTAAAGTAAGCAAATTATTAAAAAAAAACTGGGACTAAAAAATAAAAATATAAACATCAATATCTTTATCAGGTTTGTAACTTTTTAATCTAATGACAATATGACCTTTAATGTTCCTTCATATGATAATTATGACTATGTATGGTATACATTAGAAGTTTAAAATCATTCTAATTTCATGATGATTTAATTGTATTAAGAAGTGGATGTTGTTTCTACTTAAGTTTCATTAACAAAACAGGGTATGAAAAATCCAATATTTATAATAAAAATAAAAAATCCCAAAATATATTTCCAATTTTACTTTTTTACAAATTATTGATATATACCAATGTTCTTATTATTAGAGTAGTTGCTTAATACATATATATTTATTTATGAATGAATTTGTCTATAAAAGCAACAGTATTTTAGAAAATTTAACCTTGCCACATTTTAAAATACAGTGGAGCCATTTTATGTTAGCAATAGAAACAAAATAATTAACTAACAATAACATATTTTGATATGTATCATAAAATAATGATGCTGTTAAATCAAGATGTATATCAATAATTATATATTGATCTATAATTATGCTTTTTAATGACATGGTTTTTGTAAGTGTTACTTCTATTAGAACTTTTTTTGCTTATCCATCTTATCAGCCAAAATACATCCTAAACAAGCGGTAAGTAAAAAAGCTAATCGGTTGATTGAAAGTATTCTAAATTAATTTATTCGTATGATATTTTAACTTTCATATATATCAATAACAAATAATAATAACATTGGTAGCAATTCTAATGCATAAACTCAACAAAATAACAAAACTACAATTGGAATTCTGTAGCTATCAGTAGTAACTTATTTTCTTTGTTTTCATGTGAATAACAAAAAATATTCAAAGTCACGCAAAACAATAAACAAAAAATTCACTCCTATACTCAGATAAAAAAAAGGTCAATAAATATTTTATCATACAAGTTTCTAATGCTTATTAGAAAATTAAATTTTGATAATAATTCAAATTATTCAAACAAGAAAAGTTTTAAAAACATATTGGTGGTGATTCTCTATGTTTTGTTTATGTAAATAAATAAGTCAACAGTGGTAAACTTATTATATTATAATAAAGAGAGATAGGACAACATTAAAATGATTCCAATACACAAAAATGGGAATGATTTTTAATTTAACATTAAAAACAATATTGCACTTGTATAATTTTGTCAAATAAAAGGTTCATTTGTTAAAATTATTGTCTTCCAATAAAAAACTTCACATGTTAACAGAGATTTTTAAATAAACAATTTGAGACTTCAGTAATCATTGATGATAATAGTGATGAAACAAATGTGTATCAAATTTACAAAATAAATTTGTATGTTCTTATTACAAAATTAATTTAAATACTCAATAACACCTCCAACATATACAATAAATGCATATGTCATGTAATTAGCAATTTTATAAATGTAGATACTTTTAATCGAAATATGCAATGTAAATGAAAAACAATAAATAAATGACCATAAGAATCTCAATAATATGTTTTCATGCATGGAATATTTTCTTCATCAACATATTCAGCAAGGTCGAAGTTTCGAAAACATCAAGGCGTGTGTTACACAATCTTTTTTAACCTAATCTCGATAAATAAAACCACGATTCGTTACAAAACGACGTGCCTATTGGCTCGTAGTGGCCACAGGACGTCCGCGATGTCCACCCGACGGCCTACCATCAAACCAATGTGTCCATTTTGTCAAGAACACTGCGCGATAATTAGATCCGACAAAATGTAAATAAACTTAAAATTTCCCACTCACCTCTCATACAATGTCACATTCCGCTCAATTCCAGAAAAGTTTTATTCCCTCATGTCCCAAATCATCTTCGAAATTCAATCGCGACATTACAGTCCAGCTCGGACGCAAGGCAATATCGGTCCTATGGTCACTGTCCACTACTCCAAAAACATATGATACAACACTATTGTCCCAACTCAATTATTCCTGCGGATTAGCCAGACGCTAATTTTTGATTTTTCACAATAGACACACGACTAGAATCACCAAAACTTCATCATAAATCTTAACCACTGATTTATGTTCCAGTGACGCAAAGCTCATATATCGTGAAGAACAGCAGCCATTTTGAAACGTACGGGGAGTGCAGTCACGGCATGGAACATTAGCAGATTGCGGCCGTTCTTTTCTGTCGCTGTGCTCAAAAAATAGCGCAATAGTAAAAAAACTTTATGCAGTTTCCATTTTCACACTCTAGGTCACAAAACTTCACTTTGATTTCTTGCTAAAACTATCCAAAACAACTTAAGAGCCATCCGATAATTCCAGCTTACCCCATTTGCATGACACACATTAAATACAAAAAAAACACACAATACACTTAAAATTGTACTTGAAACGCGCGCGCCGAATTATGGGAAGTTAGGGCATCACATCAATATAATAGTTCTGTAGAAAAATCTCTAAAAAGGGTAGTATATATTTTACAAATAGTTAATTCGGTACGAACAATAACAACGGCCGCCATTTGCAATTTTTGGACTTGACATGCGCACTGACTCGAACTGCAAATACAGATAACTTTTGAATGAGGTAAATAAAGTTTCAAGATTACTTTCTATTTATTTTGAAATACCTCTAATAAAAATATATTTATTGACATTATTACTAATATTTCATAACATTTTTGACACCAACTCTTTTAAATAAGGATCCAGCAATTTATTATTATTAAAGTATAATTATTACATACCTCGATACAAAGTCATATAAAGTTTCATTTATACTCTATTGGTGAGAACTTGTGATTGGTAGATAACATAATCCTCATGTTTTTATTCATAGAATACAAGAATATTATTGGTTACCGCCAAGTAAAATGATGGCACAAATCACTTCCTGTTAAAAAAGTAAATGCGGCCAACTAAACATTTTAAAATTATAATTTTCTTTACCATAAAAAATACAAAACTTAAATCATTTTTTATAAAATGTTATATCTTAAATTATTAGACATCTAACCCGAGTTTAAGTTAACCTAGGACCAAGTATTTTAAATAAACGGGGTGCAGTATTCTAATAGAACGTTAGACTAACAACTTATCGTCAAATGAATACGTGATCATCATTAGACTGATCACAAGTTGATCATGTATCACTTAGATTGTTGTCAGATTGAAATGGATTAATCCAATGAGGAAGTATTTAAAAAAAATAAAGAATTTATATAACTAGATGGCAGCACAAATTGACGTACGATAAAGTAGAATAGAATTTTATAGCTCGGATAGATATCGAGTTGAAATATTATGAGGAAGTATTAAAAAAAACGTTAGTTCCCGATATCAAACTAAATGCCGCTGCTGTACGTTCTTGATTTCTCCATGACAACCCATCCGGTTTCTTTTTCATGTTTAAAAGTAAATTAGTTTTCAAAACTCTAAAAACAACTCATATTCTATTTGTACTTTTTCGTATTTGTATTGATATCTAAGTTTCGAACTTTCCAAATTTCAGTTTTTTAATATGTTAGTTAATAGGAACGGAAATTACTGTCTTTGGTTCATTCATTTCCTGCAAAAATCAACTTTTGCTAGAGAAACCATCTAGTGGAGGTGCCGATGACGATGATGCCACGGGCCTCAAACGGTATAGTTTGAGTCACTAGGCTTATCACTAATGTTGTTGTTGTTGATAGACTCATCAATCATCACATATATAAACCAAACATCGTTCCTTTACACGTAAGTTAATAAATATTAAATAGAGAAAGAATAAATTTATTTTAATCTGCTTAGTATTCCTTCTAAAGACGACTTGGGAGTTATCAAGCCATCTACTTAACAAAACATCTATCTATAATATATAAAGCTTAATCTATATAATAAAAGCAAACAAGAGTTTTATTAAAGATTTACTATAATAATTCTATGAAATAGCGACTGGCACCTGTTTGGCACGCATGAACAAACATATGCGAGGGCTTTACTAGCTGTATTCTGAGTACAGCTAGTAACCAACAAATAAGTGGAATAACAAGACAAAAAAATATATTTCGACGTATTATTGTTTTATTAATATCAAATATTAATCATTTTACATGTTTATTATCTTGTAAAGATCCTTTCGGTACAGCTTGGAATAATCCTTTCCGAGCCATTTCGTCAGCGTAATCCTCAAATTCTGCCTTTCTGTAACGAATAATACTGAACATTAATAATAATAAACTGTATTGGAAAACAACAAACATACAAATACAGTGGAGCAAATGGCGGCCTTATCGCTTAAAAGCGATCTCTTCCAAGCAATCGCATATACCTATAAAATTGATAGAACAATTCGGGCTGTGCATTTGAGCAAAAGGTTTACTTTATATATACGTATACATATACAATCATACTTAATCGAGTTTTGTTTGCGTAACTGGAATTATATATCTAAATGAATTTCAACTCGATATTACCATTATCTATAGTAACACTGACAATTCTATTCTCTTTGGTCAAACGTCTTGTATTCATGAAATCCAGTTTTACAGTTCAAGTTTCGTTACGAATTAAATTGAATTTCGTTTGTTGAAATATTTAATTCCCTACAGCTGTTATTTTTGCATCACGTATCTGCCCGCTGAGACATTTTTGTTGCATTTCTTCATTATTCGGATAACTGAAATAATACTTTGCTACAATCATCCATATATTTCAAGAGTTCATAGTAAACATAGTTAAACTTGAATAAACATAAACACAACAATTTTAAATGTGGAAATGTATAAAAAATTACTGAATGAAAAATGCCAAATACTAAGCATAAATTAAGTCTAATATGTCACTGCCATAACACTTCAAAGGGATACCAGTAAAGAATAAGTAATCAAATAGCCTTGATAATAATGAGGAAGTATTAAAAAAAATGAAAGCACTAAAAACGCACCTACACTTGATGGCGACTCTAGCAAAACATGAAAATTTAAACATGAAAAAACCGGAAGGGTTGTCATGGAGAAATCAAGAACGTACAGTAGTGACATCTAGTTTGATTTCGGAACTAATGTTTTTTTTTATTAAATACTTCCTTATGTAATAATTTAATGATAACGTTATGAATGTGATTATATAATGGTTTAAAGTTTCCATTAAAATAGAAGTCTTTCCACTATGATTATTATAGTCTAAATTTTTAATCAACGATTTTTTTTTTGTTATATTGGCAAAATTAAAGAACGAGACACACGGTCACCGTTGTGACTATCTCTCTCGCCTCAGGGTAACTTCTGTAGAAGAAATAATAAAAAAAAATACTTTAATTTATTGCTTTTAAAGGTTTATTTTCGTAATAACATATTTTCAGGACTTCTAGTCCAGATATATTACTACGTCCATGTATTACCTATATAAGTATAGTATGTATCTCCTTACTAGTCCACAATCCATCCTTTGGCCAACCTTGACCTCCTTTCGAGACCCAGTCGGCCAATTCTGCCCCCATCATCCTGACCCTTCAGGTCAACCCTCTCTGCCCTCTCGACCTGACATCCCCTCAGGATGCAGTCCACACAAATTGTTACTGGCATCAAATAGCACCCTTCCGGTGGTATGTGATGCTCCCCTCCCCGCCCTCCACACTCTGACCCTTCAGTTCATACCCCCGTCCGATCTGGCTGATCGCTCCCTTCAGGGAATCAGCTGTATTACAATCCGATGAGCCGAACCACCCGGGGTTAACGGCTAACATCTCGATGTCACAATTCACGTAGGTGAATACTGACGTCTGGGCCCCCTTTCCCCCCTTGCGGGGGGCGGTCGCTCCGGTCGAAGGTTCGTTGCCTCCGGGCATGTAACCAGCTGTCCAAGGCGGTGTTTAGTCAGTAGGAGTCTGACATAACCTCACAGCCGGCTGTGTGGTATCCAATGAAGGATTCACCGCCTCCTTCCCCCGTTGGGAGGTGGTTCCGCACCCCTAAGGTTGGAGCCGAAAAAAAAAAATCCTTACTAGTCTGTGTATAGTATCGCATCTCCTTCTTCTTGATCAGTGTTCTTCTTTGACATTTACTCATTACTTGCCTTTTTTTATTTATTTGTACAAATATTGCTAATTTTATTTTGTTTCAAGTAATACACTAGCACTAATAATTTTGTCGAGCGTCTTAATCAGTGTTACAATAAACAAAGTTTTATGTATAGTGTTGGGTAAAACAAAAATTCACAAAAATTGGTGAGTGTCAAAATTAATGAGAAAAGCCCATAAAATATAAACAATTAATTTATTGTCGTAGCTATATATGACTATTGCTTAAATTTATTGTTGACATTATGAGCTTTAGGTTAAATTTAAATAGTTTTAATATAACAAATCGGTGTAAAGTTTTAAGTTTATACTACATTTAGGAAAATATGATTTCCTTACATTTATTCTCGTTCCATTTAAATTTTGGCGGACAATTAAAATATAGTTTTCACTTGTTCGGTCTATTAATCTGAAGAATATTTATATAATTTAAATCTATCATTTTATTTGACAATAACAACAATAACACCAATATTAGAGGCTAAAATGTAATAGCAGTCAAAATGTTCTGAGTTCAAAATCTGACTTCAAATAAATATTTGCATTCATTAATATGAGTAAGTATTTTATTGATTTAAAGATTGCAAATTCGCAAAAAAAGAACCAATATTACAATTTTAATTTTGTATGTGACATGAGTATAGCATGATAATGACAGTCTAATAAATATTGATTTCTTATATTTTCATGCATACTCCATAAATAAAAAAATAAATAAACAGTATTATTGCATTTTTATTCAGTTTTATTGGCGTTTTGGACCCTTTACAGGTTCTGTGTTCACATAATAAAGGTATTAAGTAATGTAATAATTTATCTAAATGATTCTTAATACTATAAATAATTGAAGAATCAAACCAATATAACAACAGTCAAGATTCATAGTGTTATTTCAAACAGTCACCTAAAAATCCATAAGCCATGATGAATCCTAGAGAACAGACCACTCTTCAGTGGTTTGCATCATCCGTAAATATTGCAAATTCTACTTCAATGGTCTCATATATGTAGTTGGTTACAATTGAAAGTGACTTCTTAATTTAATATAAAATCACTTAGATTTACAAATGTTGGTGACCGACTCCGAATTTGAGCCAATTAAAAATTTGAGCTACTGGTCTCTCACTACACTATCATACAGGTTATCTGTATCTATAGTCTATTTAGATATATGATATAGTTTTCACATTTTTAATTACAATTTTTGGACATTATTTCTTTGTGCAACAACTATTAAAAGTTAGTGATTTTGACTAGATTGTCAACTTTTATTTAAAGAAATACAGTGCTATTTATAAACAAGGTTTTGAATGGTAGTAAATTTACTTTAAAATTACAATTTTAGAATTAGTCCATATTCATATTACACAGAGAATAAGCAAATCTACTACCTTCTAGCAGCAAATATTACTCCCGTAGAACCTCATACAAGGTTACCCTTTGCTAAGTCTCTGTTTATTAATATAAACTTTAACTAATATGAAGAGCAGTCTCAGCGTAAATTTACTCCAACGCTAAACCTTGTTTACAAGTAGCACTGATAGAGTATATCTAATTTCAAAAGAGGTAAATAAGGAGTATGGATTTGTAAAAAAAGATCAGTTAGTTAACATTTCTCAAAAGGTGTTGCTTAGTACTTTGGTTAAGATAATATTATACATTGTATATGCGTGACTGTAATAAATATTGTAAATGTGTCAAGAGGATGTCTAGGTAGAGGCTATTTATTAGTGTTATAGATTATAGGTATTGTAAGCCTACATGTAGACATGTTAACTTTGACCACTATAATATATAAATTAAAATAGTACTAACGCATAATAATCCTTGTAAGCAGCCATGTGTGGTCGCACATATAAAACATACCACAAACCACTACCAATTGCAGCTAGAACACAACCTTGAAGAAAAACTGACTGGGTTTGTGACCAGTGTAGGCCTCGCATTATGGGCTTAGAACGGCAGGGGGGCGCTGGCGGGGGCGGGTGGCACACTTGAGCGCATGGATCTGGCGTTGGTGGTGGACAACTCATAGCGCTGCAAAAAATACCCTTGCATTAAATTATGTATAGTTGACACTTCTATATTGTCTCGGGCTTGGGTGGGTGTTATGGTACCTTTTCGTTGTTTCAGACTTTTGTAATAAACATACAAAATTTTTATAGCCCAAATGTACAGTAATAGCATGACAGGATTTACAAATCTGTCAAAGATTTGTAAATTGTAATTTTTTTCCTTGAACTATAGGCCTATCAAATGATTATGGTGGTAATATTTGTTTCTTATTTAATAGCGACTTTTTACAACAATTAATATAAACAATCATTTTTAATAGCAAACGATAAGATTTCTTTACAGTGACATTGCTAAGAGTAAAACGGCAGGTGTTTTGAAGGTTCATCATGCATTTTTTGTGTTATTTACAGTTTTTTTTTAATCAATCACTTTATTTTCTATATATGTAATGAATGAAATACATCCAATGAACATTAGCAAAAAATTAAAAAATTTACTATTAATATTAATAAAAAACATTGTTTATAAATTATTGCCAGACTGAGTAAAAACTTATTTTTAAATGCATCCTTTAATTTTGCCATTCCGTACTCTGTTATCGCAGACAACTTGGTCTTATTATACCTAACATTTATATCAAATGAGATTTTTTTTCCAGAGTTTAATTCGATGAAAGATGGCACAAAGTACGCACGGTGGGAGTCACCGTCGGAGTCGAGACAACGAGGCCACATCGACAAGGTATACCAATAGTGATTGGGAAGCGAAAGAAGCACTCTACCAACGAGAATTAGACGAGGCCCGCGCAAGGGCAACGCAAATGGAGAAAACGATGCGCTGGTGGTCAGACTGCACGGCCAACTGGCGAGAAAAATGGAGCAAAGTCCGCACCGAACGAAACAAAGCCAGGGAAGAGGCGAAGCTACTTAAGACCAAAGCCGACACTCTAGCAAAAGAAGTCACCAATTTAAAAGCGGAAAAAAATGAAATAGAACACCTGCTCGTTGAGGCGAAACGAGATAACGAAAAATTACTAAGCATAGGTGAGAGCAGAGTGTTGTCTGGAGATTTGACGATGGAAGATGGGGTTGAATTAAGAAAGAAGAATTTGGGTTATATGTCACCGAACGATCAGCTTTCAATAAGGCAGAGAGCGTCTCTTGACTCTCACAAATTCTCAAACGTTGATAGTGTTCTCACAAACAAGTTAGCTGAATTGCGGCTTCGACTCGACGAGACCAGCAATAGCTTACAGAGTGAGAAAGACCAGAAGGCTTTCTTGCTTAGTAAGGTGGAGACACTTACTGCAGAATTGCACAATGCTAAAATGGAGCTGACTCATGGGGATAGGACTTTAGGCTCCACAGAATCTAGTCATAGTGAAGTAGAGAGACTCCAAAACGAATTGCAAGACGAGATAGCAGCTAAACAAGTGTTGGAAGAGAGAATTGCTGAATTCAAAATGGAAGTGGAGAGGCTCAAGTCTGAGAATACTGTCCAATGGAGTAAAAGAGAGCTTTTAGAGACAGAAAACATAGCTATTCTAAGAGAAAACAAGAAGTTGTATAGCCAAGTGTGCGAATTGAGGGAACAGATACACAAGCTCAATCGTATCTCGGATGGAAGCGTGTACGGTGTTCCTTTTGTAAATGAGCACTCTAAATTGAACTCTAATATATTGTACGTTAGGAAATCTAGTGCAAGTCCAAGATCGCATGATTCTAGCAATGGATCTTCGGAAGCGAATCTCGCCCAATCGGACGCTAAAACGAATACATCCGGCGAGGAGGACGAACTAGCTATAGTTGAAAGAAACGATAATTGTTAATAAATACTCACGCAATTAACTCCTTGTAAATTAAGTTAAATAATTCAGAACGCAACGAAACACGAAAAGTTTATTTTTCACGAAATTCCAATGAAAGAACCAGTGACGTTATTTTTTTCCTTCTCTTGTTCTTTGCAAACTTTTTGCTTTTCCCCAAAGAGAATATTATTCGTACTTTTCTATCATAGGTCTTTTATCATTAATATCTTCGATCAACAATATTTATATAATTATTATTTGAGCAAAGAGATATGAAATAGCAACTAATATGAAGTAAAAATAGTCAAAGTAAAAATAGTCTAAATACATAGTTTTGGGAAATATCGGTTATGAGTGATCTGATGAAACAGGATTAAAAATTGTTATAATTTGTCAGAAAGTGGTATAGGTAGGACTCACTTGTAAGCGGTTCGTAAGGTTCATCGTTTAATATATAAAAAAAATCAAACGTTATGTACATTAGAAATAATAATATTTTTTCTATTCCTGTCTAATCCCGATCTTTAATAATTCATTAACAGTATTTTTGAAACTAATTTACTTATTCTTTAAAACTTGAGAATATACCTACATTGAAGAGAAAAAAAAACATGTAAGGTATTCTATTTTATAACCCATTTTATCCGTACTTGCCTGCCTCACTTATTCCACCATTTTCGCTCAATACTTATCGCTCATTGTACAGCTCAAATAGTAGGTTATATAAAACCGTGTTATATAAAACTATATTTCATAAAACTGTGTCTTGTACCCAAGTACAAGACAAGTGATTAATAATTGTATATATAAACAATAATTTTGCTTTCCATCGTTCACGAGATCAGCATTCCGTGTGCATTTAGAATTCATTTTAAGTATTACATATTTGTGATTGCGAAAGACAAAATTGTTTTGTCTATAAATTCTGTCAACTTTAATGAATGAGTGAATGGTCTAATCAATATTATGGTAATTAAACAATAGTAAGTTCTTTATTGAGTTTGTAAGTAATTTATGGATAAAAATTCTTAAAAATGTTCTAGATTTACTTTCATAAAATATAAATTCTATAACTTTAACTGTAGTCGAATGCAATAATTTATTGAAAAAATAATTTTGTCTCCGGTATATTAGATGATACAAATATAGCTAATGACAAAGATGTTCAAGAACTTTCTAACGCTTGATATTTCAGTATGTTTTTTTTTTATATTAAACAAATTCAAGCTGCTTATAACATGTGTTACGATTTTCCTTACTTTACATTGCCCTGTCGCTACTAGGTGTTTCAGCACCGCACTGACTACTCAGTGATGTATAGTAAGTACTTCAATTTACTGAAGTATCATGCTTTAGAAAGATCTTACACATTTCTGTCACAACTCTTAGACTAAGTATCAAAACTATTTTGGCTCATCCATTTATTTTTACCTTTACTTTCTTGTGGGTTGGTACCAAAAATCTTTACAGATTTTTGTAATTTTGCATAAGAACTATGATAATTTCCTTCCTATATTAATAAGAAAGTAAGATATGAATCAGCCCATCCCCCATATTAATTATTTTACTTTATAAATGGATAGCGCCTTATGTGTCGATATTTAAGTTTAATGTCATTTTGTCACTATAAGTTTATGTCGTCTTATTATCCGATCAAAACAAGTCAACACGTCTTAATTTAACGTTT
Source organism: Diatraea saccharalis (assembly GCA_918026875.4). Taxonomy (NCBI): domain Eukaryota; kingdom Metazoa; phylum Arthropoda; class Insecta; order Lepidoptera; family Crambidae; genus Diatraea; species Diatraea saccharalis. Next base: position 9,405,568 of record OU893336.1, read on the forward strand.
TCTTTTCTGTTATTGTCAATTTGCTTTAGGCGGGCAATGTTTTAAACTAGCCATGCCCTCACAAGCTATATAAATCCGGTCCGCGATAACAATGTATGACGAAAAAAATTTTAAGATTTTAGAATGCATTCGATTTCAAGAGGAGCACGAGCCTAGATGAGCGAAATAATCTTAACTATTTATACTTTTCATATAATTCAGTATACCTATTTTATTTTAACCTGGGTCATCTACACATTTTAAACACATACTGTTTTTGTTTTGTATTTAATTCTCGTTTTGTAATAAGTCGAACGGGGTTTGACACAGTATTTGAAATTCGTCGTAGATGATTTTCTACGTGCTGCTATGTTAATTTCCCCATCATCAGGTTTGCAGTTTACCCACATTTGCTTTGATCTGTTTGGCATCTGAATCAATCAAAATGTACTCGTCTAATCACTAATACTGTATAACATTGGGCATTATAGCATTATAACATATGCATTTTATTCAACTCAAAATATTGAATGTTGATACTGGTATCAAATCGGTTGCACAAACTAGATTAAATTTAAATTTAGTTCTATCAATTTTCAGTTGTAAGACAATTTATGTAAACTTGTTACATAAATAGTATACATGAGTATAAATATACATATTTCTTTGATCATCTACATTACATGCGATGTGACTGAATATTTGCTATTACTCACAGAACACACAAAGACGTATTACTAGTGAATTTTGTTAAGCTTAGAGTTTTGCAACAGATTTGGCACCACTTCTTTAACAGAACTGTATTCATTTACGCGGAGTGCATTTTGACTGAATCCAATGCTAAAATGGTCGAAGCCAATGTAAGTTACACGATAGACCTGAAAGTGGTAATGACACAAGAAGGTTAAATTTTGTAATGACATTGACCTTTGCCTAATTTATAGGTGACAAACAAAACCAAAATGTATATTTAAAAAATTGTTAACGTTTAATATTAAGATTAGGCATAAATTTTTAATAATTAGTTAAAATATAATTAAAGCGATTACGCATAATTTTTAGAAAATATGTGATTTATTTTTAATGTTTTTTGTACATTATTTACCTTATTATTTATTGCTTCACTTGCCTTTTTAATTGTGAATTAAAAAACTTATAATATAACAACCGTATTTTATTTTTGACTTAATTTTATTGGCTATTTGACAAACGTTTTGGTAAAAATGGAAAGTTTACTTTATGCAGTCTAACATAAAGTAGAATTTCTCGCTGAATATTAAATTGATTTTTAAACTAATGTACGTTAGGTTGTATGTTTAATATTTTTTGTGGTTTTTTGGGTTCAATCACTATTAAAACTATTCGTTACAAAATATTGGATTGGAACTATCAGAGCATAAAATACTTTGTGCCTACTGACATTTTTTGCGTAATTTATGCCACTTAAATTACGCAGTACCAGAACTTACAATGGTGAATACTCGCAGGATGGCAAAAGTTTCAATGTTTTATTATGACATGACGTTTAATAAGTATGAGTTGCTCAAGTGCTATATTTAGATAGATATACCGTGGCGCTGCTGGACTAACTTATCAGCGTTATGTATCAGACTGATAAAGGGATTAAATGATAACCTTAGGTCAAGTCAAGTTTTTGAACTCTGTACATTATATAAAATAAAGTAGCTTACCGCTTTCTATACGTTGAGATCTTTTAAACTATACAACAGATTTTAATGCGGTATTCATTATCAGTGACTCAAGAGTAAGCTTTGTATGTATAATACAGGACGTGCGGGCAAATCTGCTGGTGAAAAGCTACTTTAATTATAAATACAGAGTTAAACTATAACTAACTTACTTTAACTATTATCTTCGTCATGTCATGCCAAATAGTTATCTAAGTTTGTGTTAATGTAATATACATTAATTCTTGCATGTGTTACGAACGAGTGTGTAATGTTTGATACAATAACATATCGTATAACGTTCACAATATATAATAACGGATGATATAAATTTTTTTCATATAATGTTCATTTGGTATAATCAACGAATTTTATAATATTAATAAAAAAATAAAAACGTATAATGAACGTTTGGTATAAAAACGTTTGACATAACACTCATCATGTGTAATACTCAAAACACATAATATTTGTTTGATATAACAACCTTTCGCCTAATAATTAAATTATATAACTTTGTATGATATAACACTCGAACCTAAATATAATAGACCTTAAAACATTATTGTGTTTTATTACTTAGTTTTTATAAATAATAAGTATTCAGCCGGCATGGGTCCAGCGCTGTGAGGCTCCGTCCGGCGGCGGTCCCACACGAGCTTATCGTCGCAAATGGTTTCCGCTCACCACCGCAGCTTCGGCTTGCTCATGTCTTTGAAGTTCAGCTCGCGGCTCGTCTTGCCCCACCGCGCCTTCACGGTTTTAAATTACACTAGCAGTGCTATTAATAAACAAGGTTTAGCGACAGAGTAAATTTTAGTAAGTTGTTAGAGCACATTATGTATAATACTTATTCTCTGTAGAGAATAAGTAAACCTACTACCTTCTAGGGGTAAATATTACTCCCGTTGAACCTTGTACTAGGTTAACCTTTGCTAAGTATCTGTTTAATAATATGAATTTTGGCTAATACTAAGTGCAGTCCTAGCGTAAATTTACTCCAATTCTATACCTTGTTTATTAATAACACTGTTAAGGGAGGGCAGACAAAACTATGTATGGAGTTGGGGTGCATTAAGTAGATTTAAATATCTTTTTAGTAATTCACTCTTATTTTTGTATAAATAATCCACTGAATATTGCGCACAAACATTTCCACATAAAAATATGATAAATTATATAAAATTACATAAATACTGTATTTTCCAATAATACCTACTCACTTAACTGACTATAAAATTGAGGTTTTCACTATTTTGCAAATTGAAACATACCTACGTGGAAATTATTCTAAGAAATGAAATTATAAGATATGATGATTATATCAAACAATAATATATAAAATGTTATGGTAAGTTAGAATTATATGTACTTAATGTATTGATATGAAATGAGGGTTATATCAAATAACCGTTATAGTAAGTTTTATATGTAATATTTTTATGTGAAATGAGCGTTATGTCAAATAGTATTATAACAAATGATGATTATATGTAATAAAAGTTATATCAAAATTGATTAGTTAAAGTGTTATTATATCAAACGTTTGTTATATCATATGAATGTTATTGAAATGAAATTATATGTTAGCGTTAACATGATCCAAGTAAACCAATTTATGTAAACTTTAAATTGTATTGATCATTCTATAAAAAAAAAAAAACTGGCACTGTGGTGTGGAAAACAAACGAGTCTTGTGGCGCTGCTGAGCAGATGTCGCTCAGCAGCGCCACTAGACTCGTTAAACTCCGGAAGTACGTATGTTTGCTATTCTCTATTTCGGTACGGACTGACATATAAAGGACTAGATGGGTCATGAATACGTTCCAAAAATCACGGGGTGCGCTTCATTTGTTATAGTAACTTATTATATAATTTCATATCAATAACGTTATTATTATAAGTATGATGAACATTTGTAATAACAACTATTATATGAAATAGTTCCCGAAATCAAACTAGATGTCGTTACAGTACTTTCTTGATTTCTCCATGACAACCCTTCCGGATTTTTTATGAATAAAAGTATATAAGTTTTCAAAACTCAATAAACAACTCACATTCTATCTGTACTTTTTCGTATTTGTATTAATATCTAAGTTTCGAACTTTGCAATATTCAGTATTTTTTTATATCTTAGTTAATAGGAACGGAAATAACTATCTTTGGTCCATTCGTTTCCTGTAAAAATACTTTTTATATAGTTTATTCTTGGCTTGGATGCTTGTCCTTTACCCGAACCTGTAAAAATGCTCTTTTGCTACAGTCGCCATTTAGTGGAGGTGCTTTTAAGAGCTTTCTTTTTCAAATACTTCCTCATTGATTTAACAATTTGTTTAACTTTCAAAAAGGAAGTATTAAAAAAAATTGTTCCCGAAATCAAACTAGATGTCACTACGGCACTTTCATGATTTCTCCATGACAACCCTTCCGGATTTTTCATGTATAAAAGTAAAATAAATTTCGTATTTGTATTGATATGTTAGTTTTACTTCATTTTAAGGAACGGAAATGACTATCTTTGGTCCATTTTTTTCCTGCAAAAATCAACTTTTGCTAGGGTCGCCATTTAGTGAGGTGCTTTTTAGTGCTTTCTTTTTTTCTCAAATACTTCCTCATTCTGTTAACATAACCATCATTCTATATATTACTTAAATAATATAACGCTTTTTCTCATAATCAATTATTATAAATTTCAATTAATATAACAAATAATTGATATAACCTTCGTTTAATATACCGATTAATTGAAATAATGACTAAACAGTAAGAATAAAATATTCAATTTTTTAGGTAGATCGATCACATTAGATATCCTTATAACAAAACCGATTAAGTTAATTAAAACTCACATTTTTGTTTACAACAAAAAGTCATCATGTTAGGTTAGCACTGTGACCAAAACAAAAAGCAGGCCGAGCGAGCGCCATTTATGAGTTATTCATTATGCTAACTTCTATTGTATGTAAATTCCTAGAAGGAAAATAGGTAAACCTAGTAAACAATTCGGTTAAAAAAATATTATAAATGTTCATTATTTTTAATAATGTTATATGCAAAAGCCGTGCTCGCCATATTATAAAAAAAATGAGAAATTTTATAGAATATCATTAATATGTAAATTGATTTTTATACCAAGGTTATATTATATAATGTGTTTAATTTGAATGAGTATTATATGATTAAAATATTACACCTCATAAGTTTTATATAAAACATGGGTGGCCAACCAGTCGATCGCGATCGACCAGTAGAGCGAGGAAATTCAAAAAATATAAATATATAGTGTACGAACTATACTGTTTTATTTAAGATTTTAAGAAGTAAATCGATCTTGGGTCTAAACAAGTTGGCTACCCCTGATATAAAACAATGTTTATAATAGAGAAAATTATATTAATTGATGGGTATTTCTTTCAAAATTATTTTTTCCGTTTATTATATGAAGTAATCGATTTATTAAACAAAATTATGTTACACGAATATATTTTTTATATTGTGTTATTGTGTCATATATTACACACCCAAATATACGAGGGTGGAGCTACCACTCTGTTGGACACCCCAAATTCGAGACATAGAAAAGTTTATTTTCAAATTGACCCTACCGGGAATCAAACCCGAGAGCTCCAAGATGGCTTCACCTTATAAACGACTTGCGGAGGTCGTCATTAGGCGCCAATTTTATTAATTTTGTCATTGAAGTAATAAATTAAAAATACTATTTTATTCTTTGCATTGTTTATTCAAAAGTACCTAATATCACAATGATTATAGCAGAATAATCACATTTAAACTTATTCTAATAAAATTATTATTTACAGTAAATGAGAATTATGTAACTGTTTATAGTTTGTGCATAGCAGATTTACCAATACCGACGATGTCTGAAAGTACTATTAAAGTCTTATGTCAATAAATAAGGTAAAATACAACACATTGGGAGTCTTTCTAGCTCACACTCGCGGTTAGACGCGTGGATATCGATGAACAACCCAATGGCGTGATACTTGATTCTGATTGGTCGACATTTGCCTCGCTTTGACATTTATCCTGCTCAGGTATATCAGTGAGTTATGCAAGTTGTATCTCATTGTACATTTACTTTTTCGTATTCTTTTTTGGACTATGCTTTTTGCAATCAACCATATCTAGTATTCCCATCCTTTTAAACTTAGATTTGACCAGAGTTTTCTTCAGATCTCTCTTCTCCGGGCGCACTAAGAGACGAGAAGATCCCGCCTCCTCCTTAATCGGGACTTTCTTGATCTCCGCTAATTCTGCAACCTTGGAATCACTTAAAGGTTCCACAGAAGTCTCATCTTTTGCTACACCTAATTTCTTCAATGATACATCTGTCAATTTTAACAATTTCTGCTTAGTGTTTTCTACTTTAACCATTTTCTTAGGCTTCAAATTATCTATGATCTCTATCTCAAACATCTTTCCGTCCTGCTCTTCCCTAATTAAAACCGGCAGGGACTCTATAGATATATGTATCTCTTTCTCTTCTGTGACATTGCATTCGTTGTTAGTCTCTTTATCAAACAAATCAAGATTTAAGTCAATCGCTTCAATATTCTTTGTATTGACTTTTTCAACACTGCTTTTGCTTTCATCTGATGAGTCAGAGTTCCATGGATGATTGGTATCATCACTTGAACTGGAACTTTTACGTTTCCGTTTGGTTGTACGCATTCTTCCCGAGGTCTTTCGTCTCGCCATTGACGTCACCGGTTTTCTAGGGCTCCGCTGTCTGACCCCACCAGGTTTTTGTTTGATTTCACATACTGTCTTCTTCGGACTACTCTTTTTTGGTGATCTGCAAATAGATTTAATTAAAAAAGTGAAACACTGAATGAACTTTTCCGCCCTAAAAAATTACGTAGATTTCAGGCTAAGCTAACATAAGTTTTAATCAAAATTTTTATTATATTCACTACCAGCAGAGTGGCGCAACACTTTTATTGTTATGTATGTTTAAAAAATTATCAAAATTTGAGCTTTTGAACAATAGGATGAAAAATATTAATAAAACTTAAAATTTTTCTGAAATATTTCAATACATAAATTTCATGGATACGATAAACCTGAAATTTCAGTAATTTTCCGGGACCTTTCAGGGCCGGAAAAGCCTCTTATGGACCGTTATCTTTTGGTGCTAAGTGCTAAACTGAAAACCGGTTGAACCGATTCCGCAAATCATCAGCAAAGTTATAGCAAAATATTAACGGCTGATGGCGCAGTGTGCAGAAGCAAGAACCGGACATAGGAAGGGTGACCAAAATTTTACTATCTGGAGCTCCTCTGTGCTAGTAGACGTTAACACCCACAAATCTGCATTGGACCCGCGTGGTGAGTCACAGTCTCGTTCTCCCTATTCGATTCCATCCATAGAGAAGGCCTGTGCCCCAGCATAAACTACTGGATAAATACGGTTATTATTTTATTATTTACGCAGTAAGCAAATTGTAGTGTAGTGGGATATTAAGTCTGATAATAATACCTGCTTTTTCCGACAGTCGTTTGTAAGTGCTTCATGCTGTCTACTGGCAGTTTCATAGCTTTATCTTTGATTGCTTGCATAGAACTTGCCGTGTCTGTAGTTTCTGAGGGAATCATAGACAGTAAAACTTCTTTAAGAATTTAATTTGCAAAAATTAACACAAATGAAATACACTAACAATATTTTTAATGAAAAAAGCTTAAAAGAATCCACTTTGTCCCTGGAGATGGGATGCGAACCCTTAGCAATTCTAAACTGATTAAATATAATACACTAATAATGTTGAATATATATGTAATATAGTACTATATTCCTAGAGCAGACAAATAAATGGACAAGGGTCTTATGTGTTATGTGAGCATTGAACGTAAACGATACGTATCGCTATCCATAGAACTCTATCCGTTTTATTAAAAAATGAGGACTGTCTTTAGATCAGGATTAAACATCTGTTAAGAGTCTCATTCTCTACAGACTGAGCTAGCCGGACTTAAAACCATTGTTATATACTTAAATTTTAAATAAGACAACACGTCTCAATTTGACGTTTTCGGTTCTGTCATTGTCAATTAGATATAAGCGGCACATAGTTTAAACCAAATATAAATTTAATCCTCGTTTTATAACAAGACTGTATATCATATATGCGGAATATTGTCTATTGTTGTACGGGTCAGTGAACTAAGCCTCCCGTACAACAATAGGCGTAGCGATACGTATCGTTTACTATCGAAATAAGGAAATCGAATTGCTTCTTTAAAAAAATGAAAAATTAATTTGTGACTGCAGGAGAAGTGACTCGAACAAACGCATAAATTTTAAAATGCCAATACAATGGAAGATCGCTCATAGTCACAATCGAAATCTTTATATTCATAACAGAATGAACACATAATATATGTGTAGTCGTTGTCGGTTTTTTCACCTGCACTAGTGACAGACTATAAATTAATAGATGAAACGTGTAGTATTTTCGTCGGGCATCGGAAGCGAGCTCAGCAAGCCATCTCTGAGGTCCCGGGTTCGATTCCCGGTCGGGTCAATGTAGAAAATGAACTTTTCTATATTGACTCGGGTCTGGGTGTTGTCCCAGTCTCCATAATACGGGGGCTTTAGCTACTCATCTTGGAATCTGAGCAATGTATGTGATGTTGTTAAATATCTATATCTATCTATCGGTAATCAGCCAGTTTCAGAAACGTCCATTAAATATTCATTAGTTTAAAGAGACATTATCCATACAATAGTAAAACGAAAACTTAAGAATATACTTTAACTATTATTCTTAATAAACAAACATAGTGAGAGTATTACAACTGATAGGTGAAATTAATTTTGCTAATTTATATAATTATGATTGAATTATTTAACGACAAACCAACATTTTGACTGGCTATTATATAAATAAACGGTGCCTACAACGTATAGTAATATGATTCGGCATCTGTAAACGTTTATTTTTACGTCCGGATACTGAATTGAATTACGAGTACTATTCGTTATTCGACTGAATAGCGAAAATAAATCAGGATAAGGCTGACGACCAATTTCTGTTGATTGAAAAATATTTCTTTTTCGTAATTGTTAAATTACAGCGATACATTGAGTTAAAATGTCACATGACGGCACGCTTTTGTACATTTTCAACAAAACTTTTTTTTGTAAAGTTGAAGTTGAAGAGTGGGGGCTCGCTACGTGTGACGTAGCGAGCCCCAACTCCTCAATTTTAATGTCTGTTATCTAAGCCATTTCTTGTTAAATTGAAGCAAAAAATAAATACGTATCTAATATTTTTCTATTATCTGATTGACGGGACTAAATAGAATTTCTTTTATTTACCCTGTCGTCATCCCTTACACCGTATGACCGTTTTATCTTTACTATAAATATATAAATTTTTAAATATGAATATATTTTTAACGAGTTTTTAGTACACTTTCGAGTTAATTATTTAACAGAAATATAATGCATATATATCACTTACCATTGTCGTCAGTATTTACACAATGCTGTTCTGACGTTCTATTAATAATGCGCTTTAGGGACGCGTCCAATTCCTCAGTAAAATTGGGGTTCATATAGTTGAGGTCACGTTTTGTATTGCCTGTGAAAAATATTGAATTAACTCAGTTTCAGACATAGCACACTGACTTGGCATGGCGCCTTATTTACTTTTAATTAAAGGCGATTAAAATTTGAGTAGAGACAATAATATAAAGTGTGTAAGAAAATTTTTTACCCTCCATTTGGCCCCTCAACTAATTTTGATACAAGCCTTACAGTAGCATAAAACAACAAATAAAACAGTCAGCAACAAACAGCTGAGTACTTTATATTGATGTTATGAAATGTATAATATGAAAAACGATTTAATGGTCAAATTTAAATGACAAGTGAAATAGGCAGGTGATGATTAATTAATATATTACTAGATTAATATGGTTTTTTTTAATGACCTTAAGACAAGTAATATGGCTCATTGATGTACCTTTTAGGAAGAATTAAATACGAAGCACGACAAATATCGACCAAACAGAATAATTCGAGTTTCGTGCCTGATTCCGCCGAGTGTGAATGAGACAGATAACTAAGGGATTGTCTTTTACACCTTATGGTTATTGAAATTAGTATAAATTAGTATAATAGAAATAAATTTTAATCGTAAGTTCATCGTTAATTTTTAGGTCGGCTCTACATAAACGAAGATTCACCAAGAGCTATGTATATTAGTTGGAACTTCTATATTAATATTATAAAGAGGAAAGATTTGATTGTTTGTATGCAACGAATAGGCTCAGAAACAACTGGACTGATTAAAAAAAAATCACCTACGGAAAAGTATATCATATGCGGTGAACATAGGCTATGTTTTATCCCGAAAAACAGCAAATAAAGGGTTGAAAATCGTATAGGGAATTGAAATGTTGCCATAGCAACCAATGTTTACTATTCAATTTTTCATTGTAATTATATCCGTATCATTATATGAATGGATATACTACAAATAAACAGTTCTCTAGGAACCACACGAGCGAAGCCGCTGGCGGAAAGCTAGTATTGTAAAACATGTAGGTGAAACATTAATAACTTTATCGTATCAACATAAGGATGATTTCACCTTACAAGTGATATTTGTAAAAAATAATTTTATTAATAATAAACATTTATAGTAGAAAAACTTTTCTACGTTATCTTGGGTCTGGGTGTTGGGGTACTATTGTTTCAGATCACCATAATACAAGCACTTTATATACTTAACCTGGGATCCGAGCATTTTTCAGACTTTCAGTCAGTTGCACAATCGTCCATTAAGGTTTAATGACGCCTTTAAGTTCTAATGAATGTCATTTGTATGGGTAATGTCGCTTTAAACTAATGAAAATTTTAGTGACCATTTGTACAACTGCCTGAAAGTCTGGGAAAAAAAAGTTACTTTATATGCACATCAGGTTACCAGATCATTTCAAATTTCCACAGTTCATTTTGAACTCCAAGGTCTAAGCAATAAGATATAATATATCAAGCGCATAAATTTGACAGTTTCATACAACATGATATGCCGTTGACTATACCTCCTATGTTTTCCTTCGCTTGAGCGTATCTTTTGGTGATGCATCTCAGTTCACGTAGCAGGTCCAATTCCTCGTTCTGACGATGGAACACACCGCGAGGCCTGACGCCCAATTTGTCTATACTCGTGTAACCTATTTCGAAAACATAATAGGGTCAAAACGGGATTTAGCCTTTGATTAGCTAGTTTTTATTCCTAGTATACTTTAAGCATTAATGAAGCACAACCGTGCTTCGGCATAATTTTGCCTTTTTTTATATATGTCGCAGAATATCTCCATCATCTTTAAGAAGATCGTTTGATTTAGTTTCTTTTTTTAAATTGCTTGTTACTCGATTACTTTATTACTCGATTGTAGAGAGGGCGTGATCATCGATACTTTTATCGGTTAAAGAACTATCAAACAGTTCGTTAGCAAAAAGCAAGTTGCCGCCATTTTGGCACACATTCTGTTTCCGATCGCCGAGGAGTAGACATCCGACGACATCACGCTCATCTCGTTATATTTTCGTATGAAAAGTGATAAAATGGAATAAATCCACATTGGTATACACGCCTGCAGTGTTATTTTAAAGATAGTCCTCCGATATGGACGATCTATTTGGGCTTCGTAATAGCCCCTTCTGGCTACCCGCCTTCACATATATATATAAAATTTAAATTTGCATATCGTTCCTAAACATAAGGAACCGATGTATCAAACAAGTTATAAATATTATATTTATCAATTTTGCATTCAAAATGCTATACTGAAAAATATTCTAAAACAACAATGTTTAAAAAATCCACTTTGAGACAAAGCCTGAGATGGGACTCTAACCATTATTAAAACATTAATGAAAACAGTAGCTATGTAGTAGCGAAAAGTAACAAATGCTTGAAATTGGCAGTCCTTTTAGGTTAGAGCAGTCGTCCGGATTGCGAGAGGTGGTGGGTTCGGTGTGGGTGGGATAAAGTGGATTTTTTAAGCATGTTTCATTAAGAAAGTTATAAATATTTCATAATTAGGTTCCTCATACGCTCATTGATTCAAAAACGAAAATAAAATGTAATTATTGTTGTAGCTCTTTAATATCTACATTTCCACTCGGAATCCTACCTCTAGCTATTATAAAAACGAACTTTTAAATTAATAGTTAGTGTAGGTGACAAACAATCTCTTAGCACAAACATTCTAAAATTCATAAGTCTAAGTTCAGAGCGCTTAGTATATATATTTTTTATTATTTTTACGTTCACCGTAAATAAGATATTATGGAATCAGGTACAACGCTCCTAGCGGTAACTACCAAGAACTACAAATCTTCATACAAATTCTTAACATACTAGTTATCTCGTTAAAGTAAAACTTACACAACACTCTGAGCATAGAGAGTTACTGTTCGTTTTTGAATCTTACGACCATATATGGGTTAAAATTGTAATAAATCACCTTCCAAATACTTCCGTAGGCCGAGCTCCATGCCTCGTTCCCGCTCAGCGGCGTGATATTGAACCGGCCCTTGGATGAGTACCGAGCCCAATATGTACAGTACATCGTAACTAACAGACAATCATAATTATTTTCACCATCATGCACATATCATAATAAGGGAACGACTTTCTGAACCCGTCTAGAGCACGATACGATACAGTGTGGGAAACTTTGTTTAATCTATTTTTATACAGGGTTAATTAAAATTTTAGGTTCGCCATCAGCCCTTTTACGTGGGGGGTGTAGTAATATATCACACCGAAAAGCGACGTCAAAAATTATGATTTTTTGTTTTTTTTTTAAACACACGTATTTGGTTGAAGGGGGAGGTGTTAGACTTAAATCTCACCATGTATCACCAAGGTTGGGGGTAAAAAAATGTTGAAAAACAACACGTGATTAATGGACGGCCTCATGAATGGCTAAGGAACTTTCGCAAAGGCTATAGAATGGGTGATCAAAAAATTATTATTTGGACCTCCTCTGTGTTTCGGTAAGCACGTAATTTATTGGTTCCGGCCGATCCGCACTGGGCCCGAGTGGTAAGTCAGCCCACTCTCCCTGTTCGAATCGGTTTCATTTAAAGGGAAGGCCTGTGCCCCAGCAGTGAGGACATTAATACACGCAAAGTATACAAACGTCTATGGATAACGATACGTATAATTTTTTTTTCAACGCTTATGTAACTTTAGACATCGTAGTTTCACAGTTATAGCAATGGAGTTCTGCAAACGATTATATTAAATAAAAAGTAACCAGCAACATTGCAACTCTATCATCTATATAAATATTATAAAAGAGAAAAGTTTCAATTGTTTGTTTGCATTGAATAGGTTCTGAAACTACTAGACAGATTTTTCTTCACCTATGGGAAGCTACACCATTCGCTAGTGACAAAGGCTATAAAACGACATTTTGTCTTTTTTCGATAATTGATGACGAAAACAAGGTAAGATCTGACATTTCCTTTTATGAACAGATAATCTTCTAACAAGAGTATAAGAACGATTAGATTTTTTCTGAATCAGGATTATACCATACATAATGCCCTGCTTCACTTGCGGTATTAACAACCGCAAGTGAAGCAGGGCAGAACGGCAGCACGGAGTAGTTCCAGATAATATTTTTTTGGTCACCCATACTCAAACTGTGGGCCTGTTTTATGTAGCTCAGTGTATCCACTACGTTACCATGCTACTGAAAAACAGTTTTGAGTATATTTCACTTACCGTTTCTGTCTTCGCGCTGTTGTCTCGATTCTATTTATAGCCGGCACGTCATCGGGTACGAGCCGCAACGACGCGAACCCGGTATACGGTTGTAAATTTAACAGAGCGTATACCAGAAACAAGCCCGCCACAGACTCCTGTTCATAAATAAATATTAGACATCACTATGATATCTATACTTATATTATAAAGAAAACAGATTTGTTTGTTTCTTTGCATCAAACAGGCTCCGAAACGACTGGACCTATTTTAAAAATTCTTTCATCTACAGAGAGCTACATCATATGTGGTTAACATAAACTATAGTTTATCCCGAAAAACAACAAATAACCCTTTATTATATGAACATTGGAGTGGACGTTTGTATAGGGAATTAAAACGTTACCATAGTAACCATTGTTTATTATTAAATTTGTCATTGTAATTATGTCCATGCCATGATATGAATCTATATCCAAATAAACAGTTCCCTGTGGACCACGCTGATGAAATCAAGGGATGAAAATGGAAGTGAATTAAAACATTACCATATTAAAAATGGTTACTATTCAATTTGTCATTGTAATTAATATCTGTGTAACGATCCAAATTGATATTCAAATAAATAGGTCCTTGGACGAAATGAGCGAAGCTACTGGCAGAAAGATAGTATGTAATTCCATTCAATGTATTCCATTGTATGTAATTTCCAAATAGTTTGTGCAATAATATTGATTAACTATTACTTAGATTCTATAGCCATCACTAGATGACGCTAGTAAAACATACCAAATACAAGATGAAAGAAAAAAGGTACGATCAAAGAAAAAACTATTTCATGTTCATAAAAAAAATAGTGTAAATATAGAGTGGTGCATTCAAGTTTAACTTCAACTCAATTTGTGAAGAGGGGTGTCTTATAAAAACTTACAGTGCTTTAATGGGAGGAGTTTGGAGTCCAATCAAAGCGTTATGCAACATAATTTTTAATAACATTAAAAACACATGTAATTATGACCTGAGTCATTGAAAAAGTTCTTTAACACAACCAAGGGGAAAACAAACTGGAAGCCCAGAGATGATGAAACCGGTATGTAAGCTACTAGATGGATATTGACAAAAATATTACTGTAAATTTTTTGGTCTAATTCTTTTCTGTTTTTCTTACTATGATTTTTCATAAACTATTCCTCACCTCAAAATTACTTGAATTGACCACCATATAATGCTTTGCTATAAAAATCAATTCCTCAGATAACTCTGCCATCTCTGTTGCAGCTGGTCGGCCACTGAAAAATACCACTCGAGTATATGTAATGAAAAGTATAATATGCCTAAGGTGGACCAGTTTGTGTATATTGCTTTTAATAATCACATGGGTACAGTAATGCTACTAAAAGTAAAAAAAGGGCAGGAAATGCATAAAAATGTTGATATTTGGGTTTGAAGTTTGGAAATGATATACCACTGGTTCCTTGTGTGTGACTGGAGCACCCATCATAATTGTGCACAGTTGCTGTTGTTTTATAAGAAATCCTGTATACTGTGTAGTAGTAGCAGTTCACAATTGTTGTTGTTGGTGACCAGAATCACGAGATGGGTGACCAGAAAAAAAATTTGAGCTACTCCATGCTTCAGAAGACATATAAAGCTGTTGGTTGCAGCTGCATTTGCAGTCATTAATATCTTCTAATCTGCATTGGGTCAGTGTGGAGGGTCATGGCCCATTCTCTTTAACCATCCTTAAGGAAGGCCTGAGCCCCTCAGCACTCAGCAGTCAGTGGGGGCATAAAAGGGCTGATGATGATGGTGCACATTTCAATAATCAACAAAAATTGGTTTGTACAAGATAAAGTCAGTATATAACTTTGTAATTTATATGTGTGTATGCAAATAATATATTCTTCTAAACAACTACAGTTTTTCAAATGCAAAATATTTATGTGTTGAAGAAAATAATTTCAATTATAATAAGTTTCTAACTTACTGATACAAATACCCGAAATCCATATCTTTCCATATCTCACAGAATGTTTCGTAAGTCAACATATCAGTTTTTAACCAACGGTGTATCAACTCCTCACAATCATCAACAAAACCATCAGCAATGTGAACCTTGTGGATATTTAATCCTGAAAATGTCATAAAAATATTTATTAAATTAAGAAATTGTTATCATCAACAGTCATCTAGAGAAAATATTGCAATAACAAAGTATAATCCACTAGGGAACATTAGTAAGATAATGCTAATGACAAATGAGAAACCTACATCATATTACTAAGGCGCAAACTAAACTAAACTTGAATTTAAAAATATTTGCAATAAAAATAAATTACAGAGTTGGATATCAAAATAAATCATCTCTTATATTAATACCATCCCATAAATATGTCAGTCCCTTAGTAGTCAAGATCTGGTGCAAAACTTTTTCATTATCATATTTGTTTATAAGTAATATACATAATGTTCTAAATTTGCAAATTTGTAATGGAAATGTCACTTCAAATTAATGGCAATTTTAGAGGATGTTTGTTCAACAGTCAGTTTTAGTAAATATTTTGTGAAACTTTAATATACAGGAACAGAATAAATTTTAATCATAATCCTTTTTTATATATATTTGAGAATGATTAATAGTGAAATGGGACCTGACTAATACAGTCAAATTATATGGATATTAGGGTTCGGAAACCGGTAGAACCAGTTGAAGCTGCGAATAAGTAACACCAGTTTTTTCTTCGTATACCATTAAAGTTGCATTACTCTAAGAGATGCTCATAATAATAACATAGTAATGATATTAATCTTACGAGACATATCTGCTTTTGTAAATGTGATCTATCTTCAGCTAGGAGAATAAACACAATAAATAGGTACAGGTAAGCTCTCCGGTATGCAGGTTAAAAAGTTACATGATGGTAATCGATAAAAGCGTAAAAAAACTTCTGACGAAATTATCTTAAAAATAACAACAAAAACTTTGATTTGATATCACAGACTTAGTAGATTTGATATTGATAGGTTCTTCTCACAGATTAACAATATTATGTAGATTATGTAGCTAGTTCTTCTTAGGATTGGGCAAAAACTTTCGATATATCAAAATGTCGATATTTATTCTGAAAAATATCGATATTTCTTTCCGCGAAATATCGACTTTCGATATTTATTTTCAGATATCAAATTCGTATCATAATCGATATATTTTTTAAACTTCTGCTGTCTGCTCATACGTCTCATGATGTATTTCTTAAATTTAAAAAGAGCAGGTAGGTAATGGGCTGTATGAGCTAAGAAATTACAGTCATGACTTGCTTGTCTATTTTGTTTCTTTGTGACAATGACACTGCTTGTTGGTTTGGTTGGTATCAGTGAGAGTGCTTCTGATGTTAATATCAGACAAATACTGATTTGTTTGAATAATATAATTTTTGCTCTGTTGAAGATTTTGTTTTCTTGGCTTTATGTACCTATTGTAAATAACAAAACAGCCAGATGTTTATTTGCTTTAAAATTTCGAACGCATATTACGCAGAAAATATTGATATATCAATATTTATCGATACATTTGCAAAATAACAATACGATATATAAAGATATATTTTCCCATTTGCCCATCCCTAGTTCTTCTTCTTCTTTTTAATTAATGGCGTTACCCTTGTGGATTTCGCTAGAATCCAGTATTTCGCTAAGATTACTGTAAACATCAGCAGATTATAGTGGATGTATTCTTTCATTCATGACTCTTTTTATAAAATTGATCAGATCTAGGGATGGTGATATATCGGTAAAAACCGATACAAATCAATGCTAAAAATATTGAACAAATCAGTATCGAAATCCAAGAAACAAAGATAAAGAATCGATTTGAACAATACCAATATATCGAATAATAATAGGCCCTCTATTCTACACAATTGCCCATGATGGGCGACCACAGGCCATCACCATCATGTAGGACGTGATCGCCAATAATGTCCTATGGCATCACTGTCCGCTCGATCATGGCCAAACTTCCTTTCATTATTGTCTCAAAAACCGACACTATGGCGATCATGCACAATTATCGCTGATTATGGGCCATTATATTCTAGGAGTAGCTCGGTGGCGTAGTGGATAAGTGCCGCGGCCCGCGATCGTAGTCGTTAAGCAACTTTCGCAAGGGTCGGTTATGGGATGGGTGACCAAAAAATTATTATCTCGAGCTACTCCGTGCTTCGGAAGGCACGTTAAGCCGTTCGACGGGTCCCAAGAACAAAATCGTATCTGCCAAATTCCTACTTTACACTATGAAGGTTTAAAGTTTTGTTACACAATATTCTTGAATAATTTCGTTTGATGAGCAAATTTTGAAGATTTTTTTATCAAGGCCATTTGTTTGACAAGTTGTGCAATATTTGGATGTCAAAATTAAATATATATCAATTATTTTTATGAAAATGGCTTCTTATCTGAACATCAGAGTTTGTTTTTTGGAATATACTTACACTTGTATGATTTTACGACATTGTTCAATGAAATTTCCATTAGAAAAACGCGTAGTATGTGCACACACTATATTTTTCTTTGGAGTTTAACTATTAAATTAGAATCGTATTAAAGGGTAAAAAGTAAATAGAAAGTAATCATCAATTAATTTCGTTTATTATATTTAGTGTTCTACACAAATAACATAAATTTAAGAAATCCCTCAGATTTATAGTTTAATGTTTATTACTATATCTAATTAGACTTGTTCAACCCCGATAAAATCACATACAAAAACAGGTAAGTGAAGTAATCAACAAAATTAATGATACAATTACTCATAAATTTCTCAAATATTAAAAACATAAACGAAAATAAATCTTCTTGTTTTAAAATGCCTTTAAAAACCTTTATTGACATAAAAAATCTTATACTAACATTAAAAATCAAGTTAACAATAACTATTTATTATCTTTAAGAGTTACTAGTTTTATATTATTATTAATCACAACATAGTATTCAGTCTTATAATTTCACTCTGAGTTCATAAACTAATCAACTCTCTCTCTCTCTTATATTAAACAGGAACTATCATGACTAATTCTCATCGTCATCACTTAAATCGTCGTTGTTTGCAGTGCTTTCATTATTGTAGGGCAGTGATCGGAAATAGACTGCATTACTTGCATTAATGACGCCGGTATTGCACATACTTACTAGATCATTGTATTTCAGTTTTGGTAGCTTGAGAGGTGACGAATAAGCACGTTCCAAATTGGGTACTACCGATGAGTGCCTGGTTTCACTCCGAAAAACCAAGCATTCGTAAAATTCTTGATTTAAATCGTATTTAAAATACAATTTATTTGGATCAGATTTATCGACAAACACTTCTTTAATTTTAGTCCATAATATTTTTTGCTTGTTGACAGTTTTATTCCAATGTTTGTCATTAACAGTACTCTTGAAATTATAGAAGTGTTCCTGCTCCATGTTCTTTACCAAATATGGTTCTCCTTCAGTTTTTGCCCAGCGTGTAAGTAGTCGCCATTCTTCCGGGGTGTAAATTGTTTTTGATCGAGCCGAACGTTCTATGAGGGCGTGGACACTATCACCCTCGTTTTGCGTGTGCCCTTTCTCGAGAAAGTGATGTGTGATTGAAACATTAAATTTTTTGGCTGCAAACAAAAACATAGCAAAGACAAACCTGTTACGATTCTGGCCCGCACAATTATCGGACCAGAAACGAAATTCTTCAGCACCCTGTGTAGAACAATTCTCAATATAATCTAGTAAGCAGCTTCCTACCTCATTGGCTCCCCGTTTTGCTATAGTCTCGTCCCATATGTAACAAACAGCCTTCTTTTGGCCCATATTAAATATTGTGAAGTTAAAAGCCGATAATTTACGCTTGTAGTAGAAAATACTGATTTGCCCATGTGGACACGTCAACACTTTTTGAAAATCGAAAACAGCTGTAACGATCGACTCATTAGACTTTTGGGCATCTTCTTTGTCCTTCTGCTTCAGGGCACGTGCAGTTTTCTTTGAGTTGAGATGTTTTTCATATTTCCTCGTTTCTTCATCAGTGTGAGTAGTGGTGTTGCGATAAGCGTGACACACTTCACACTGGTCCTTTTTTGGCATATGAAATCCAAGGTTGAAATTTTTATTAACAATCTCCCTATACTGCCTTTCCGTAAAGACTTTCGACGAATATAGGCTTTCATCAAACCACTCATTATATAATTTAAACATTTGACTAATACTGAGACTACCATCTAGATATAACTTTGTCGAATCTTTTCGAATAAAGTGTGATTCAACCGGTACAAATGAATTTACATGATCACAAACACTCTTAACCATGTCATCAGTAATAACAGATTTGTGATGTTTATGCTTACCGCGGTTGTCGCTTTCAAAATCTGAAACGCCGTCATATTTTTTAAACGTTGTTTTAACAATGCTTTCACTTACAGAAAGTGTTTGTAAAAACATTGTCTTGCAGACTTTAATATTAATGTTGGTTTCAGAAGAAGTCAGTGGCAAAGAATATTTATATGTATACTGACGTTTATTTGGTGTACTACGATTTAAGCATCGATTCTTGGCAGTTTTATGCACATATTTTGAAATAAATGTCCATTGTTTCTCTCGACTACCAAGATTCCAAAACCTCGTAAAGCATTTTAGTCTTTGATCGCTAGTCATTTTATCTGCACACTTACAACGACAACCACATGGCTTACCCATAACTTTAGGATCAACAAACTTGCCTCTTTTTGATACATAGCTCTTTCCATGATTTTTCAAACATTTGCGTTTCGCGTCAGACCAGTCATTCTTTAATACCAAGCGTTTTTTACCCTTTTTTTGTTTAGGTTTCGGTGTATTTAGTGAAGATATACCATTAGTATGTAATTGAACTGAATTTATCCAATCGGAATGGTCGGGACAAAAGGCATCAGCACATTTTTTATGATTATTTAATGGCGAGGGCATTGGTGTAGCTAAAACCATATTTTGTGACGATGATGGTGTGGATACAGCTGGTTCTTCGAATTCTTCAATATAAATATTGGGAGAGTTATTAAAGCTAGGGTTTACCTCGAGAATAAAGGGACTCGGAACCTCTTCAGTAGTTTGGTTAGTGTCTAGCAATGAGACAGAGGCAAGGTGGTTGGCAGAGGCAGAATGTTCATATTGATGGTCTATGACTATCTCAGGGTCGACAACTGGTGACAAAGCAGCTTGACAGCAGGCAGCATCATTAGATATTTGTGCAATCTCATTTTCATGTTTCGATGAACTGGTTTCTTTGCAGGCGGCAGGTTGTGGTGGTGCAGTAATGTTTACTGGTATATCATGAAGTTGTTCACAAGCCATATTTTCTTTATCGCTATTAAACACGTCGTGGTATACGTCTGCTAAATCGTTGAAAATATTTTCGGCTCCCGGCGGCAATGGAGAACTGGCTCTACTATCATGTTGATTGGATGATTCTGTTATAAAGACCAAAATCAAGATTGTAATTAAAAAAAGTTCGAATAATAATGTTATCTAGTTTACTATTAACAAAATACGTCATTTTTATTGAAAAATATGTGATAATTAATTTTTTTTTATTTGGAATAAAATCGCATTTGAAAGTTAATACAAAGAACAAAAACACATTGTCACATAAGACAGGAAAAATCACTTCATTTTTCGTAGAATAAAATCTTATCTGCAGATACGACTGATATTTTTGTGACATTTCTGGCCGAATAAAATCTTATGTTACAATAATTCGTTTAAAATTGGTCTTGAGATAAAAAAATCCCGTCATAATTTTCACTCAAACGTCATTATAGCATTTAAAAAAACATAGAATTCATGGGATATTAAACATTTTATAATTTCCATTGAACAAAAAACGATCGTCACAAACGACGGAGAAAATTTAATTTTAATGAAAATTATAGAAATCGTGAATTAGTTAAAAAACACTTTTAGGGATTATTAAAACACAAAATGAAATTAAAAATTAAATGTTACTTACCAAGATTAGGACATTCCTTATTCTTATTTAAGTGACTATTGGGGCAGACGTCATCATCTTTTTCTTTATTTAAGGATAAATCCAAAATTCTTTTAATTCTAGATACAGCAGACATGGTTTTTTTTCACTAGTACATGTGTTGCAAAGTTAGTGAAACTCAATTTAGGCACCAAATGATAAATTCCGTGTAGTGGCCCGCAACGTCTCTTTTAGCCGGGAACAAACTCGCGACTAACCAAACGGCACGATCGCGCGCGGGTCACAGTAAGCAGAACAAGTTCGTACATGTCGATGCGTGTTTGTACATCGAAACGTTTTTCAGAAACGGTTTTGTTCTATTGGTTTTCTCGAAAATTATATACTTAATTTTTTAAAGAAATACACTCTCGTGTAGCTAATAATGTGTATGTTAATAATACACAATAAAGTCAATTTTGTCTTATATTTCCATACGACTATGTTCTTGGGGCCCGTCGCGTTGGTCCCGGCTGCATTTACAGTCGTTAATACCCTCCAATCCGCATTGGGCCAGCGTGGAGGGTCATGGCCCATCCTCTTTAACCATCCATAAGGAAGGCCTGAGCCCCTGCAGTGGGGACGTAAAAGGGCTGGTGGTGTGTGTGTGTGTGATGGGCCATTATAGTTCCATGCTCTTTACACAGTGATGATGGCCTGTATGTGATCGCTCATCCTAGGCCATTGTGTAGAGTCCTCCACACAAACGCCGACCGCCGATCACTTAGTTTAATTCGTGAGTTGGTGTGACACCATTTTCCTTCTCCCACTTTAACTAAGTACATTCAATTTTCGACGTACGGGAATAATATATCAGGTAATTGAAGTCAAATACTTGGAACTTTGGTTTCTTTACATTAAGCAACATTTTTTAGCCTTCTGTCCTCCCTTGCCGACGCCCTTGAAAGTAATAATTATCATTATTATTTACTGAGTCAGTTGACTTATTTTAAACTCTGTTCAAATCTCTTTAAATAATAATTTAGAAACTAAATCCATTTTAGATTTACTATTCCGTGTTTGATTATTTACCATCTGTAATTCTGCTAATTAGGTTAGGGTAGTATGATGTTCTGTTAAATATAAAACTAACTATTTTCCAGCGACTTCGCACTCGTATATTATAGCCTATGTCAATCCCGTATTATGTAGCTACCCGAAGGTGAATGAATTTTTAATATCAGTCCGTAGTTTCGGAGCCTTTTCGATGTAAACAAACAAACAATCAAAACTTTCCTCTGTACTATGTTAGTATAGATGCTATGGCATTGTTCCGTTATGCACAGAAATTCTGCCTACATCCCGTAGTGAGTGAGACAAAGAAATCGAGTTGGGATATTTGACAATTTTGGATAGTCTGACGTGTCTGATAGTCTGAGTTGACTGTACCTCACAATGCTGTCAGTGTACTGCAATATGTCAAATTTCTCCAATTGATTTTAAACTCTAATCAAATAAAGGACTAGTTAATATTTTAAGTTATGTTGGAATAAAAAACATACTTATTATTATATTAATCCTAAACACACTATACTCTTTTTCTCGTCAGTCGTGTAAGAATGGACAGTAATAGAGATAGCGAAGCACCCTATATAAATGCTTAACCAATATAACTACAAAAATTGGGGAAAAGTATCAAAATAGTTTGCTTCTACACAGTATTGTCAGAGTATATTCGAGTACATTAAATTCATACATACGTAACGAAAACGGTTTGTATCTGAGCACGCTCGTCTTCGATCAACAAAGGCGCCCGCATATGCGTATTCGCACGCACACACTAAAAAAATGTGTCTTGAAACTACAAATTCAAAGATGATTTTGAATTCAAATAGAAAATATAACATTTCGTACTTGTCGAAATATGCGATATTTCTGCTGTACTTTGTAAGTCAAAAGTACTTAGTTTTTCTTTCACTTTCACGTTTAAAACGGAGATAGTTCATTTTGAATCAATTTCACTATAGAAAAAAAACTACCATTTCATTTTTCTTTAAAGTATTTTATTTAACTACATAATGCTAACGAACAATGCATTTGTTTCCAGAGGTAAGAAACATACAATAAAACACCGTTTATATGCTTACAAATTATTTAATTATGGATTTGTTATTTGATTTAGTAAATCCTTGATACTAGCGGCGCATCTTATAATTATTGCATGTGGCAACATTTTGTCACGTTATTACGTATGGCTGTGCGCGGTTCACGATGCGGTGAGGCAGATGTTATAAATCACTACGTTTTTTATATTTTATACAACTAGTAAAGTAGTTCTCGCTTAGACTGGTGACTTCTCGATCAGCTTATACCAGTGACCGCAGTCGCAGCGACGAGGGTGGCCCTGAAATAAATAAATGAGTATGAAACCTGTTTTTCCAGGTCATCAGGCATCAAACACCCGAAATATAAAGTGTTGTTATGCATCAATACAGAATTAAATAAAAGAATAAAGTTTTTATTTGGTCGCGATAATTTTCTGCTGTCTAGTCGGCGTCACTTCATATTTTCGCTTGTCTGTAAGTATTAAGGCTGAGCACATATTGTAGTAACGACAGTTAAAAGAAGACAGGCTATTATATCTAGTCTGCCTTAAACTAAAACGAAGCTGTTCTTTCTACTACAACGACGCGGTGCACACCGACTGCATCACTTCTGTATTAAAATGGACTTAAATGGAGCTCGTTATTTATTTTTCTACCAGGTTTTGCGTAGTGTTTATTATGCTCTAAGCGGGATGATATAAAATAATTAATGAATTAAAGATCCTTTATTAATATGACTACATGCACTTTTCAATCAACTTTCATTTTTCCCTACAATTCGTTCAGGATTTTTTTTGGCTGACAAGAACGAGAGAGAAAGTTACAAGCTCTTCATCAGAAGTAATCACTTTTATATGAATTATGTCGTTACTTAAATAGAATGAACAGTCAACAGCACGTCAGGCTAGATAAACTTGATTTTTAAACCTTAATGCATTGTGGGTGGAGTTCAAAATTAATTGAGATAATGTGACAAATTGTGGTACCCTGACGTGCAACCGCGTGTACGTACATATTACAATAATAATAAAACAATTATTAATATCTATAGAAAATAGCATGGTACATAAATATAAATTTTGGCGAACTTGAGTTATATGTATCATTTTTCTCAGATTCTTTTTCTTTATCAATCTGTATATACGACTTGTGGGAATTCGTCAAATAATGTTTTGTTAATCGTCAATGTAAAAACTTTGTGTAGCAATAGTCTGTGTTAAAAGTGTCGTGCCTCAAGACTGTGCTCCGTCTAAGTATACAACATATTTTACCTTGTGTACCCAGAGCCAAGTGACGGTTGTGGAGTGTTCTTCACCTGAAACAAAGAGCAATTAAGATAAATTATTGATCATAACCACTTTTTGTAACATTATATACAGGGTGTAACAATTTTGTAATACTTATTGTTTGAAACAAAACTATTTTTTTATGTAACATTCAACTTGTTCAGGTAAGTAAAACTGTCTGTATCGTTATGTGTTTCATGGCATCATATTTAATAGAACCATTAATTGCTTAAGACCTACATGAGTATCTAAAACATCATGGTTCAATTCCCAAACTGATAATTAGTTTTTTAATGGGTGAAAACAGTTTTTTACATGGTTTCTCAGTACATATATTTGTATGTCTTTTAGTTTCAGACTTTCCATTATTGGCCTTTCTAAATGTTACAACCTGTATATTTAAATACATATTTATTATATGAAAGGCGCATTGCAGTGGTGTAACAAGGTTCAAGCTTTCTCTTTCTTACAGATACAGTAAAAATTTGTAGTCAGTGCACAAAATTCTTTAATATCAACTTGTTTATTTCGTTGTGTATAACATTAGACACTACTGTGAGGGAAATACAAAGGTCTATTAGACTAACATATATTATAATATTATTGTTAACTTACAATATTTGCTGTCCATTTTTTTTGCCTGGCCTAGGAAGACTACAGATAAAACTGTCATTTATAGTGTCTAGTGTAGCAGCAATATCAAACTCATATAAACTTGAGTTACTGTGCTATTTATATATAATATCGAGTTGAAACTATGATTAACCTTTACCATTTATACTATGTAAATCCTATGAAATCTAAATAAATTTTGTGATTCGACAATACCAAAAGCAATACCAAATTGTTTAGATCAATTACTATCCATTGCACAAACATCCATAAAATTGTTATTAGTGTAAAGGTAAAGCAACATTACCAATCTTAGTCTTCATTAAACCTTAATAGAAGTTTGTGCAAATGACCATTAACCTTACGTTTGAGAATTTGTGCATGGAAATTAATTAATCATTTAGTGTATCATAAATACTCACATATGCAACCAACGATGCGGGCATCGAAACAGGAAGGCACCAGTGTAGGATTGTCACGAGTGCCAGCTGCTTTCTTAAGTACCTTCATATTGAATGGGTCATCATTGCCTGCTTGCAATGCCATCAATTCTTTTCTTTCCATACCAGTTGCATGTTCCAGGGGATCAGGCAACACTGTTCAAGAATAAAAACCAATAAATTATCTATGTAACAAAATCTATGATAATATTATAAAGAGATAAGCCCCTATAAAAAGCCTTTTTTTTATAGGGGGTTATTTTTGTAAATACTGTTTCAATCATGAAAATCCTTTTACCTACAGAGAGTTACATCATATGCAGGTGATATAGGCAATAATTTAACTGAAGTTGAAAAAAAAATAGCTTATCTTAAATATTTAAAATGAAGCATTAAGGAATTTCTGTTATTGAGAAATTTGTTTCTCTATAACTGTGAGAAAGATTTTTATACATTAAGGTGAGACTTCAAATATTTAGGGTGCAGTACCCGAAACTTTTATTTTTTCTGTCTAATCTTAACTACAAGTAAGGGTAGAACATATTGTGTTGTATTATGGAAGCTTTTTCCCCCTTTTTCTGGCATACACAGAAATTCTACTTCATATATTTTTCTGGATCGTAGGGCAAATTTTATTCAGATACCTTGTGTATGAAGAAACTACAACCAAGTAGTAGTTGCTTTTTCAATTTATAATTTCATTGTTTTAAGTTTATGGTTACATATGAAAGTGATCTATTTTCCACATAAATATTTATTTTTTCAACAATTGCATTCTTCTATAAGTTCCAAGTATATTTTATTCCATAAGTAATAATAAAATAACAAGTAAGTAAAATGAATAGATATGAAAAAAATATTAATGATTGCAAATGAATAGATTATGGAGAATTTGTGATATTTTGAAACAGATGTGATTATTTATTTTGATTTTTTTTTCAAGATAAATGACAGTTGGCAAGAAGTAAAAATAAATGCGTAAAACTGTGACATTATCATAATAATTTTTTTCTTTACATTAGCTGAAAGCTATCAAAGTATGCTTATTGATTGGCTGATAAGAAAAGATAACCTAAAAGAGAGCTCTGCAATTTAAACATCGATAATTATTAAAGCTGCGCGTCATTTATAAGATAGACTTTTATTATTATATTACATTAAATATTTATTGAATTTGAAAACAAAAATATATACACAAAACGTGCAGCACAAATTGAAATATAAGAAAAATACGTATAGTGCATAGATGTTACATATACGAATCCCTGAGTTTGTAAAGTGAATGTATTGAAATCATTTGGCAAGGTGTAATTTCATGAAAAATCTTCATAGATTTGCAATTTCATTCATAAAAATACATTTTTGACATTACGTAACGTAGATTTTGACAGGAATGGCGAAAGGTTTATTCATGTGGTTCACAGCAATAGGAAAACTCTTACTTTTGTCAGCATATCCTCGTCGGGCAGAAGAAAACAGAACACTTCTTAAGGCGTTTCCGCGTACAATTTGTCTACACAACGAAGCCATTTTTGTACAATTTTACACTACACCGCTTTAATCGACAGCTATCGGCAAAATTTTCATTAAAATTTTCATCTGACTGACTGCAATAGTGAGGTGGTTTATCGATAAACCGGTTTCTATCGCATTTTCTGATTGCATGCAATTGTAATGGCAAATGAATAGGTATTCTTTAATACATATTTAACTTCAGAACTTAATGTTAATAAATTGTAAATGTTTATGTAAATTCTTAAAAGATGATTCTGAGCTGCAATTTTTTTACAACGTCTACTAATTATTATTTTATTTTACTTTCAAAATGCTATATTAATAGTAGAAAAATATTCCGCCAGCAGCTTCGCCCGTGTAATCCTGTCTTCTGAATATATACTTTCAACCACTTCATATATTGATAAAAACCTTTTAAAATAGTTGTGTTGTTTAAAAGATCTTAGCATACAGACAGCGGGAAGCGAATTTGTTTTATACTATGTAAAGGTTTAAAAAAAAATCCAAGAATGTGCTGATAGCTGTACTTATGTACAGTAAGTTAGTGGTTTTTAATGTTTCAGTTATAAAGTATCAAATTGTTGTTAGAGTCTGGCAAGCGAAACGTGTCACAAGAAAAGGGCGGCAATTTCAAAAATTCTTAAGCAGTAAACACTGAATGTAGTACTGCAAAATAATTTTGATACTTTTATTAATTATATTTAATCTTAACATTTAGATATCAATTAAAATTATTTGTTTTGGAACATTTGACTAAAGCGTGACTGTTCTTAATTGTACAGTTAACAGCATATCAGTAGGCCTATTCACTAACTCAACTGACAACCAAGAATCGTCATCACCGTAAAAAATAGACACTTTGATTGTGTCAAAATCACTATTTCGTATTCTCTATCAATGATGAGCAATTTCGAAATGTCAATATCGGCATTCTCCACTGGACTCCATTTTGACACTTGATTTCGTATCGATAAACTGTATTAAAGTAACATTGTTGCAAAGCATATTTGAAGTCGTCGCATAGTACCTCTTAAGCCATTTGTTGTTAAATTAAAGCGAAAAAAAATACGTATCCAATATTTTTCTATTATCTGACTGACGGACTAAATCGAATCTTTTTTTTAACCCATTCGTTATACCTATTGGCTAACAGCACTTATAATATTAAAAATTCATATTTGTCATTAATTAAAAGGGTGTTTTTTGCAACGACTTCTTTGTTTTTTTGTAATGAATATGGGCGACTCTGGCCACATTTTTTTAATAAATGTGATGTTAGCCAATTTTGATTTCTGGCCCTTATATTTATAATGTGTTCATAACACATACATGTCTCCTAAGGGATTTTCATCACAACCTTTTGCTCTGATCCAGAACCACTATCTATCAAATTAAATTAGTCAATATAAACACCAGATTACAATAAAAAAAACATTTATTTTTGTTACAATTAAGTGCCATGGATAAATTACATAATACAGGTGTCACAAAATCATCATGTTAATCACAATAGAAAATTTAAGATAAGATTTTGACTATGAATCAGACTAAAAATACTTTAGTCTGATTCATAGTCAAAATCTGTTTCTAAATATTCTACACCTGATAACAATGACAAGGAATCATCAGAGTCACTCTCTTCACTACTGTCTGCACCAACAGATATAATAAATTTTTCAAGTTCGTTTTCAACAATGCCATCTTTTAATTTGTAATCATTTTCGACATTTAAAACATGATCAGTGTATTTCTTCCAGTCACTAGGGGTAATTAAGTTAAAACACTCTATTATTAAGTTTTCCATTTCCTTTCCTGGTATTCCAATGTTTCTGCTTGCAATTTTTCTTTTTGCTTGACTCCAAACCATCTCTATTGGGTTTAAGTCACAATGATACGGTGGCAGCAATAAAAGTTCATAATTATGTTCTTTTAAAATCTCTTCAGCTTCATATACAGGCAATGTTTTCTTATCATTAACCAAACACATTAACTCTGCCTTTGTCTGATATTCCTCAAAATGTATTCCATTATTTACAAGCCATTTACGGATATCTGCTTTGGTATTAGACATTATAGGCGGTTTATTGATTTGTTTTATATGGTAGCTGGCATTATCCATAACAATTACACTGGGCTTACTTAAATTTGGTATTAATTTTTCTCTGACCCATTTCATAAAGTTCGATGAGTTCATATCATCATGATAATCAGCAGATTTGGATTTACTACTGAACACTAATAATGCACCAGGCACAAAACCTTCCTCAGATCCAGCATGCACAACAATATGCCGTTTTCCAGAGGATATCTTTGTAGTGACACCAGTTGTTGAAGGTCCTTGCCAAGACTTTTTAACTTTATAATTCTGATGTACATAAGTTTCATCAAGGTACACAATTTGCTTTCCTTCGTTTCGTTTTATATTTATTTCTCTCAAATACTTGTGCCTCCATGCAGAAATCTGGTATTTTTCTGTAAGCATAGAACGTTCATTTTCATTGCTTTTAAAAGAAAATCCATTCTTAAGCATAATTTTTCGTAAAGTCTCACGGCTACCACTGAATCCTATTGCATCTTTTAATTCATTGTGAAGGCTTCTTAATGTTGGAACAATTTTTTTCACACAGTAAAATTCATTTACTTTATTCCGAATTGCACTTAAATCAAAATTATCTAAAGCAGACACTGTTGGTTGATGAGGTCGTTTTTTCCCAGGAGTGTCCCATTTTCCTTTATTAATTAATGCTTCATTTTTTATCCTTCTTAGTGTCCTTATACTTACATCTATAAAAGATTAAACACTTTGAAACAAAGATATGTTAAATGTATTTAAAAGCAAATAATGATAGACACATACATCAAAATAATTTAAATACCTATTCAACTATGAATGCAATTTATGTTTAATTTAGTTAAGTTTATGTGCATATTTAGCATGTATAACAATTACATGGTTTGATTAGTTTCATGAATTCTGTGAATTTCCTTGTTAAACAAAACATTCTTATGACATCATTGGATGTCAACAATAAAAACCAATACATCATAAAAAACCTATGTAAATATTATAGGAATACTATCAATCTATCTTAAATCAAAACAAGAAAAGAGACCTGTCATTGAAGAAATTTTTTGTAAGTACTGCGTTTCCGAATTCAGCATTTCTTGTTTTTCTAAAGTTTTTATTGCATTTATCTCCTCCATTATTGGTTGAATATCACCATCACAGTTATCTGAAATAGAGCAATATTTTATAAAAAATATCTGTTTAGTTAATTACAGAAAATTAAAACGAAAGTATCAAAATTATAATACAAAACTAACCTAAAAAAGATACAACTTTATCTAATCGTTGTAATTTCTCCATGAAATTTTTATTTAATTCAGTTTTCACTTCAGTAAACTTGTCAATCGTGATGGAAAGAAGTTTCCTCGATGAACTTTTTATCGGCTTCGACATAATTTTTAACCAAAAACACAAGTTCAAATTCGCAAAAACAACAAAATTCAATATTCTTGAATTGTCTAACGTAGTGTCAAACTGACAGTTCTATGTTGTTGCCATATGAAAACGGAAAAATAGGTGGTGTCACGTTTCGCTTGCCAAACTCTACTACTGCTATTGTTAGGGAGTTAAAGAAGAATTTACTGGGAAAGAATTCCTCGAAAGGGGAAAGGTTGTTCTCAGACTGTTGGTGTGATATGCGTAAGCATTTTCCTTGTAAGAAGACCAGAGGCCTAATTGTTTAATTTTTTAATCTATCACAATCATTTTCAAACGTATAGTGGTTGTGATAGTGATTTATGGAATTGTGTAACTTTTAAAGTCACAATTGTTTTCGGAACGAATGACGATTTGAATGATACAGAATGTCATAATAATTCATTTCTTTTTGTTTTTTCAAGTTGTGAAATAATCTTTACGATTTCATATGATTGTAATTAATTCGCCTATTTCGACTAATGAATAAATTTTATTCATATCAATAAAATATTAGAAATGATTTAAAATTTCATACTTTTGATAAACACAATGTTTTATTTCAACGAAAAACAAACAAAACCATTGTACTATCGTACTAATAAAATGCGCAAGCGCGTTCCTTTATGTCAGCTCTTCTAGGGATGATCGATACGAGTAAATATAAGTACTTACTCGATATTTTTCTATCGAAATCAAGTACTTATGGCATCGATACTTTAAAACGGAGTAGTAAATAGTATCGTGAAGTAAGAAAGTAAATGTTTGTATCGGTATTTGGTCGGTCAGTCACTGAAGAGTATCAAAAACTCGCAAGCATTAATCTGTTTACTCTGTGTTAGGGAACTAAAGTCTATCTTATGAAAAAGGCCCACAAGCGACAGGGACGCTGCCTTGTCCCTGTATGACTAATCATTACTAGCCCCTACTAATTTTATGCAGTTAGAGATCTATATAGAGCCAACAAAATTTGAAGCAATACCTAGCCAAATACATTATACCTATATGCGTCGCTTTTTATATTTAGACCTACTTCTCTTTCTTCATTATACAGAGTAAAGCTATTAACAGACTATTAACAGTATCAAATCTACTCTGAAAAAACTGTAAAAATAATGACGATGGTGAAGCATTTTAAAACTATTTGATACAAGTAGGTATCGATTAAAAGTATCGATTCCTACGTGGTATCGTTGAATCCCTAAGCTCGTCATGTCATCAGCTGTGCCTCATCTGTTAGAAAATTTGGATGAACTTTGCATTTCATTTTAAGTTCGAAATATTTATTAATAGCTGTTAATTTTTTTTTGTTGTATGTAGAGTTCTGAGTAAATCGGTAACCCAGTAATGGAGTAATTTATTTACATAGTGTAATAGTCATCTTAATGAAATTCGCAAATATTGTGGTAGTTAAAAAATAACCATTTTATGAAATAGTTATAAATACAAATAAGTTATAAATACAAACCACCGTAACGAGTGATTTGTTATTTCTAGAATAATAATTATAAGCGGTATTGGGTTTTAAATGTATATAATCCTTAACAAAACTTTCAAAAACATTATCAAAACATACATAAAATATCGAAAGATTGCAGTTAGTGTTCAACGCTTTCATTTGACATTACCCAATAGCTTTCAAAGGTATTTGTAACCATCAATTTGCTTAGACAATTCCGAGTAATGTCATATGAACGTTATCGTTCATTCAAAATCTTTCAAAAAATTGTTGCGATCGCATTTGCTTGCGTGAAGTTCGCGAATGTCTTTCAAATGTCAAATTCAAAGTGATTTGTGAAAGATTTTTTTTAGACAATTAGGCCACAGTTCTCAGCAGGCCTTGTTTCACATTTTCTTAAATATATGACGTTATCACCACAGAAGAACCAGGGATGGACGTTGATACAAATAATTTTCTACTAAATGGGTTGAATCATATTGGGTTCT
Source organism: Diatraea saccharalis (assembly GCA_918026875.4). NCBI lineage: Eukaryota > Metazoa > Arthropoda > Insecta > Lepidoptera > Crambidae > Diatraea > Diatraea saccharalis. The sequence goes on from OU893336.1 coordinate 9,438,349, forward strand.
ATGTTGAATATTATTTGTGTAAAAAAAAAATACAATAACACTTTATATCACATGAAAAGTAGATAAAAAATTATAATTGGTTGATGTCATATATTATGCATACACTGAGTCCTACTGTGTCCTATAATGTAAGGCCCTCCAGTGTCCCCCTATTTAGTGATTAATCAAAAAAAAATTATGATTTTTAAACTGCCTTTGATAAGTTAACCTCAAAATAACATAATTTCGACACAAAGAGTTATCGGACTAAATGGGTTTAAGTATTGATAGGTTTTGGGACACTTAAATGGTTTAGAAATATATTTCTTATTAGAAATTGAATTGATTATTTAGACGCGTTCTCCCTATTTTATTATATCCATAGTCTATGATTTAACACTGGATTAATATCCACTATGTTCAATCATTTTATATAAAAATAAGCCATTACCGGACTATTTTCAATTGATATATTTATTATGTATCTTCAGTTGACGTGTTTAAGTATGTTTAATATCAACATTTTATATATACAGGTGCTCTTAGGATGTAACACAATTGTGGTTATCACAAGGTGACTTCTCAACTGCCTTCCAACAAGAATAATGTTCTTTATGCGTTCGCACTTTTTCTATGGAGAGTGGCTCGTCCGGTGGTTTGAAGGTGTCATCATATCAATTCCTGTCGGGTCAATAAATCAAAAGATTTTTTTTTATTATCTCAGGTTTAGATGTCTAAATTTTGTTAAAGATTTCTATAATACAAATTAGGACCTGAGCAATGTATTTAGTGTTGTTTAATATTTATTTACTTATTATATAATATTATTAGGGATAGCATTGTATACAATTTATGAAAGTTTAATTACTAACTATATAGACACGCGGAGAATAAAATAAATATAACTCAGAAGTTTTAAAGATTTATTAAATTAGTAGTTGAATTAAACTCCTGGATGAAGTTCAGCTGCTGGAAATTATTATTTTACACCCAAAATGGGCCTTATACTAATTAATATTAGATTCTAGAAAATACACTCTCCAAATTTCACTGCAATTTATGAAAATTTTTAACTTTGTTCAATATGAATGAAATAAAGCTGCATTTCTTGACAACTGCACTGGTAGCATACTGTAAATAGAATAAAATAATAAATTAATTTTGTGAATCATCAATACTTAAGTTTAAGAATATTATATTTGTATTTTTCGTAGCCTAACAATCGAAACCAACAAAAACAACAAAAATGATGTGTGTCAACACAACCCAACTCAATAAGTATACTTGTCAAACAGTGTTTTATTTGTTAACGGTACTGACTTTTTAACGCAATTACGTCATCAAAACGGCGGCCAGGTGCATTAGCAATTTGTGGAGATTATGGTATGTATTAATTTTCAGAATAATCTTAATGAAAATTATATCAATAATATACTTGTTGATATAATTTTGTAAATAATGCACAAACTAAAAATATATTATAATAATAATTACCAAATAACTTTTATGATATTTAACTTACCAATGCTACAAAGTTCACTTTCTTACGGATTTTGTTGATCTTATTAGTTACTAAAATTAAAGATGAGAGCAACTTTGCAGAAAATCAATTTCTAGTTCGGCCAGTCCTCTGAATGAAACAACCTTTAAAAGAGTTTAATCTGACATCAATTTCACCTTCTTCAAGCTATAATAATTAGAGAAAGCAATAAATTAGTATAGATTCATGTCACATTCGAAGATTAAGATTTTATTGTTCATACATATTTTGTGTTAGATATTTAAAACATTTAATTTTTTACTTACAAATTAAAAAAACTGTATTGTTAATTTAAATTATCTGAGTGTGTCAAATAAATCTGTAATTTAACTAGAATGAAAGAATAATAAAATATTTATACTGGATCTGTTTGGTAAAGCTCCTTGTAGCATGACGGTGATACGCATTCACGTACACAGCGCATTCTCGTTAACCCATTCATTTTGCTGCAAGCGCTGCTTTGTTCACATGCAGTCTCGAATTCTCGAAAAGTCATTTCCTGGTGCAAAATAAAAATTTAAATCTAAAAAATTTAATTTTATATCGATAAGACAAAACATTTTACCAAACAATAATAAAATGATTTATTTTAGGTATCTTGAAAACTCACATTTTTTGGAGTATCCTTGTACTGATATTCTTTGAAAGTAAAAGTAACTGGTGTTTGATCGGCTGCACTCTTACAGATAGTATGTAATGCCAAAATAGCATACCAACTGAAAAATACCCATAATCTTAACATTTTGATATTTACTTTCATCAACATTAAATATCAAGCGAAATCAATATTTCAACCACCTGTTAGTGTTCATGCGCAAATTGATATTTACTTTTTATTCAGTGAATAGCCTAAATATAATAGATTTTATGTGAATGTATTGTTCTAAATTTTAATTTTAATTATAGGTCAAATTTTATACAAGTACTTTTAATCAATAATCTCGATAATTTAACATTAAAAGTTGTTCATAAAGCGTACCTAAAAAACGGTAATGATTAACCGGTTTTTTATCAAGTATATAATAGTAAATAAGATATAGACTATCTTATTTACTATTGTCTATTGTGCCCATGTCAAATGAATGAATTATATAGATAAACTACCTATAATTTCTACACGTACAGTTGGGCCATTATAATAGGCTCATTAGGCCACATATGAAACTGTCAATGTGAATTGCATAGTGATGTGTGCTGCCTAAAATCAACAATTAAAGTAAACGTATTGATATGGTTAAATCCAGTGAAATTATTATCTAAAAATTAATATCAATTAGAAGATAGTTTTTGATATTTTTAGAGATAAAAAAGACGAACATATCGTTGTCAGTCCGATATTTGACAACAGGTAGAAAAAGTTCGATTTGTGATGAATCTATTTGCACTGCCCGCAATGTAAGAGGCTTCTACGAAATCCAACTTTCCAAGTTCAAATCGCTTTAAGCGCTTGGAAATTTTCACACAAATTATCTCTCTGTGTGCAAGGGTAGGATGCCGGATTATGATATTAAGGTATGAAAAAGTATTTTTTCAGGTGAACATATCGAATTATAATCATCACCACCGTCACTGCTACTGCAGACTGCACTGAAAGATTATTAAATAATTTCCAATAATGTTGTCTATTCTCATATTTCTATCAAAATTATGTAAAATTATTTTCTTCGTTTTGTCAACAACTTTTCTCTAGTCTTCTTTAGTCACTTTTGCGCACGCTTTTTGCAGTAGCTTCAACATATTTGCAATGCTGAAGTGGCTGAAGTGGCTCAGTATTGTGACGAGCTTCAAGACTTGGACTGAATGGTAAGGAGTATTGTCCATTATAATTGTGGGTAGTTTTTTGTAGAAATTGCTGACAAGCAATTCCTCAAACCACTCTTTAAAATCTCAAAATTCATTTCTTCATGGTAATCACTAGTAGTTTTAGACGTAAATGCTAGGAGGCACTCTGGAATCCTTCAGAATCTAAGCCCACATGACATATAATAAGTGGAGCTCCTTTTCCCGATGGAACTTTGGAGTTGAGGCTGCTGTATCAATCTGTAATTTAATTTATTTGTCGTTAGAATGTTATTCTATTCAAAATAATACAATAGCGTTCCAACAGAATTTTACGCCTGTCCGTTTTTTTACATTTAAATCCAATAGAATTCAAAACTTTTGACAATGATAACTGACCGCCAGATAATAAGTCTGCCTCTTTAAACGAAATCATTAGCTTCTTCCGTGTAAGATATTCTTTGAGTAATACCCATAAATATGGTTGCCAATGAAAAAAGCGCGGGAAACGTTTAACTTTGGCGGGCGCGTTTTTTGATTTTAATATTTTTAACTAATACCTCTTGCATAAAATAGTGATCAGTTAATTGGTTTGTACTTACGTATTTATAGTGTATTTAAGTATTATTTATTATCTACTTTCTGGTGAGTCAAAATTTAATTAATATTTATTAGGTGTATGAACGAGCTTCCGGAGCCGGGGGGTTTTATCCCCCCGGCTAGTAATTTTGTTACGATAGGATCGAATAATGAATCTGGTATGGATACGGATGGATCAGTAGCTAGTCGCTCTCTGAAAAGGAGTCGACTTCATGTATGCAAGCATTGCAATAAAAAAAGACGCAAACATAATAAATCAGAACCAAAACCTACCGATTGTAGTTGCTATGAATCGACTCCAGTTCAGTCTGAGCTGAATAATAAAACTGACTCATCTACGAAAGACCCACCTGAGTCTAATCCCACACCTACACCTACTTTTGCCCCTGTATCCGTTGGTAGAACATCATATGATAAAACAGATGCTGCTCCTTACGTGGTACATGTTCAAAAACAACAAGCGACACCTAACGATGGAACCTCATTGCATCCAATGGCTTTTGGTAAATTTTTAAAAAAGAACTGCTTCAAGAACATTATTAATGGTAGCGTAAAAAAGATTGGCCGCAATAAAATGTCTGTCTCTTTTTCAACACACTATGATGCAAACGATTTTATTATCCACAACAGTCTTGTTACAAACAATTTAAAAGCATTTATTCCTTCATTCAACATCACAAGAATGGGTTTAGTTAGAGGCGTTCCTTCAGACTGGTCTCCCGAGGAGGTTAAAAGTAATATATCTGTACCTATAGGTTGTGGTGAAATCTTGAAAGTAAGACGGCTAAATTATAAAACCTTTGTAAATGATACCCCTACTTGGAAGCCATCTCAAACTATCGTTTTAACCTTTGATGGTCAAATCTTACCAAAACGCATATTTATGTGTTATAATGCTCTTAATGTAGATTTATACATATATCCTACGATACAATGCTACCAATGCTGCCGCTTCGGGCATACAAAGTCTCAATGTAGATCTAAACCTCGATGTTTCAAGTGCGGTCAAAATCATACAGGTGAGTCTTGTAATACTTTAGAAGAAGATGCATCCTGCTGCTTATGTGATGGATATCATTTTGCTAATAATAAGTTATGTCCAGAATTTGTAAGGCAGTCACAAATCAAACTTTACATGGCACAAAATTGTGTATCTTATGCTGAAGCTTCTAAATTGATACCATCTATTTCTAAGTCTTATGCTGAAACTGTAGCTGCCCCACCTACAAAATTGTCCATGAATGAGATGGAAAATAGTAGAGCTGTTCCCAATGTAAGCCCTAGGACATCTTACAAAAAAACAACATTTGTTAAACCTCGCTCTTCTCCTATTCCTACAAAGGGGTATGACACAGTTGCTCATAAAGCGTTATTAAAGGAATTTATGATTCCTTCACCTAATAATGGGTGTGGTTTTAATAATGATACTAATTCTGCATCAGTTACACAACTTCCTACAGATTTTATTACTGCTCTTTTCAATCTTTTTTCCCAGTTTAATCTCTTCCCACCGTCCAACGCTGCACAGAATATTGATAATAATATGAAACCAACTTTAAATGGACAGACAGACAGACAAAATAATTCAGTGGAATTGCTGTAGTGCTATTAGTAAAAAAAGTGAAATAATTTATTTACTAAATAAATATGAACCATCTATTTTAGTTCTATCAGAAACATGGTTAACATCACAAAAACACTTTCAAATTAAGGGTTATACTTCTTTAAGAGAAGATAGAAGTGATGGGTTTGGTGGTGTAGCCATTCTCATAAAAAATGGTGTTAATTATGATCCCATTAGCATATCTATAAATCATAAAGATATTTCAATTGTAGCAGTGAAAGTATATAATATTAACATAGTGTCGATTTATATCAGTCATCCATCTGCACCAATTTTTGGTGAAATAAATAATTTATTCTCTACCCTTCCCAGACCCTTCTTAGTTTTAGGAGATTTCAATTGTCACCATAGTGCATGGGGAAGTTCTATTATTAATAGTTATGGAGTAAATTTATTAGATATTATTGAGTCACATAATTTATGTTACTTGAACACAGGATCACCCACAAGACTCACTGATCCTAGACTTAATAAGAGTGCAGTAGATTTATCAATATGCACACCAAATTTGGCTTCTTCTTTATCCTGGCATACTTTATCTTCTACATTAGGAAGTGATCATTTCCCTATTATTATTACATTTCCGTTTAATAAACCTAGCATTTCCCAGAAAAAGTCTACTAGAAGATATAAATTACCTGATAAAAGTTCTAAAGATTGGATTACTTATAAATCTAATGTAGAATGCAAGCTTAAGTACCTCCCTGTTATTACTCATGGAAATGAAAACATTTGCGCTGAAGCATTATCAAATATTTTAAATGAAGCTGCCAGAGAGGTGTTTCCTGTCAAAGAAAATAATTGCACAAAAATACCATCCCCTCCTTGGTGGGATAAAGATTGCACTGAAGCGGTTAAGAAGAGAAAAGAGGCTGAAAGAATTTACAATAATAATATGTCTGAAGCTAACTATGAATACTTGTCTAAAACGATTGCTGAAACAAAAAGATTATTTAAAAAGAAAAAATTCGACAGTTGGAAAAGTTTCTGTAATTCTATTTCTCCTAACACACATCCTACTCTTGTTTGGCAAAACATAAAAAGATTTAAATCTTCATATAATATATCTTCTGGAATTACTATTCCCACCGAAATAACTATTAATTTCATGGACAAATTGGCCCCTTCATGGGTTCCCATGCTCAACACTGCACAACCTTCGCAGTCGTCTTATAATCAATCTGGTTTAAATAGCCTCTTTTCTCTTCGTGAACTGAAAAGTGCAATATATCATGTTAAAGATTCTGCTCCGGGGGAAGATGGAATCCCATATTCATTCTTTGCTAATGTAAGTGACAATATCCTTTTTTATTATCTACAACTTATCAACACTATCATGTTGACAGGAAACATACCTCTGTCATGGAAGTCACAAGTAGTGTTGCCCATCCTCAAACCAAATAAACCACCATCTGAGGTCAGCTCATATCGACCGATAGTTTTATCTTCTGTGCTAATAAAATTAGCTGAAATTTTAATTAAAAACCGTTTGGAATGGTTTGTAGAAAGTCAAGGTATACTATCGAGAACGCAATATGGATTTAGAAAAGGGAAAAGTACAATGGATAATATAAGTATTTTCACAACTGACATACGTATAGGTTTTACAAACAACGAATCTATAGTGGCTGCTTTTTTGGACATCAATTCTGCTTATGATAATGTGTTAGTGTCAGTATTAAAAAATAAATTAGAATCGCTAAACATCCCGTCAATGTTAACTAATTTTATTATGAACATATTAGAAGAACGTAATTTGATTGTTAGTTTATCTAGTTATTCAGAAATAAAAAGGACTGTATGGAAGGGGTTACCCCAAGGGTCAGTCCTTAGCCCTTTGCTATACAATATCTATACACATGATTTGGATTCTTGCTTCGATAATCATATAAAGCTTTTACAATATGCGGATGATTTGTTATTATATTCAACAAACCGATCAGTTGAGATAGCTGCGTCACATATTGAGTTGGCCTTGATTTCATTACACTCCTGGATGCTTACCAATGGCTTAGATTTATCTGCATCCAAAAGTACAATCGTAGTTTTTTCAAGAATGAGGAATCCCCCTTTAATTAGAGTTTATTATAATAACTTGCCTATACCAGTTGAATCACAAGCTAAGTTTTTAGGTGTGATATTAGATTCCAAGCTCTCCGGTCGCTCCCATATAGATTACATTATCAAGAAAACTGAACGACTATTAAATCTTCTTCGATGTCTGTCCGGTGTCTGGTGGGGGGCTCACCCTCAATCGCTCAAGTTGGTTTATAACGCGCTAATTCGAAGTGTATTGGATTATGGTACTTTCCTTTTAGAACCTGCCAGCTTAATTTCATTAAAAAAATTAGACGGTATTCAATCAAAAGCACTTAGAATTATAACTGGTGCTATGACCTCAAGCCCAATTAATGCTTTACAAATCGAAACTTGTGAACCCCCACTCAGTATTAGACGACAATTTCTTGCAGATCGATTTTTGTTCCGATCTCTTCAATTCTCCGACCATCCTCTTTTCCACCTACTTAACTCTCTGAACAATGAAATAACTACAGCTAGCTATTGGTCTCATAAACAACTGCCTTGTTTAATAGTAAGCTATCAAAAATACTTGATCCTCCATTCACCTATACATCGGTCAAATCGTCTTCCAGTGTTTAATATAGATTATGACGCCTTGCTAATTTCACCATCTGTAAGGTACGATCTGATAGATAAACATAACGCTAAAACCTTTAAATCAATTATAGATTCCGAATATGAAAATTACCATCATATATACAGTGATGCTTCTAAGTCTTCCTCTTCTGAATGTACGGGCGTAGGAGTCTACCACTCTCAGTTTTCCATTGTGCAGAAAAGTAAACTTCCTCCGGAGACATCTGTATTTACGGGGGAATGCCTAGGCTTACTAAAAGCTGTTGAGTATGTCGTTCTCATGAAACTAAATAAATCAATAATATTTTCTGATTCAAGGAGTGCTTTACAAGCTATTGATAATTTTCCATTCCGTACAAGATTATATAACCCACTTGTGTTTGATATAAGAAATAATCTTTATAAATGTGTTAAAAAAGGGTATCTGGTAGAATTTGTGTGGCTTCCAAGTCACGTGGGAATTCAAGGTAATGAGAAGTCTGATCAATTAGCAAAAGAGGCAGTACACTGTGGAGACATGTTTCCTTTTAAAATTTATACCCATGACTTGTTGTTGTTGCCGTTGTGTCATTTGCATAAGGAGTGGCAAACTTATTGGACAAATAGTGGACAAGTAAAGGGAAAACATTATTATCAAATACAACCTAAAATTATGATGAAACCGTGGTTCCGTAAAATTAAGATCAGTAAGACTGCTACTAGTATTTTAATACGCTCGAGAATTGGTCATGTTAGTACACCAGCACATCTTACTAAGCTAGGAATTGTTAGTGATGCTTCCTGTAGGTGTGGGTCAGACTATTGTGATCTTAACCACATATTGTTTTCTTGTACACTATACGATCGATCCGAATTCTTTAAAGATCTCATATCCTTACGTGTTTCCTTTCCCACATCCATAGTTTCTTTGCTCTCGTCTAATAACATATCAGTATATCAATGCATAGCGTCTTTTATAATGTCAAATAATATTAAAGTCTAAATATCGTTATTCCTTTTTATGTATGTTATATAACGTATATATTTTACATATATTAATATTTTCGTTTCCTGATCCTATTGCTAAAATCTTGTCGCAAATCCTATCCTTTTTCCTACCATCGTTTCCCTACCTTTGACACTGGCAAATACACAAACCGTGTGACGCCAAAAGAAGAAAAAAAAAAAAAATGGTTGCCAATTGCAACTGCATCAAAATTATCGACACCTTTTTCTAAGGTGAGCTTAATATATTAGCATCTGAGTCTGACGGTCTGTTTTTCTCTTTAAGGATTTGGGTTACCGCCTTTTTCCCTATCCCCAACGCTTCAGCAATACATTCTCGTGTTTCCGTTACAGTTAAAAGAGGTCCACCGTTAAAACACCGTTCCTTTTACCTAACATATTAAAAAATATATGAATTGTTTATTGAATTTTAAAAACTAATTTCCTTTTAAACATGAAAGAAAACCAGAAGGGTTGTCATGGAGAAATCAAGTACGTACCGTGGCGACATCTAGTTTGATTTCGGCAACTAATGGTTTTTTTTTAAGATTTCCTCATATGTAGTACTATTGTCCGATTACGGTTTAACACTAAATCACTTCCTTTTAATAGAGTCTGGCAAGCGAAACGTGTCACAAGAAAAGGGCGGCAATTTCAAAAATTCTTAAGCAGTAAACACTGAATGTAGTACTGCAAAATAATTTTGATACTTTTATTAATTATATTTAATCTTAACATTTAGATATCAATTAAAATTATTTGTTTTGGAACATTTGACTAAAGCGTGACTGTTCTTAATTGTACAGTTAACAGCATATCAGTAGGCCTATTCACTAACTCAACTGACAACCAAGAATCGTCATCACTTGATTTCGTATCGATAAACTGTATTAAAGTAACATTGTTGCAAAGCATATTTGAAGTCGTCGCATAGTACCTCTTAAGCCATTTGTTGTTAAATTAAAGCGAAAAAAAATACGTATCCAATATTTTTCTATTATCTGACTGACGGACTAAATCGAATCTTTTTTTTAACCCATTCGTTATACCTATTGGTTAACAGCACTTATAATATTAAAAATTCATATTTGTCATTAATTAAAAGGGTGTTTTTTGCAACGACTTCTTTGTTTTTTTGTAATGAATATGGGCGACTCTGGCCACATTTTTTTAATAAATGTGATGTTAGCCAATTTTGATTTCTGGCCCTTATATTTATAATGTGTTCATAACACATACATGTCTCCTAAGGGATTTTCATCACAACCTTTTGCTCTGATCCAGAACCACTATCTATCAAATTAAATTAGTCAATATAAACACCAGATTACAATAAAAAAAACATTTATTTTTGTTACAATTAAGTGCCATGGATAAATTACATAATACAGGTGTCACAAAATCATCATGTTAATCACAATAGAAAATTTAAGATAAGATTTTGACTATGAATCAGACTAAAAATACTTTAGTCTGATTCATAGTCAAAATCTGTTTCTAAATATTCTACACCTGATAACAATGACAAGGAATCATCAGAGTCACTCTCTTCACTACTGTCTGCACCAGCAGATATAATAAATTTTTCAAGTTCGTTTTCAACAATGCCATCTTTTAATTTGTAATCATTTTCGACATTTAAAACATGATCAGTGTATTTCTTCCAGTCACTAGGGGTAATTAAGTTAAAACACTCTATTATTAAGTTTTCCATTTCCTTTCCTGGTATTCCAATGTTTCTGCTTGCAATTTTTCTTTTTGCTTGACTCCAAACCATCTCTATTGGGTTTAAGTCACAATGATACGGTGGCAGCAATAAAAGTTCATGATTATGTTCTTTTAAAATCTCTTCAGCTTCATATACAGGCAATGTTTTCTTATCATTAACCAAACACATTAACTCTGCCTTTGTCTGATATTCCTCAAAATGTATTCCATTATTTACAAGCCATTTACGGATATCTGCTTTGGTATTAGACATTATAGGCGGTTTATTGATTTGTTTTATATGGTAGCTGGCATTATCCATAACAATTACACTGGGCTTACTTAAATTTGGTATTAATTTTTCTCTGACCCATTTCATAAAGTTCGATGAGTTCATATCATCATGATAATCAGCAGATTTGGATTTACTACTGAACACTAATAATGCACCAGGCACAAAACCTTCCTCAGATCCAGCATGCACAACAATATGCCGTTTTCCAGAGGATATCTTTGTAGTGACACCAGTTGTTGAAGGTCCTTGCCAAGACTTTTTAACTTTATAATTCTGATGTACATAAGTTTCATCAAGGTACACAATTTGCTTTCCTTCGTTTCGTTTTATATTTATTTCTCTCAAATACTTGTGCCTCCATGCAGAAATCTGGTATTTTTCTATAAGCATAGAACGTTCATTTTCATTGCTTTTAAAAGAAAATCCATTCTTAAGCATAATTTTTCGTAAAGTCTCACGGCTACCACTGAATCCTATTGCATCTTTTAATTCATTGTGAAGGCTTCTTAATGTTGGAACAATTTTTTTCACACAGTAAAATTCATTTACTTTATTCCGAATTGCACTTAAATCAAAATTATCTAAAGCAGACACTGTTGGTTGATGAGGTCGTTTTTTCCCAGGAGTGTCCCATTTTCCTTTATTAATTAATGCTTCATTTTTTATCCTTCTTAGTGTCCTTATACTTACATCTATAAAAGATTAAACACTTTGAAACAAAGATATGTTAAATGTATTTAAAAGCAAATAATGATAGACACATACATCAAAATAATTTAAATACCTATTCAACTATGAATGCAATTTATGTTTAATTTAGTTAAGTTTATGTGCATATTTAGCATGTATAACAATTACATGGTTTGATTAGTTTCATGAATTCTGTGAATTTCCTTGTTAAACAAAACATTCTTATGACATCATTGGATGTCAACAATAAAAACCAATACATCATAAAAAACCTATGTAAATATTATAGGAATACTATCAATCTATCTTAAATCAAAACAAGAAAAGAGACCTGTCATTGAAGAAATTTTTTGTAAGTACTGCGTTTCCGAATTCAGCATTTCTTGTTTTTCTAAAGTTTTTATTGCATTTATCTCCTCCATTATTGGTTGAATATCACCATCACAGTTATCTGAAATAGAGCAATATTTTATAAAAAATATCTGTTTAGTTAATTACAGAAAATTAAAACGAAAGTATCAAAATTATAATACAAAACTAACCTAAAAAAGATACAACTTTATCTAATCGTTGTAATTTCTCCATGAAATTTTTATTTAATTCAGTTTTCACTTCAGTAAACTTGTCAATCATGATGGAAAGAAGTTTCCTCGATGAACTTTTTATCGGCTTCGACATAATTTTTAACCAAAAACACAAGTTCAAATTCGCAAAAACAACAAAATTCAATATTCTTGAATTGTCTAACGTAGTGTCAAACTGACAGTTCTATGTTGTTGCCATATGAAAACGGAAAAATAGGTGGTGTCACGTTTCGCTTGCCAAACTCTAAGTACTGTGCCTTGAAACATAACATAACTTATTAGTACACCGTTCGTACGCGTACTACACAACACTAGTGGACAGTGACCATCATTATTATATTACTCTTTGGTTGTCATACCCTATCTGTGTAGTTTGTGCATTGTTTGTGTGATTTGTGAAAAAATTATGTTGCTATCGATGCAAATATTGTGCTAAAATTTGTGTAAGATTTTTTCGTGTTGAGTGTTTTTACAACTAGAAACGGCCAAAATTTTCAGTTTGAGGGCTTATCCACAGGTCCAACAATAACATCTCTATCGTAAGTGTTCATTCCTTTATTTTGTACATTTTCATTAAATTTTCGCGTTTACTATGATAATTGGATGCTTTTTTTATGATGAACTATATAGAAAATGTTTTCATTCCTTCTTTGAAGCGATATGTATTTTCATTCTTAATTTGAAAGGTCACAATTAATTACTTAGTTGGTATATTAATCATACTTTCCCTAACTTTCATATATGTACATACATATTGGAATGTCATTATTTAACATGAAATTGCATATAAACTAACTAACCAGTAATTACTGCAATAAAAATAGTTCATTTTAAGCATTCAAATAATGTTATTCATGTGAATATCATGTAAATTAAAATGGTTTTAGTACAAAATTTGTTGAAAGCAAATTATTATTTTAAAGTCATCAATCTTAATCACGAAAGGCTTGTAGTTACTATGTTTGTGGTGCTTTTTTATATGAACCCATACTAAATATTATACTTGTTAAAGTATGTTTTCCTACCATCTTCCATCTGTTTTCACTCCTAAAACACTGAACCATTTTTAGTAAAGTTGACTTTGAGAAAGGACATAGGTTATCTTTTATTATGAAAGGGTTGTAGGCATTGGTAAATAGGGGATGACATAAGTTTGCCATTGAAAGTAAAAGATGTGTATGTAGATTGTAAAAGATATGAAGAAAATATTTTCTTTTAAATAATTTTGTAGTCAAATAATATAAAATTTTGTTGATTAGTATGATAGATTAAATTAATTGAAGTAAATAATTATCAACATTTGCTTATGGGTATAATTACAAGTACTTGTATTATTTTTTTATTAACTAAAACTTGGTACTATTGCTTTACTACATTAGATTTAACTCAATCCAGTGCAATACTAGTGCATGTGTACTAATGGTTTTAAATAATTTAATATTCTTACAAGGTAAGGTATTATTTTGATTGTAAATAGTACTTGATTGTTAATGGTATTATTTTGATTGTTAATAGAAATAGTATTTTCATTTTTTTTTTGACAAGTCATAAACTCTCCTGACTTTCTTATTGAGTTTATGTTTGTTTATAACATCATATAGCAAAGTTTTACATTTGACTTACATTATCCTTTTATTCTCACTTAGGCTTAATATAAGTTGTTAGCGGTATTAATTTCTTACGTATACTTATTATGTGACAGAATAATATCAATATCATTGTATCAGTGCAGGATCTTGTAACTAAGCTTTTCTTGTCTATTGTAAATTTTAAAAGCTCCTGCTCTGATGCTGATAATATTGAATTTTGAATGTTAGATTTATCTAACAATGATATTACCATGTCTGTCTAACTAAGTAAGATCGTAAGTTTTTTAGTAGTAACTAACTATAATTAATTTTGCTTTGAACTTGACTCGACTTGCACAGCACTGACACAGCATAGAGGTCAACCAAATAGTAGGTAAAATTAAAAGTGGCAATGTCTTTCCTTTAATGCAAAGTCAAGTTCAACACTGATTTTATTACAAAACATTAAAGCAGGCATTGAATCTGGGCTGAATCTGTGAAGGCTGCCTTCTCGACTTGTTACCCTGTTGGTTATGACCGACCTGGTGGCTTTGAGGGAAGCTGAGGAGTCGGCCAGCATTTGCTGGTGAGGGAATTCACAAGGGTTTAGCCCAGGTGAACTCCCTTTCTTATACTGGTTAGGGTGAGAGATGCACAGTTGCGCATCTCTTGCCTATGACGACGGGGTCGCGCGCTCGTTAGGCATTGCACACTCTTTGTCCTGACTGGGGGGTTGGACTCGAATGTTCCTGAGCCCTTCCCTTAAACCGTGACGGGACCTGTCCTGTAAAAGGGGCGGGTCGAGCTTGGACGGCATGCGCGGGAAGTGGTTCCTTTGGGGACCGTTACGTTGCGTCGTTCCCCCGCAGTGAAGGTCATCGCTGAGTTTTAGTAGGTAGGCCACTGCTTTTTGACCAGCCCCCACTCTGAGGGTTGGTCTGCAGGGGAGAGCCCCACATAACCCGTGGAGCTCGCGCAGGGTGAAGCGGGTATGCGTAACGCATTTCTCAGCGTAACAATAAAGGCGTTGAATCTGGAAACTCAGATATGGCAATATCTTGAAAATGGCCTGCCTGTAGGGCAATTTTGTTAATGTAAGCGTTATGATCGAAAGTCAATAGTGCTTCAACTACAACCCTTTATGACACAGTCCTTACTAGATCACAGAATAATATAAATATTACTGTCATGATTTATTTGTAAGGAATACATTGCGCAAATAGTATTGTATTAGTACAATAGCAAAATGCAAAAGTAGTTGAGATTCTATTGAGATGGTATTATTCCGAGAAGTCAAGAGGTGCTCGTGTTGGATATTTCGCTGACACTTAATTCATTTCAATTTTATTTAAAATAGTGCTCAAATGTATTGTTACTGTTGCATTATGTACATAAGTACGTGTATTTATTGAACAGTGGCAATGCTTAACAAAGCATTTGACATTGACGCCGCTTCAGTGCGCTGAGTGCGGATGCACTTCGTTTAAATTACAGCTACGATTTGGCGGTGTTTTTGTTACGTAATCTACTTAATTGACTTTTTGGCGGCCGTTAAAGTGTTTTTCGTTGTAGTACTTTTGTAATTACGTATGGAAATTAAAAATGAATTGAATAAAGAAATAAATACATACTTATACATCACACGCATTAGCTTTGAGTACAAATCATTATATATATCTATGATATATAAAGCTTATTATATATATATTATGGAAACCCGAAACGACAAAGGTATTAAAACATCCAGTATACGCGGGCTCCTTGCCAGTTCCGGGCCTTTAGGACGGGTGTGGGGTCGGAGGGCCCTGTTATAAGGCTTAAAAATTGCATTTCGGCTGCGTTAAAAAAAGGCCCGAGACAGTATAGAAAAAATATCTTTTTTTTCGTTGACCTAGTAGGCCTTGTAATTTTGGAGGTCTTGTTTTTGCCGTATAATATTTAGAACAGGAAAGGAAGTATGTATGATTATGACTATTATCATACATACTTCTATGTTTTCTTCTATTTGGTTAGGGTATAGGTTTTTACAAACTTTTCTTCAAACAAAAAACAATATCTATAATCATGAATAATATATTCGCTGTTGTTGGTCACGACTCTAGCTCTCAACCATTTCTCAATGCCGTTCGACCATTTTCTTCTTCTTTCTTCAACGGGCGTTTCCGCAACTCTACGATCTTTCTACATAAATCGGTCGGTATGGGATTGAAGAAATTGTTCTATTGCTCTATTTATTGTCGAATATATCATATAGTTTGATAGCAGCAGAAAAGACATTAATCCAAGGGCGCAAGGACCGGCGAGGTAGACGTTGTAGGAGTGCGATTTTGGCAACGTGTACGACATGGGACCTGCGCCTAACTCCGATAGCTTATACTCTAGCCATAGGTAACGATATCTTAGCGATGTTATAGCACTATTTCTTTTCATTTTACTACTTTGAAATGTACTTAACGAACCATGAGAGTGATAAATATTGATTTGATGACAGCTTTGTTTTTAACTTAGTTATTTATTCCAAATTTATCCACCAAAAGATATGTCAAAGTACTTTCTTTGTTTCATATTTGCATATAAAGCTTCGCAACTCATTTCCGTGCTGTAAACTCGCCTCTGACGTCTTCTTAATATAGGTAAACCTACATTGCAAATGTCCCCAGCTGGTTTCTTTTTGCCTCATAGATATTCCACTTCTAAATCCCAAAAGTAATGATAAATTAAACAAGACAACACAGCTTTGCGGAGCTGGAAAAGCTTTATTTAATATTATCTGTCATACCTATAAAAAATTTGTCGTGTAAAGGAAAAACTTATCAAAAACTACGAACTTATTCCCCAATCATTATATATAATAATGGATTACACGAAGAGAATTACAGGAAGACCTATGAGAAGTCTGTGGTTTATAAAATTTAATATTTGTACGGAACCCTCTGCAGCTCTGACTTGACCGGTTTTACTAACGCACGAATTTCGTTGTAACTGATAAGTAACCAGATTTATACTGGGATATCTCTATCTCCAATATTTTTCTCGCTGGCATTATGATCACCGGCATCATAGTACGTCAATATGATAAAGTATAAAATATATCAATAGCGCCAAAATATATCAGTTCGGTATCTCCATGCCGGATCACTTGAGACGTAGGTAAAGAGGACTGAACATCATAAGCCATCATATGTTATACTACTTCATATGCAAGACCGGTAATATGGCAGATGCATAAAATCCAGATGTGCCAGGACAAATCTTGACACATGGTCACCCTATATACAGACTGCATATAGCGGTATCTCACTTCAACATTTGCAATCATTATAATGTCCATGTCCAACGAGATAATCAAATCGTAGGACGTAAAAAAATACAGATATACGTTGAAATATATCGTCAACGCCAGGCGGCTTCAGCTCTGGTTTACATTTTCTTTAGCTTAAAATGTTTAAGATATACATATGCTATGTTTTTTTATGTTTATGTATTTGTATTATATGTTTCTGTATTTCACTGTGTTGGTTGCTTAAAAAAAAAACGATTTAATATATATATATTTTTTTATATAAAAATAGCGGTCGACTAAAGTTGACAAAAAAAAATTATCCATTATTAGTGTTCTCGATGTTGTCATGGTACGCGTGGCTTGGGGCGAACGCTGCTTATTGCCCACCATAGATTGACATTGGAAGGTTTAAGTGCGTATGCCGCCATCTTTGACCTGCTCCCACTCAGGTGGTGGGTTCACAGGGTAGAGTCCTACATACATACTGACTGTAATATAAATGTGCCAAGCAAAAACAAATTCTTTACAAAGAATATGTATTTTGTGAATTGGTATTATGGGGATTACAATCGGGCATAGCATCCGGTGTATTGGGCATAGTAGACCAATCGTTTGTATTTGAGTTTCATATGGTCATAGCGCGTTAGTAGTTGTAATATGTGAGTCAGAATGGACAATGTGTTGAAATGTAATTGTTATATTGAATGTCAGGATAAATTGTGTTGTTTTCAGAACTAACGGGCTAGCACGTGTCTTTAATTGTTCGGTTCGTCTCGATTGGCTCTCTAGTTTTGCGACATGTGAACCGAGCATGTTTGCGAACGGTGAATCATTAATTACTGTGTATTTATAATGTTTTGTAAACAAAATAGGGTTTGTATATCGTAAAAATGGGTATAGGTAACTTGTGTAACAACAAAGCTAAGGCAAACAAATTGTTAATGTTGAAAAAATATGGTTTATTATTAGTAAAGTGTGGGGGGGGGGGGTCGCTTATTTTATATAGCTAGGTGAAATATTAGCCTGATCGTTTGAATTAAGACATGATTTTCTTCAAGTCAGTCCATCAGTATGTCTAAATCTATAATTACTTTTGATTGTTCGGATCCAATATTATTAGATATAATTTAAAGTTGTTATATTGGTAGTTATACTAACTAAAGTACGAGTATAGTTTTCGACTAGGAGGCATATTGAAAACCTATGTCATACCAATAATTATTAGTTCCATAGGTATAATCTAATATCCATAAACAACATGTGACGCTAATCATATCTTATAATTAAGTTTGTGTAAGTAATATTTTATCACGTTTCGTATATGCTTAGAAAATAGTTATCTAATTCTTTTTGACAACACGTGCTTATCGTCACATCACTTAGAAAAGATTAATAATGGTACTTTTACCTATCTTTAGTATATTATTATTTTTAAATAAATTTTAAAACATTAACCTATACCCAATTTAAATGTAATTATAACAATTGAATTTAATTCCCTTTTTATACCTAAGATTAAAAAAGGTCGTAAAGAGTTGTTGTAACTTCCAATTTAAAAAAAATCATTCAAAGAGAATGATATATCTGTCTTCAAAACAATCGCTTCCCGTGACTTCATCCGTTGTCATCCGTATGATTTAGCTTCCCTGTATGTGAAAGAAGTTTTCGAATTAGTCTAACAATCAAATCTTTCTCTTTGTAATATTAACTAGTAAATAAAGATCTTTACTTCGCACGTCGACACGTTTTTTTAAATGTCTCAGCGAATAAGTATTTTATGGGTAACATTTGTTAGTTTTCGCACGTCCTCTTAGTCGTATAAGTGTTCGCCGAGTTTATAAAATATTCAGTTATTATGTCAAATAATGATGTAGTGACTTTGTCTGCAATGTCTGGGTAATGCGGTTGTCATCTTTTTTCTGGTTGTCTGTAGAGTTATTCTAATGTATTATAACAAAAATAAAAGTTTGTACTTTTTGTTTTTTTTTAAACAGTTCTAAAACAAACACGCATCATATTCATTGTCATAGTTTCAATCTTACGTTACGACCAAATGGGTCAGTCCTGATATAAACTTATGTGTGGTGACGTTAATGATACAGAGTCTAAAAATGCGATGCAACCTACTTCTTGCATGTTAAGTTTACTAACGGGATTTCATAAAAGTATGTTAACCTGCTACTTGCAAACTTTACCAAGAACTTGATACCTGATTTATTTGAAAGAATTATTATTTTTATTGAAATAATATAAAAAGTGAGGCATAAAATATTATTTATGCTACTAAAACATAAAAAAAATTTGGCACTAAAAGTTCAAGAAGCTTTTTTTAGGGGCCCCAAAGCTCTAAGTTGGTAAGCCTCATTAGTTCTTTTTTGTTTAAGTTAAGGCATGTAGGCGTTTACACTATTCCGCTAATGTCACGCTCGTGGCGTTTATATGTAAAGAGTCAATTTATGAAATAGGTGAAAAAAGAAAACTAAACTGCATCTGTAAATCGTATGTAACCAAATGTAAAATGTCACACACGTCATCATGTATCCAGTATGTGCGCATGAGGAAGAACAAGTTTTTAAAGTTATAGGTCGTCGACCAGTCGACTGGTCGTGCAATACACTGCATATGACGAAAAGCTCTGATACAATAATAAGAATTTTTAATGTTTTGATTTGAACTGCGTCCAGTGGCATAATTATCTAATTTTTAAATCCACCGCAATCCCTTTTAATGATAAAACGATTGTGACAGCGATTTATGAAATTACATATGTAATGTTTAAAGTCACAATTGCTTTCGGAACGATTGAAGGAACAAGAAACAATACAAACTTAGTATCATAGAGTAATACACATTTGTGTCTAAAGATTCCAATTAATGTCAAATTAATGATATCGATCATTCAATATCTTTTTTTTTAAAGTCACATTGCAATGTCACATGTCAAATAGTTATACTGTGAATTTCGTGAATATCTTTCAAATGTTAGATTAAAAGTGATTGCGATAGGTTTTTAAATTGGACAATTACGCCCCAGCTATGCTATTCTATTCATAAAAGCTTCAATAGTAACGTCATAGAGCTGTAATGAGATAAAAGCTTTATTAATTTCAATGTTTTTGAAGTACTTCTTATTTGATTGAACCTCTATGGTATGACAGCGTTGCCCTCAACGATGAGATTTGAGTCGGAGTCCAACGAATTTATAACAGAATAGCACTGCAGAAAAACGGCAAAAATAATATATACCTATATCACTATGTAGCCGAGGTAATGCAGTATTTTTACAATATTCGATAAAGGTATATATCGGCTATTCTTGCGAAATTCGTCATCCTCTATTTTGGCTTTACGCTCAATGTTAAATAGCCAAGTCACTGCACTATGCAATTATTAAAAAAATGTTCACGCACCAATTAACATCTTTATTAGACTTTACGGATAATATAAATCGAATACAAATATGTTAATGATTATTACAATTAATAAATATTGTACGCTTAATCCTCACGTGTGTGATTTGGTTTCTTCATCATAATAATATGCCGATAACGGAACCCTAAAGCGTCGAGATCACGACAGAAGGTTGTCATCGTGTACTAGTAATTGCGTCTCAACAATCTCGCTGAGAGATGTCTTAGAGAAATGACACTCATTGTAATTTATTCATAGCGTCTCTAGTGCGCCAGTCAAAATATATGACTTCAAATTTTATCCTAAAATTGAATAAATCTTACAAGAGAGTTGTTTTTATACTATCTGTTGGAACTTTGACCCGTATAATATCATATATGTTAATTTATTTGATTATATGCAAATGTTATACACAAAAATAGGTTAAAGTGCATTCAGCAACTTGTTTTGTTTACATTGCCATGCAAATAGGTACGAGTATATAACTTTGTATTTTCTTTGGAAGTTATTTTTAGAGAAGTAATAACATTAGTAGTACATTAAAGAATATTAATACCTAAAATAAGAATTACATAACGAAACATCTATGTAATAGAAAAATGTCTCACCATAAAAAAAACCACCAGTCCTCCAACCTCAAAGTGAACTAGTGATTTTTTCTTCAAGATAAAATATATCAATATAGAATTGTGAATGCAAATCTGATCGAATATAGTACAAGATAACTTATTATTTATTAAATATAATTGTAGAGGTTGCTGTATAACTCGATGGATCAGACTGTAGAGGATGGTGCAAAACAAAGACGGATTTCTTCTATAGACGATTTATTGTATTTTCTTCTTACTGGCTACTTATTACTGCTTGACTATACTGCTTGACTGACTTGACTTGACTACTTGCTGAACTGCTTGACTGACTACGAATATGTACAAATTTGGCCCTACCCTTATTCTAAACTTAACATCTAACTTAGATACTAGTGACGCGCGGCGGCCGACCAATCACAGCGCGTTTTGCGCCCGCGCGCCGAGTGGGGGAATCGCCCCCACCGTGCGGACGGTGCCTACGCAGCCAATGGGCTCCCTGAGAATTCCGCAAATGTAGGCGCTGTGATTGGTCGTTCGATCTGTACATTTTTCGGCACGTGGCTGTCGTCAACAATAATCTTCCAATACTATGAGTACTACTTGCAATAAACTTATGTAAATATACACACGATTGACACGTGTTGGAAAATTCACGTTCTGATTGGTCTTTGGTCTTTAGATGTTAGTAGCTAGTTGCTATTTATTTGTTACTTTTGTTTAGTTAATAAATCTCATTGATAATCTAACTGTACATTGGTGAAAGGCTTAAGAATCGGGTTCAGTTTATCCATTACTAGTTAGTTATTTTCCTGCGTCTTCGTCCTCTTAAATTAAAACCTATGTCACCCGTGAATGTTGTAGTTTCTCGTAGGCGAACAAAAATAAACGTACACAAAAAATCAAGACTTTTTCGTAAGTATAGATTCTTTAATGTTTTTACACAAATGTTATAACAAAAATTACTTAGTTCCAAACCTAATTTATAATTTTAACAGCGATCTGCAAAGCGATTCCTTAAATATCCGAATACGAATCCACTTTGAAAGCGAATCCGCTTAACTAATTAATGTGTAGAAATAATATTAATATCATTTTTTGTATAAAAATACAGAACGGAGCGCATGATTCATACGTGTCTCAGATGTTCTATCGCAATGTCATTTCGAAAGACAGTTCAGTTATTCTACGAAACGTACGAAATTCAACGTACAAATTTAAGGTAATTAACCTAATGACTATTGCTTCTCAATACATATACGAGAACTTAATGTATGTTCGTAAAAATATTAGTTTGTTTTCTATAAAAAGTGATGTACACAATTTTAATACAAGAAATAAAAATAAATCAACGGTACCTGTTACTAGACTGCAAAAAGTTAATAGCTCATTCAGGGGTTATTGTGTGCGCTTCTACAATATGGTCCCAAGCAAAATACAACAATTAGATATCATGCAGTTTAAATCTAATAATAAAAAAAATACTTCGCTTATTATAAGGTATTCGATTATATAACAGATAAGAATGTTTGGACTAAAGATGGTCCAGCACCTGGGTAGGTGATTTCTTCTAACATTATATCTCAAAAATTATCTTGTTTCTAATATTATTAAATTATCATATTATCATTATAAGACCATACCTTTTTTTCTCTCTATATATAATGTATTAATCTGGTAATGACATGTTTTTTGTGAATGTCATTACTTCTATTAGAGCTGGTGGTGTTTCTTGCTCGTTCTTCTTTTCAGCCTAAAGACGTCCTAAATGAGTCGTAGGGAAAATAGTTGGACGATCCAAAAGGACTTTTAAGAAGTCTTTTTGAATAAACATTATTTTGACTTTGACTTTGGGTAGGCCAAAAGCACTGGACCACCGTCCCTTGCAGTTGGAGAGCCTTGTTTTAGTTGGCCTTCGTCAGATTCGATAAAATGTTAAGGTCAGTTCTCTTCGGTATAAAAAGGGGTATTTACAACTTATAGAATTTATTAACACACAGATAACACGAGAGTTCAGTTGGTTTAGATATGAAAGTGTATTAAAGAATGGATTTTTTTATTTACCTTATTATATTTCAAAAGAGTAGGCTTGGCAACACAGTCTTCGGTCAATTGATAACTATAAAAGTAATCTGTACTTTGGCTTAAATTAACATTGCACAAAAAATATGATTTACCATTTATTTTAGATTGATGATAATTAAAGAACATGACTCGATTTCTCACACGATTTAATGGCATGCTATAAAAAAGTGGTTTATAAGAACTAATTTATAAAATTAACGTCTTGATTAGGGGAGACCGGGACTGGTTGTGACATTTTTTTTACAAACTGTCATATTTTTTTATTGGTTTGATTGTTTTACCTGACTATAGGTTTATTTGATTAATTAACTATTTAGGATCTTTATTTAAAATACACTTTATGTATCAGACTAATAGTAATGATATAAATGTATGAATTCTGAAAAAAAGCAGTGTAACTTTCAACCCCGTGCTTGGGGCTGGTTGTTACACTACATGGGGTAAATTGTTACAATAAAAATCAAACGTATTATAACAGTTTTTTTAGGAACAATCATCACAATCAGTTACATTTCTTTATTTAAATAACATAACATTATGTAAAAGCAGTCTTTTGCCTCATTACAACGAAAACATAATAATCTAAAATGAAACAAAATTACGAACTTAATATTTGGTCTTCTACTTCGTAAAACAAAACAATATTTCTCAACTATAAGATTATAAACCTCTGTATTAAACAAAACCTTTGTACCTTCTAATGAACAAAACGTATTTTTAAATTGAAGATAAACTATACTTAAAAAAAGACAATCAGATCTATAAGTAAATCCAAGCAGGTTAGTAACTGTAGTCTGAAAAATCGCTTTCACAATTCAAACATATATAATGTGCAATATTTCCTCTAACACATTTCACATGTGACCAATTCTTACAAGCTCCACACTCTATCCATTCCTCCCCAGATTTCTTCGGATCAAAGGGATCACAACATATCAGACAAAAATAACTATCCTCTACTTCACTTTCATTGTCAGTGTCTTGTAATACCTTCCTCTTTACAGCAAGGCTTTTATTTTCATAACTTATTTTCTTTCTCTTATTGGTATTTTCCTGTTCTATCTTCTTTCCTGTAGATTTTCCCCCTTTGGCTGACTTTCCTTTTTTGGATTTATTTTCCTTCTTCTTACTCTGTTCCAGTGCCAAAGCATTTTTTTCTGGCGTATCTGTTAAAACTGCTGATTTGCGAGTTTTTCGTGTTATCTTGGTTTTTCTCGCAGGGGCTTTTTGATAAGGCCGAATAATTTCGGGAGAAAAATTATTTTCATTAGGCATCATATCTTTACTACAACCAGCAACTGGGTAAGTATAAATTGAGCTTTCAGGATCTGCCATGGTACTTTCTATAGAAGAATGAGGGGGAGGATGAGATGCAGTTGAAATTTCAGCCTCCGTGTTCTGTGTAACAGGGATATTTTCATCCATTGGTCGGTCAGTAACGAAAGCAGACAAGAAGTCGTCATCTTGAAAAATATCTTTATTAAATGGTGAAATACCAGTCTTCTTAAATCCGTTGATGATGTTCGTTGGGTTTAACGCCAAGGGTAAAGCATTTTTCACTATTGATGGAATATCGTGTACAGTTATTGTCTTGCCTGGATTGTTTCTAAGCCAACCATCTTGTTGACTGGCACAGTAATTTTTGAATGGTCCGTAGACCCCCACGTCCAAAGGCTGGAGCTTGTGTGAACAATGAGGTGGGAAGGATAGCAATATCACATTGTTTTCTTTAGCTGTTTCGATGACCTCAATGTCCAAGTGTGAAGAATGATTGTCCAACAATAATAAAACAGGGTCGGATGGAGATGGTTTTACATTATCTATAAAATGGTTCATAAATATTTTGAATTCCAACCCAGTCATCCAGCCACTTGAGTTCCCGGCGCCAATGCAGCCTGGAGGTCCATCGCGAACAAAATGGCGCTGGTATTTAATTCGAGGGAAGATTAACATGCATGGCACTGAGTTCCCCACTGCATTTGCTGCTACGCAGAGAGTTACAAGAGTCCCTCTCTCTGCTGATGTAATGGAACCAACTTGTTTAGATCCTTTTGGAGCTAAAATTTTTCTAGGTTTCATTACTGTTGTCACACCTGTTTCGTCTACATTCCATATGCGCGACGAAGGAAATTTATATCTATCCATCACGTCAGCCAATTTGGAAAAGAAATTACCAACATTCGTTTTATTGAATGATGTGGCTCTGCTCAAGCTAGTAGCCTCTGGTATTCTTATAGATAACGACTGGTTGCGTTTAAGAAATGCTGCTAGCCAATCAGAACCTGCTTCCTTTTTGTCAAGCCACGATTGCGGCATTACGATGTTGTGCTTAAGTGCACAAGAAAATGCCAGTTGCTTGACATCCTTTGGCGTCAATCCATAGTAAATTTGGCTGCATTTAATTAAGTAACTCACCAAAACGGCCTCTTGCTCATCGTTGAAAACTTGTCTATTCTTCTGGTAGCCGACTGTGAGAGATTCCACAGGCGTGCCCTTCTCTTTTGCTTCTTTTCTTTTCTTTAAATATCTTGTCAGCGACATGTGACATAATCCGAAGTCTTTTGCGATGCCACGAATTTTTTTAGTTTTGTCCTCCTCCAAAATAGCTGCTGCTTGTTCATAAACATCTTTAGATATTTTGCCCCGCTCAGTTTTTCTTATATACGTCCTCATCCTACAAAAAAAATGACAAACACAATGTAGCACAAATTATATCAGTCGGCAACAAGCACTACGGGGCAGGTAGTGACAAATCACAACCTACCCCGAGCAAATGTAACTTTTAGCCCCAACACCAAATCTGACCATTTAAGGTTGTGCAGTGAAAACGTTAGTAAACATAGCTGTTTAAAAGTAGATTCATTGCAAAACGAAAGCATTAGGGTGTAAAAATCACAATAAGGACATCTCCGCCTTTATGAAACATAGGTTGCAAACCAATATTACTAAAAGTATAAAATGTTACTAACCTGTGATTTTAATGGCAGCACGCGCGTGCTCCTCTCACAAAAACGCTGGCGCCACTGTTTCTCGCGGCGTGCTAGCCGGCGGCGGCGGGAGTATTTGTCTCTTTCTAACGTCAGTATTGCGTACTCTGTTTCGCAACCATTGCCACTGTAACTACCTACCCCTGTCACATCCAGCCCCGGTCTCCCCTACTTAATAATTGCTAAAGATCTCTTCATCAAAGAGTTAGTAGAATATATATCAATGAGAACAGTAGGGAGATTTTTTAAATTTTTTCGACGTTGTTTCTCAAAGTTACCGGCGTATTTGATGGAGTTCTCTAATTCTATTAGTTATTAGGGTTCCGTACCCAAAGGGTAAAACGGGGTGCTCTTACTGAGACTTCGCTATATGCCCGGCTGTTTCTGTTTGTCATGATATGACACACTCTAGAACAGAGGGCCCGAAACATTTTTTTCACGTAGACCATTTTAAAAAATTTACTAGTTTCGGTGGAACCCCTGCTGACGCATTTTTACCATATTCCCAAAATTCGTTCCGTTGAATCATTCGTGGGTTGATTAACCTGGGATTGATAGACCCTGGGGGTCCACCTGGGATTCAACGCGGGTCTACGTTGGCGTGGGACCACTTAGGGAATCACCGCTCTAGAAACACTTTGAATACACCCAAAAGTCATTTTTCTCGGGTCGAGAGTGAGATGTCGTATGGACATTACGTCTAGACAAAACGTTCTCGAGTTTGTCATGCTAAGCGTGCTGGCTGAATCTCATGAACCGTGATTGTTAGACAAGATAGTAAAAATTATCGCTGATGACGTATTTCTTTTGCCACTATAACGAAATATTAAAACATAAAAAAGAGGACTCCCATATAAGAAACGTGATTGCTTTTTTTTCTAGATAATGGTGTGAAGCTCTTCGTGCGGAGTCTGACTTCCACTTAAGTTTTTTTTATGTAGTAATTGAATTATAACATAATTTAGAGTTATGTGTATTCTGGGTGCACGACAGCTTACCACAATATGACAAATTTATGCAATGGATTTTTGGGAATATATTAAGGTTTAAAATAGGGTTGGGAAATTTGACAGTTTTATATAGTCTGACGTGTCTGTATCACGTGACGTGTCAGTTTGTATAATGTCCGATCAAATATAAATATATGTAGGTATATTTTGTTAAAACGTATAAC
The DNA here is from genome assembly GCA_918026875.4 of Diatraea saccharalis. NCBI lineage: Eukaryota > Metazoa > Arthropoda > Insecta > Lepidoptera > Crambidae > Diatraea > Diatraea saccharalis. The sequence continues at coordinate 9,465,884 of OU893336.1, forward strand.
AGGTTACTCATGTATGAAGTAATAATAGTTTAGCTATAACCACAATAACCTAATTAAATTTGTAAAAATAACATATTGCTTGCGTTTATTACGAGCACGATGTAATTTGTTCACGTTCACGTTTAGCACGTGTTCTCGACATATGTCAATATTCAACTGTTGACACATGTCAACAGTATTACATATTAATAAATGTATGATAATCAACTGATGAGGAGCTCGATGACGCAGTTGCAACGCATTCGGTCTGCATTGCCGCATTTAAGAAACTTTCGTGAGCGCCGATTATAGGATGGGTGACCGAGAATTCCTCCGTGCTTCCAAAAGCATGTTATTCCGTTGGTCCCGGCTGCAATACATGATCGGGAACATTAATAGGCTGATGATGAATCAACTGATGTATCATTTTTCCAACCATTTCCAAATTAAAATCTGCACGTAGGGTTGCCGAATAGAGATCGTTGCTTGGCAATAATGCCGCCTAATGTATAATTTATCTAAAGTTTAACAGTTATGTAACCTGAATTGTATTGAGTGAAATAACACAGCTTCTGATGGTCTATTCTGTGTGGTTCAGTTAATATAAAATAGAAAAAAAAAATCGGTGCTGATAAAGACTTATATTTCTAGTCCACACGGTTATCATATTTGTTAAAAGACAATTGTTATTATTGTCAATAATATCCCTATCAGACGAGAATGTGAACCAAACAGATAAACTATTTTATTTATTGTTGTATTTTTGTGACATTAATGATAACCTTGTTGTGACTGTATCAATAACTCTATATTTCATCAACGATATTTATTATTCATAAGAGAATAACGTGGACAGGCAAAAACGTTAAACGATATGGTAAACAAAGGCTGATTAGTATCCTTGATTGCAAAATCCACCTAGTCTATCAGTTCTTAAGTAATCATCGATCAGGATTTATCCTGACATGTCAGGACTGGTAGCATTGATGTAATGCATTTTTTTCCTTGCAGATGACCATGTAAGATTTTCACAAAAGAATGTATCCTTGATTTTTTACGTACTTTAATGTACTTACACAAAATCATGAGTCTTAAGATTCTTAATACCTTTTGTATCTTAATTTTAGATACTGGAGACTGAAATTGGTTTCAGTAGAAACCTGTGTAACAGGTCACCAGGGTCTATCCCACACACGGTTGAAATATAACAAAGTGCAAATATAGAATCAATATGAAAGAGAATGAAGTTAATATATCGCCTTTTATGAGGAAAATATATTTGTGTATGCGTGTTAAATGTTAAATATTATATATCAGATATCAGACTCACGTTATACAGTTTCTAATAAAATATTATACAAAGAATAAATAAATAAGTAGAGTGTGTGGGTTAATGTTATTGTGCGAATGGGCGTGAACGCGTACGTATGGCTGCGTGAGTGTAAGTGTGTATGTGTGTGTATGTGTTTTTGTGTGTGTGTCTGTGCGTGTATGAGTTAAATGTGGAAGCTAATCCACTGAGTATTAACACTGTGGAAATTAATTTGGTATATTAGTTGTGTATATAAAATTATTTAATAAGGTTAGTTGTGTCCTTTATATTGATTACCATTTTTACCGTAACGGTAAATATTTACCTATTTACTGTTTTATTATTTACTTGAGTGGGATATTAAGGTTTTCAGTAGCTTGATAGTCAAGAGTTTTTAGATATTTTGTCACAGTTGATTTGCAAACGTATTTCGGAAGGTGGTAGATATTGATGATTTTATTTAATTTGTTATATAAATATGAGCCAAGAAAGCAGAAATAGTAATGCGATGCCACCGGTTGAGTGATTTGCTGGGGCATAATACTATATCATTCACTAATGAAAATAATACTTATTTATCGATGCAAATGGAAGTTGTATCTAAATTGTTTTATGAATGAATGTGTGTACTATCTTTATGACGTTTATGGGTTTATTTTTAACAGATTATAGTTTTGTCTCCCATTAATTTGTACTCTGCCTGTCTGTATGAACTTGAAATAAAAGATGCTGAAAAAAAACCCACCATGTATTCTTTAGCACATTGAAAGTAGTTAGATTTATAGTATATTCAAAATATCCTTTCGTATGATATCCATACTATAGGAACTAATAAGTTTCACGGTGTTGTTTACATCACAACATAAGTTTACTACTCGAACTATTGGAATATTATTAAGACTGGAAATTAAGACAAAAGAGAAAACGAGGCGAAATCAACGCGCCTGTGAACAAGCTATCTGTTCTATGCAGACGATGCAGTTTTGTCAAAAACTATTTTTGACTAGTCAGTTGCACGTTAGACTACATAAAGCTGTCAAATGTCCACACTCGATTTTAAACCTTAACATATCAATGATAGAGATTAATAAATGTACAGAATATTGACACATTGTGGTAACTACACGTGCTGCCTGTGAACATAACTCTATTCTATAAAGGTCTGGGCCAAACCGCTCCTCACGGCTACGAAATTTGTTGATTGGCAATATTTTTTATTTAGAAAAATGTATTTTAAAACGTTTTTTTTTCTTTGGGTCTATTTATTTTTGACCGTTACAGAATTCTTAGGAGTATGCTGTAGTTTTGTAATTTTTAATATGAACTCATTTGTATGTATCATTTCTTTGTACAAAACAAATTTAACGTAAGCGATCTTTGGTGTACTCTTAATGCGTTTAGATAACTATTGATACTTCATAAGGAAAATCTTAAGTGAATGCTTGTTATGCTATCCTCATCGTCTTCATTGATAAACTCGTTAATATCATAGTCGGTTGTGTCCTTGACACGTGTTAGGAACTGGGACTCTTATTAAAGTATACGCACAATGGTACTGTTGCACAAACTGGACTAAATTTGATTTTAGTTTAAAGAAACTATTTTCATTCTGTAATTAACTTAGATAACAAAAGTTAATTATTATATTATAGGTGTTTATTTGTTTAAATGTAATCTCAGAATAACGTCGAGACAAATCCAAATTAAAATTAGATTAATTTAGTCATTCAACTGAATAGGCATTTGTATGTATATTTTCGTTAATAAATTTAGTTTTGCTTACTACCATTAGCAAGTGAAACTCATCCAAAATATTATTTATTGATAGTTCTACAAATATCTCGGGCGAAATTGAAACGTCCTTTGAAACACCCTTAGTTCTTATTCGAAGTAAGTCCCGTTATACAACCGGTTCATGGCATACGTCGTTACTTCGAGTACATACATACCTTGATGTCTGTCAAATGCGCACCTGATATGTTCACATCAAATACCAGAGGTAGGTACGTTGTTTTGTTTTTTTTATTTAAAAAAAACAAAATCGTTTTTAAAACAAATTTTATAAGGGGAACGACCGATACAACTTTTGTATCGGTCGTACCCCTTATAAAATCCATCATATTTTGTGAAATGTTGATAAAATTATATACTTAATTATATATTATATAAATTACAATTTATACTAAATAAGACAGACATGAAAATATGCCTCATTTACTTAGTTTTAAAGCAAATAAATTTTTGTTGATGAAAAATTATTTAATTTTTTATGGTCTACCTCATCATTATGCTTTTAAATCGATTGAATTAATTAAGTCAATATATCAGTAGTGTGCGCTCATATCCCATTTTTGCAGGAGTCAACGCTCCCAAAATAAAAGAACAAAGAAGTCAGTATGTACTTGGTTCGAATAAATACATTAATGAGTTGCCCATTTGGATAGTGTTTGCTGTAGAGCGGTGGACGGATGTGATTCTACATGTATACGTCCCTCTCCTCGGTTCACTAGATAACGTTTATTATTTTATTTGTTTACGTCGTAAATTGCCAGTGTTTAGTTCAATTTATTTGAATTCGTGTTCTAAATTTTAAATAATTTAAAAATGTATATACCCATGTGATCTTTATCTTGTGCATGTGCCAGTGTTTTTGTTTGAATTTGGAATTGTGATTGTAATGTTTTGACTCTGTCATTAATAAAAGTGTTGTGTTTTATAAAAAATCAATATGTATTGTGATCTTAATTATTGGCGCGAATTTTACTCAGCAGAATTGTATAAGTGAGTATTGTATTGTATATAATAGACCGTTTTTTTTTCCCAAAATTTTTGCATATCTTCTTAGAGATGAATAAAGTCTTAAGTATTTTTGACTTTAAATTGATATTTTATTAGTGTACTCATTTGTTTATCTGTTTAATGTTATAAATAAGTTGACTTTTGAGATCACTCTCCGAATGATAACTGGCACGAATATTCGCTATATAGTTTATACGACGGATGTCCTATTTTGTAATTTGATATAACTCCGATAAAAGACATAACGAATAATAATAATATTAAACTTTTTATGATTAAATTTTTTTTTGTAGCTATAAATTTGCATTATTTATAGGACCCATTTGAATATCTGCTTAGAATACTACAAAACGCTTAAAATAATAGTGTTCTCTTAGATGGCAACAACGAGTGCAGTAATGGAAAGACGTGTCCCAAAAATATCACTGTTAATATTTCATTTCAAAGTTAATTTATAAATTATTTATAAATACAAATACATTAATGACATTGGGAATGAATGAAATCACATGAGTTTTTCTCATTTAGAACGATTTGAACGCGTTATCAAGATGACCATTATGTATTATAGTGGTAACTGTATAGAGTATTTTATTAGTGTTATTACGTAATGCAACGCCACGTGTTGCAGTGACGTTTATTTTTACGCCGTGACCTGGCCATGTGTGCTACATTGGCACAATCAATACATCAAACCAGTATTACAATTTGTTGCCACAAAATGCTATAACGGATAAATAAATATCTTCATTACATATCATAATTTTGAATCCTTTATGAGCTCAAAGTTACTATGTTTGATTTTATATTTTATAGTTTGTAGTCTTTAAGTTCATGTATGTTAGTTATTTTTAGGCCTGCTAGCGATACAAATCGTTATCCTTACACTATTTTCAAGCAAGTGAAAACGTTGGTCTTTTATGTCTCCTAGTATGTTTTGGTTTTCATAAAGTGACATGTGATCATTGTGTGGTATGATCATGATGTATCAGGATTTTCATATCAGACAAAAAAGCTCTGTATGGTGTGGATTTGTTCCAATAGAAATGCATTATTCAAGTGAGCGAAAGTGGCCGACCGTTTGAGCTCTAGCCAAGTGCATCTTGATGCAATTTTTAGAACACAACACTTATTGATTTCTCGATTTGATTTCTTTGCTTTGTTACTTATATAATGGCGTAAAAGTAGGTGTTCGGATTTAAAGGGAACTTCCGTTACTGTTTATATGGTGACTGGTCGGTAACATGGGTGGAGTTAGTCTTGCGAGCAATGACCACTACTGCAGTTTTCTTGTCTCGAAAGTTTCTGATCAAATAATAGCTTGTGTAAGTGTAAGTAAAACAGTGGCATAAGTGGTTTAACTTAGATAGTTATAGTTGGGGTTCCAAAGAGTTTCTTTTAAATATCAATGAAAACTTTTGTGAAATATGCCCCTATCGGCATATTTCACAAATTCCTATTTAATAATGTTTTCTTGAGGTGATTAAAGGCTTTCTTTGTGTGGTAACTAGTAAGTAATCTGCAGTAGTCCAAAATGTTGCTAGCATGTTTTTCCTGACAAAATTTATGGTTTTTTTTCGCTTTAGCAGATATTTGTAACTTCATTTCTACGAGGGTCAAACTGAAAGTTTTTAGAACTGGCCACTTATAAACAATATAATAAAAAAATAATTCTAAAATTTGAAAATATAACTCTTTGCCAATATTACTGAGTATATATTTCATTCATTTGTCATTTGTTTTACGATTTGGCGGCAAATTGAAAATTGTCTGTGTCACGTCATCATGAATTTAACACGAGAAAATTTTCGTGCAATGATTTTTTATGCCTTTCGATGTCATTTAAGTCAACAAGAAAGTTATGATAGACTACGATTGGCCTTTCACGATGAAGCCCCATCTCGTGCGACTGTTTACAACTGGTTTAATGAGTTTAAACGTGGTTGCACTAATCTCACTGATGATTTACGTGAAGGACGGCCTTCTACGGCGACGACTGAAGATAACATCTGTGTTGTGCGGCGTATGATAGAGACTGACAAAAGAGTGACCTATCAACAGATTCGGACAAGCTTAGGCATCGGTATGAGTCAAGTGCACAAAATCCTCCACGAACATTTAGCGGTCAGGAAGCTTTGCGCCCGGTGGATACCTCATAATTTGACTGAGGCTCAAAAACTCCATCGTGTGGATTGGTGTCGTAAAATGATTGAAAGATTTAACGGAGGTGACTCAAATGCTGTGTTCGACATACTAACAGGTGACGAAAGCTGGATTTACTGTTATGATCCTAAAACCAAAAGACAATCTGCTCAGTGGGTGTTTCCTTTCGAGGAGTTGCCAACTAAAGTGAAGAGAGATCGAAGTGCGGGAAAAAAAATGGTGGCCTCGTTCTTTGGAAGGATAGGTCATTTTGCAACAATTGTGTTAGAGGATCAAAAAACAGTTTCTGCAGAATGGTACACTACCAATTGTTTGCCACTTGTCTTGGAAAAAGTTCGAGAGAAACGACCTCGCAGTAGGATCCTCCTTCACCACGACAACGCCTCGTCGCACACCGCCAAGCGAACGATCGACTATTTGGCGACATCAAACGTTGAATTACTGGGTCACCCGCCGTATAGCCCCGACCTCGCGCCTTGTGATTTTTATTTATTTCCAAAAATTAAAGAAAAACTTAAAGGAAAGCGGTTTATGAATGCTGAAGAAGCGGTGGCTGCGTATCGCGATGCCATTGAAGAGACCCCTAAGGACGAGTGGGCAAAGTGCTTTTCCCAGTGGTTCCATCGCATGCAGCGGTGTATTGACGTGAATGGACAATATTTTGAAAAGATATAATAAAACTAATAACTGGCTAATGTAATCAGTTTTTGATTTTCTAAGAACTTTCAGTTTGACCCTCGTATTCGTAAAAAATCTGTCTTACGAATAATGGAAGACCAGCCATATTATACTTTCTTATTCTCTCGTCAGTGGCCGATATTTACATAATCACCGCAGTATATGATATATACGTATACGTAAGAAGTCTTATTATTGTACAAAGAATCAAATGTAAATATTATAACTATAATATAAGAGTATAAGTTTAATGTTTTTGTACTTTCTTAGTAGGAGATAAGATATTACGCGTCAGTATATATTTATTTTGTTGTTACTTTGTTATCGTACCTATTTTAATTCTGTGTTGTCTTTGGTTTTATGAATAAAAAAAATACGAATCTCTGATACGATAAAAGCAAATCTATCCGATGCTGTCATGAGTTCTTTAACACGATGTTATCAAAATGCTGTTTGATTGTATATCTTAGAATAATATTTTTTTAAACTCACCTTTGTGGCAAGACAAAATTTTGACGTAACAATAACCTTAAAGCAACGAGGTGACTCTTTGTTTGCAAGTAAATAACTCTTCTCTTGACGTGAAAGAAAAGTACATTTAATTACCTTTAACAAGCTAAAGCAATTTAAATATAATTTAAAAAAGTTAATTTTGTTGAATATAATTTTAAAAAGTAAAGGTTTCTCCGCAGCAACGCTGTTTGCAAGATTTTTTGCTTTTGTCATTTTATTATTCATTTATTTATTAAGTAACAGTTGATACTTCATCATACTGACACATCAATCAATCTCAACATAAATAAAAAAAAAATAGGATAAGGTCCTGGTAAACAATCTTATTCGATGCACGTTCTGTCGAGGTCACGTTACAAGGAAAGGCTCTTATATTAAGGATTAGGGTGATAAAACCGATATCGTTAGAAAAAATTCAAATATATATTTTTCAATCCTTTTCAATCCTCAGATAAACAGACAGATAAGGTTTATTCGACAGATAGCAAAAAAGTCCGTTGTTCAATCGTCGGATAGGTTTTATTCGGGGAATAATTCACTTATCTGAGGAATAAGTCTATCTGTCACTACGACGGCCAGATAAGTATTTATTCCACAGATAAACAGTATGTTTGAAGCTTTAACTCCGTTTGATTGAAGTTTGAGGTTAGTTTTCGTGTGTATTTCATGTAAATAACATTCATAGAATGGATATTTTCGATATAATTGACGATATGGCAATTGAAGAAGGAATTATAATAAATGAATTTGTTAATCCATGTGAAAGAAAAGAAAGAATTGTAAGGGAAAGGACCGATCATTTTAACAAGTGGGATTCAAATGAATTTCATCGTCGATTCAGGCTTTCAAAAGAATCTGTGAAATATTTGTTGTCTTTAATCAATGACAAAATTGAGTGTAAAACGCAAAGAAACAATTACAACAATTAAAGAAAAAATTAGCACAAAACTACTACACAGCAAAATAACCTCACTCGTACCGTAATAAAGTACCGTAATAAGTAAAGTATATCTGAATGACGTTAGACACGACGTTGACAGATGTCAGAAATAAAAGAAAAAGTCTTCTCTCTTCTAACATACGTTCATTCTATATTGTTGTTTCACCTTCGTGAAGTTAGCGTTTTCACAGACAAGTTTATTCGTCGGATAGCTATTCATAGAATAAATATCAAATGAAAAATTGACAATCACTTATCCGACGACTAAAGAGTCCAATAACTTTATTCTTCAGTTAACTATTGGTACTTTTATCTGAGGTTTGAAAAATCGGCCCTTATTTTACAAACGTTTATAGTAATTAATTAGGTAAAGCATTTTATACATATTTCCCTTACAAATGTATGCGTTTAAAACTCGCAATTGAATTCTTATCCTATTAATATTATAAATGTGTAAGTTTCTTTGTTTAGATGTTTAGATGTTTGTGCGTCAATCACGCCGAAACTACTGTTCTTGATGAATTTGACGGATTTTGATGAAATTTGGTATACAGATACAGCGCTACTTATAAACGTAGTATAAAATGTTATACCGAGAATTAGTGCAGAATACGCAAAATGTCAACTTATAAACTCGGTGTAACTTATGCTTAGCATAACCTGGATGTAATGTTCTAACAAAACTTATTCCACCGATATTCCGCCCGTCACCCTAGTATAACTTTGGTGTAGCAACGGATTTGTCAAATGACATTTTGATATTGTTGATGTTTTATTGATATTTACCAAATATTTACCGTATAAGATAATTTTTAATAATATTGAAACGTGTGTTTATTAAAATATGGCGTTTAGACAATACAAAAAGTGGAAGAAATTAATAATTTGATCAATCGATCGCAAATGTTTAGGACGAGAAGAAAATCTAAAATATTTAGAACTAGAAACGATCCCTTCCTTTTATACAATGACGACGAATTTCGGATAAAATATCGTTTTTCCAAAGACGGCGTCTTATTGTTAGAACGTTTATTTGGCAGTGAGCTATATTGCAGATACTGATAACGCTGAGATACTACTTTTACTTGCCATTTGATATTTAGTTTATATTTGAATTAATAATTTACAATAACTTGCACAAAATCACCCGCGTCTTGTTCAAGGAATAACCACATGTAACATCAATCAACCAAACGTTAAAATTGCGTTAAACTCAGTGATATTTGACACTTCAACAGACAAAATACTTTCTTTTTTTCGTTTTTGTCTATAAAATGCGGCGTTGCCGCTACGTGCATCGAACATAAGGGTGGAATACTTACGCCGATGATATACCAAGTTTATAAGTCAAAAGATATTCTTCCGTTATTACGAGCATATACCGAGTATAACTATTCTTGGTATAACGATTGAATAACCATAGTTTAATGAATTTTTATAAGTAAGGCTGATAGGGTATTAGCTGGCTTAGATAATAGGCTTAGACTTTTTATCTCACTATACATTTCCCTAGGGTCCACGCGGGCGAAGCTGCTGGCGAAAGCTAGTGCTTAATATAATCGAGGATAGAAGCCCTCATTATAATCAATAAAAGTTATTTTTTTTTGAGAAATTTTACCATTTTGAGTATGATTATACATACATAACATACACTGAAATTAGCAAAGGCATGCCCAATACTGTAAATAAACACATGAACTAATTTAAGTGCTATCTCTTGTGTGTTAGCAACTTAAAGAAATCTTTGATACGTGCCTAGTTGGTCTTTGTTTTTTTTTCCAACGCAAGCTCGTGGTTAACGCATGGTGTTGTATACAGATAAACCATGTTACGTACAAGGTTAACTGGTGCGTTGGTAACTCACTGAATTGTTTTCCATGAGGTCTTGCTGACGGAAATAAACAATACTGGCGCTAACAGTTTTGATACCATCATTCGAATTTACATTTTAACTCGTGTACATATTTATTTTGAGAAGATCTGTATGCTATGTAAATGTATCTACAATAGTAGCTGATTAAAAAAAAGCTTTAGAAAGTTGGGAACTAGTAAATAGTCCAACGTAAGTTATGTCAGGTTTAGTGAATGTAGGTATGTACACACGGCTGCACGTCAGACTACCACAATATGTAAAATTTTCTTAACCGAACTCTATCTTAAATGAAATAAGGTTTAAAATGAAGTGGAGAAAATTTGACTGACTGTACTTTTAAAATTTTAAAACTGGCTGAAATGACTTGCCTGAAAATTTCAACTGATTCTCTCGATAAGTCTAAGTCGACGTAGGGAAGCGGACCGGGTACGCCTAGTTGTGTCACTGTCAGGGTCCCCGAACTACACACACACACACACATACATGAACATATACACTGAATTCGAATTCACTTCAAAAAGCGGCATCCCCTCAATCTTGAATTGGTAATAACGTTTTATGGCATAAGTAACGTGACCATTTTGTTTCGGGTTAAAGCGGGACACCTGTGGAATTTTGTATACAAATAAATACATGTATAGGATCCGTCGGTTGAAGATGCATATTTTAGTGCAAAATATAAATTATGGATAAAAAAGTGACTAAAAATAATTTATTATGATAGCTTACTCTCACTGGCATTTTATTTTTTGCAACAACTTAACCTAAAAATTATAAAGTTATTTATAAATAATATTCAATTCATCCATCGCCATAGGATTGTCATTTTTATCAACAGCATTAGATTTTGGACGCGCACATCAAAATTTTTGTTCAAATTAAAATTTAATCTGTGCATATTAAATGAAATTCATTTGAGCGAAAACTGTGATTTTCAGGCACCATGTGATACGACCACGCACCTTCCGCTATATCTAAATTTTTGGAAGTCAGCGAATAGTTTTTTTTTTATATAAAAAGTGAATTCGAATTCGGATTTTTACAGAGTCGCTCTGCTGAACACCGAGGGGCGCCGCGACGTTTTCAAAAAAATATGTAAACATGCGTTTTATCAAATAAAAATATATCTATGAACACGACATACTTTAATAACTTATTGCGATTACTAATCATTTCGAGTCAACTCGTCACAGATGGATGCAAACGGAACAAATGCAATTCGTTTCGATTCACTTTAGAATTTAGTCTTATTTCAAAATTTTACCGGTTCTCTAAAAATCCTGACGTGTCATGACAAACACCGACGAATGGTAACCCTACTTTTGTTACGACATAACATAAAATGATAATAGTAAATTAAAAACGTAAGACTTTTCTTATAAAAAGAGATTTAAAAAAAGGGAAATATCAACAAATTAATTGTTCTTTCGTTCTCACCAAGTTACCTATTTGTTAACTGTCTTTTCTGTATTTTTTTTTATCTTCGACAGCCTTGACGTGATAAACGATATTACAACCGCAAACCACTTTTCATTTAAAAGTTTTAAATAAAATATACAGACATATTTGGCGAAGTAAAATTTTCTTTAACACATTCAGGGTTAGGAGTTTGGCTTATGTTCAACATTTCATTGCTACGTCAACGTCTTGGTCATAGGAATGTGCTCTTAAAAATATTATATAATAATCTGTCTTTATATTACCGTAGGAAGATTGGCATTTTTACCAGTGCCAACCCATTAGTTTACGAATATAGAAGTTTCTAGTATTCTAGTCTATACTAATATTATAAAGAAGTAAAGTTTCTGACTTCGTTTTCGTTTGTTTGTTTGTTTGTAGAGGGTATTCTTAGGAAATACTGATTTCGATGATGAAAATTCTTTCATTTACGGGAAACTAAATTATACGCGGATGACATAGGCTATAATTTACGAGCGAAGTTGCGGGAAAATAGCTAGTCCTTAACAAATTGATGTCATATTTTGAACTGTCTGTAATACTTGAGTAGGTACTTGAGAATGTATGTGATCCATTTGACGTATAATAGCTCTCTTATACACATGATTAAATCTAATTAATTTGTTATTTGTCCAAATAAAATTATTAAGAGCCAAAATGTTAATTTGATTTTATAATTGGTTCGATAAAAATATAATCTTATATATATATATATATATAAGATTTTTTAGGAGTGAATTTATCTCGTTTGACAGTTCGCATTAGTTGCAGTAGAATCATCCTGGAAATATAAACAATGGGCGTAAAGCCAGAAAACCATCTTTGTGTATATGTATAGATATAATTATATATATCTATATCGACTAAACTATATTACATAGGTATTTAGTGTTTTATCATAGTTTTATAACTAACTATTACGTTTCTATTTAAATTGTTACTTTGAGGCAATATCTATTCAGCCAGATCGATGCCGCGAAGAGTTAACTCTTTTCTTTAGGCTCCGAATGAATATATATGTAGTACTTATATAAACATTATAAAAAAAATCTGTTCGGGAACATAATTTAAAGTACGGCGCAGAGGGGGGAGCTAGCATAATCAGTAAACAAACCGGCATGATGTCATTAAGTAATTGTAAATTTTAATATGTGGAAACAGATTATTATTATTGTATCAATTGTTCATGTATTAAAAAACCTACACTGCGTTTGTACATTTCAGACCATTTCAGAAAGATTTTACACTGTGTTGTCTTGGATTTAACTTATCTTTTTAATGTATTTTTTCATATTATTTTTATTTTCCTATACCTTTATATATTAACATAAAAATTTACCTATTCCAAAAATTTGTGCGATAAATTAACAAATTAAACGTTACTAAATTATTTTAACCATATTTTGGGTTATTATTTATAAATATTTCAAAATTAATAAATAATTATCTTTAATTCTGTGCTATCGATACTTTCTATTTTTAAATGACGTCACGTGGATGTTATTTTGACATGGTTCCAGCGCATTAGTAATTTACGGGATTTATACCATTATTGCTTCTAAGAAACGGTTGAAAACGAAAATAGTTAACTTTCCAGATATTATCGTCGGTTATGATCTTGCGTTTGCTATAATCAAATCAAGTTTAAGTTAAAATAAATTGATAAACAGCCAGATTAACAGTTATCGATACATTTTGTTTGGACGGCATTTAATTGTGGTTAAAATTGCGCGGTTTTTGAATAGCGCGTGAATTTAAATGAGTTTGAAGAAGCCGTTTATTGTTTATATGTGTGGTAGTATATTATATAAATCTGTTGACCCTAAGATAGAGACGACGTACAAGATGAAATTATCAGTGCCTGAAAATACCAGTGTGGAAATTAAAACAAAATTCGAAGGGGCACCGTTTGTAAATTTTCGAAATGTAATAAACCGGAAAATGATTCCATGGAGGATGATTATTATGATATTATGATGATGAATATAATTACGCTAAACTTGAGAATTATCCAAAGAGAGAATATTATGATGATTATATGCTCAAACTACCAGTGATAAATTCAGAAGATATTGATCTATTGTTTCCGATGAAATAAGATTTGTAAATTATTACGTAGGTATATTTCTTTGCTACTGTTGTTGATGATAAGACAAAGGTGTTACAAGCGTTTGCTTTATATCGTTGATTTTTTTTATGTTATGTATTCTGCCTACTTTTTTAATTTTTTTTTTGAAACATACGTTATATATTTTAAAAGGTAGCTAACTAAAACTATATGTTAAAAAAGTGAAAAATAATACTTATTATTAGTATATAAAATGAAATATATCTTCCCTTCTCATTGTATATTGCAGCAACATCGAAGCTTAACCATATCTTTGACTTTGACGACCTCCGTAGCAGAGTGGTTCGCACGCCGGTTTCAAGGTGTCGCCATCTCTGAGGTCCCGGGTTCGATTCCCGGTTGGGTCAATGTAGAAAATAAACTTTTCTATATTGACTCGGGTCTGGGTGTTGTGGTACCTTCGTTGTCTCAGATATTCCATAATACGGGGGCTTTAGCTACTCATCTTGGAATCTGAGCAATGTATGTGGTGTTGTTAAATATTTATTTATTATTTATTTATTTATATCTGTCATTTTCATATTATATTCTCAAATATTAGAGTAACATTCTGTAATTAATGCTATAGTAATTTATACGAGTAACGCAGATTAAGCAAATACAAGTAATTCCCTATTATTTATATAGGCATAGAAAGATTTTGATATATCAGTCGATATTGAACTAAAAGGAAGACGAAAACGAGTATTTTTAAAATAAGATGGAGGGTATGTGGTTCGATAAAAAAAATATAAAGAATTTGTGGGCAAAAAGCGGGTATCTTCAACTAATTATTACCTTATTTTTATTTCTACTCACTGACTTTCGGTCCGCCAAAACAAAACTCGTTTCTAAAATATTTTTGTTTTGTGTATTTGAAAATGTCGTCAGAATCAAGTGTTTTTTATGACAAAGTCAAGTTTGCGGCGAAATCCAAAGATCTTCCCGGTGATAATCATATTACTGAGACTTATTATTTGGACGGCAAATATGATATACATTGTTGCTATCCGAATCCTGCTATGGTCGCTGCGGATGCGGATCTAGACGACTTCGATAGGGCAGTGGAATGTAAAGCTGTGTATTATTGTGGAAATATATTGTATAAAACTGATGAACCTAAGATATGGGAATACATAGACTTGATGATAGAGGCCACACACAGGAAAGAATTATCAGTGCCTGTTGACACCAGTGTAGAAGCTAATAAAACTATGAACTGGGGTGATTTAATGACGTGCATTCATACTCTATTCTCATATGATGGAAAATCGTTCACTTTATACGGAAGATACATTTATGGATACTTCGGACCTTATGTGAGATTTTTGAGGTGTGATAAATCGAGTGACGATGAGGAAGATGAGGTTTACATAGACGCCATAGAAGAGTTCGTCGGTTGTAAACTTAAATTGTCGGAAATCACCAAGGGTGAAATAATATTGCCCGTTGTTGCTAATGATATAAAAATTAAGAAGCTTCAAAGATATCTGTGCGGTTATACGTATTCTTTTGCGATTGTTGATACTGAGACGGAGGTGTTGCAGGCGTTTGGTGTATATCGTTGATTGTGTACTCGTTTATTTAATATTTGAAATTAATCAATAAATTGATTAAAAAAATGCGAACATGAAAAAAGTTTTAATTCAATTTGGATTTATTTTAACGTAATTTTGTAGTCACATGTAATATAATTTATTCCGTCTGTTAGTGAGCCGAGTGAAGAGGTTAACACGTTTGATCTCCGATGATTAGGTTAAGCAACTTTCTCAAGGGTTGGAATAAGATTGGTGACCAAATATTTATGAATGAATGATGAAAAATGAATCTTGTTTTTATAATAAAGATGTGTAATTGTCATATAATATACTAACCTGTATTTGAAAAACAATAACAAATCATAAACGTATATTGCTCGTAAATAAGTGATATGTATAAATAACCATTTAAGTTGTAAAGTAAATCTGAAGGTAATATAAAGATTCTATTTTTAGATTTTGTATGTAAATCAATTGAATATTTTACATAAAGTAACTATAAAAAACTTACGACTTTATTCTTATTTAGGAAATCAAAATTAATGCTATCATAATGTTATCATGACACCGACAGCTGACAATATAGTCATTATTTTGATAACATTATCAAGATTTAGTTTTAGAAGGTTATTTTAGATTTATTTATACCTACCACTACGGTCGCCCAGTGGTCGAAATTCGACCATAATAAATTTCAATCATAAGTTATTACTGAAATCGAAAATGTTTTGAAATTCAGTAAGACCACAGTAAACATCACAAACATATAAATATATTTCTATGGTAAACATATAACACTTGACACTGGCTAAATGCACAAACCGTGCGAAGCCAATATTCAAAAGAAACAAACAAACTCTATGTCAAAAGAAACAATTTGACCACAGAGTACATGTATGCGTGTAGCAAATCCTTTTTTGTGTGTGTCAAATGCATATTAGTGTGTGTAATGTTTTATATATCGATTTTAATGTACTTTATTATTATTGAAAATTATAAGCCGTTTGCACTTCTCCTACATATAAATTATAAGAGTGCTAATTTCATACTCCTCCGTCCTCGCAATTTTCGTAAAAAGGGGTCCAGTTTTTGCTTCACGTATTAATTTATCTGTTTTCCCGCAATTTTAATATCGGATTCAGCTGCAGGCTTACTCTTGAACGTAATGTCAATGTGAATTTCAAGCCAATCCAAAGACGATCATTTCCAATGATCATCAAATCTTAGCTCGTACTCTAGAAACATAGACTCAATGCTTACTAAATGTTTATTAGTTCATTGAATAACCATGCAATATTGAGCCATTTGGGTCTAGTGTTCCAAATTAAGATTACGAAACGTCACAATTGCAATGTAGATCCAACGTGATTGCGTTCAAGAGTGTATGAAGATCTCATGTAATGTAACAACGGGGCATCTCCATCGAGTTTGAGCTCGTTTGCTTTGTCTTGATAAGGACTTATGTCCGAGATAATATAAGGGTCTGGTGTGTAACCGTGAAACTATGATATCTAGCAACTTTCATACCCAGTCAGTATTTGCAAGACTTGCTGTGCTCCGCTCGTACATAAATTCACATTTACAAACGGCAACAATCACTACTTTACACGTGTTTCGCTTATCCACTGAGCATCTTCACATCGGTTTAAAGGTCTGATTCCCAATTGGGTCAATGTAGAAAATTGACTTTTCTACATTGACCCGATCTTCTTCGCCTCAGATACTCCATCGGGGGCTCTAGTTGCTCATCTTAGAACTTAGCTACTCTCTTTCTCTTTAGGGTTGAACTATGCTGCTAATAGTTGTTTTATTTGTTTCCAGTATTAAGCGGCGCTTGGCGTCGCCTGTGATAAGATGCGCTCGCTTCTAGCGTACTACGCTGAGGCGGTGATGACGGCGGCCGCTCAGAGGGCCGGCTGCGCGCTCGGCTGCAGCGGCCGTGGTGACTGCATGAACGGGACGTGCCTCTGCGAGATAAGATACGCGGGCGACGAATGCGCCGCGCCCAATCTGCCGTACCATGCATGTGAGTGTGCTTTATTTAATATAAACAATAGGTAACTACCTATATCTACTAAAAGTGTGACAACCCTAAGCGTAGTAGGATTATGTAGCTATTTGACGTAATAGTCTAAGAGATCGTGATCAAAATGCGTGAGAAAACTTTGTAAAGTTTAATATTTCCGATATAGCAATCCACGTTTGGCCACATTATTAATGTAGTGTGTCCAAAAAGGTAATCTAATAATTTACTGAAAAAGCTTGTTTGTACGTAAGCGGTATGTGATTCTGTGGTTCGAAAAAATATTAATCCCGAAATTTAAGACAACAATCAGAAATCTAAAAGTGGTTCATTAATTTCCAATGCTTGGTCACCCTTATGTTCTTTTATTTGTTTGTTGTATATATAACCTAAAATATCATGTATGACAAAAACAATGCGACGTCGGCACCTCTAATGGAAACTTAACTAAAAAAAATTACAATATGATCACTAATTTTTGGCCAAATCATGAACAGTCATTCGATCAGCCGCCCATATCGTCAAACGCATCCATAAAAACGCAACGATTTAAGCGATTTCTGAACATGTTTTTTCTATTACAATGAACTCTGCGTGCTTTTTATGAACTAACTACTAATAATTTAGGAATAGTCGCAGATTGCCCATACCTGGGCTAGTGTAATAATAATATGTCTTCTATCTAGGTATTGGTGGCGTATTCCTGCTGGTCGCGTTCGTGTGCGCCGTCCAGCTCACTATATGTGTGGTGACGGAGTACCGTCGATTAAAAGCTCCCACATTCCTCAGAGCTTGCAAAGTTACTACGCAGAAGATGCTCTATCTGGTGGCTTTCCTAGCGTCGCTCATCCGGGGCGCCTATTTCGTGTCCCCCGTAAGTAAATTAAAGTATCAATTTCGTCATTCATTCACTGTGGACTGTAATATTTATACACGACATCTCACGTCCAAATAAAATTTATCATTCATTTACTGTGGACTGTGTGACTGAGGTCTCGTGTATATTTATACAAGAGTGTATATTTATGCATAATTCATTCACTATGGACTGTAATATTTCTTTTCGACAAACTGGGCAAACTTTGTAAAAATTCCAAGCTTTTCCATATATAAAAAAACTAGCTATTTCCCCGTTACTTCGCCCGCATGAATTATAACTCATGTCATCCACCTATGATGATGTAGGTTCCTGCAGGTGAAAGAATTTTTATGATAGGCTCAGTATTTCAGATACCCCCAACAAAAAAAACAAAAGTGTTACTTCTTAATAATATTAGTATAGATGTCAATAAAACCTAGTGGTGCAGTAGATGCCTAATAATAAAATGAAGACTTATCAAGAATAATTAATTAATTTAAATGCACTATAATAGTATTTGTACGAAGTTGTGTAAAATATTTATGTGTGTCCATGTCATTTTCTTGATGTGCAATAAAGAGTACTTTAATCGGTTTTTATTTGTAATATTAGAAACTAATGGGGAAATAAATATTATAAAACAATAACTCATTTTGTTTACTAGCTTTAATGAAGGGGAAGTACATCTTAATCTTTAAATCAGGGCTCTCCAACCACCCAGCCCGCAACAGCAGGTTGTGTCTGGCCTATTTGATTACATTAGTTAGGGTTTACCTCAAGCGAAAGAATTCACTAGCTTACTAGCTTTGTTTTACATTATATTATTACGTATTATTGTTGGCAGTCTGCATTCCAAGAAGGATGGGCGACCAGTCTGCTGTCTGCCTATTATCCGCTATTGATGTCAGGATCTTCGCTCATCGTATGCTTTTGGGCAGAGGTGAGTCATATTTAAATATTTTTATAATCATTCATTGGTTATCATTCATTTATCAGATGTGGATTAAAGTATACGTAATATTAGGATTACTATCAAAAAATCCTATGTTTAACGCCATCTGTTTGTGTTTTATAGAACTAGCGACAAAGATATAACGCACACGTGGTGCGCTTGCTTCTGATGCGCAGATAAATTATCGATAGTAATATACTGATTACTGGTCATACAAATAGATGGCGTCACCATGCTATACTTTTACTTTATTTTGAGAGAGAGACAGATATTAGTCGATTACTCATTTCAGTCATAATAAAAAATATTTTTCTTAGTATTTTTGTAAATGTATGTTGAATATACATAGAAAGCTTTACAATGAAAAAGGGTTATTAATCGAATAAACTACAAACTTGTTATGTTGAACTTTAATTGAATTGAAATGAGCCATTAAATTTCAATTTTATAATTCTAGATTAATCATTAAAGCTATTTATGCGTTCCATAGGACGGCCTATTTTAACAGGGCGTTTGTAACAAGGTTTTAGCTCATAATGATGTTATGAAATCGATCTGGTACTCGTCAGACGCAGCGCTCTCAAATCATGGAAGTCCAATCAAATAAAACCTACTTAAAAAGGTCAATGAAGGTTTTATTTTGTTGAATGTCTAGGACGTGACAGCGCTGCTTCTTACGAGTTTTTTGGTCGAGTTTTGAGCAGCCCTGGCTAGAGTGAATTTTTACTTTTCTGTATCATAAAATATCACGCGTCTTCGCACGTTCCGCGAACAATTAACTAGATAATATTTTTAATTTCCCCATATTCTTTGTTACTGTCATTTGAAGTAATTAAAAAAAGTACTGATCCTACATGCAGTTAGATAGATAAAGAGGTTAAATATGTTATTTACAATATTCTTATACAGGACTAACCAAGCCCAGCCATGATTAGTGAATCACAGTGGTGGCTAAGTCTATACTCGCGAGAAGTTTGGGTTAAATAGCAAATGATATGAGGCAACTTTTAATATATATAAAAAAAGGAACTGACTTATAAATAAGGAGGAGCCCCCGATAGCGTGGTGTTTAATGCGTTCGGTAATCGATGCAACTTTCCCAAAGGTCAGATATAGGATGGCTGACCAAAAATGTATTATCTCCAGATCCTCCGTGCTTCAGAAGGCACCGATCCGCACTGGGCCCGCGTTGTGTGTAAACGTAAACGAGCGATTTCTGTATTATAATCTGAATCTTGGAAATGACTGCAACAATTTTTATGAAATTTATTTTGCATTACACTCATCCAGATACTGCACTTTTAAGTACTAAACTTTGACGTATGTAATCAAATACGAAATGAAATAAAACACCAAACTTCTCTGCTAATATCAAACAAAAGTGTTTTAATATTTTTGTTTGATATTAGCAGATATTAGATATTAGTAAATAGTTATTTTATAACAAAATTACAAGAAATCTTAAATTAAAATAAAACTCATTAAGTATGTAAATTGAATTATTAAAAAAAAAACTCAGATATTATTATCGATTAAAGAAAACTATATATATTCAGATATCTATTAGAAAGTAGTTTCTTAAGAAGCACAAAATCTCCAAAGAATCGCCTGTTTCTTTTCTCCTCATTGTGCTGCTCAGATAACCAGCCGCTGAGAACGCCCTTTCGGAAATAAAAGTACTGTAAAATTGTAGAACTTCGCATTTTGACCCCTCGACTTTGGACTCGCATAAATTCGCACTAGAATAAATCGTTTTTATGCTCGAGTACAATCCCCTTAAAGTCGTGAGATCTCGCCCATTTTTCGACCGGGATCAAACTCGCTATAAAGGCCGACATCTCGCGAGAACGCGATTGCATTCCCTAGCTACTTGATTTAAAATTTAGAATGAGATATTTCATGATTTTTTAAAATTCTACCTCTAAAGGGGTGTAAAAGGGCTACAATATTTGTATGGTTATAGTTATAACTAGACGTACCCGTGACTTTCCGCGTGGAAAATAGCCTTGGTAAATCCTTATTACATGAGCTATCTTAATACATGAGCTACCAGTGAAAGTTCCGTCAAAATAGGTCCAGCCGTTTCAAAGATACATACATCTAGTAAAATGCGGTTTATTATTACAAACAGACACTTTAATTTTATTTATAGGTATACATAGATGTATAAATATTTTATATGGTTCAGTGTAGTTCACGCGAACGAAGCAGAGGGCAAAAAATTACTCATAGTTGAAATAGTAAATTACAGGAATCGTAACTTATCACTACGAGGGTGGATTGAAAAGTTCACGGCCTCAGCAAGAAAACAATATAAAATGTAAGCAAAAGTAATTTTATTTTTCCACGTAATCTCCACTTAACTCTATGCACTTCTTCCATCTGGTTTCCAACGCCTGTATGCCGGTCATAAAAAAAGTTTATTCAAGGCCTTCAAAAGTCACCCACCGCAGCTTCGACCTCCTCATTTGATGAAAATTTTTGACCTCCAAGGTGTTTTTTTAAGTTTGGGAATAAATGAAAGTCTGAAGGTGCCAAATCAGGGGAACAGGCGGGATGGGACAGTAATTCAAAGCCACAATCACGAATTTGAGCTATAGATTCTACAGACGTGTGTACGTGTGCATTATCCTGATGGAACAACACTTTCTTGCTGAGTAATCCTGGCCTTTTCTCTTTGTTTCGCGCAAGCGACGTAAGAGGGTGCAGTCATAAGCAGAGTTTATAGTTTCACCTTTTGCAAGGTAGTCCACCATGATTGTTACGGGTTCGGTGCTTGGGTCAATTAATAAGGCTGCTTAGCTTGTGTATATATTTATTAGTTAAATAAGGATAATAAGAAAAACTGTAACAAACAAAAATAAATTTATAAAAACAGTTCGTAAGTTACTTAACTAATACATACTTATCAAATAAACGAATACATACCCCTTGTCGGGCTTCTAGTCAACTTTTGGATCTTCCAAAATACAGATTACAATTTAGTAGTTACATATGTTATATAATTTGTATCACCATATCACATTATTTATCACCATAAATGAATTATTTTAAAATTACGTAGTAAAATTTATACCATTAATATTGTATTGTATTATAATTTCATCTTGTGCATAGGAGAATTTCTTACGAACTGACATCCATAAAGAGTATAATTGATTAGTCAAAATTTTAAATTACGAAAGACGAATAATAAAATGAAATGATGTTAAATTTCAAAAACAAAAAGTTTGCATACTGAAACCTAGGAAAACAAACGGTGGCATGGCACACCGTTACAATACCGGGGGGGCCGGGGTTAAAAAAATCTGAAAGTTTTTTTTTAGATATTCTTGGATTACTCAAGCTTAAAATATTTTATATAAAATGTGATTAATTAATGCTATCATGATTTAATTTAGAAATGGGGATGGTATATATAGTGGATAAATTACATTAGGCGATTTCCCTTTCATAAAATGTTCTTACTTCATCATTCAAATATCATTCAAACAATCTTTATCTTATTGAGATAAAAATTCCTAGCAATTAGAGGTAACTTGTATTTAAGAAAGATTATCTCTAATAAATCGACCTAAAAAAAAAAAATAGTGTAGGCTTCTTTAAAATAATGTCAGTCACCACCCGCTGACTTTAGGTGAATTGTGTAGTGTTGTTGAGTGTAGATGAGTGTGTTGTGTAAGTGTCTAAATGTAGAGTGTAGAATAATATACAATCGTAGTAATAAATAAAGTAGGTAATGCATTAGGTATAACAATACATTATGTAGTGTTAGATAGTAAGTAAATAACTATACATAAGTACACAAAGAAATATTTTGATATTGGCTTATTTATAATGTTATCAACCGCACTTTAAAATTGATATTTGACATTGGCTTGTTTATAGTGTTGTCATCCGCACTAAATTGGTATTTTGACATTGGCTTATTTATAGTGTTGTCCACCGCACTAGATGAAAATAATAAATTATGAAGATAATAAAAATAACAATAAGTATGAGTAGCCAAATAATTAAATGAAAACGTTATGAGTATTTACAGGGTACTAACAATAAATAAATAAGTAATCCAAGAATATTTCTCACGGTCTCCTATCATTGGTAATAAAATTTCACGCAATCCTTGAGCCGTTTGGGTGGATTTAAAAATTCGCGTTTCGTAATTTCAGTTCATAAATAATTTCTGGTTTATTCAAGTACGATATATCCATGATTAAAATTGATTATTATAAAAGAAATGAATGTCAAATCGTAAACAGAAAATAAATTATTGTACAATATTCTATTTTTTAAATATTAAAAATAATATTATTTGTCAAAAGGAAATCTTATCAAAGTTTTGAAAAAATTAAAATAATGCCTTACGTACCTTTATATATACGGAATCTAAATTAAATTATTTACTATTAAAATTTTCCTGTTTTATAACACTATGTTGAGTACGTGCTTGTATGTTCCTCGATACAATGGCATCAGAACCGATCACATTTGTGACCAGCCAAAGTAACACTGAACGTCTATTGTCTGATTATGTGAGTAAATGTGTTTGTGGTGTTGGTCGTAAAGTGTGCACTATTGTCTTCTATTGCAGTAGTCAGCCTATTTTTCAACCACGTTGCGGCGCCAGTGTTACGGGTTCGGTGCTTGGGTCAATTAATAAGGCTGCTTAGCTTGTGTATATATTTATTAGTTAAATAAGGATAATAAGAAAAACTGTAACAAACAAAAATAAATTTATAAAAACAGTCCGTAAGTTACTTAACTAATACATACTTATCAAATAAACGAATACATACCCCTTGTCGGGCTTCTAGTCAACTTTTGGATCTTCCAAAATACAGATTACAATTTAGTAGTTACATATGTTATATAATTTGTATCACCATATCACATTATTTATCACCATAAATGAATTATTTTAAAATTACGTAGTAAAATTTATACCATTAATATTGTATTGTATTATAATTTCATCTTGTGCATAGGAGAATTTCTTACGAACTGACATCCATAAAGAGTATAATTGATTAGTCAAAATTTTAAATTACGAAAGACGAATAATAAAATGAAATGATGTTAAATTTCAAAAACAAAAAGTTTGCATACTGAAACCTAGGAAAACAAACGGTGGCATGGCACACCGTTACATGATGACGCCCTTAGCATCCCAAAAAACTGACGCCATCACCTTGCCAGTTGACAAAAATGTTTTGGCTTTTTTTGGAATCGGTTCATCACGTTTTTCCACTGCTTGGATTGCTGTTTTGACTCTGGGATGTACTGGTGTACCCAAGTTTCATCCATTGTTACAAATCTGGATAAAAAATCTTGTGGATCAGCTTCAAACATTTTCAAACACTCGCGAGAAATCGTTAGGAGTATTCGTTTTTGTTCGACTGAAAGAAATCTGGTTACCCACCGCGCAGATACCTTAGAAAATCCAAGTTCATTGACTATGTTGTTTTGTGTTTGTTCATACGAGATGCCAATAGTGTCTGCAATCTCCCTGATGGTCAATCTCCGATCTGTCAATATACGTAGACGTCATAGGCCGGCCAGAGCGAAGGCCATCTTCAATGCTCTCTCGTCCGCGTTTAAATTCAGCAACCCACTTTTTCACAGTAGTATACGACGAAGCAGATTCCCCAAATGTTGTTGACATATCTTAAATCTGAATCTCTTTTGGAGTTAGTATTTTTTAAACATATACAGGAATAATTTAAAACCACTGCGAAGATTTTGTGAAAATAAACTTTAAGTAATTTAAACAAACACGTATTTTTTATTTTGATATGTTCTAATACTAAAAAATAAAGTTATCGCTTATCAAAGATCGAGATTTTAAAACTTAATTTATGGACACCGCGCGCCGTGCGTCAGCTGAGCGCTCGCTCGACGCCGGCCGTAGGCATGTACTCGTAGGTATCTATCTACACGGGTCACTGGCCGCTCATTTTGTTAGATTCGAACTAGATTTTATGCCATGATCTGAGGTGATTTCTAAGAGTAATTCCAATTTTCCCTTCATACTTTTATGGTTAAGGCCATCACAATGCAAAAAAATAAAAGAGAAACAAATTCGTTACCTAGAAAAAAATATTAACGTTATGCCGAAGTTACATAGGTACTTCTGCGTTAAGGCGTATTTAAAAAAAATAGAATCAACTACGTATTTACAATAATGTTGAATCAAAACAAATACCTAACTAATTACTTACCATGTATTTTAATATTTGTTCAAAATGAAGCCCACGTCTGTCCAGACATAAACGTGCACATTTCATTAAATTGTCATTTAATTTGTTTAAAACACTAGTGTCACCTTTCACTTCACTGAAAGCGTTATTATTTTTTATTGTTAGGTCTTCTAGACTTTGTGCCTCCTCAACATCTCGGCGTTTGACTTCTTCCCATAAGAAAGAGTCCCTCACGTGTGAACAATGCCTCATCCGTCCACAAGATGTTTGCATCGCAGTGATGTAGAAGCCACTCACATAAGGCTCGACGTGGTACTGGGTCTAGGTCATGGAACTGTTGAACCAACTGAAAGTGGTACGGATGGAGTCCGGCTGTTTTTAGCAGCTTCAATACCGCAGGCTGGCTCACACCAAAGAGACATGCCGCATCGTGATTACTGACTCTGGGACTTCGTCTGTTAAAATGGTTCGAAGCATTAGGGACCGCGGGGTTACGGATCCCAAAGGCCCGCATACGAGGTATGCTCTTCGTCGCATACTTTCTCCGAATTGCGCTTATGTAGGATTTCTCCACTCAGAAGATAAACTCGTACCATCTCGTAAAACTCACGACGGCGGGCGCGTCGCGTGCGCGGGAACGCGAGGTCACATCGGCGCGGTGGGGGCTGTTACGGGGGGGCTACCGGGTGCGGCGGGGATGCACGGTGGTATACGCAAGAGAAGACGTTTTCATTGAAGTTTTATTTTAAAAAATGTGTCCATATTCTACCGTTTCAATAGGGATAAAAATATTTAAAAAAAAAAATTAACTAATTATGGAAAAGTGTTCTATTACTGATACTGAACCAACAAAAAAAATTTTTGCACTGGAAAAAAAATATTCCTGTATTTGATGACAGCACGTTGCTCAATTTTCTCCATTCATTATCCATTGTTCATTTTTTGAAGTAGAAATTAAGAGAAATACACATAAAGGTACTGAAGTGCCACAAGATATTTCGACTAAACAAAAAGAACATCAAGAAAAAGTTAAATTAGCAATAGAACCATAGACTAGATCAGGGGTTCCCAAACTTATGTCGTCTAACTTATGCCCACTTTGAGTATTTAACTTAAACCACTATAACTTCAAATTACATTTATTATTGGGAGCTATATTAGCGGAAATCAAAAATTCATTCTAAAGAAGACGTAAATTTATTTTATTTATTCAATAAAACAGGACAAATATGCATATATAAATTACACTGAGAGAAATATAGAACTGAGTTTTTATGAGCAATCTCTTAATTAACATTATGAGTTTATGTTCACAACTTATAGTCGGTAGTCGAAAGCTCAGTCAGTGTCGAAGAGTCCACGTAGATGAAATCACAAGTTGCCGTTTAATAACTTTAAATATAATGTTTTGCCCCCATTACAATATATTAGGTCCTTACATATGAAATTGGTGTTTGGTATGGCATCAACAAAAAGTCGAATATTTTTTAATATACTATATTTATTTAATCAAAGTATAAACCATTGTTATCTATGCACTTTTGTCATCTCATAGGTAGGTCATTGATCCCCTTACTGAAAAAACCATTCGGACGGGAATCAATAAAATCTTTGAAGGCGATTTGCACCACAGAACACGGAAAAGAGGTAAGAAAGGCGATCATGCATCCTTTGTACGAAAACCGATGTAGCCAGTCTTGCCCCACTTTTAGTCCGCCGTACATCAGACGAATAAATCAGACCAATTATACAAAAGATATGCACACACTTGTATTTTAAATATGCCAATCAGAACGCTCCAATATAACTATAACCAATCACGCTCAACCATAACAGACTTCTATAGTGACATATCACACTAGTGATTGACATAAAGTTATTTACTATCGATATTGAAAAACAACAAGTCGATTAATTGAAAGGATACTAGATTAATGATTTCTTTATATTAAATTGGATATACATTGAATTGTATTGATTAAATGAGACATTATCTTTTTTCTTTAGATATAAATTCTTAATTAGTTGGTTGATTCAATAAGAAATATTTAAATTACTAATGAACTAACATTGAATCTGTACTAGTCGAGCTTATATATATGCATATAATTATTAATAATAATAGTAGGTTTTTTTTTACGTTACGTTACTCGATTTCGTATCAAGTAAACAGATAAGATCGGCAACATCGCTTAAATGAAACTAGTAATATTGACAAACAATATAATGTAAATAAATATATACAAAATAAAAAAATACTATCAGTACAATAAATGCTATTGGAACTTATCCTGAACAGAATCCGATGATTTAAAAAGTATTGTTGTAATGGTTCAAATGGCTCAAAAAAAAAACTAGTTTTCTGTTACAATATTAAGAATATAAAAACAGACTTATTACCACACTCATTATTAAATTAATATACAAACGCATTCCAAACGAATTCAATATGGTTAATCTCTGATTAAATTTATTTTTTATTACCACTATTTTTATTGTCCATACTTTTATTTAGTTTTTACTAACTAACATACCAAGAATCGATTAAATGTTTCCAGGCACTTCACTACCCATCTACCGTAATCTATTATGTTGCTATTTAAAACGGTAATTTCGCGATATTCATTACATTACGTGCTTAGTACGACGCAATGTAATATATATGCGCACTTCTCCAGCAATGTATATTTACTTGGAAATATTTTTTGTGATTCACACTTTTGATAACATTTCACGATTTTCGACTAAAAATACTAAATTTGAGAAGTGTTCTACTTAATAATGGAAAGAAATCTTTCCTTTAGACCTACTTGAGGATGGGCTTCTTGTTTTGCAATTAATAACTGCGAAAGTCGGCATTTTTAACACTTTTAGTGGCGTGTTTCACAGTACTTACAGCGAGCGCGTTCGTGAATGACTAAACATCGCGATCGCGTGGTGAAGTCACGATCCTGTACATTTGTCTAGGATCGTGGCTCCAGTGCCACGCCCACAAGGCCCTTCTAACGTCTTTCTGTGTTCTGTGGATTTGCACTGCCCCATAGGAGTTGATTTTTTTTCCTTGCAAGAAGTTATCCAAATTTCGAAAATAATGGTAATCTTTGGAGCAAGATCCGGGGAGTACGGTGGATGTCTTAGACATTCCAATTGAAGCTCTTCTAATTTGGTAGCCGTCTGTTGTGCAACGTGTGGTCTAGCGTTATCGTGAACTAGCAGTGGCGTAGAGCGATTGACCAGCCTCGGTTGTTTAACAGCTAGTTTTTCCAGCATGGTTTGCACTTGCTGACAATAGACGTCTGCCGTAATCGTCTGGCCGTCTGGTCCGGCCGTCCATGAGGCTCGAAATTTCCAGAACGAAAACGTTGGAACCAAAAACGTACTGTGTTTTCTTTTGCGATACAACCGCCATACACATCATTAACCCTTCGAGCTTTTACCGCAGCACTGTTACCATGGTGGAACTCGTACTCGTATATAACACGATATTTCAATTTTTCCATATTTAATACTGGGTGACGTAAATAGAACAAATAGAAGAAAAAAAAAACAAATGAATACCGCCTAATGAAACACAAATACATGTGTAAATGGCTGTATAAATTTGAATTTACTAGCTTTTGATCTGGATAAGCTGATTTTTAGCTAATATGTTAAACCAGATCAAAATCTAGTAAAAGAACTTACTAATTTTGAAATGGTTTTGGAAGTCAATTTTTACTTAGACGTTTTATTGTTAAAATTATTTTAGCTCATAAAATTTGTAGAATGAAGCTTAGACAAATAATTTATATATCAATTTAACAGTTTCAAACTACTCCTTCTTGTAAATAATAATTTCTCAACAGGTGTTAAATAGTTTAAAAGAGCTACCCTAAAAAGAGTTTTTTTGCTCTCCTGTAAAATTTAGTCCAAAACAGTTACTAGGTTTTGAACTGGGACAGCCGTAGCTGTTTTCCTTCGCCCGTGTAAATTTTAGCCTATGTCATCCGCGAATGATATAGCTCGTAGGTGAAGAAATAATTTCCATGTTCGGATCAGTATTTTACTCCTTACAAACAAACAAACAAACAAACAAACAACTTCAAACTTTCACTATTATTTAAATCATTTTTTATTTTATCATAGGATAAAACAAGGTCGTTTGCTGCTGTCTGTACGCTCAAATCTTTTAAGATACACAGCGAGTTTAATGCGATTTTTTTCTACATATATTGAGTGATGCAAGAGGAAGGATGAAATGGGCCATTAACAGGACCATGTGGGCGAAGCCGCTGACGGAAGTTGGTATTATATAGTTTAGGCTCTTGTAGGGTTGTTGAATATTGTATTTTTTATTATATAAGGTAAGTATGATATAATGAAACATCGAGAACATTAATAATAATAAATAGGTAGAAATGAGACAACATTGACCCCATCGGGAGTCAGAGATGGTGACACCTTGAAACCGGCCTGCCACTCTGCCACAGAGGTCGTCAAGAATTCTTTAATTGGACTTCATAATATGCTTTGTGAACAATTATTAAAAAAAAGTAGACATGCTAAACAGTGGGAAAATCTGCTTATAAAAAAAAAATATACATGTAATGCTCAGATTTCAATTATAAGAACTCGTATTATGGATTATCTGAATTGAAACGGTGAAGGTACCACATCACACAAACCCGAGACAATATAGAAATATTAATTTTCTACATTGACTCGACCGTGAAAAGGAAACATCTGGGAACCAGCGCATGAGCCTCTTGGCTACGGAGGGTACTGTTATAGTGATATATGGAATTCACATCAATCATCGCTTGTGATATCGGTTGAATTTTCGTAATTTTTTATTCTTTTCTGGTTTATTATACGTACGAGTATAAACCTTCCTCTTGAATAGTGATGTAGACAACTTATTATATATATTTTTTAAAATATCATTCATACGATTATAATAAGTTAAAACCTAAATATTTGGCTTTTCATAATTAATTTAACCAATATCATAAATATAATAAGCATAAAGTATGATTATCGTCAATAGTATATTAAACACTACCAGAAAAAAAATGTATTTATTTACGTTTAATTCTTTTTTAGTTTTCCCGTATTACTCTGTATATAGATGAAAACCACATTAAAATCTGTTGTGTATAGTTTAAAAGATCTTAGCGTACAAACAACGGGAAGCGACAATGTATTATATATGTATAGATTTGTGCCTCCTGGAGTAAGGAGCAGGTCGAGGTAATAATTTTAATCCTATAATATTTTAACTTCCGCATCTAAGGTCTAACGCGCTAACCAACATGCCGTCGAACTTCTCTATGATTATTTAAAAAAATATATTAACTACCTAATAAGATTGTTTCAATTTCCCTTGGATTTACAAAAATAAATAATTAGATGTCAGTACTTAAACTTGAACGCTATAAAACATAGCGTTAGGCGAGCACGTCTTAGTTGCGAAATGCGCGTGCGCAGCAAAACCTGCGCGCATAGAAACGTCCGGCGCGAGTTAATTTTCTAATCATAAGTCACGATAGTATTTTTATGGATAATTAAAGAAACCATAGACAAAATTGTACAGATAGAAGGCTTGACACAGGCTTAATCATAAAACAGCTTAAAGAAGATACTGAATTATCCAGGTATATCAAATTTTAATTATTTCTGTTTGCTTTAAAAAGTTGTGAAGATATTACTGATAATAATTGTTATTCGTTTCTTATTTAATTATAGTTATTATAGTTACCAATTTTAAAAACAGGTTAGCTGTGTTTTGAACTTTTACACACAGCAGCACGTCAGGTTACGTAGGTAAATTTTTTGCAATTAATATTGAACTTAAATTTACATAAACCACCAATAAATCGAAAAAACATATATTTATTAATACACAGTTAATACTTTAGTGAATAGTGAGAGTGGAACGGCTTTTTTATGTTATTTTAAAGTTTTATGATAACTAATTCTCTATTAATTTTCAACCGGAGTCTGAAAGTGCAAAAATATTCAAGAAAAGTAACTATTAAATTGCTGCTTGAAAAAAGGCTTTTTTTCTGTCTTGCCATTTCCTAAAGTAAATCAATAAATCCCTATTAATAGTGTAAATGTGAAAGTAATTCTGTCTGTCTGTATATAAAGGTTTCACGATTATATCTGTCCATTTTATTAAATGGTACATAGATAGAGTTGACTTTGGGAAAGGACTAACAGTCGGTTTCTGAATTGAGAAAACTACCAATTCTTGAGTTAAGTTTTTTTACGTTTCACAAGGCAATAAGTCCTAGTTTTATCAAACTGCTAACAACGGATCATTAAAAGAACTAAAATCGGAAACGAAAATGTTTAAGTGACGTTCAAGTTCAGTTTGAGAAGTGCTTAACTTTAAATTCTCAATTCAAAATAGGTGATAGACAGGCGAATAAAAAGGTTGAAAGGTACTTTTAAACGGGTATAACGCATTTATATTTGACTAGCGTTCCGCTAGCGGATTCGCTCGCGTGGACTTTAGGGAACTGTTTAGTGGGATAAATTGTAGGCTTAAATTATCCGTATACCAAATTTCATCAAAATCCGTTCAGTAATTTTTGCGTGAAGAAGTTACAAATTTTGGATGTTAAACTTTCAAAGTTTAGCTTTTAAATGTGAATATTAAAATTTTGTTTCGGTGTTAACAATAATCGTATTATAGGTAGTTCGGTATTTAGTGGAACTCTGATGCAAGGTTGCAACCGTCACGAATTTTCCCGGACGCTTTAAGGATTCACGCACGTCCCGCCGCTATTTTATAAGATTTTAATATAATGATTTTGTAAAATACCAGATATTCAACGTCAACGCAATGTTTACGGCAACTGTAAAAGATTGTAAAGAATTGTCATCCATCACTACACAAATATACACTTTCTGCTTATAATGATGATCTACATTATATTGAAGTCCGATTACTTCTGATGATTGTGCGAATGTCCGGAATTTTGAGTCCCAAAAGGTGGCAACCCTGCTCTGATGTTCGAATTGCTAGCTGAAAAACTAGGACGACAATCAACAATCTGTAAATGCAAAAAGTAATAGTAGATTGCTCCACGAGTCAGCTGTTTGGTATATTTTGTACGACACAGGTCACTGACCCGACACGAGTTGTGCTGTGAACGAACAGATTAGTTCTACAGCAGAAATTACACTTGCCGAATCCATTCTATAAGAAATCCAATTAGAGTCTTATCTCGATATCGGTTTCGTTTTTAAGCAAAAATGACGTCATTATGTGGCTGCAACAAAACGTGTAAAAGTCTGGGCGCCAAAATCATAAAATCTTGTTCTTTATTAATTCACTAGAAGGCAAAACAGTTTTCGTAGATCCTGGGATAATTTGTATCAATCATTCCGTGGGCCTCTGGTCTAGTGTTTAAGATATTATGTAGACACGCCTGGAGTACGCAGCCTATCGATCAGTTGCACAAACGTCCATTAAGGTTTAATGACGTTTTTAAACTGTAATGAATGTCAAATTTGTATGAGTTATTATCTGCAAGACCTATAAGCTAATTGTATTATACTAAAAATGTCTTTTAAAAGGACATAGCGATTGTGATAGCAATTAGTAGTTTAATGTATCTTTTAAAGTACATTAATCAATCAAAAAAGTACATTAATTAAAGCAATTGCTTTCGGAAAGAATGATAGTTTGAATGATCAAGGAACATATAAAAAACTTAGCTAAATCCGTTGAAATAACTCTTTCAATTAACATTCTTACGTTCATTAATTCATTCATTTCTCAAAGGCTTTTGAAGCAATATTTGCGTCTAACGCTTTTCTTAAACAATTCTAATTAACGTAAAATTAAATATTATTAATTTAGTTGTAGCGTGAAGTTTGTGAATATATTTTATTGAAATGTAAAATTGAAAGGTATTGCGACATATTTTAAAATTAGACAATTCGTTCCCCGATTCCGTTAGGTGTCCAGTCTCACAAAGATGCTTTACTTACTTGTATATAATATTCTGTAAATTTATATGTTCTCCTTCATAGACCGGAACAAAATTACAATAAGCAATATCTAAACATTTGTTACGGTTAGCAAGTGAAGATCAATACGACACATTATTTTAATAGCTCCAACGACTGCAGCATAAGATTTCATGCATATGCTTGCTTTGTGTTTTCTTTATTCATTCATTTTATTGCCCATAATATATATAAACGAGTACATGCTAATACATAAATATTAAATGAAATGACATAAATGGACTATCAGAATCTCGGTTTGTAGCACACCCAAAAAAATATTAAGAATTTATTTGTCGCCCTTTTTTCGCTAGAATAACATATGTCCTTTGCTAAGGTTAACAATTTTGAAAGCCCTATTTAATATACGGAATGGTTTCGATGCCATTTTTACTATTACGATGTCACCAAAACGAGTTTTGCGCCTACGTGCACTAAAATATAATAATAATAATATTCTTAATTGCACGCTAGACATGATATAATACAGAGAAACTAGAAAAAACAGAGAAACTAAAATATATTGAAATTTGAAACATACTTATTGCAATAACGTATTCAAGAATTATAGGAATGTCGTAGTATAACTGTCCTCCGAAGTACAAATAGTATAGAAACTAAAATACCTACGGTGAACAGTAATCAAGATTATATACAGTTAATCAAGGTCCGAGAAATCGTTTATTGATCTTTTTTTCAATGTTATCGGTAACTTGTATTCATTATTGGACTTAAAATGGGGAAAATCATGAATAATTAGGACACTATCGCGTGGCAATTTGATATTACACGAATCATTGAAAAAGATTCCACGAGCAGAAAGTTCACACCAACTAGATGAAAATTTAAGGTACGTTGTGATGTGAGTACGTAAGAGGTTGCTTTAAGGTGAAGCAAAAAGGAGAAGTGAAAACCACATCCTGAACTTAGCAGTAAACATGCCAGAAAAGAAAAGAGGTGAATATATGTCCACGAAAGAAAGCCCTCTGTAAAAATCTACCTACCTTAGTACCTTATTAGTTTTCATAAAAACTATGATGAGACTGAAGAAATAATTAACGTAATATGTGGATATTATTTATAAACGATTAGACATTCAGAAAATGTTAATCATATTTTCAAGGTTTATTATATTAAAAAGGTTATTTTACAATTTACATTTATATTACATCGATCTGCTATATTTTATTATATTCTTATACTGTTCAATTACTTCTCGTATACACACGTATAGTAGTAATATTCTATTTTAATAATAAAACTTAATGCATTAAAATCTATACAAATGCATACATTATACAGGACCGTATTTAGGGGAGGACAAGTGGGTGTACTTGCCCCAGCGGTCATGGTCAAAGGGCAAATTTTTAAGAAAATATGAAACCGATTTCAATTTAAAAAAACTTAACTTTATAAATAATTGAATATTAACTGAACAGTACGTCGTAAGTACCTATACGATTAGTGGGTAGGTACTTAACCTATCTACATTCATTCTTGGAGTATATGCCCGCTGCGCCGCGCTTCTAATACCGTGTTTACCCGCAAAGCTTATTTTTTGATTTTTGAGGAGTTCCCTGGAATATCTTCCACATTGATGACCAGAGTTTAATCAAATTTCTACGGACATTACTCATTTGAACGCAAAAAGATTTTTTCATCGAACTATAAATACCAGAGATACGCGGTAACATACATAAAGAATGAAAAAAGGTCGTATTGAGAACCACCGCCTTTTTTTCGAATTCGGTAAAAAATCATAGAATATACCTGTCATATAATATACTGGGCTACATTATTCAAAGATAGATTTTTTTATTACATTGTTTAGTTTCTCCTGCTAGTTTTAAGTAACACCTAAAAATTTTTTTTGTGATATTGTTGTTATTTTATTTTTTATACTTGTAATTCGATTTTACAGAATCTAACAGTTTTTGTCGGGACATATTGGTTTTTTTTCGGGACTCTGGACATCATACAAAATGTCTGGACAATCCAGATGAATCCCGACCGTCTGGCAACCCTAATCACATGACTGTTCCGATCGGAGATTTCAAGAGTTATATGTTATGACAGTTAGATGAAACAGCACCATATAAATAACAATTACTGTGATAGATTATTTCGAACTAGCTATTGCATTTTAAGCGCGTGTTACAATCTTATTTTGTAATCACCAGCGTTTTAATGTAGGGGACATTAATAGGTTGGGGCTCAATACTTCCCTATGGTTAGACTCGGATAGGGAAAATCGGCCATGACGGACGGCCAGTGCGGATTGATGGGTGGGTAACGACTGCAAATGCAGACCAACGGTTTAACGTGTCTTCGAAACACGGAGCAACTCGAGATAATAAATTTTTGGTCACTCATTATGTGCTATAGACCATAGCGAAAGTTGCTTCACAACCGTATAGCAGACCAATAGCAAGTTGCACAAACGTTCATTAAATTTGTTATTAGTTTAAAGCTACATTACCTATACAAGATTGACATTTATTAGAGCTTCAAGGCGTCATTAATGCTTGATGGACTTTTGTGCAACTGTAAGCACGCTAATCACTGCGCCATCGAAAAATAAGAGCTTTATTTTTCTATAAAGTATATCCTGAATCTTTTAAAATGAAAAAGTAAATATTCGTTTATTGTTAGACATCAAATAGGATGATAAAATTTTTCGTTGAAAACCCATATGCGTCACTCACTTCCCATCATGCTCAAGTGTAGCAAGTTAGGACTTGTTAATTGGTTAAATAAATATGTAGGCCTGGAAAACTTTTTTAATTTACGATATTTAAATTAGTCAGACACAGTTTGTTTATATACTACGTAAGGACAATATTAGTGAATTGTTTATTTTACTTAATAAATCAAAAACGCTTAAATATTGATTATTTATGTTTTTTAGTATTTTTATTTATATAGATATATATAGCATGCATCATCTGTGTATATTTAAACTGTTTTGCTATCACGGTTTATGAGGTACAATCTGGTGACAGACGGACAGCGGACCTTTTACCCTTTCGATATGGAACCTTTAAAAAGGACATAAATGACTGACGGTCCTATTAGGGTTTAATGACATCTTTAAGCT
Source organism: Diatraea saccharalis (assembly GCA_918026875.4). Classification (NCBI taxonomy): domain Eukaryota; kingdom Metazoa; phylum Arthropoda; class Insecta; order Lepidoptera; family Crambidae; genus Diatraea; species Diatraea saccharalis. Next base: position 9,502,373 of record OU893336.1, read on the forward strand.
CTAATGAATGACAAATTTCTATGGGTAATGTAGCTTTAAACTAATGACAATTTTAATGGACGTTTGTGCAACTGGCCGTTAGCCTTATCGTTCTTTGTCTTTCTCACCATAGTTTTATCAATCCACATTTTATCTGCAACGTCTCTCTGAACTAATATTTATCGTTGTGGTTTTTTAGCACATTTTGTTTGTTTTGCCAAAGTAATTTTCACGAATATTGTATCACGTTCGATAAATATATTTTGTCGTGTGACATTCGATGTGTCATTGTCTTAGACATGTGAAAGTTAAATATTTGAGTACTGTACAGGATTTAGTGCTATAGTTTGTGTTCTATATCATTGGAAGTAAACTGCAAGCCAATATATTATATCTGTCACCATTGATGTGTGAAGAAGACATTGTACTAATAATATTGGACTTTAGATAGGACAATGGCATAATATAAGCAGTTGAGTTTCTATTGAGATGCGATTATTGAGTAAACAGCAGAATTGGCCTGCTGGACGTTAGCTAGAACGCTTTGATTATCGCATTGGTCGAATCTTAACCTAGGATCCGGATTATTTCCCTGGATTTATCTTAGTTATTCAGGGGCCCTAAGTCTGCAAATATTAAGATAATTATCGCTGGTCAATGGCGTTTTATAAATAAATATTTTTACTAGATCACATAATAACAAACGTATTTGTCACTATTTAATTATGAAAGAGAAATAGCACTAATAAAATAGGTTTTCCAAAACTGTTAAAATTCAGTTTTTTAAAGTTCTAAGTTATCAGTTGCAGTAATATAATGTCACTACATTTTGGAGTTACATAATATAATACTATGTATATTCTACAGTTATAAGTCATAAAACACTTTGTTCCCTTATATAATGATTTCGAGGTCTTATCTATGTAAATCGGAATCACCATTGACACACATTTGAAGTGTCTATGAATGGGACACGGTAAATATAATAGTCCTTCAGTGGAGGTTTCGGCTATCAAACGAGTGCTTTTTGTCAGCGTCTGACCTTCCGTGTCAAAATAAACAAATAACCGTTGATTCGTTGATTGAATATCTAAATAATATTCAGAAGAAGCTCGAAGGTGCAGTGTTTAGAGCGCTCGGTGTGAGATGCGGAAGTTAAGCCTTCACTAGGGCCGGTCGTAGCATCGGTCTGGGCGCCCGGCTCGGCCGCCATACACACCGCTTTGGTGTGTGTGGCGGCCGGTCCGGGCGGTACCATTCCGGGGCTGCGCAGAGAGGGGCGGCGGAGCCGGTTGATGAGGCCTGAAAGCGCCCTTTTCAGGGTTGTGGTCGGGCCGTACTCCGGTGGTAGCTGCAACCGTACGGGGGGAGGGATCCACGATAAGGGCTCTGCCTGTGTGGGTCCTTCCAATAGATGGGAAAGAGACTAGAGATTGCACAGTCGCGCATCTCTAGTCCCTAGTCGGGGGCAGCTGGCTGGTTCGCGCACTAGCCGGCATTGCACGTCTCCGCCCTGTCTGGGGGGGTACGTCTCGAGTGTCTCTGAGATGTGCCGCCCAACCCGCGAGGGACCTGCCCTTTTCAGGGCGGGCCGAAATGGGGGCGAACTGCGCGGTGTATGGCCTTCGGGCCGATCCTGCGCCTCGCCCACCATGAGAGGGACATCGCTGAGTTTTAGTGGGCAAACTCCTGTATTTTGTCTAGCCCCACTCTGGGGGCGGGACCACAGGAGGAGTCCCACAGACCCCGTGAACCCCAGCGCATGGGGGGAGCGGACATGCGGAATGCATTTCTCAGTGTCGTAGCATGGGTGACCAAAAATTTGTTATCTCGAGCTCATTCGTACTTCGGTAGAAATGTTAAGTTGTTGGTCACCGTTACGTATGCAATACGCGTTCTTCTTATCGGCCAAAAGAATTGAACGGGTGATAGGTTAAAAAGATTTGATTTTTTTTTCTATCTCGAAAATATTTGGCTTTCACTATTTGTGACTCCATTATAGGCAAGGCAATATTAACAGGCTAATGATGATGGTGAATATACCCAAAGACAGCTCTTAACATTAAGTTTTCGTTGAGACAGGTTTTCCACCTCCGCGACATCCGTTGGGAGAGACCCCGGTTCCTGTCCAAATCGTTTCTGGCGTTTGCGACGTTCAATCTGATCAGCTACTCGTTGCTGGCTGCCGAGGTCCTTACTACCAACGTCGCTGACACATCAGCTGAGAAGAAGGTAGGTATCAATTATATCGACTTGCGACTGATTTTGTTGAGCCAGCTTTTTGAAGAGCAATTAATACACTTTATATATAATCATTATATATAATGTTTCATATACTTCATAATTCGAGGTGGCATTATGAAGAATCTACGAAGGTACTACAGGAACTAGACCAGTGACCCTGATTAACAATTATTCTACCTACTTACACGTGTCTTCCATAATTCTTTTTGATTATTTAATAATATGTTTTGTTGACAGAGTTTCTACCAGCATGTATTCAATGGGTGTTATGCTGTCCTGCTCTTCATCGTGGTCATCTTCTTTCTTATCTACGGAGTTGAGGTCTACTTTAAAGTACGTTATTTTCTCTCTCCGCATGAGCATAAACTTATTTGGTTATAGTTGTCGAAAGATCAGTGATCGGGCATAGATAAATGGACTTGTTTGCTCATACATAAGAAAGAGAAGTTATTATTTATGGTTCTAAACTTCTAATGCTACAGTAGGCTTATGCGTAAATTATTTTGTTTTTGATTAACATAACTATAATAGATTATTATAATTATATGTGCTATTGTGTACTATATTAGATAATTATAGTTATGTTTCTTCAATTTTAATTACTGCTAGAGATATTTAATTGAACCAGGCGTTACCTTGGGGAAGTTCATTGCAATATCTGTGTAACTGTGATATCTGGTAACGTATTATTGTTAGACCTTATAGTGCCAAGCACTCCAGATAATGCTTCATAGATAGGCGAAATAGTGATTTTTGATATATTTGTTGCCGTAGAAGTTGTTAGACATCATAGTTTCACAGTTATAATACTAGAGATTTCGATCATCAGCACTATACGTATCGGGTATATTACTCGTTACTTTTTATTAAATTTCAATCAATATATTAATTAACCAGTAAATTAAATTGCTATGGTCTAATCTAAAAAGTTTTTTTTTAGTTAATCGGTCCATTTAGAATCGGTTAGATATTAAATAGGTATAAGACTAATTTGTAGTCTTGCAAATAAGCGCTAATAAACATTTTCAGGTTGTAATTTGTTTTTGTACATACAGCTTAATAATAAACAATTGATTACACTAAAGCTATGTATGATTATGGCTATATCTGAAGACAATAGAGCCGTTTCAGCACCCTATAAGGGTGATAATGTGCTATTGTGTACTGTAATGAAGAACACATAATACATTTTGTGTGGTTCGTCGGCACCATTAGGTACATAGGTTTTCCGCTTTGATATAATATAAATACATTTTGCGATTTCAATCTATTATAAACTTAACCGTAAGAATTATAGAACCAGTAAATGTATCATAGTTTACACCATATAGGCAAAGAAAATTAAATTTATTGCTTAGAAGGTATAGTTATGTCGGAAAAATTTTGGAAGTACCTGGCATTTGTTATTTTTTGCGCAATCAATCTATTACGCGATCTAAAAAACCTCCCGCTGCTATAGTTTACATCACTTATGGGACGGTAAACATTGATGATGAAATCATTTCTTTTTAAATACGCCTGTAAGGTTAGTTTGTTTAGAGTTCAGAATGAATTGAATGTGTAATTCGTGTTGAATATACTAGTGTTTTACGATTTGTTGACGATTTAAGTATTACATTGACACATCCTGATTAGGCAAGTGAATGATTAATTGTTTTAAATAATTTATACATTTAAGAGGCGCGTCGTATGTAACAATGCAGAAAAGAAAGAGCCGATTGGTGAGGGCCTATGAAAACTTCGAAAAATACCGGTTAATTAAAACAATTAACCAGATTTTTTTTTTAAAATGCTCTTTGGTCGCGTAATCACTGGGAGCGACTAGGTTCGTTTCAATCAAAAATAGTATGCCTTATATGATATTTTAATCAACAATGATCGATTGCTTGTCAATGTTGTAATGGTCTTTACTCAAAACTGAAATAATTTCGAAATTGAAAAACCGAAACTAAAATAGAATGACTAAAATCTTTTGTTTTCCCACCCTGACGGCCTCCACCGATAAGAGCTACAGCTATATGAGCAGATAGCTCTTAAATAATAAATAAAAATTAAATTAACCCCTTAACCATTATTTTTAATTATGATTGTAATTCCACTAGCACTGTGTTAAGTAGTTGTAAAGTTGGAATGATATGAACACCGCTCCGTTTGACCGTGTATCATGGATCAGCTTAATGCTTATCTTTTATTTGTTGTAGCTTCGCGGTGAGTTCCTAAAGGAGACGAAGGTGTGTACGATTATACAGCCACGACCGGGACCTTCCACTGCCGCCGAGGGGGAGGATGTCCAGGATACGCTGGTTACCAAACAGGTACCTACATACTATAGATATAGACGCCGACAAAATTAAGTTCCTTATTTTTACTAATGTCGAGATACAGATTCCACGAGTATGGTATTTTCTTTAGGACACCGGCAGATTACACTTAAGACAATATTGCATGCGCCTCTAGTCGCCACGTTATATGTAGCGCGAACAGTTATAAATTTAATGATAAATTTGAATGAAAATCTCATGAAAAATACCAGGGACCCGAAATAATGGTTTTCACGGGTTAACCGGTTAGACCAATAGCCAATATTATTGATGAATCCTTTCATAAGAATAATCATAATACTATTTCTCGTTAACCGTTAAGAATATAACTGGTTAATCGCGTTTGCATTTATGTTTTTATCTCTTTACATTTCTTTGAACAAACGAAAATAGATAGTGTATTAAACCGGTAGAAATAGGCTGATTGGTCATATAATTTGTATTAAAGTACAATTTTTTTTTCAGGGACTTGACACCCTAGGCACTTACTAGAGAAGCATATTTTTTTTTTAGATATCTCGCGTTCGGTCCTTACGATAAGGGGCCAATCTGTTACTTTACAAAAAATAAATAAAAATGAAAACGAATAAAAACAATGTTTCCGCCCGGGATCGAACCGGGGGCCTTCTGCGTGTTAGGCAGATGTGATAACCGCTACACCACGGAAACCATTAAGTGACACGTTGAAAATTATAAACATATACGTTTTATAGTTCCACCATACCAGTGTCTATTGGATTATCCGGATTTCTCCGTCATTCCACATTGATATTTGTCATAATAACTATCAAGCGAGCTCCGTGAATGAAAAAATGCCTTATTTTGCTTATTTAAGTTTCCTAAATTACAATAAAATATATGTTACATTTATTTATTTATCATTATTGTCATCACGTCCTCACCAGGGCATCCAGACGGACTTGTCCGAAGCCGACGGCAGTATAGATCCCCGTTCCGTGAATCATTCCCAGTTGCATCAGTCCCGTGTGGGTCTCATCAGTCAGGCGCTGATGCTGATACTGATCGCCGGCTTCCTCGCCTCGGAGACGCTCAGCGAGTTCTGGAAGACCAAGTGAGTTTATAATTGAAAAAAAATTCAAAAGCAATGTGATTACAAATCTATTAAGATTATATCATTAAATAAAACTATTTTGAACGGTTGTAGCGCGTTTATATTTGATTTCATGACTTCGAAACCTTTAAAGGTTCTATATTGTGGTGTTGAAAGCCGTTTTAAACATGAAATCAAATATAAAAGCACTACACCTATTCAAAAATGTAATTAATGTGTTGTGCGCGTGAAAATAAAAGAAAAAGTATATCTCAAATCAGTAATATTTCTTGGGGTAGGTACCTGCTTGCTTAATTTTGCTTAGTTTGCATTTTTATTTATGAGATCGTGTTATTGTTTTGCTTGCATATTTGTGTAGAATACCTAACATGGCATGAAGATAAAGATAGTTATTACTTGTACGAGTTAACATGACATCTAACTAGCCGCTAGAGTGGCGTTTGTGCAAAGTTAAAAATTGGTAATTTCGAACCTAATAATATATTTTATAACTAAGTATAACATGTCTTGGCTTAATAATAAATTTTATTTTAAGGAAAACATAAAAAATTATAAAACACGGTCAATAGTAGTCACAAAAATAGTAACAAAAAGCTTTAAAAATCTGTCAAATATAGCAAATAATATGAAATTACATCAATCGTCCGCTCGGCATGGGCAAAATATTTCTGGAAATAGGTATTTTTTGGCATATCAATATTTAAGTATGTATCAAAATTCCGAATATTTAAAAAAATTGCCCAAATATTTATGTCTATTGAATTGGCAGGCCTAATTAGGGTAAAAACTGGGGTAGGACAACAAAATAAAAACAACTATGCATACCTCGTATTAGAGATTTATTCGTAAAGTTGATAGCTAATAAAAGAAGTTAAAGTATAAACAGTACATATGATATTAGGGACCGCAGACGATGTCGCAGGTAAAAACTGGTATGTTAATTTTATTATTTTATTTGCCTCGGTAGGGTGCCAGTGGTGTCACGCAACTGGCACGATCTGGTCTTCCGTCTGGCGGAGATAGGTGTCGCGATATGGTTTCCGTGCGTGCTGTGGAACTGTATGGCGCCCGAGAGATTATGGCTCCTGAATCCGCGCCGGTTGCTCGCCAGGCAGCTGGACGACGCGAGGCTCGCCGACCTGTTGGCCACCCATCCCGATGCTAAGGTCAGTTACACTAGCACATTACACTACCACTATATAAATATACAGGGTTGATTTTAAAACACCCACTAGCTTGTATAAACATGTACAGCCAACACCATAGTCAATAATATTTGTTCTACGACTTTTGATTATAAAAAATATTACGTAAAACTCGGCGTAGACGGCAGCACTATCGCAAGTAGCAAACAAACAAATTTTATCGAACGTTTTGTCTTTCGGAAATAAATGATTATTTTCCTTCTTAATTAATCATAGATTTTAAAAATATTTAATTCCTACTATGCTCACACTTTCTTCATTACTCTGTGAATGAAGTTTGACGTTTATAACAAAATGTTTATTACATGTGCTAAATGCTAATACAACAATTGCAGTAAATAAGAAAAAAACAAATTGCTGAAACCGCTCGCAATGTTGATAATACAATACTAATAGTAGAATACTGCACACAGCGCGCCACTGTAGCGTCGTCTGTGCAGTTACAAATAAAATATAAACCAATAAATGTGAATCTAGCGCACGGTGGTGTTTCATAAATAACCCTGTATGTATATAATAAAAAAAAAGACTAGTGGAAAAAATATTTTACAAAGCGTAGCAGTGGCGTAGCGTGGGTGTCTGCCGTCCGGGGCTGAAGAAAATTTTGCCACTCCTCTTAATTAGGTATTTTATATATTTGTACTATACATTATATTCATTAATTTAAAAGAATTTTTCGGCAAGAACTGTTATCATTATACAGGTTCGATTTAGTGTGGTTGAGTTGTCGCCATGGAACTGCTCACGGATCTAGTGTTGTGGGTTCGATCCCTACAAAAGAAAATTCTTCGTGTGATTTACTAATTATTAAATTTAATTCTTAGACTGGGTGTTCTTTTCCCTCGCATGCTGGACTTGTATCCTAAAAAACGGGTTTGTCTTTATAAAAAACAAATTGAAATAAAAAAATGAACTAAACAACTGAAGATCCATGAATAAAACTCTCTTTGAGGGATGCAATAAACAATATTTAGCTTAATATATTTGTAATATAAGTCATTCTTGCTTTTATACGTCAAAAACAATCCAAGCACAAAATAAAATACGGGGAATCCCCGTAAGTCAGTATAAATGGTCCTTTTTGTTCGGTCTGAATTAATAGTTGCGTTAAAAAATGAATTGGTTCAGATATTTAAAAAATAGATTTTATTGTTTACTGTATAATTTTGCCGCCCTCTAAAAAGTGCCGCCCGGGGGCCGCCCCCCCCTGCCCCCACTGTGCTACGCCACTGAAGCCTAGTATTAAATACAATGCGGAAACGAGATGAAATCAACAAACCAATTAATGAGAAAGATATAGACAAATGATAGCGTACTGCGCAAAAAAGAGCATCGAAAACTGTCTTTCGTATTTACAAATAAACTAGCTGGACATTAGCTTTTATATTTCGCAAACTACACTAAATTTAATTTTAGTCCTGTCAAATCGGTTTTTCAATAGGAGATCGGACAACTTTTAAAATGCTGTTTTAAATTAATCAATGTCCATGCGTCATCATCATCACCATCATCATCAGCCCTTTTACGTCCCCACTGCAAAGACTCAGGCCTCCCTCATTGATGGTTAAGGAGTACCTATGGGCCATGACAAAATGTACTTTCATTCAAAAACTTAAATTGGCGTATGCTATTCTTATACCGAAACACATTAATGTAATTGGGAACTGCTTTATTCGACTCCTCCGCTACATATTAACAACGTCTATAGATATAACTTTGTGATATATTTGTAAAAAAAAAAATACAAATTCATTTGTAACATGATCTTATATTTTTATTTGTTTTACATTAATGTTAATTTCAACTTTACTCCTTTTACATAAAGTTTACAGTCGTTGATTTTTCATATTTTTATAAATACAGATGATAATAAGAGGACACTAACCGCATTTCCCGATAAGCTATATTTAGCAAGAGATAGACTTGTCTACAAAAAGAATTAGTTTATGCAAATGTTTTATTAACCTACGATGCAAAAAGTGGGGGTGTTATTTTGAAAAATGTTACAAGGTCCAAGTCCAAGTACTTTCGAACAAAAAAGTGATTTAGAAATTTGTGATAAGAATAAAAATAAGATTTTAGTTAGTTTTAGTTTTTAATTAAAGTAATGTACCACACCGTTGGAGTCCGTACAATATTTTTTTTATCATTCCTTTGCTAGACTATGACGTTATAAATAATGTATATTTCTCTCCTTGTTTAATTTAGATTTTAAATAATTATTAAAAGTAGAAGTAGAAACCTTACGTTAGTGTAAATTTTAGCACATAACCCAATATTCTAGAATACAGTGTCATGTTCTCGTTATCGACATGGGTCATGAGCTATTGTGCACGCTGCGTTTACAATCGTGTCTTGTTTGGCGCGTTATCATAATCTGTTGCTCGTATCATAAATAATTCAATTAAAATATATTAGTTATACACAACTTTTCAACAATACCAGACATATTAAGTAAAAAAATAACTTTAAGACATATGTCAAAATGGATTGATTATGGTTTGTAAATAACTGTATTTATATTTTAAACTCTATTAGTATCTTAAAATGTGGCGAAACCTGTGAATAAAATATAAACTATTCTTGGACAATTTTGCGTTTGATTGTGAATACTTAGTGATGAAGTGTAAAGTGTATTGTAATATTTAAGTGTAAGATTTTTATAAGCATTTATTTAACTTGCCATGTATGTCTGTTTGTATAGAACGTTCGTCGAAACAAGTAACAGAATTTTTAAGTCCCTATCCTCAATCGATTAAGTTGAAATTTTGAATACGGATTTCGTTTAGCTATTGTCGCGATAAGTTACAAATCGCCAGTGTTTGTTACTCTGTCACGGTAAAAGTATCAGTCGGATTTAATAATGGTATTTGGATAATTTAAAGCCTGAACCAACTATAAGCTACCTTTAATTCCACTGAACGGTTCAAGTCAAGTGATCAAGTCTGTATGGTTAATGTGATGATTTGACACGTTCGGTCACCGTCGTAATTAGTACATGGTGAATTTAACAAGATCGATTTATAATAATAATCTTAATAGCTATTTGGGATGTAAATATTAAATAATGATTTTGGTTCTTTATATTGCTCTATACGCTATCTTTGTGTATATAATTGGACTAGTTACTAGTTAAAATGCGTAACAAGTTGATTGGTCTCGTTTTATGCACTCTTAACAAAGTACAATTTTTCAAGTCTTGTGATTATGAACTCTTTCTCTTTAAGATTTTATTAAATGTTAATTACCTACTTATTGATTACTTAAGGAGTGTTTTGTCTTTTTTCTTAACGTTAATTCAATAATGAAATTTGAAAAATGTAATTTTTTTATTCAAAATCAAACATTTATGATAAGTCGCAGGGTGCCAGAGAACAAGTGGATTTTTTAAGCATATAGCATTAAGAATATTATTCAGTATAGCATTGTGAATTTCGAAATTGGTCAAATATATATGATAAGTTTTCAATCACTGTTCATATTTAATAATTATTTTTCATAATTTTTTGACATATTTTAAAATCAGATAAATTGAATCAGTGGATTGGCGAGTTAAACTATACTGTACAGGCAGCTAGGACCAATGACCTAATGCGCCTTCCGAAGTACGAAAAAGCCCGAGATCATAAATTTTCGATCGCAGACCAAACGTGCCTACCATTAATCTAAGATCCGAATTTAATGTTTCATAACAAATAATAAACAAAAACCAAATAATATCATTCCAATTACTGGTAATAATGACTGTTTCATTGGTGTAATGGTGTCTTTTTGGAAAGGGAAATATTTTGTTTTGTTATTGAGGACGCAACCTTGCATTATAAGCGAGTAGTCCATTGTGTTTCGCGCCTAAATCGATAGACTTTCGATTTGATTGTTGCATACAGCTAATCTATGTTGTCTATGTCTTCTATTATAATGTTACCTTCACGGTTGGAAATGGTCGTACAGTCCTCATAGCTTTTTACGCTAATGCTAAATTGTTCGATGCGGGTTTGTCGGGCTTGAGAATATTTTTTATATGGTGTCATCGTTGTTTGTTTTGGACATGTATTTTACAGTTTTCTTGGGTTAATACTTTTGTAAGCGTTTGCTGGGCGTTTACGTTTGGCCAGCACTTGGGTGCAGTGCAGTTTTATTAATAAAAAAAGCTAATTGTGTTATTGAAATCTGAAACAACGAAGTTATCACAATCGTAGTTTTCTACATTATTAAAAAGCAATTTGCATGTTGCTTGTGCGAGCGAGAACTCGATGTGTGAGAAACGTACACACCGGATAGCCTAGTGTTATTATGATTTATAATGGTTTATTCTCTCAGTTTATGTGATTAAATAATATTCTACGTTGTAAATACTAAATACTATTCAACGTTGATCATTCATATATATTTCTTTTTACTTAATAATACTTTGGAGTATTTTCAACTTGATAATAGGATTTGTTCACATAGTATGTATGTTGAGTTGATCCGTTTCTCAGATTCTGTTAGAGTATCGCGTCGTCGATTGGTTCTACAGCGCTGCGCTGCTCTTGTTACGTGTAGTGAGATACTGGCAGGCGGTGATACGTAATGTTGTGTTCACTGTTCTTGAAACGCCGAAGTATTTGAAGGCGCCACCTACGTCTGCTAAAACATTGGTGAGTTTGTGTGTAATAAAAATTGGTGTAATCGTTGCACAGGTGTTTTTAAAATGAATGGTGTAGATCAGCGGTCGGCAACATTTTATCAGGCAATGACCACAAGGTGGCAACTGCGAGTCTAGTTGCTGATGTACAGTATTTTCCGTTGACAATCTTCGATCTTCCCTCTACATCGTCGTGATACGTTTATGACTACGCACTACGCGTAACTAAGGAAATGTTTTTGTCTAGTTATTTTTAATTATGTATTTAAAGAGGAAAATTATTATTGTTTTTTGCATCCATCTAATCAGGTCTATAAAGCAAATTATAAAATGGAATTAAAGTTGAATGTCGACGCCTTTTATCCCTTGACACATATGTGATCTTTCACATTACACAAATTCAATAGCATAATTTTAGTGACTTCTTAATTAATTGAAAATGTTAAATAACGACACGTAGAGCCAATTTACTTACCTACATACCAATCTTAAATTAACATTCATGGTTATTTTTTAAGTAACACTTAAAACTTACTTATTGAATGGGTGACTTACATAAAATATCAGTTTGAGTTTGTATTTAGAATATTTTTGTATGTTACGTCTGATGATTGGTATGCGTATGGTGTGTTAGAATGTGGAGACGGTCTCGCTGGTGGGCAGCGTCGGTTCGTCGCGCGACTGTTGGATCTGCTACGACGGCAGCCGGCCGGAGCCACTCATCAGGCCGTGCCGGTGCACCGGCGACGTGGCCGCCGTGCACCACGACTGCCTGCGACGGTGGCTGGTCGAGGTAACACGCAAACTCCTTTTATGGCTGATTTACACGTAATTAAATATATAATGTAGTACACGTACGATAGTTAAGTGGATTCTAATTTATATTCAATTAAGTCAAAGTCAAAATAATTTTTATTCAAATAGACTTTTTAAAAGTACTTTTGAATAGTGCAACAGTTTTCTCCCTACCACTCGTTCAGGACGTCTTTTGGCTGATAAGAAGAACGTGTAAGAATCTCACTAGCTCTAATGGCAGTAAAGACATTCATAAAAACCATGTCATTTTTAGACCAATACATTATAAATAAGCTCATAAGTAGTTACCTATATTATACTTATTACTTATTTGTGTGTTTACAACTACTTAATTTCTTAAAGTTACGTTTGTCTGTCAGTTTAACGTTCAATTCAATTTATCTAGACTATAACGGTTGCCTGGAAGAAATTGCTTCTCAGCGGTTAGGACGCTGATAGTTTGTGTTACTGTTTCTCTAGTATTGGTATTTATTGTACAATAAAGAATTATTTATTCGTTCATTCAATTCTTTATTGTAATCATGTGTGTTGTAATTGAATAAACGAATTATCTATCTATCGTTAAAGGGAAAAAGATCGACTACTACTGGCAGAATTATTTGTGGATTTCACTACGGGCATCCCTAGCTGTCAGTTAGCTGTCACTGTCACTTTATCGTTTGATCAGTTTTACGCACTAACCACTACGCCATCGAGCTCACCAGAAAAGTAAAGTAATGTGACTACTGAAGTTCATACTATTATTGTTGTCAGAGTGTTGCTACGCCCGACGGTCTAAAATGCAAAGTCTGCAACACGCCATACATTGTCCAGGAGACTAACAGGTACGTACGTCTTTGTTTGTTGAATAAAAGCGATATGAAATATTAATTAATGGATTTTTTTTTATACCAGCTCGTACTTACGCGGCTGTTGATATATTAATGAAAGTAATATTATTTTTTGCTTACTATATTCTTGTTTAAAAGAGCTGTATTAAATTACTATCTGGGGATGAGCTTTATCTGAATCACTCAGTTAGATTCGACATAAAGATACCTTTAACGTTTTTTTTATTCGACTGCAACGTGTAGTATCTATCACTCGCTGCTAGATGAACGGCGATGATGTGATATATTCATTAGCAACGTCAAATTTCAAACATTATTTTCGTGTACAGAAATTACAACACTAGTACATTTTCAATTGAGACGGTCATAATGTTCATTTGTCAATATTTTTCTTAATTTCAAACTGAATCACTTTAATATTACTATTACAATTTTTACACATTTATTTATACTAATATAATAAAGAGGATAGTTTTTATTCTTTATTTGCGCAGAATAGATTCCAAAATTACTGGACCGATTTTAAAAATTCTTTAATCTATATTAGCGCGTGATTTACAATAGCATGAAAATGCTTATGTATTTTATTTATTTATTCAGGTAAAAACAGTCTTCAACAGAATTACTCAATTAATTATTATGTAAAAGACCCATATTACCGTTATTTACCAATCTTAAGATTGTTAAGTGCTTAAAAAGTTACATTTTTTTGTTGTATTCATCAAGAGAACGCCTTAAATACCATTTTTTTTGTAGTTACGCCGTTAGTACACCGACGCAATCGCATGCGAGAGCGAAACATTTGCATAATCTTATCAGTTGTATGGCAATGTTTCACATGTTTTATCTCGCTCTATTATTAGGTCGATGAAGTAACCGTATCCTCGTCAGTACGGTTTCGCAGTCAACTGGAAGATAGGTCGTTATAGCCATATAATAATTAAAAATAGGTCTTTACACAGACATACATTCAGGGTTGCACCCGATGTGTGATGAGCAGAGGTCGGAATTAGGTAGAGTTATTTATGTACTTGCATCGAAATGTTGATATTAATGTGGACCTTCCCTACAAATGTGGCAACATCGCGCGTATTGGTATTTTGCAACTTTGGACATCCGATGTCATTGATGTAAGTTTGGCAACGTCGTGCGTGCAGTAGTTTAAATTGTGTAAAAGTAAATAACTTTTTATTTAAAAAATCACGGGATTTTTTCTGCTCCTTTAAATTAATCTCGGGGTTTAAGGCATATCCAATTTATTCTTTCGCTGTATGAAATCAGTGTAAGTACATGAATAACTCTATCTAATTCCGACCACTGGTGATCAGTGATGACTGATCCGAATATCGCGAATTTTGTTCCTGCAAAATCGACAACCCTTCGCATAGTTTCGAAGACGTTTGAAAGTGGAATATAAAGCCTATCATAAAGACCCTTTCTCTGTGTTCGTCATAAAATTTGCGATGGCAATGGTATATGTTCGTGTGCACTTAGAGTGGAGTGGGAGGTGGGATTCACGTGCGTACACTGGGTGCGTACCGGGCTGGGCGTGGCGTGCATGGCGGGCGCCGGCGCCGCCGCCTGGGTCACGGTGCAGCTGTTCACGTCGCCTGTGGTGCGCGTGCTCGCTGCCGGCGCCGCGCTCCTCGTGTGCTACGTGGCCGCCAGGTACAGTACTTACCCGCCCGGGTTACAGTACAGCTGTTCACGCCGCCTTTGGTGCGCGAGCTCGCTGCCGGCGCCGCGTAACTCGCACGAATTAACATGATACCTGCAGGCCAATATGCTAGGTGCATTCCATTAATCACGTGAGGTTTGGAAGAGGCGGAGGGGGAATATATCGCGTGTATTATTTTTTCCACAAATGCGCGATTACTGTACCGAAAAGCGGTTTATAATTTAAGATTTTTTTGTAGGTAATAAAAATAAACTTCTCTGTGTATCATCAAATGAGAGGGTGGGTTAAAAAATGCTAAAAATATCACGTGATTAATGGACGGCCACAGGTGAAAACTTTTGTTTTATTTATAGTCCGTTAATATGTGAGATATAATGTAGAAGGAGTGCTATATTTGTGGTACAGCAGCTAGTTGGTAGAAAATGTTTCCATACAATGTAAAGCCACTGAATGGGCCGGCCGGCTCGACCGGAGTGATACCACGGCCTCACAGAAAACCGACGTGAAGCAACGCTTGCGTTGTGTTTCGTCGTGTGAGTGAGGGTACCGGAGGCCCAACTCCTCCCTATTCCCTTCCCTCTACCCCTCAACCCTTCCCTTCTTATGATCATATTCGTCTCTCAAAGGCCGGCAGTGCGCTTGTAGCCCCTCTGGTGTTGCAGGTGTCCATGGGCGACGGTAATCACTTACCATCAGGTGATCCGTCTGCTCGTCTGCCCCCTATCCCATAAAAAAAAAAATAGTAAAAGTTTTTTGTTTTGTTTTATGTAACATATTAATCCCATATGTGTTTTTCTAATTTTGATAATATTCTTTTTTCCAAATTAGTGTCATAAAATGTATTTTGTTATATAGTTATAAGTTAAAATGGTTCTTATTTTCCAAACACATAACAGAAACCTGAATTTTAACGTGTAGGACACAACCCTATTCGGCTAATGTTCACCTAATAATGTAGATAGAATCTGGACTTCATGCATTTTGCTGTTGTACTATCTACCTGAAGTCTATTATATATCTGTCACCATTAATTAATTGGTCTGCTGACGGTTTATTTTAATTGTCCTCGGATTTCGTCCTTAAAATTTAGTTAAAATCATTGTTAGATGATTGCCAGAAAATAGTTTTTATATTCAGCTACATGAATGCTTTGCTTTATCTATCCTTTAATATTGCAGATTCCTCGGCATGAACACAGTGACGGCGTACCAGCGCGCTAAAGTGTCCTCCCTGAGGATCCTAACAGAGCCCCCTCCTGAACATTCTGCAGGATTGGGTGGACTTTCCACCATCAGCAAGACGGTCACAGTCGAGGTCACATCCAAAACACTCCTCGACAGAGCATTGAAAGGAGAAATACAGTAAATAGATAAAGAGAAAAATTGCCAAATGGTTGTATTAACCAGAGAACATTTTTGACGGTGACTTGTACGGTTGGGAAACGATGTCAAAGTGAAGATTGTTTATGTTCAAAGGGAATCAACAATGTGGCTATTAAATACAATCACAGATGCCCATTTTGAAGCAAGGGTTGATTTTTGATCTAGATTTATTTGGACTGTGTTAATGGCAGAACAAAGAAATTGTGTTATATTAAGTGGTGTTTTAATAAAGAAGTGATCAAAAATATTGTGTAAAATTAAAGTGGTTCAAGACATACGTCAAGAAGCAAGTTTTGAAGACTCCCGTCGAAGCAATAATTTGATATCATTGTATGTATTTGCAATACTAGTTGAAAGAATCGAAAACTTAAAAAAAAAAGCGTGAAGCAGTATGCTGTACAATTGTATGGTCTCTCTGACCAGTTTTTAGAACGCAATGATAGTTCAGTGCCAGATATTAATGATTGTTCGACAACCGTAATGCCAAATTGATAGTTGTTGATTTTGTGTGTTCATTATTCAAATTCCGGTTCCATTCAAGGTGTTATTAATTTCCCATATAGATACTTTCAGTGTATAAAATATTGAATTTGAAGATGCAAATCTTCTAGAGGATAGGACATTCATCTTAACTCGTATTAGAAATGGACAGAGACTATTAACAGAACTAGATTACAAAAATTGTGTACTCATGTTTGGTTTTTATAGTTTCTTTTTATAAAAAAGACAGTGTGTTTTTTGAGCTTTAAAATTTTATCACAAATTTTTTATTTATTTAATAATAACCATTTCTTGTTTTGTTAACAAGTCTCTGTCGTGTTGAATAAAAATTACTCTTGAGTATTTCGTTTATTTTTTAGTAGATATCGTTAGTACAAAAACGGTGATAACGTTAAAAGTTTTACTTGAGAAAACTTTATTTCTAACATAATAAAGTTTAAGATGCAGTTTCTAAAGTACCTGATAAAAACTCGGTTGTTTAGATGTAATTGTTTGATGGGTATTTTAATCTCTTTTTTTTTTCTTTAAAGACGAAATGAGAAGAGACATTTAGGAGACTTATTATAATTTTCCAACACTTTTTGTTTCTTAATTTGTGTATGATAGAGAAAACTAACTTGTGATTATGATTAGTTTACATTAAATATGTTTTTTAAAGGAAATTTGGATCAGTTGAAGTTATAATTAATAATAATACAAGCTTACAAGGTGGGGCTTATTTAAATAATGTTTTTCTGTATATAGAATATAGTATATTTTAATACTTAAAAGAGATATATTTCAAGTAATGTAGTAGCGGTTTAGTTATAGAATCGCAATCAATTATATTCAGTACACACGGCAACACAATCGTGTTATCATAGACTGAGTTCCGTTACGATATTGAACTTAAAAATCTAAAGAGATTTAAAATGATTACCCTGATGTTTTGTGTACAGTCAAAATAATGTCAGATTGTCAAAAAATACGGTTCTCACGTACATAGCATTATTATAAACTGTTGAAAGTCATATAGTGATTTTAAATCTTACGCGTTGGGAATTAAGATCAAAATCGAATGCAGGTGTTAGAAATATTCTTACGAATTGTAAGTCATATAGGAAACCAAGATTTTATCAGGAACTGAATGTAATATTATAATTGTAAAATAATAGTAATTTTAATTAAGATCTTTTTCAGTATCCTTTGCGCACGAGTGCGTTGTAAACGATGACTTTCTAATGATTAGGACGATATATCGGTGTAACAACTCGATACAACACTATTCGACTCGAATCGAAAACGATTTGAAACAAGCTGTTACTTAGTAGATACATTTCATCATCATCATCATCACCCCTTTTTACGTCCCCATTGCAGGAGCTTAGGCCTTCCTTATGGATGGTTAAGGAGGATGGGCCATGACCCTCCACGCTGGCCCAATGCGGATTGGAGGGTACATTTAGTAGATACATTTACGTTAACGTAACCCATTAAAGTCTATATTTCAAGAATGCTGGCATTCATTTCGTCTGGCTTTTCTTACTCTATGGTATATATGTTAGAAAGTCATTGATTTATAACGGACCTTATATTGCACTGTTGTAAGTTTAGAGACGGCTAGTGTGTGGAAGTGTTTTGTTATTCCACAAAACTTGATTGTAAATATTATAAAGAACCTTATTCTAAAGGCACTCGGAATGAAAATCGTGTGAAATTACGCTCGCTTGCTTGCCATCATTTTTTGGACTTCAATATTACGAATAACACCACGTCATTTCTGGATTTACGTAGTCGATAACGGTATTTATATTTTTGTATTGCGAATTTTATGCAAATTTGAAATGCTATTTATTTTGCTACTCGTATCTAATATAAAGTTTTTTACAACACGCGTTTATAATCTTCAATGCTAGTGCATTAATATATAGATGTGTCGTAAATAGTGTTCGATCGAAAGTCGATCTCCGGTAAATGAATCTGCTAATTTTCGGCCTTAGTTGTTGCGATAGCCGAATAATTCGGCCGAAGGGATATCCGAAAGTGCGATTGCTTTTGCAACATCTTTTCTTTAAGATACGTATCGATAAGCATTGCGCTTGCCCATATAAAGATGCTTAATATATTCACCAGTTTGTAAACTTTTTCATTATGTCAAATATTGGATAATAGCGAATAAACTAATTTTGATTTAATAGTCTATAGTTAAGACGAAGTAAACAAATGAAAGAGATTGTGATATTAAAAATTAATTTACTTTTTTTTGGATTACCAATAAGACAAAAAAGTAATAGTAACAACCTTTGCGTAATCCTTCAGTTTCGGATAAAACTTCGGACTGGAGCCGAATGTTTTACTAAATCCGAAAGTTCGGTCGGACACTAGCGTCAATTAAAATTCACCGCAGCTGCGTTAGTTTCAGACAGTCATCGTGTTGTCCCTCTCTTAGAATAGGACGGCTATATATTCTTATATTAACACGTGTAGATGAATGCCATTTCGTCAAATTCAAAGCTTATGCCATAAAAAATAAGTTGCATTAGAAATACTAGATTTTGTGAATAATAAAGATTTTAAAGACATATTTTTAGATAATGATAATAATATTACATATATAAATTCTATTTTAAAGTAATACGTATTGGTGTCCAGGTCGCTAGTTTACTGAGTATGGCTAAGACACGTCCTAGGTTCGATTCTCAGTTTTATTTTTATTAATATGTAGAAAACTGCCTTTCCTAAGTAGTTTCGGTTCTGGGTGATTATAATGCCGCCCACGATTTGTTATTCTACTGATAAGTTATTTTGTATCTCTTGTGTAAATATGCAAAGGCGTAAGTGACAAGTAAGACTTTGTCCCTTACGACTTTTCACATTATTTGTCAGTATGTTATGGCCTGTAATCATAATTTGGATTTGTTCAAAACATAACATGGTTTTATTTGGTCATTATGATTTGTATTTAATACAATTAAATGTATTTTTTAATGTGAAGAGGCTGGTTATGACTTATTATATTAATTTGTAAAACTTATTTGAATAAAAATCTAAACTCAAAAATATGATGAAAGACGTATGCCAGTGCCAAAGATTTGTTTGATTTTGAATGAAAATATACGTAAGGATCTGTATCCTGTTATTCTTATTTTTACTTCCCTTGTATTGGTATTTTTTTATGATAGTAACATCCCCTAGTCATTTTTTAGGTTCCACACCCAAAGGGTAACAGGACCCAATTACTATAACTCTGCCGTCCGTCCGTGCATCTGTTTGTATGTCCGTCCGTCCGTCACCAGGCTGTATCATATGAACCGTTATAGTAAGCAAGTTGAAAATTACACAGAAGAAGTAATTCTGTTGCAGCTTTAATTTCCAGCTGTATATTTAAGGAGGAGTCCTCATAAATAGGGGGAGCATACAGTAAACGTGACATTTTTTTATTGTTTCCGGTACGGGTTCCTTCGTGCGCGAGTCTTAACTGGCACTTTGACTGGTTTTTGGGTTCTCCAATTCAAAAGGTAAAAAAAACCCTAATATAATTACTCTGAAATTACTGGATCGATTAAGTTAAAGGACAATGCTAAAAAAACCCAAGCCCGGCGCAAATAAAAAATTACTCATATTAAATGTAAAAATTACTAAATAAATGTTGCATAGGGGGCACGCATTACTTATATTTAATGTATTAATAAAGGGAGATTTTTTCAAACTGTCGACCAATCTTTGTCCTAACATCACATTCCAAATTGCTTGAAAGAGCACTTAATAATTGGTTGATAAACTTTTTGGAGAAAAACAAAATATTATCAGACAATATGGTTTTAGACCATTTTAGACAGAATATAAGCATGGAAGATGCAGTAGGTCGAATGTTTGATCGTATAGCGATGCAACTAGATAGTAAAAAAAAAAAGTGTATTGGCATATTTCTTGACCTTGTCAAGTCATTCGACACAGTTTCGATCCCCAAACTCGTGGAAAAGTTGACTCGCGTTGGTGTTAGGGGTTATGTGCTCGGAATTTTTAAAGACTGACCGGTCATTGTTAACAAGTCAAGATTTATTGTCAAATACATGGCACAGGCCCCAGTAGTTGTGGCGTTCCCCAAGCCGGTATCTTTCGGCCAAGTCTCTTCCTGGTATATGTATGTCAAATGATATTACGTAATGGTATTTTATCTACGCTGATGACAACGCCCTGATATTCCAGGAGGAGTCTTGGAATAACGCTGAAATGGAGCTACATAAAATCTATGGTTGGCTTGGAGATAATTACCTCACTCTCAATATAGCCAAATCTAAATACCTACAGTTCTCTATAGCAAAATTGGGTCTGGCTGATATAGGCATGAAAGTTCATTCATGTGATCAGGGTGTGAATTGTTCATGCCTGGCAATTTCTAAAGTTCCTAATAATAAATATCTCGGAGTTCAAATAGACGATGACTTAAAATGCAATTCACATCTCGATCTCATTGCTACTCGTACGAGGAAACTTATTTGGGTTTTTAAAAGACTCTGGCTCTTGGCTGATTTCGATCTTTTACAATTTGTTTACTATGCTTTGGCTCAGTTTCTTCTTTTTTATTGTATTAGGGTATAGGGTGGCACATGCAAGACCTTTTAATACATCTAGAATGAGCACAAAGATCACTCTTAAAGATTACGACTTTTAGTCCTTACAGGCATCCGACTAGTTTACTTTACAAAAACTGCTAAGTGTTACCTGTCAGACAACTGTACGTACATCAAATGATACACAGGTAACACAAAGTCACACCATGTGATAAAGCTACTTATAACAGCAAATTTACAATTACTTAACATATGCCTACCTCTTAGATGTCGGACAGCGTTCATAAGGCGTCAGCATGCGAGCATGTTAATTTACTTATATAATAAAATAATCAATATACATCCTATTTCAACACGTGATGCTAAATACAAGTTATAAAATTGGCTATTATCTCTTGATTATAATGATACATAAACATTACTCAACTAACAGAATTAATATAGGGTGAGCTATTAGCTTTTGTTTCCCTCAAACAGACCGTCAATATTGAAGATTTTCTTAGTATAACATATTAAATATTCATACACACAAACACGCTTCGCACAAACACTCATAAACATACACGCTCTCCTTCTTTCTCTCTCTCACACACACACACTTTTTTATTAACTCCATCGTTTTTGTTGCCATTTCGTTTCCCTTTTTTTCTTGTAATGGTTCATAATTTATATCACCTGGATTGATATGTTCTCTAAGATATTAGAGGAAACTGGTGTCTGAATCTCAGGTTTTATATACCCATTTCAGATGTCAGGGTGCTCATAAAAATATATCCTTGTCTCTTTGTGAAAATAAAGAGTTAATTTAAGAATAAAGGGAGATTTATGAAAATATACTGTTTTTCAAGCTATACTTTTTTTTTAAACTGCGAACTTTTATTGAAATTTCGTGGATTACATTTTAAGGGGCTTAAAACCGCCGCAGGATGTGGGTTAGATACTCTAAAACATAATATAGAACATGCGTATAGGAGTCATAAAGGTGATATTTCTTCTGTGGACCACATGGTCCACATTGATGTTACCTTTTTGCAACATTGTAGGTACTGATTAGTCATTTTGTTTGTTATTGCAGATATATTTTGATGGAACGATTTGTCGTATTGTTATAATTGCAGTAGACATTCACATCGGAAGAGAAAACATTGAAAATTAATATCAAAGTTTTGTTAATCTTGAAAATTTAGAATCACTAAGTTTTGTTTGTAATAATATACTCGTACATTTCCAACCGCAGGTTCTCTAACTATTAATGTTCCTCTTATTTGTATGTAGGTACCTTAATACTGATCCCAGTCCAAATTCTAACAGCAATATCATATATTTAGCCATCGATTTTGATGATGCCCCTTTGCAGTATTTACTTACCCTATACTATACCTATAATATGTGTAACATTTGATTGCGCGGGACCTGGGGATTTTCCCCATACATTTCTTTGTTAGACATTATAATTTAGTGATCTGAAGGTGGTCGTGTAATGACAAACAAATGAATGTTTAAAAAAAAAAACTAATGAAGGTTTAACATGGAGCTCTAAAAAAGAAAAAAATATTTCAAAGTGTATTATCTACATACCTACTTATGTTTTTTATAATTCAAGATAAACTATTTAAGAAAAGACTCACACACTTCATCTCCATAACCATAATGCACCTATAATTTTGGAAAATAATAGAGATATTTGTTTTAGAAATAAAATAAAACATACATCAAAGAATTAAACAAAAAAATAATGCTTATCTTAAAGTAGGGTCATACATAGTGAATATATCTATACGGTAGGGCTTCTAATACCGTGGGTTCTATATTTGCAACACCCTGCATGTAAATATAAATTAATACGATTCATATTGAAAATTTAACTAATTATTTAATTTAACTTCACTTTTATTTAAATTTTATTGTACTTAACTATAAAATCTATCTCAAAAAATCCATATCAAATTCAGAAATTACAAAAAGCTAATAAAGTATAGGTACTAAAAAAAAAAATTCAATTTTGAATATAGGTTAATAGGTAAATACAGTTCTAGCTGTGGCGCTGCCGGGCCGACATCATTCGGGCATCAAATACAAATTCAATATCATTTCAGTCTAGGCTCTTACAAGCACTTGTGAAAGTCGAAAACTATGCCATGCAATCTACGGCGGGAGACCTTGTACTAAGAAGAACCGACAAGAAATCAGCAAGGGCTGCTTTTTACACGACTGCGCTACACAAAGGAGAGTAATGAGTTTATCAGTCTATGTATGTATGTATGTATGTATGTATGTATGTATGTATGTATGTATGTATGTATGTATGTATGTATGTTTGTTTCTATGTGGCGTTCTAGAGACCAAATGCGTAGGCCGATTTTGATGATTCTTACGTCAATCGATTCGTCTTAACCTTGTGAGTGTCACTAAAGACATGACAGTATTCAAAATTCTTGTACATTTCCAACCGCACAGCCTTTGGTTCAGGTTCCTTTTATCATTTTTCATTTAAAATAATAGTTTAGGATATATAACGATTTAAAGTTGTTTAACAAAACAATCATTCTCGCTAATTTTCCTACTTATTGATTTAAGTTTTTATTTAAAGTATAAGCGATATACAAACAAAAAAAAAAAACAGTAAAAAAGCATGGATAAGAAATATTTTTGGTAAAAAATTAAAGCATTCAAATTATACCAATCAAATCTTCCCAAGGGGCCCGACTGTGAGTCGTTCTGTTCTGTATTACTTAACAGAATTCTAAACTACTGGGCTTGTTTCTTTTTTTTTGTTTTTATTTGAGTTAATTTATTCATGTATTTTTTTAAATTCGTTTTCACGCATTCGGGTTTTTTGTTTTGCTTTAAATCATTTATTTTTTTGTGCCTGTTTTATTTCACACAGAGAAGTGTTATTAGAAAGTGATTTCATTAGACCATGAAGTCAATTTCCATTACAAAACAGATATTTTTCAATTACTGATTAATATAGCGGTTGCCGAGTCATACAGTATTCATGATAAAATAAAGTGGACGAAATTTAGTATTCCAGTACTCAAACACTATTTATAAGCATTTAATGGGGTATGATTTCATTTGAAAATAAAAGAGGAGGTGCTGCCAGAATAACAGACACCATAGCAAATGTAATACAATAAACTCGTAATATTTGTAAGCATAACAATTTGTCATAAATTTGGCTATGTAATAAGTAAAAGGCTGGCTTTGGGATAGGTAAAGGGTAGAAACAGATATTATAATATTTAAGTAGTTGGTGGTCCGTAATATTTTGACCTACTTGCTGCTCTATTATTACACAACTGGTCGTAAGAGATATTTGCTGTCTTATATAGGTATGTAGCTTACCGAAACAGCTGCACGTATCGATTTTGTTTTTTGGCACGAAGCCCAGATTCTGAAGGTTGTGGATAGTTAAAATCAAGGGCATATTAGGTTTCAAGACTTCAGATTGTTATCACCTCATAAAAAACAAAACACTATGGTAATAGGGATGATGACTAATTTTTGTTTGTTTGTCCGTCAGGTAGAGTGTTAAAAAATATTTAACACGCATTTTTTTATTTTTTTCGTAATCATAATATTACGGCGTTACATTGGGATGAAATTGCGCATGACGTCACGTTAGAGTACGTTTTCTACTCAACTGTGACGTAGCGAGCCCCCACTCCTTAACTTTAATGCCTGTTATCTAAGGTATTTCTTGTTAAATTGAAGTAAAAAAAAAATACGTATCTAATATTTTTCTATTATGACTAAATAGAATTACATTATTTTTACCCAGTCATCATCCCTATTTTAATTAACGCTTGGTACTCTGTAGTCGAGTGATTCGCACGTCGGTTTCAAGGTGCCACTATCTCTGAAGGTTTAATTCCCGATAGGGTCAATGTAGCAAATTTGACTTAAGGAGTATCTGAGACAACGAAGGTACTACAACACCCAGACCACAGATAATACGCAAAATAACTTTCATTCATTTCTACATTATGAAATTAATGAAAGATCAGTAATGGTATCTGGAATCTCAGAGATGAAGCCGGCGAGCAAAAGGTCGTCAAATAAATGAACAATTTATTTTATATGATTACGTAAGAATAGAAAATAAAACGAATGATAATGATTAGAATACACTTACGATTAATACGATGTACCTACGTTTGATATTAAATGAGGTTCTGTTATTGTGGTTCAAGAGTTTGTCAATAATTTTCGGTAAACAAATGGCCATGTGCTAGTCACTATTCACGTTACGACAATTTTTAAAGCATCATTAGTCCCGTGTCTAGTTTTATTAAAAAAGGAATCAATCATTTGTATTTTTAACGCGCGTTCCGTTGGTTGGTATCCCAAGATCCATACTTTTGATCGCTGCTTTGTTTTGAGATCGTAACTATAAATCCAGGTTCCGGCATTAAATTTTAAGCCACTTCCTTGATTCTGGCAAGCATAACATGACCAAGTGATGCGGTCCATTTTTTGAACACCAGTCTAATCAAGAACACAGCTTTCTTACACCTAAATTTTTGTGTAGAATTTACTGTATATGTCACATGTCTGTGTACAAAGATATCCGGATATCATGGTAAGTCACGTGCCTGTCTGTTTCGATCATACAGCGTTTCGGCGCACAGAATCAATGTTTTTTGTCGTTCACAGCGGTGCACGGGTGACATTCACGAATTTGAACATGAACATTGTTTGAGTTCAGCAAAACAGCTATAAATAGTCGTCGTGCACGGTGCTTCTTCGCCAAAAGCAGATATCATGCATCGAAAATTTACCCGAGTTAAGTCCATTTTATTGTAAACACGCAATTTTTTAAATGACGCTCCAATGTGAAAACAATTGACAATCAGATGAAACATATTGTATTCTACGGCTAAAGAGTTCCATTTTTAAATGCAGTAATAACTTTTTAAATATTATAAGTGGCCCATTCCACAAACTTTTAGTGTGTGACCTATGTATAGTCCTGATTTATTAGTTCACCTATTCTATAATTCAATTAAAATGAAAATTAAATGATACATTCTTTAAACGATTTCATGACGTTCGTATTTAGTTTTATTGACGTTTCGGACCTTCACAGGTTCCGTGTTCACAAAAGACTAAGGTGTAACTACTATAATTAAAAGTATACCTTCAATACAACACAATATATTTATATATGCCCCCTGGTTATCGTAATCTACCACCAGTTCCAAAACCAAAACGACAAAAAAATCTAAATACAAACGCTATGAAACCGTTTAAAAATTGTTTCATTTATGGATAGTGCGTAAGAAATACTCGTAGATATAAAATGAAAATGTACCACAACTTACATATTTTCTTTGCCATGATTTCATACAGATAAACCTACGCTGAACAGTAGTTGTTTTATTTGATTGAACCGCTAAGGGCGCTTGTGCACTACACTGAATTTTCATGTCCGGCGGTCCGATTTTTTCAGGTCCGATATGTCAGGCCATATATAGGTAATGCTAGCCTGTGCACTGTCAGGAATTTTACCGTCCGGGATTTTACTTTTCTCTATTCCGGACCGGCTTTTTCAGGTCCGTGATGGCGGCAATGAAAAACGTATCTACGCTTGTGCACTGCTGAGTCCGCGATCCGGAAAATTCATAAGGAATAGGCTTGGGAAAAAATAATCGATTTGTATCGATATTTATTACGATGATATTGTTAATTTCCAATAAACTTATAATCGATATTTATTGTAGATTATAAAATGCTTTTTTTTATATGATGATTTAATATAGTTGGTAAATATCACTATATATGCTTTAGCAAATTCGGTATAGTTTTAATTTGATCAGCGTATGGTTCTAGTATCGGTACTTAGCTAAATTTTAGAATCGTATTAAAAGTATCGATAACTTAAGGTAAGAAAAATATGTGTTGTTACGCTTAGATGCCTAAACAACTGAACCCATCTTAATGGAAATTAATATAGTAAATAGACTTAACTTTAAGAAAGGACATAGGCTACATTTTATCGCGAATAATAGGGGATGAAAGTATGCCTGGAAATTAGTCATTATAAAAATGTTTTTAGACAATTGACAAGAATAGATAAATATTTGATGACAGAAGTAATAATTAAGAATTAACAGAAGATTAACAGAAGTAATTAAGGAAACTGGTTATAATTTGCACTACACTCAATATCTTTTTCGCATTTAAAATGACTGTTTGTGTCATAAATAAATTTATAAAAAAGAAGTATTCTAAGGGAAAAATATTTCTGCTCAAAAAACTACACCGCGCGTATAAAATTATGCCTATATATAATACAGTCAACTGATCTCGTGAAGTTCATTTAGCATATTAATTCTCCGCTTACACGGCACTCATTTGTTTACGAAATGGCGCCACCGATAGGTCCATCTCTGTAATCGCTTAAAGTTGTTTTTACAAAACTTAGAAAAAAATAGCACTTTTATAAATTTAAACATCAAGTACTAACCCATTATCAGTAATTTTATGCTTATGTCACAGATATTTTTAGCTATTGTATGTGAATAATGCTGTTACTAAATTAGTATGATTATAAGTTTTAACATCTCATGGTAGTCATCCGATAGTATTAAAAAAATGCTTTCGTCTTGCCATAATTTATTAAGGTTCTTCGAACGCAATTACCAACGTTCCAAAAATCTCGTCGTACCTAGCGTAAGTGACGTGTAGCTTCAAAGAGAGCTGCCCTACACTACGCCGCTCCGATCAGGAAAAAACGGACAAGTGCACAAGCTACTCATCTGGGTTTTTCATGTCATTCCGGACCGGAAAAAATCGGACCGCCGGACCTGAAAATTCAGTGTAGTGCACAAGCGCCCTAATGCTGCCTTCACGCTGTCTCAGCAAGTGCTACAATGATGCTACGATGTAACACATTCCGTAGTAATCGTACGTAGCATCGTACATACCAGTCATATAATGACAAATGTATTTAAGCAGCCGGTAAAACTATTTATATCTAATTACACTGGTAAACAGTATTTTTGTTAAACAAAATCGAATCGGTTTTTTAAACACTACTTCGTACCCGCATATAAACCTCATACTTAGTTTTGTTCAATCACCCTCAGTTTTCGTTAAACATAAACTAAATTGATTACGCGAATTTTGCTTACCGACTTATGGTTCCGATAAATTAATATTGAATTATTGAAATTAAAATGGTTTTTTTTGTGATTGTCGTTTCTATACATCGTAATAAGATGCCCAGAGTGTGTGTAAACCATCCTGATAACTTTTGTTACATTTGCGGTCAACTTACTATTAAAAGTCAACGTCGTAATTTGACACCATTAGTTAAAAACTGTTATTTTAATTATTTTGGCTTTTCGGTGCGATATTTGGACAAAACCTGGACTCCTAGTGTTTGTTGTGCACAATGTGTTAGTTTATTAACATCATGGGCTAAAGGATCTCGTCATATGCCGTTTGCAGTTCCAATGATATAGTCTGAACAGAAAGACTATGTATCAGATTGTTATTTCTGCCAAACTTTTATCAAAGGTATTAATCACAAATCTACACACCGTGAACTATCCGAATTTACAATCTGCTCAAAGATACACTTCTTACACTCTCATTTGGATTTTTTTCCTCAAAATTTGGGAGCCGTTAGTGATGAACACGGCGAGCGATTCCATCAGGATATATCCAACATGGAAAAACGGTACCAAGGCAAGTGGAGTCCGAACATGTTGGCTGATTACTGTTGGACACTCAAAGAGATGTACCTGACGCTAAATATTCCCGAAAATCCTGAATAAAAGTCAAATGTTAGTTGTTTTTCTTGATTAAATTCAATTTTCAACCATATTTACTTAAAAAAAAGTGTATTGCAGTTGCAAGAAAACTGAGGGTGACTGAAACTTTTTAAAAATGCAGATTATTAACAGGCTAATTGTAGATACAAAATATCTTATTAAAATTAATTTAACATTCATTAAGGTCATTTTTGTCAATCAGTGTTATTAATAATATTAGGGGTTAAAGTATGAAATTGCCGTTTTAATGTAATAGGTTTATTGAATTGATATAGAATCTTCATGGTTTGAGGTTTTAGAAAGAAACTTTTTTCATATGGTTTCTATGATCTTCTTCTTTTAAAAAATGTAAAACATTTGGATATCGATTTTCAATTGTTTTTGTTATTCAACTTAGACAAGAAAGATGGATACTGCGAAAATTCGAGTGTTTTTTGAATACGAGTTCCGACGCGGAAGTTACACGGCAGAAGCAGCCCGCAATATCAATGTTGCGTTTAGAGAGGGGTCTGCTAATGAACGCGCCGTGCGATTTTGGTTTAAACGCTTTTGTGATGGAAACTTCGACTCGAAGAACGAGTCACGAGGAAGACCGCCCACACAGGTGAATAACGATGAATTTAGAGAGATGGTGGAAGCCGATCGTAGTCAAACTACCCAGGAATTAGCGGCATGGTAAAATTTTACCTTACCCACAATATTGACTCATTTGCCTCAAATTGATAAAATAAAAAAATACGAAAAATGGGTGCCTCATGACTTGACTGATCTACAGAAAGAAACGCGTGCTAAAACTTGTGTTGCCTTGTTGAATCGGTACAGAAATGAAGGATCGAATTGTGACATGTGATGAAAAGTGGATTCTTTATTGTAACCGTAAGAGAAAAATGCAATGGCTGACCCCAGTGTCCTAATGCAAAACTTACTTATTACTTAGCCTTCTGGTTAAGCGCCTACCTACCCATTGAGCATCTTTAGTTACATGACGTCCTCGTCGTTGCCATTCCAGAACGCTTAGTGTAAGTTTTTGAGGTTTACGTACACCGTTGATCGCAAGCGCGATAAGACTTCGGTATGGAATCCAATACAGCGCCCCTAAAGGTTACTATAAAGAACTACAAATCTCTATATGAATTCTTAACGCGCTCACTATTGAACGCGTTAACATAAAACTAACACTTACCACTCTGAACCCCATCTCCATTACTTAGCTGAGCAATCCTTACAGCGATGTCGTTACTTTATAATTTACAATATGATTACAAAAACAAACACTAGTGCATCTGGTTTTTATTATTTTATTTTCTTTATGGAGACTTTATCAGAGAATGAGTGTTCCTGTATCTTCTTCATATTTTATTTATTTGAAGGTGCTATTAAATCAGCATATCACTATCATCAAATTCACTGTGAACAAAATTAATGCATAATAAACTGAAATCATTTAAAATAATAATAGTATGTATTATTTTAAATACATACTATTATTATTTTACGACCATACGGGCGAAGCCACTGTCAAAAAACTAGTTCTGTATATATTGTAGGGTCGGATTGGCGTAAATGTATTCATACATCTCGACCAGTTGTCATTTCATTATTCACTCCTCTTTATACATCATTTTAAATCTACACTTCTTTTCTCCTGTCTTCAGCTCCTTACATTCCCTCCCATGTTGATTCTCACACCCTTTTTTTGTGGTATTCTAGAGACCAAACGCGAAGATATATTTTAATGATTCTTATATTTCTTCATCACAAAATTCGTCTTCGTCACTTACATGACACTATCAAGTAAGGTATCATTAGATAGGTATAAAAATCATCTTTAAGTTTCTTAACCATTTTTATGTTACAATAAATTGTCATCACGTTATCGTGTTATGAATATGACCATACTAAGATAGGTATCCTATTGCTTCTTAATTTAATGTCACTTGTACTGATATGGCTTCTAGGTCATTCTCGTCATTCTACATATGATTTAAGTTAAATTTTATATTTTTCTTCAATTAAAGGGAAATCGTGGGTCACGTGTAATTGCCGACCTTCTTAGCAGAGTTTCTTTACTCAACCTGAGGTCGAGTGGCTCGTACGCCGGCTTTAAGGTGTCGCCATCTTCGAGGTAGCGGGTTTGATTCCTGACCGGGTTAAAATATAAAATGCATTTTTCTAAATTGTCTTGTCTGTTCAGTAGCGTCATGTGAGCGCACATGACGCTGCTGAACAGATATTATGAATTATTTAACTGTATTATTTTACTGATCAATAAGTTTAAGATCAGGGATATCTCTATAAAAAGAGATTTATTGTTAGGGGAATAACTTTGAAATATCGAAGTCATATAATGTATTTATTATCTACGTATTCGTATTTATCAGAGCAATAACTCTTGTAACAGTATGAGCACAGAGTAGATCTAATTATAGTATTACTTAAGTATGAGTAACATACAAAACATTAATGAGTTCTGCAAGAAGAATGGAAGAATCTCTTGACTGGTTGAAACACAAAAATTGGACAGCTAATATATTTAAAACTAAATATATGACATTCAGTTAATAAAACGACAAAGATAATTTAATTTTTAATCTGACATGTTTCGGAGAAATTATAGAGATAGTTTAAAAAGCCGAATTTCTGGATATATTATAGGACGAAAATTTAAATTGAAAATATCTTACGTTTATATAAATTGATTACGTTTGCAGAATGTTAAATAAGTTTGTAAATATACCTTATTTGTTTTGATTTTGGTGTTGATAAAAAACTGAAGGAAACAAAAAACCAGTCAAGTGTGAGTAGGGCTTAGGGAATGCAATCTCGTTCTCGCGAGATTTCGGCCTTTTTTAGCGAGATTGATCTCGGTCGAAAATGGGCTAGATATCGCGAGTTTATCGAGATTGAACTTGAGCCTAAAAACGATTTATTCTAAGTGCGGCAGCGCGAATTTATGTGCGAAATATTGTGATTTGAATTAATATATGCCGGAAAGAAAGCAAGAGAACTTAATTTCGATTGTAACCCAGCTCTCCAAGGTTGTTGCCTGTGAGTTAAAAGAATCTGACATTCATCATTGTACTCGTGTTGCCAAGGCTAACAGAGACGATGGGAGGCCGCGCTCCATAATTGTTAAGCTCGCTACCCCCAGACTCCGTGATACGTTATTAGCTAAAACAATATCTTATAACAAAGCCAACCCAAACGACAAGATCAGTACAGCCCACTTGGGGATGGGAGGAGACAAGAAACCGGTATACGTACTTGAGCATTTGTCCCCTATGAACAAAAAATTACATGCAGCAGCACGACAAGTTGCTAAGGACAAGAATTACAAATTCGTTTGGATCAAACAGGGAAGAGTATTTATGAGAAGAACGGAGGCCGATGAGTCAATATACATCAAAAATCAAGATACATTGAATAAGCTTAAACTTAAATAATGAACATAATAATGAACATATCTCGTAATTGACGAGATCTCGCGGTATTGATATTCATAAGCTCGCGAGATCTCGCCCGAGTACCAATCTCGCAAGATTGCATCCCCTAGTCGGGCTCGCTCACGTAGGGTTCCGTTCGGAAGCGAGCAAAACATCACTTCTGTTGCATCGGAACCCCATAATATTTATTTTATTCTGTTTTTAGTATGTGCGCATTTAACAGAAATAAATCATCTGTGAAAATTTTAATTGCCAGCACGGGCCATAAGAGATACAGTCTGGTGTTAGACGGACGGACTGCGGAGTCTTAGTAATAGAATCCCGTTAAACCCTTTGGGTACAGTACCCTAAATACGGTACTACGTCACAGTCACATCACATCTTCCCACTTCCCACGTTACGAAACCGTCTCGCAAAATAGAAATGACAAGTTACAAACGAAAACAAGATGGCGCTGATTTTCCCGCGCATGTCCACCCCTGGCAGACGTGACGTCATTTTAGAATAGGGGTGGGTTTATTTGTTCCTGTATGTATCGATAATAGGTTGATATTTTAAGACTAAACTCCTGGGGATCATTTACTTGGTTTGTGTTTTTCCCTTATTTGTTAGATATGTACGTCATTTGTTATCTCTTATTTTGTTATATGTCTGTTAGTTACTATGTTCTTTATGAGTTAATTAAACGTATGCATTTGTTTTAGGTTATTAGGTTATGCAACCTTTTTTTCTGAGCTCAAACATAAATTATAACTCAATACAGATAGATTTACTAATATTTGATATAGTAAGGAGTTCCCAAGCACATTCACATATTAACATATAACTATAGTGATAGTTAAGCAGTTGATTTATAATTCGCATAAACTTAGTCTATTCCAACCTAGTCTGGTAGAGGGTGGTTTTATAAAACGGTTTGTGTTACGGTAGCTATAGTTAAATTCCATATCTTCATATCAGATCCCTTGCGGAGGTCGCAGAGAAAACTGATCATAGCAAGTCATTAAGAACTATTTTCATACATGCTCCCCAGATTTTAAAGATTCTGACATCACCTTTCGATAACAGGCGATTAGTTTGATCGCGAAAGATGTCTCTTGACCTTCCTTGACTTCTATACTCTACCACTTTGTGTGTATTAGATTCGCCAGTATCTTATAATAAATTTTATCTAAAGTGAATAGATTAAAATCTTATACTTCTGTTAAATGCTATTCTGAGAATCGTTTTTTCGCTTTAGCTTATTGAGATACCTATACCAAGAGGTCCTTTCCATAACTGACTTGAAAGTTTAAATTCTACTAAACATTATCTATGTATTAATTTAGAAATAAGCATTCTTCATTGATTTTATACTAGTAGATTAGATAGTAGTATAGTACATCTTCATTGAATTTATACATTCAAAGTAAATGAGCAATCTTATTTTATGCATTTGTGGGAGTTTTGTAAGTTTTGGTCCATTATAATTTTCGTCGTGCCTTGCACCTAGTCATATACATATAGAAGTTTTGGAAGGTTTAAATTTTTTTTATAGTCTACTTTGCTATGTCTGACCTAACGGAATATACGTCTACGGAACTACGGAATATAATTTTTAAACTAAGTTCTTGTTCTCACTTCCTTATTCCGAATGTATTTGATAATTCATCTGAAGTATTAATTATAGCATTATTTAATCTCTGTTATATCTGCGCTAGTTAGGCATGTTGTGTTCTCACTAAGCAAATGTTAGTGTAACGCGTAGCCAGCCTAATAGTGTAATCGAGGCCTTAATTAATTATCGGTGTATTATGTACACAGCGATATAATTAATGACACATCATTAACACTTTCATCGCTGTTTATTTTAAGTTTGGCATTGAATTCTGACATTCAATTAAGTGTATGTGGAGATTAAAGATAGATTATTAATCGGGATAATTATATGGTAATTATTGAATCATCATCATCATCATCATCATCAGCCCTTTTACGTCCCCACTGCAGGGGCTCAGGCCTTCCTTGTGGATGGTTAAGGAGAAATGAATTAATAATTATTGAATGTATCAAATATATTGTATCGATATTATTATAAATAAAAATAATAGTAGTGTAATAAAACAAATTAATTAAACAAGAACATACTTATTTATTTTTAAATGCGAATTTTACCTTAACTATGCAATCTTATCTTCAAAAAATAATTGGATAAATAAGTCTCTACCTTGGTATTTTTAGAAAAATTATATTTTTACATTGATCCGACAGAAAATCTAATCCTGCTGACATCTTGAAAATGTAATTAAATTTCTCTTTTTAAATATAATATTACATGTAAAAGATTTTTATAAGAAAAAAATTAACGTTAAGTTGAAAATTAAATGTTGAAGCTGACTTGTGTGTGTTCTTTGAATTATCGATAAAGAATTTTCAGCGGAGTTGCCCATCATTATGCGTGTCGATGTCGGCAGTCAGTGCGGTAAGTTAGTGGCGAATGTCCGTTCGCTGGGACCCCAGTCGAATGTCAAATATTTGAAATATACTCGCGGAAGATTATCATCAATTCATAATTAACAGTGAATCTTTTGATTATTTAAAGAGTTGAATATTGGACGTTTTCTTTGGCGATAACTTTAAATTTGCGTAAGTTTCATGACATTAATTTCCTATTCTACATTATTTTCATAATGCGATTATGAAAGCTATTTTCACCATCAAATTATGTAAGATTTTATTTTTTTTAATCGTTAGTTTTCCTTTTTTTTTGTAACAATTTGGTAATTATATTTCTAATAGTTGTTTCGCAACTTTTTAAAACCAATGAGGGTTACATAAAATATAAATCAAGAAAATCGGATATAAAACGTTCTATATCTGAAATTACTTATATTTTGAAAAATTATGCAAAGAGGTTAAACACGAGGTGGACTGAAAAGTAGATGTTTGTTTTATACGTCCCGTGTATTTTATTGATTATTGCGCGGTACGGGAACCGTGGTGGATGCGCTGTGGCCAATATGAGGAAGGTCAGGACTGGTCAGGATAGACCACGTGATCATAGCCTCTAACTGCTAATTTTGACGAAATATTTACAAAAAAAATCTTATTTCACCAATATATCCCACAGATTTATTTATTTTATTTATTTTATTATTTAATTAGGTACGTCAACATCATACATATTTAACCTTTATAATACAATATTTAAACAATTACAATTTCTGATACATATGACAATTACAGACATACACAACATTCATTCATTTATATTATTGCATATTCAAATCCTAAACACTAAATCAATAGTAATGAATTAAATCAATAGAACCAAAATTAATTCAATTAATCAAGTCAAATTAAATTTAAAAAAAAAAACAAATAATTTAATCAAAACAAAACAGCTTAAATTTATATTTATATAATGTAATGCAAATGTCAACACACTATCACACGTCAATATCCCAACATCCATTTGGTCAGTTCCCTCCTAAACTTCACCAACGGGTCGGCAAAGATATCGACATCACCGTGGCACATACTAAATTGGTTATAATTTTTGCATATTCTATAGATTGGAGAATTTGATCCTGTGTTAGTTTTGCAAGAAGGTACGTGGAATATTTTTGCGATAGATTGTCTGGGGTAATTATAAGGAACCGATAAACCAATTTGATTTAAAATGTCTACAGAATCAATCTGACCATTGATAACTTTATGTAGGAAAATTAGGTCGTGATTTACCCGACGTTCTCGTAATGTCTGTATATTAAAAAAAGACAACCTTCTCTCATAAGGACATCTATACGATATACCGGGAGAGCAAAAAGCGAGATATCGCGTAAATGCGCGTTGGACCGATTCCAATCTTTGTGAGCTTATACTATAGAATGGGCTCCATACTGTGCTCGCAAACTCGAGATTACTACGAACTAAGGAATTATAAAGCAGGAGTTTGGTTTCAATTTTCTGGAAGTCCTTCGAGTTACGCCTTATAAAACCCAGCATCTGTGAGGCTTTTCTTGTGACTAAGTCTATATGCGCATTGAATTTTAGTTCGTTATCTATCAATACCCCCAAGTCGCGCATTTTATCGACCTCCTGTAGCTGAATGCCATCCAGTTCGTAAGTATAATCCAACGGGACTTTTTTCTTTGTGAATTTTATATGGAAGCATTTATTGACGTTTAGTGACATGTCGTTAAAAGTACACCACCGCGATATAGCATCAAGATCTCTTTGAAGTAATTCACAATTTGAGGGTGTAGCTTTTATGTACAATTTTAGGTCATCGGCAAAAAGAAGGAATTTAGAATGCTTTATTACATTTTCTATGTCATTGATAAAAATCAAGAACAAGACTGGTCCAAGGTGAGAGCCCTGTGGCACTCCCGATACAGCATAATATGTATGAGACTTGTACCCACAGGTGACAACTATTTGAGACCTGTTTGCCAGATAGGATTTAAGCCAATCCAAGAGCGACCCACAAATTCCGTTTGATTCCAGCTTACGTAGAAGCAATGAATGGCTAACCCTATCAAATGCGCTTTTAAAATCTGTATAGATAGCATGAACTTCATTACCTCTGTCTAATTCCGCACTCAAATCGGACACAAATGATACTAAGTTAGTTTCCACAGATCTTCCTCTAAGAAACCCGTGTTGATGCATAGAAATAGTGTTTCGAATATGATGAGAGATAATCGGAGTTACTATGGCTTCAAAAAGTTTTGCAAAACAGTTCAGAATAGATATCGGTCGGTAGTTTTGGACGTCACTATCATCCCCCTTTTTCAATAAAGGCACTATTCTTGCCTGCTTCCACATTTGCGGGAATATGCCTCCTTGAATTGAGCTTTTAAAAATGATTGCTAGTGGTAAACTTAAAGCAGAACCACACCGTTTAATTACCAAGGGATGAATTCCATCTGGGCCACTACCCTTTGAAATATCTATTTTCTTTATTTGCTTCAAAATATCCATCTCTGTTATTTTTATTCCATTAAGAAAACTATTTGGATATCCATGGAGGGGCATGTGTTCAGACCTATTTGTTTTGGTATAAACAGAAGCAAAATGTGTGGCAAAGAGATTCGCGATGTCCGCACCCGTATCGGCAATCGAGTCTCCCATATGCATATAACTAGGTAGTGAAGATTGACGTTTTCTTTTTTCTTTAACAAATCGCCAGAAAACCTTGGGATTGCGGTTTATATCGGTTTCGATTTGATTTTTATAGGAGGAAAGACATTTTTTGTAAAGCAAACCGCAACGATCACGAAGCAGTTCAAACTCCAGTTTGTCCCGTGGATTTTTTGATAATTTATACCGTTTACGCAATTTGTTTTTCTCAGCAAGTGTCTTTATAAGAGAATTGGAAAACCAAGAAGGAAAGCTGGATTTTCGATATTTGCGTGCTGGCGTATATTTCGATATGGCAGATCCAAGAATAGTGTAAAGAGTAATTACCATATTATCGACATTTTGGCCTTCAAATTCACGTTGCCAACTTATGTCACTTAATTCTGAGGTCATACCATTGAAATCCGACTTGAAGTAGTTATAATCCGAGCGCGGTTTTGGCTGTAAATAAGTCATTTTAGGGAAAGTTAATGTTATTAGTAAGCCAGGGTGATGTGGATCCAGCTTAGACAATAGATCCAGCGGTTTAGTAACATTTGCATTAATCGAACTACACAATACTAGATCTAATATTTTGCTATTAGCATTACATATTTTGTTCATCTGATACAGGTTATTAGCCGCTAGAAAATCTACAAGTCTTATGTCCAGTGCGGTTGTGTAATTAGATGGCATTGCATAGGGCAAATTGTCGTCGTTAATCCAAAATATAGAGCCTTGATTAAAGTCTCCTACAACAATAACATCATCAATATGATTGAGCACAATGTCAGTATTGTCGAGGAAACGGCATAAGGTTTCCATTTTGGCTGGAGGTGGGAGATATACAGCACATAAAGCCAGCTTTCGAACAGTACCATCGATTTTTATTTGTAACGAGATCCAAAGATCTTCAGTTTCAGATTCCCACTGCGACATTCGGGTCGAAGCCAGGTCACGAGACACTGCCACCAAAATACCTCCCCCATCCAACTTGGAATTAGAAGAAAATTGACGATCACGACGATAGATTACATATCGCGAATCAATCAACTCCCCGTCATAGATCTTAGAATGCAACCAAGTCTCAGTAAATACAATTATTTTATACTCATTTTGTAGGATATTATTGCGGATACTGTGTTTCCGTACAACTTGGTGTAACGTATTGTTTTAGTAATAATGAGCAGTTCTTTTATCGGTTTGAATCTGGAATAACTTTACTCTAA
Organism: Diatraea saccharalis; assembly: GCA_918026875.4. NCBI lineage: Eukaryota > Metazoa > Arthropoda > Insecta > Lepidoptera > Crambidae > Diatraea > Diatraea saccharalis. The sequence continues at coordinate 9,541,140 of OU893336.1, forward strand.
TAATGCTGTATCAGGAAGTTGCGTAATTTGTGGTGGAGCTAGGTTTGACACTAAGGTTTTATTACAAGTAACCTTTGATTTCAAAAGGCATAAATAAAGAGTATAGACGTATAAGAAAGAGTACCTATCATTTACTAAACATTAAAAAAGCGACCAAAAATTTTTTTGTTGCATTATTAGATACTAGTTTTTGCCCGCAAACGTCGTCGTCTGCTTGGTATAGTTACTTTGGACAGTATTTCTAAAAACGCTAAAACAAATATCATTCATTTATATCTTTATCTTTGACAATGACGAACTTACATACAAACTTCAAATCCATCCACATTGCTCTTAATAAGATAAATAGCAAAATATATCCGCGATATTAGAATAAAATTACTTACTTTGATGTGACTATTTAAATAAAAAAAAACATTCGAATTTTAATAGAGATCGAGGTTGGCATATACCACCGGCTTGGGATTCAGTAATTAGTCAAATAAACTCTCGATCCCGACTACACATTGCAAAACCAAAAGATACAGTTGGTTCATTCTGTAAATATTAAATCAATGGGAGCAATTCACTTTTCTTGTCGTAGTTTGTTTCGCCAGTTCTTTTCAGACAATACCCCCAAATTTGGAACTGGTGGTAGGTTATGGTAGTCAGTGGTAAATAAATAAGTCAAATGTATTTTAAAAATAATTTCATTTAATAAATGTAAACGTTTCCATAAAATATAATTATTTTGTATTGTGAATGTGTTCGATAGTATTGTTTTGAAGGTAACTATACTCTAAATTAAAAAGACAATCAACATATTAGTGTTATGTGAACACGGATACTGTAAAGGGTAAACAAAAACAAAGAAGTTTAATACTAACGTTTTCACCATTTTCTGTTAAATTTCCAAAAATCCGTTCTTAGTACACTTCTACGTAATAAGACGATTGTATTCTCCAAATTTCAAGTGTCTACGACCAGCGGTTTAGGCTGTGCGTTGTCTGTCCATCAGTATGTCAGGACATCTCCTTTTTTATATGATTTTAACTAGTATTATTGATATTGAGTACAAACGGGCCTTTTACTTTCCCATACTAGTGTTATAGATTATAGAGTACACATACATCATATAGAGTACAACTCTCTATAGAATAGGGTTGGTAACCTTAGGTGCATCGGCTAGGTCATATGCCGCCTCGTATATCCGCCTTGCAGATCCATAAATTTTAAGAAAAAGGCAAAAACTTTTGGTTGTAAAATTCGCACTTTACTAATATCATAATTAACATAAAAAAATCTAAAAGACCATACAAAAAACGTGTCCCCATCGTTACATATAATTTAACCATATTCCGAGCTAAGGCCTTTCAGTGATGATTCAATTACCTACGTCTCTTGTTCTGTTTACACAGTTCTATTTACTGAAAGAAAAACGTCAACAACACCAGTAACCAAACACCATTAATATTTAAATATAGTTGGTGATATGTTACACGTTAAAGGAAATTGGAAAGCGACTTTAAAAGCGTTTATTCAAAGCGAAATTGTTATAACGCTAGTCATATCAATTCTGTTATACAGAAAACACTGGCCAAGGGTGAGTCGGACTCGCCTACGCAGGATTCCGTACCATTATCCATTTAATAAACGCAAAAAAACCAGCCCCTTAAATATTTATTTCATTCTGTTTTATAGTTTGTTACAGCGGTAACAGAAACACGTCATCTGTAAAAATTTCAACCATCCACCTATCACAGTAATACGGCTTGTGGGCTAATTTTAATATCTTTCACGATCCCTTTTAAAGGTATGGTGATTTATGGGAGTTGTTACCTTTAAAGTCGCCATCTCTTTTGAAACAAAGATGATTTCAGTGATCAAGAAACAATTAAAACTAATCTAAACCCATCTGCAGATTGCAGGTAGAATAAATATAAAATATAAATATAAATATATAACAACATCACATACATTGCTCAGATTCCAAGATGAGTAGCTAAAGCCCCCGTATTATGGAGTATCTGAGACAACGAAGGTACCACAACACAAACCTTTCCAAACGAAATTTGAGTTTAACGCTTGCCTTAAAATTAGTTGTAGCGTGAAGTTCGTGAATATCTTTTATACGTTTTCATATCTTTTAAACTTCAGCTTAAACTTCACTCAGGGACTGCGACAGATTTTAAAAGAAAACAAAATTGTGCATTGATAATAAAGTCTTGTATTGCTATGCAACCTCCTTTCTCGCTGTAACTAGTCATAGCTAACAAACGTTTTAATATAGCTATAATCCTTCAAAACGTTATGTTAATTTATTATTTATAATACTTATTTAATGATGTTTTCTAAACAGCTTTTTGTCTCAATTTGACTAATTTCGATTTATTAGCCTGTCCCAGAGTGAGTCGTGTTAGCAATTATTTAGGTCACTGTTTTGGTTAACAGCAATATTTCCTATCATTTTTGTAGCGTTTCTGTCCCGTATACAAGGTTATATGCCTTTGTTTGATCTGTGATTGAAAAAAGGATCTATTCCCCTTGTTGTTTAAGCAAACTCGTTTCGTTTCCATATACCTACAGTAATAATATCGTAATGGTCAGTCGCTATGTGTAGAATACTTGAGTGATTTTATTAATGCTGCTAACAAGATAAACAATCGTTATAACCATATACGTGCGGCGGAAGGTAACTAAAGGGTTGAAGTTTTTTAGGGAAAGACCTTTTAAAGATTTCACAACTTATTCTTTATTATACTAATGTTGTTTTCTTATAACGGGAAAATTAAAACAATTTATTTATTTCCAAGAATCAATGGTGACAGGTATATGATAATATTGGACTTTAGGTAGATAGTGCAGTGGGGAAAAGAAAGTAGTTGAGATTCTATTGAGATGCGATTACTGGAGCGCTACGTCATACGTGGGTGACATACGCTATAATTAATACGGGCGAAGTCGCGAGAAAACATGTAGTAAATAATAATTGACATTCCTATTACCTGACCTTACCTTAATTTCACGAAGGTCAATGGAACAGTTTTTTTTTATATGTGCATGTGATGTACATTTGTAATTATTCTATGTTCTTCTTTCGATATTTCGATATTCTTCTAATTGTAAAATTTCAATTCAAATGCAAAATTTCTAGTATAACCGATTATACTAGAAACTTTGAAAAAGGTTTCTTTTTATTCCAGATAGGTAAGCACTAGACCACAGATCACCTGATGGTAAGCAATGTAGTGGTCTAAGATGGAGCGTGCTTGCCTAGAATATATTATTTATTTTATATTGGCAGCAGCGCCCTCTAGGAAACATACAGTAAGAAACTGAAAAAATATATTATTCAATTATTCCGCGTAGGATATTAATTAATTAACACAAACAATAAATATCCCAGATAGCATGCTAACTTGGGGCAAGTTTGATTTTTCTTTGATTCTAAATTGTTGCGTCAAATATACGAGGCAAGTTTGTGTCAATGTCGCTGCAATGTTGTTATGTTAAATATGAAGTTTCAAGTTTGCGACAATATTGCTTGAATATTGTTATGACAAAGATACTTATTTGTAACACACCCATCATCTTCATAGGTGCCCGAATAGTTCTAAGTCTGCAAACTAGATAGCGCTGTTCATTTAATTCATCGCGGTATCAGTTTATATTGTTAGATTGTATAAGTAATATGCCGTTTAATGTGATCTTAATGTGGGATTCGAAACCAACAGTTCCAGTTAATTACTTCGGCTCCCAAGCCAGGCTCTGTGCTGTCGCTCTGACCTTGTTTAAAGTCGCAATCGCTTTTGGACCAAAGGTTTTGAATGACCAAAAGATTAGTAAAAAGCTTAGCAAACTTATTAAAGTAATATTTGCCTCGAAACCTGTATTCCAGGTACTCGAGTACCCGAGTACCTGCCAGGTATTCGAGTCTGTACCTAGGAAAATTATCATTACTACTACGATAGTAGCAATAATAATTTTCCCAGGTACTCTTGCACTACCTATGATACGTCAAAGATAATGCAAGTCACGCTGAAACTAGAAAGTTTGATTTAAATTTGCTACAAGTTGCTGCATTTGTCATGGCAAACTTAAAGCAAGTCTTCTTTTTTGATGTATCAAACTTGTTGCGAGTCAGAAACAAGTTTAAATTGTTATCTGGGATATAATATATACAATATTTTTTTTTAGTTTCTTACTTTATGCTCTCTAAAGGGCGCTGTTGCCAATTTAAAGGTAACGTCACATATATTGTAGCACGCGGACAACTAAGACTCTTTTAATGATACCATATTTATCCAGTTACGATAAGCTAAGTTTAATAAGTTTCGAAGTTATAAGGGAACAGATGAAAATTCTTACATACATAGCGGCCAAATTATAATTAAGTAGGTAAATGTAGTGTGTCCGGCCTTTCTACCCAAATGTCATGCTAAACTGGCTGGTCTGTTCGGCTATTAGGTTTGGCGACCTAGCAACCCTATCCGTGACAGAATGCGTAACGGTTTGAAGGTGTTGCCATCCCATAGGACTCGGAATCGATTCCTCATCGAATTGAAATTTATTTTCTCACTTCTCCCGCTCTGGCTGTCACTTGTGTTTTGAGCATTTTGTTGGAATTTAAGTAATTATTTTAGTGATACATCGCTGTTGCTACTGTTGTTCTTCTGTTTTGTTTTATTTAAGTAAACTAACTCTTTCGTTTAATTAAATTAAACTAATTTAACTAATAATTAAAATTAAAAATTAAACTAATTTAATATGTTTTATTAAATTTTATTTGTTAGGTATATGTACAATCTGCTATTTAATGTTTTGTTTAAATATTTAATGAAGTTTTGATATTTTTATTTTCTCCGGTTTCCATAATATAGACGTGTGCGCCGCGCCGCGCCGATGACCGACGCCGCCGATCATGACACGAACTGCGAGTAACATTCGTTCGCTCGGTTGCTAAGCAACATAGTGCATTCTGTCGGCACGTGTTAATTCCGTTACGTATTTCCATATTTAGTAAAATTTTAATGAATACAAAAGTAAAATAAATGAACAGATGCAAACAAATAAACAATCTAATCTTTCTTCTTTAGTTACAGCTGTGAATCTTGTACAATCAATGTAGCACTCGTTTTCAAGATAAAGTTGGCAGAAATAAAAAATTAAATACTTACTCTTATTTGTCTACTCTAGCTAACCCGCTACAAGCACACCTAGCGAACATGTATTCTTTGTAGCTGGTCTTACTAAAACGATTAAACGATTGCGTCCAGCTGGGAATAATATCAATAAAATAATTTCTATACGTGATAACTATTAGGTTGGGGAAAAAGTCTTTTCGTATATAGTATGCATAAAGTTGTAATAAAATCTTTCTGGCTATACCATTTCTATATGGCTGGTTGCGATATTATTAAAAAGTTCAAATTTCAAATTAAGAAAATGTGTGATTTTCATTTGTTTTTCTAACTGGTGATAAAAACTGGACCACGTACGACAAGAACATGCGAAAAAAATCGTGGTCAAAGGTCGGTCAGGCGAAATCCGGGTTAGCTGGCAAAAAGGTGATACTGTTTGTATGGTGGGATTGGAAGGGTATTATTCATTATGAGCTGTTACCGTCAGGCAGTTTCATCGATTCTGAACTCTACTGCGAATAACTGATGAGATTAAAGCAAGAAATTGGAAGAAAGCGGCCAGAATTAATCAATAGAAAGGGAGTGGTTTTTAAATAAATTAAGAGTTTGGCTGAAAGGTGTTAATACATCTGCCGTATAGTCCTGACTTTGCACCTTCAGATTTCCACCTGTTTAGGTCTCTACAGATTTTTTTAGGCAGTGTCCAGTTAACATCACGCGTGTATTGTCAAAACCACTTGACGCGGTTTCTTTATTAGACGCCCCAAAATTTCTATAGCAATGGGATCATGTTCCTACCTACAAGATGGCAAAAAGTTATCGAACAAAATAGTACCTTCATATTGTTGTTTAACATCATTATGACTACGTTACATAATTTTGAAGAGTATAGTTGTGCCATATTTGTTACTTAAAAGGTGTTATTAGTTTAAGTAGCTTTTATATTTGTTATGTCAATAAAGGCATTCTGAATTATTTAAATTTTAATTTTCCATCATTTGACATAACGACGCCGTTTACGCCGCCATTTACGCCGCCGCCACTGAATTTTTAGCTCCACGCCGCCGCCGAAGATTTCGGCATCGGCGCACATGCCTACCATAATATCATCTAAGGCTTTTTATATTTCTACTGTTGCAATACATGTAAAATAAAGAAAATTCAAAAACTATGGTGTATTATCCTTAATATAAAATAAATTATCTACACCAATATTATAAAGGGGATCTATTTGATAAACTACCGATTATAACGCAGGTTACAAATAGTAGCAAAAAAATACTCCATAGAATAAGAAACTAAATTACTATTTTAGAATACTCTACATACATGTTATAAATGCAAACTTGTACAAACCATGCCGGTAAAAAAGATTGGATAAATCTGTACAAAATTTTGACCTATTAACTTAATACCGCTAATAGCATATATCAAGTATGATAAACTGATAGTTAAAGAAAAAGAGTTCAATACAGAAAAGAGGAAAAGATCACCTTCGAAATCACCTGGATCACCTGCCACTATGACCAGTAATTTACAGAAATCACCAAACAAAATCAATAAATCCAAAGCATTTCAATATATGAGGAGCTCAGCAAACTCAAATCTTGGGAACAATACCAAAAACTAGCAACTATCGGACATCGGCAACTGGAAAAACGAAAAGAACAGAAAAATATACACAACAGGCAATATATGTCCCAACCCGGCTGGTCACCGTGGGACAATAGACCAGAAAATCAAAAGCAAAATCAGCGAAAGCAGAAACAAAAACAAAACCAAAAACCCATAAAATCAACACCCCAAATACCATCATATTCACGCGTCAAAACAAAAAACAAGGAAAACATACAGAACGAAAATGAATTGTACATATGTTCCCTGAATGCAAGAACACTCAGGACTGAGGATCGACTAGTAGAACTATCGAAAGCTTTAGAAGAGATAAAATGGGATATAATAGGACTCAGTGAGATAAGACGAATGGGAGAGGAGATAAGAGAATATGACGATTATATATTCTACTATAATGGCGAAAATCAAGGAATGTACGGAGTCGGATTTCTAGTCAAGCAGTATTATAAAAATTATGTTGAACAATTTCAAAGCAAATCTGACAGAATCGCTATATTAAATATTAAACTTCCTGAAATCAAACACGCTATCTTAATAATCCAAATATATGCACCCACAGAGCAAAATTCGGAAAAAAAAAGATAAATTCTATGTTACATTACATAACACAATGGAGGAAACTTATAAACAAAAAATACTAATAGGCGACTTCAACAGTCAAATTGGCGAGGCACAGATAGGCGAAAAACATATCATTGGAAAATTTAGTAAAGGAAAAAGAAAAAAAAACGGTAACAGACTAGTTAACTTCGCAATGGAGTATAACCTAAAGTTAATGAATAGTATATTTAAGAAAAAGACATTAAGACAATGGACATGGATATCACCCGATGGTAAACATAAAAATGACATAGACTTTATAATCACAAATATACCCTATCAGTTCCTGAACATTGAAGTAATCAACAAGTTAAACTTCAATACTAACCACAGAATGATAAGAGGAACCATAAAAACATGCAACACAAAAAATCAAGAAGAAACTTTAATATTAAAACACCCCATGTGATACCATGTATGCCAACGGAAGTTAAATTAGAATTAAAAAAGACACTCCCAGATATGAAATTAAAAAGCACAACTCAGCAAAAGTACGACAAAATGGAACAGTACTTACTAAACATATATAAAAAAGTAACCAACAGCACAAAGAAAGACAGAATAGGAGAGGAACCAAGAAAACTTATAGAAGAATGGGGGAAGCTATTGCAGGATAGGAGAAACAACATCAAAAGTATAGAATCTATCAGCAAAAAAATTACAGTACAAATCAGGAAATACAACAAAGAAAGACACCACCTTGGGAGATTATAAAGAAATAGAAGCCTACCAACAAGACGATGAAGACATCCCAGACATACTCCTAAGTGAAGTCAAAAAAGCTGTCATGTCACAAAACAACAATAAAGCACCAGGAGACGATAAAATAACAAATGAGCTTCTAAAGGAGACTTTCGATATTATAGGGCAAACATTAACAGAGATTTTTAATGAAATTTTACACAATGAAGAAATACCTAAACAATGGACCGAATCAACAATCGTTCTCATACATAAAAAGGGGGATAAAGATAACATAGACAATTATAGACCTATAAGTTTAATACCTAACATTTATAAAGTTTTTTCGAAGATACTACTTGGAAGATTATCAAAGGTTCTAGACGAACAACAACCCAGAGAACAAGCTGGTTTTCGTAGCGATTACTCCACCATCGACCATATACATGTAGTGAAACAATTTATGGAGAAATAAAACGAATACGGAAAATCATACTATATTGCTTTTGTTGACTACAACAAGGCCTTTGATTACTTGCTACATGACTTTATCTATAAAACACTATATAAACAGGGTATTAATAATAAATACATAAGAATCATATACCCGATATACCTCCAAAGCACAACCAAAGTGCAACTAGAAAGGGTTGGCCCGGAGTTCAATGTTCAAAAAGGTGTAAAACAAGGTGATCCTCTGTCCCCGAAACTCTACTCTGCCGTTCTAGAGGAAATATTTAGAAATCTAGACTGGAATGAGATGGGAGTAAACATAAACGGTAGCAAACTGCACCATCTGCGGTTTGCTGACGACCTTGTCCTTTTTGCTGAAGACCCGACTGCCCTTCAAAGTATGTTGATACAACTGAAAATAGAAAGTGCAAAAGCTGGATTGACCATGAACCTGAACAAGACTAAGGCAATGACTAATAACTCAAAAATAAAGCTGTTGGTGGGAATGCAAGAAGTTGAATATGTAGAGGAATACATTTACCTGGGACAGATAATAACACCAAACTTGCAAATGCAGAAGGAAATACAGAGAAGAGTTTGCAATACATGGTCACGATACTGGTCCCTAAAAAGAGTTATGAAATGTAATTCAATTTCTATATCCCTTAAAAGAAAAGTTTTTGATACCTGTATATTTCCAGTGCTAAGCTATGGATGCCAAACATGGTCATATTCAAATTACACTGTGTCAAAACTAAAAGTATGTCAGCAGGGAATTGAAAGAAGTATCCTGGATGTTAAACTTAGAGATAGGCTACGTCTTCAGGATATAAGGAGGAGGACAGGTGTGGTAGATGTAATCCATAAAGTGAAGACCTTAAAATGGAAGTGGACAGGACATATGATGAGATCAACAAAACCAAAATGGGCAAAAAATATCACAGAATGGTACCCTCGTGACGGACAATGGAAAAGAGGTAGGCAGATAAAGAGATGGGAAGATGACCTACCGAAGGGATGAAGAAGAGCAGCCTGAGATAGAGGGGAATGGGCTAAGCTGGAGGAGGCCTTTGTCAAAGGACAACCTGGCGGTACAGATGCCGATGTCGGTGGAAAAAACTAAATTGTAAGTATAATTGATATACAAAGTCAGAGAATAAAGGCTATTTTTATTTTTATTTATTTTATTAATAGCTTAATAAAACTTGGCGCCCTAGCAGTGGCGTAGCTAGGTAACCTAGGGCCCTGGGGCAAATAAAAAAATGGGGCCCACTGCTATCAAAACTGGTAAGATTTTTTGATGTAAATTCATTAAATATACAAATACTTTGAAAATGCTAAGCAACTTTATCATTAGCTCTTTTTCGTGCATGGGCAGGTAATAAAACTATTAAACACTAACAACATAAATTACATTTATATTTATATTTGGTGTAGGTATTGGGCAATAAAACGAAATAGAAAAGATTCAAGGGTTTATTTTATATTTATTTATTCATAGATACGTTGCATCAGCTTACTGTTATTTAACCTATCGCCATGCAAGCTATTTACAAAAATTATCAATAGAAATATTTTGTCCAGAAGTACTTGCAGAAAGCTGACTAAAAAACTTGTCAATATTGGCCAATTTTTTATTACTTTCTTCTCTTTCTTGGCGTTGTTTGCGTTCAAATGCACCACTGGGTTTCTTTTTTTTTGTCCATAATATTAGTTTTCTTATTTATTTATGCAATATTTATGTAAGATTGTACTCAAGTAGGTACTCCCTGTTCACTGACAATGTTACAAATAAATGGAAAGCGAAACGTAATGATATGATACAAGAAATTCCCGGCAAACATTTTATCGCCGCCAGTGTTACCACATTTGACGGTTTAAAAAATGTCAAAAAAACATCATGCAATTAATGGACTTGTAATTTTCACGATATTTTGAGTTATAAAGTGAGTAAAAAATTGAGTTCGATTGAGATTTTCTGGTAAAGATTCGAGGGCCCCCTGAGCTTGAGGGCCCCGGGGCACTGCCCCACCTAGCCCCTTGGTAGCTACGCCACTGCGCCCTAGGCAAACAATGCATCTTGCCGCCCTAGTCAAAACACCGGAACGACGCTCATAAAAAAATCAAATAATCTAATGTTGGTACACCGATTAAAAGAGTCATATTTTGCCTATAACAAAAGAAACTCTCTGGTACAGTTGGTCTGAAAATTTTGTTTTTTTTTCAACATCGCGCTCAAAGTTCAAGGACCGAATTATTATATTTTTTTAATAAACTGTTTGCCACCCCCATATACGAGCGTCCTAGGCAGTTGCTTAGTTTCCTATATGGATGGGCCGTTCCTGCCTATATACACTATATACAGCTTGTAATATTTTGATAACAGTGTTAGTGTTTATAAGAAAGGAAATTAATTATTATAAGTTGTTCCAAATTTTTTTACACGTTTCATGCTCCTATGAATTAAGTAATTTATTTGTAACATTGTTTATATTAAATATATTACTCGATTGTATATAAATACTGTTTCCCGAATATTTATTAAATTAATATGTGGACAAAATTGGTGAAATAAAATAATAAAGTAGTATTATTCCCTCCGAATTCATAATCAGCATCATTCCGTTATCAATGACCTCTTAGTTGATCAATAAATCTGCAGTGTTCATTTATATTGAGTAATATTATATATATGAGCTCATAATTGATAGAGATGTGACCGAATTTACTTTGAAATAAACAACGAATGAATATTGTTTTATTTTGCTTTTTTAACATTTTAGTTTGGGAAATTGTTATTTCGAAATAAATTTTCAAAGCTTTTTAACTCTCAGCTTATAGTATAACTTATCAGTTTATTCTATGACTTTTTCATTTTGTTAAAATATGGGACTTCTGAGCAAATCAAAAATGAAAAAAACTTTACATTCTTTTAGAGACAAAAACATGAAAACACAACTATCAACATCGAACTAAAAATAAAACAAAAAAAGTTGTATTATGACTTGGTTGACCGCAATGAGAATTTATTTTGTCCATTAAAATATGGTGGTATTCCAATATCTCATTCAAATATAGAACTTAGACAAGGAAAGAACTTTGTTTTTACTTTACCCTGAGTCAATGGGAAATAAATGTCTTACATAGATTTAGGGCCACTAGACCACTAGGCCGAGCCAAAAGGCAAACGAAGAGCAAGGGCACGCCGACTTATTTCGAAATGCTTCTTCGTTTTTTATACCCTCATAACTTAAGCTTGAATTACTCTAGATACATTAAGTTTTCGAGATATTATCCCAATTTATATTAGCAAGACTGTTTAGTAACAGTTGATAGGCCGCAATCATGAAATTCCGTATATGTCCCATCTCTAGTAATTAACAGTGAAGTATGGATAGCTTCGGGTCACATTAACTCGTCAATCAATCTTTATGATATGCTAATGACCGAGCAATCTATGGTGAGCGAGATGAAACAAAAGTTATTATTTATACCTGCAATGATGAAATATTCGGAAATCAGGAATATCATGTCAAAACCTCGTATATTTCATATAGGCAATCTAGGCATTGCTTGTATAATATTGTTTGTTTTTTTATTTGTTTAAAAATTATTTGATGGCACGTCTATGGCCTTATTTTGTTAGAAAAATGGCACGTTGATACTTAGAGGATTGCTATCCCTGGCCTATATCATCTTCATATCCTAGATCATCCGGTACGGATCAGCTCCACAATCTCTCTCATAGATAATTACTTACAATTAAAAAAGGAATGTATTATTAGGCATTGGCAAATATTGGCAGTGAGTGGCAAGATCAAATATCTTTACATATAATTTTATATATAGTAAATAAATAATAAAAGATAAATATTATATCATTTAGAACAAACCCTAAGCTTATTAAAAACATATTAACACTTACGATTCTCACGGTAATTTCAGAAATATTTGATGTCTTATCAAACCAGTACGATACTCTGTTGGTGTGATCACATAGCGGTGACAAAAGTCAAAATAAAACTATGTAACATACTCTGAAATGGGTTGTAAATAGTTTTCTGACATTTAACATAGTTGGCGCTAGGTATCAATGATAAAACAGTTCACATTTAGTTAATGATTGAAGCGCCAAGGTTGAACATATCTGTTGGCAAATATTTTGCCTTTGCCAGCGAAAGGGTTAGAGCGTCAAGTTCCAGTGTTTTGCTTAGGGCGCCAAGATTCAGTGTTTAGCCTAGGACGCCAAGTTTCACTTTTTTGTTGAAATAGTTGTAACGTCATGTTAAATCTCTTTCAACCTTCAAATTAAAAGAGATTGCGATAGAAATAAAAATTACACAATTAGGTCCCTGTTTGGATTGGAACAATCGATATTAGTTCATCATCCTAAAACAATTTGTAATTTATATGTTTTAGGTCAACTCTGAGGGCAGAGTTTGAATCATTACGTAACAATATTCGGACAATGTTTAGTTTATCTATACAAAGTTTCTAACTATATTTGTAGGGATGATCATTCGAAAATTGCGACTTAATTCCGCAAATTTTTACGTGATAATCGCATCTTCATAGACTCTATGGCATAGAGTGTCAACTATTTGCAATTTGCCAATGTTCTATCTACCAGTCCAATATTATTAGTGCAATTCTTCGTCACAAATTAATGGTGGCATCTATGTTTATTAATTTGTGATATAGGAATAATTACTATGTCATAACGGGTTGTAGTTGAAGCGCTATTGACTTTCCAAGACTTCGATGTCTGTTACCAGGCTGTATTACATAAACCGTGAAATTTAGACAGTTAAAATTTTACAGATGATGTATTTCTGATGCCGCTTCAACAACAAACACTAAGGGGGCTCCCATACAACAAACTTTTTTTTTTTCGTTTTTTGCTTCGTGCGCGAGTCCGACTTGGAATAGTCCGGCCGGTTATTCGATAATTTATGAATTTATGATGCAAAAGTTAGGACCTTACACTATCTCTGATGCACAGATTCTTTTTAACGTATTTTATTTTGACAAGATTATACGAATAATACGAAATTTTCCCAATTTAAAGTACAACAATTACGGGAAGCTGCAAAATGTTGATCAATAAAAGTAATTTATATCCTTTCCGATATACGATAGATAAATTACATTTCCATTCCCGCGATCGTCGCATCGAGATCATGACCCGAGAAATTGAAATTTGAATCTCAAATAGCGGTGAAGACAACTTTTTTTGTATATTTTTATTTTTTATACCTGAAATATATCTACCGAAAAAATATATTTATAAAATTATCATTTATGTAATAACTAATAAGTTTAAATACTAAAATAAATTTCATTACCAATATTACCCCCGAAAATGCCAACTTATATCATGGCGTCGCTAGGACGTCACGTCCCTCAAGTATATGAATGCATAAGGTTTAATTAGTTTGGATATGAGTAAGAGGGCCGGGATGTCACGTGCTATCAGCGTTCACGTGAAAACGGGTATAAAATGTTGGATTTTTCATAATTAATGTTATAAATATAATATGCATAAAAGTCTGATTATTGGTAAAAGTTGGATCCTGCTATATTTGCAGTGGTTGTTAACCACCAATCTGCACTGTGCTCGCGTGGTGGGAATAAGTTTAGTTCTCATTTTATAATTACGGTAGAGGTATATAATTGTGCCGATTCTGTTGTATCTAACTAAAGTGAACTAAAAAATCTAATTTTAATTAGGTTTTGTTTTAACATTGTTCTATAATCATGCATATTCAAACTATAAACGCCTGTTACTTAGGTAAATATAATAAGTTTACTTTTATTATATTAGTTAACTAGCTGTGCCCGCGACTTCGTCTGCGTGGGAAGTATTTTGGTAGAATTCTTTTTTTCCTATGAATGCAGACGAATCGAATAAGATCAATGGGCCATAACCCACTACGCGGGCTTAATGCGTATCGGTGGGTGTTAACGTTGCTGATGCAGCCAGGACTAACACCTTAACGTGCATTATGCCAGTGTTAAGCACAGTGCTTAAGATAATAATGTTTTGGTCACCCATCCTGTAAACGGTCCTTACGAATGTTATTTTTCAATTTTTTTCTCGTTTCTCGCGCTCTGGTTGGTGCTTGTGTCTGAGCATTTTATTCGTACCTTTAAACGGTCCTTCTTTTGTTTCGATCTTTTTAAATTATTATTATTTGTCTAGTTGTATGCACAATCGGTTATTTATTGTTCTATTTTTCATGTAATGCTAGTTTGCCTGGAAGAAATTGCCAGCTATGCTATGTGATGAGTTTGTCGTTTGTACTTATTTATGTTAAATAAGTATTCATGTATGTCCTTGTTATGCAGTATTTACTTACTTATTTAACTGCAATTTAAACCGAATGCTCTAACCCACTACGCCATCGGACCCCTTATGCCTAAGCTATACTAATATTATAATGAGGAAAGATTTGGTTGTTTGTTTGTTTGCATCGAATTTGCTCCAATACTACTGGACCAATAGTTGCAGAGCGATTCTGACCTACGGGAAGCTACATCAGACGCAGATGTCATAGGCTTATAATTTTGCGGCAAAGTTGTGGGAAAATAGCTAGTTCATTATGCCTTGTGAAAACTTATCTGCAGTACGCCTGTGAAGTATGAAGTCAACACGGGTTGGTGATAATCGAATCTACTTTCTCGATCTCGATTATGCAAACTGCGAGCTCTTTAAGAGACCAAGCGCATTTCCCTATCAAAAGAAGTTTCATACTCATACCATACTGCATGTATGTAAATGCTTCAGATTCAACTTTATAGTGCATGAGCCTCGCGATGGGCAGTTAAATACGCTTCACGTTTTTCAGATGTCTCCCGAGACCGAGCGCATTCTGTCTGATCTCTTTCTTTGTCTATAAAAGTCGGTCAGTACATGTCTGACGGAAGATACGTGGAGTTTTATTTATTGATATAAAAAAATATATACATATTTTAATTTCGACTTTCCACACTCGAAGGAAATCGTCTACTAACATACTTCCGTGAGGTGCTTAACTGAGCTTCTGTTAGATTTGAATGGCCCTCATCATCATCATCATCATCATCATCAGCCCTTTTACGTCACCAACTGCAGGAGCTCAGGCCTTCCTTATGGATGGTTAAAGAGGATGGACCACGACCCTCTATGCTGGCCCAAAGTGGATTGGAGGATATTAACGACTGCAAATACAACCGGGACCAATCGCTTTACGTGCTTTCCGAAGCTTGGAGTTGCTTGAGATAATATTTTTTGGTCATCCATCCTGTGCCCGACCTTTGCGGAAGTTACTTAACAACTACAATCGCGGGCCATGGCGCTTATTCACTACGCCACCGAGCTAATCTGAACCGACCCACAGACCCGCGTAATATTATATGAGTGTTGTGACCTATGAATAAAGCATTGTTTCCAGCGAAGACTGAAAATACCAACTTTGAAGTACGTATCTATTGCAATTGTATGTTAAAAAAACAAAAACAAAAAGAGTATTAACATAAAAAAGTAGCAATAAGAGAAAATATATATATATATATAACTCGAGTTGTCTTTACGTCCTTAACTTCAGTTGACGTGAATCTAAGTTTTTTAACATCGTGGAAAAATCTTCTGACATTGTCTCTGTTAGGTGCCAGGTGGCAAGCAACAGGGGTAAGTAGGATTCTCCTCCGTGAACCCGACAGTGAGCTGCCCGGTGGGTACCCACCAAAACCCGTACTCTACACCTTCTCATGGGAAATGAAAACCGGCAAGCTATGTCCGAGTCACCAGGACACTCAAGTATTGGACCATTGGTCCCCTCGCAGATGGAAAATTGGAGAGACTCGGGTAAATCGAGTGCCTCTCCCAGACAGACGAAACTGTGCAATGCGGGAGCGGCTGCCAATCACCTCCGCTGGCCCCGACGACGACGTGAACCTAATCTGATAAAAATATGCGTTCACTGTAAACTACTCGAGGCTTAATTGCATCACGGAAGGCTCTTTCCGCTTGTTCTCCTACTCGCGTGATCGTATACCACATGTCCATTATAAGCTGAACCCTATTTAATACGATTGACCATATATAAATGAGGTCAACTTACTTCGGATTGTAAAAATTTTGGAATCTTATTTTTTTATTTGTCATCATACAAATTATCATTTTATAGACAATATTGATTCGTACCTCGATGGCTCTACGGATATGCGCCGCTGCGCACGATCGCTATTGCTAAGCAATTTTCGTAAGAATTGTTCACGGAATGGGTGACCAAAAATTATTAAACAAATGCCTGAGGCCCTGCAGTTTGGCTGTGAAAGAGTTAATGATAATGATCAATATATCAAAGACGAAAATTTAATAAAACAGTAAATATTTCATGGCAATTTTGGCGACCACGTCACCTTAAATTGACATAACTTTTGTATTTGTGAACCGATTGAAATAAATCTTACACTAAATGTTAACGGAAGAATGCCGCAATATAATAGTGCAAACTGCATTTAAATCGGTTCAGCCGTTTCTGAGATTATCGTGCACAAACGCACAGACAAACAGACAAACCGACAAACAGATAAACAGACAAAAAATTTAAAAATCATTGTTTTGTGTTCAATTACTCTTATAAATGTCCCTCATAACAGTTTTTTTCATATATCTTCAATGTACAGACATCGATCGGTTACGTTTTTATTATAGTATAGATTACAAACATCATTTTATTCTTTTAGCACAAGCCACAGAACAGTTATATTCAATATTGTCATAGAGTAAAATAGAGTATTACAATCAGTTATATACATTGAAAGTTCACATTTGTGAGAGTGTGAATATTGTTCAATAGAGGGATTCAATAATAACCAGCCGTAAGTATGTGGGTCTGCAGAAAACGATGATTTCTATTTTTTAATTTTCACAAAGAGTACAAGCAAAGGGAGTCGTCTAAAGCAGCCTTAAGTATATTCATCAACCCTTTGAGTTCGTTCCTGAGGGCGACATTCAATGCGTCCCCTTCTTACTGGTTGGCCTTGACACGATTCCTTTAGCCCTCCTGAGGGGCGTGGAACGACTTTTTGATTATCTAGGGTTAGGAATTCGGGCGGTTAGTTTTAAAAATATACTAAAAAGAGAGCATGGCAAACTCAATCTACAAGAGAGCCAACGCTTACATTTCCATACAAATAGGCAAACAAATACGCAACAAGAGTAAAGATGTATTCGCTTGATTTCATAAACAGAAAAAAATGCAGTTACAAAAAAATATTTTGATCATTTTAGATTATATCAAAGAATTAATGATGTGATGTATAAGTATATTTTTATGTGCTTAGATGAAATGGTCGTTTTTTTTTGTCGTAAAATCGATCCATTAACCTATTTAGGTACAGTGACCTTTGCGTTTATTTTCAATCGAGGCAATCGTTAAAACGTATAATTCGTTTTTTTTGGATTATATGTATAGTCTTTGAATAAAATTGGTTTAAAAACTGATAATTTCGTAAAATCTCTTAACTCGTATTTAAAAGAAGTAATAAACGTTAATATATTTAGATATTACAAACTATTGATTATGAGTAGAAGCTTTCATAGTATCATATTTTTGGCATACAACCAATAAATATTTGCTGCATTGCGGTTTTATTACCTATTTCAAACTGAGTATTATTGTTGAGGTTTGACATTTAACTTACCATTAAGTTTACCTGAAGTCAAATCTCGCATCAATAGTTATAGGGGCTCCAATTAGAATTTACGAAGGGCATTTGCGGCCATTTGGAGGCCCCTCAGGACCCGAGAACCGGGGCGTACCGCCCCGTCCACCATTGTCTCTATAATTACATAAAACAATCCATTTAATATTTCGTTTTATTTGTCTCGACAATTACTTTAGTGCAAAATAATATTCAGGGAATTGGAAGGTGTATATGGGAATTTTGTATTTAAGTAACGTCACCCTGTCGAGTTACGGCTAACCCTTTGATTTGTAAGACCTATAAAAGATTTCTAGTTCAAGGTAATATTATCTAACAATACAGTTTGTTTAAAAAGTCATAATAAAATTATTACTTTTTATCTATCTATCAATTTATTTCTTTGTTTCAGATGATCATCATGGTTACAGATGATGAAATTTAATTGGAAATAGCATTAGAAATAATTACTAAATTAATCGTCATGTTATTTGCTTAGAAAAAGTACACAATTAAATAACTCATATGCACAGAGACGCCTCTAACGTCTTCAGAGATTCCTTAAAATTACGTCAAAAATTATTACTAAGAACCACTACGTATTTCAAAGTAGCAGAATTTGTAAAAAAAGACGCAATCCGATACTTCACGTATGATTACGAGATACATCAAACATAGTATTAAATATTATGAACATATTCATAGGTAACAATTATCATTCAAAAAATCTGGTCAAGTTGAAAACTCGCTTTTAAAATAGACAATAAATTGTATTCAATTAAAACTAAATAGAGATTCGCGCTTTTAAAAATAAATATAATAGTGTAAAAAGTTTCGTAGCACCTTCGTTAGCAGCTTGAAAAGCACCATAGAGTATTATACAAAAATTATCTAGTTATTTTTAAAAGTAAATTTGCGCGGGAATAATAAATCATGGCGGCGAAACCAGAGCCAATTGGACCGCGAAATGGGCATGAGTTGGCGCCATTAAACACGCGAGCGGATGGCAGCGAGCGGCCTCATGGTGTCACCATCGTGCTGCAAGGGTCCAGGGGTTCGCTGCAGAGGGATTTGCCTGATGAGGATAGAGCAGCGTGGTCGGGAAAGCTGCAGTTCTTTCTTTCCATCATCGGTTATTCGGTCGGCCTTGGGAATATCTGGCGGTTTCCTTATTTGTGTCAGCAAAATGGTGGAGGTAAGTCTGTAACTTGTTTAATTAATAAATTAATAACATATATTATATTGAAATAAATTATATTGAAGACCTCCGTAGCAGAAAGTTTCAAGGTTTGAAGGCTGAGGAGTCCCGGGTTTGATTCCTAGTCGGGTCAGTATAGAAAATTAACTTTTCTGCATTGTCTCGGGTCTGGGTGTTGTTGTTATCAGATTTTCACAAGTGTTTTAGTTACTTATTTTATTTATCTAATAGTGCCATTACTGCTGCTTATACAACAGTAACTATATTAGTATAAGGAACTTCAATCTCAGGGCCATAGATGGTGGCTTAAAACACGGTGTTAGCTTCTCGGTCGACGCAATAATTTTATCTATTACTAGCTCTCGCCAGCGGCTTCGCCCGCGTGATCCCTAGAGAAATGTTTAGTAGGATAAAATTATATCTAAGTCCTATTATCTAAGTCAGCTAATATCCTATCTGTATACCAAATTTCATCAAAATCCGTTCAGTAGCTTCGGCGTGATTGACGGACAAACATCCAAACAAAGAAACTTTCACATTTGTAATAAGAGTTTCAATAGGATTATTTATATTTATTATTCGTATAAAACATTGGAATAGCATTCTCACTGCATATTTACTTTTATGGCTACGATACCAATACAACAGCAATTTTGTAATTATATACAAGATTAAACAAATCATTAAGAAGTGAAAATTTCAATGCACGAAAGGATGTTACTGATACAATAGGGTAGTTTCGGACGTGAAAAATAAGTCACGATATTGCACAAAAACTAAAATTTACATTGTAATAAACATAGAGATTCTTAATTTGAGTCTTAAAATCGCATTATTATCTTATTATATCAAATTAAAAGTCGTTATTTTTTGTCTGTGTCACGTTACTTGAAACTCGACCCACCATTGTGTGATGTCAATGTGGCGACGACAAAGATATCATAGTAGTCACAAAGATATGCTTAATAATTATAAATCAAATTGCTAGATGGCGTTGGTCTTAGTTTATTTATATTTTTTGCTATGAAATCAATAATTAGATGGCATTGTTATGAAATCTTTTAATTTTGAACTATATGCATCTGTTCTGTGTATATATCACAATGGCGTCATTAATATGACGGACAGCGTTTTCGCGGGTTTAAAAAAAGTTTGAATTATGATTTAATTTTAAGGCAAGAAAACGTTTAATTTTTGAGATGTTTGTTTTATGGCATTAAAATAAACAGTTACAACAGTTAAGTATTATTTGAAACAGAGTAGAATACCCTATTATTATAAGAGAGGTCAGTTGGATATAAATTAGAACTGCGATGACAACAGTTCCTCCTTATTAATAAATAACTAACTAGAACTTGGTTAGAGGGTAGCGTGTATTTTTATAATAAAATTTAAAGTTGGAACCCTAATTTTCACGCTTACTCTTGAACACAATCACGATCGATTGACATTGCAATTGTAACGTAACGCTTAATTAGGCTCACTAGCGCCAATTGTCTCAATATTGCGTGGTTATTGAATGAACTAAAATTGATTAAATATCAGTAGTTATTAATAGTTAGATGACTCACTTATTGGACTACTGCTACCACCACAAGTAATTTTTACTATTAATAACTAACTTTATTTTAACTATTAATAACTACTGTAAATCTACATTAGTTATTAATAGTTAGACAACTCGCTTATTGGACAATGCTTTAAGTTTATAAAACATAAATACGTAAGCTGGGGTTTTTGGTATCGATAATGTTTAGTAGATAATAGAGATTTTTGGGCGTAATTAGGGGTTTGTCTATATATTTAGTCTATATACTTATGCTAATAATAGGGATTAAAGTATGAAATTGCCAATTTGTACTGAAAATCATAATTGCTTATTTTTTCTTTTTTAACAAATTTATTTAATCTAAATAGTTACCATTATTATCTGCACATTGCTGGAAAGTCATTTATACCTTTGCAATAGAACTCTGAGGATCGAGTCTGCACAAACTGTGTGAAAGAATTTTTTACTGCCTACTGGGAAGAAAACTTCTTGTCACGTAGATAATTGTCCAAATCACGAAAAAATGGTAGTCCGTTGGAGTAAGGTCTGGCGAATACGGGGGATAACGAATGATTTCTAACTGCAATTCCTAAGGGGTCAAAATGGTTTCTTGTGCTGTACGTATATGAGGTCTCGCGTTGTCATGGAGCAATAATGGTGAAGATCGATTCATGCCAACATTGTTTGTAGTTCGGCACAATAGACATCTGCCGTTATTGCTTGACCAGATAAGTGAAAATATAGTGAATAACACCATGCTGACCACCAAACAGTTACCCTTATCTTTTTTTTAGTAAGTATCGTTTTAGGACACTGTTGTGGTTATTGACCTGGGTCAGCTATTGCATTTTTCTTTTATGGTTATCATAAAGAATCTACTTTTCATCACATGTCACAATTCGATCCAATATTCCTTCATTTCCGTGCCAATTCAACAAGGCAACACAAGTTTTAACACGCGTTTCTTTCCGCAGATCAGTCAAATCATGAGGCACTCATTTTTTGTATATTTTTATTTGATTCACTTTACGCAAATGAGTCAATATTATGAGTAAGGTAACGTTAACCCATACCGCTAATTCCTGGGTAGTTTGATTAGGATCGATTTTCACCATCTCTTTTAATTTATCGTTATTCACCTGTGTGGGCGGTCTTCCTCGTGGCTCGTTCTTCAAGTCTAAGTTTCCATCACGAAAGCATTTAAACCAAAATCGCACAGTGCGTTTATTAGCAGACCCCTCTCCAAACGCAAGATTGATATTGCGGGCTGTTTCTGCTGTGTTACTTCCGCGTCGGAACTCGTATTCAAAAATCGCTCGAATTTTCGCAATATCCATCTTTCTTGTCTATGTTGAATAACAAAAACAGTTGAAAGTCGATATACAAATGTTTCACATTTTTAAAAGAAGCACATCAAAGTTACCATTTGAAAAAAGTTTCATTCGAAAACCTCAAATCATGAAGACTCTATTGCAATTCAAGGAACCTATTACAATAAAACGGCAATGTCATTCTTTAACCCCTAATATTATTGTAAAAAAGTGCTCAGTCAATTTTTAGATATCGCTTAGCCGTAGCGCCCACACTACATAGTTCCGTAGCAGTAGATGGAAAAATCAATACCGGCTTACCCAAACAATACCTAAGCGTTTAAAAATAGAATCTGCAAGATTACGCAATTTGAGCTAAAAACTACAACTTTCAAAGCACTTAGTTCGAAAATAAATAAGTCACCAATCCCATGACCGGCATTTGTGGGTTGCTTAACTTCCACATCGCAGATCAAATGTGCTAACCACTGCACATTCAAGCTCCACACTATACAGTAAATTGCATGTACGCGAAGTCGGGACGTTATGCTAGTAAACACAACTTGTACAGCTTCAATACTAATTCGATCAATTTATCATTGAATGATGACGTTAAAATAAAACAGTTAATGATGGCTTACAAAACAGTTATAATAAATTTTAAAATAAATTTATCTAGCAGAGAATTAAGTGTATATATTTTTTTATAGTCTTAATACAACATGAAAATGGAGTTACAATATGGATGCAAATATAATCCCAGAATATTTATACACGTGATAGCCTGGTGATGGTCATGAAATGTATATTAATATTGAAATTTAAATATATTATTTATTGGAGTATCAGGAATCATTTAAATATAAATATATATACAGGTATATATGTTGTTCTAAACGTTCATGGTCATTGACATCAAAATCATAATCTGATATTGAATGATCATTCTGATATACAGGTATAGTTCTCCTTACCCGATTTGTTTTGGTCTTTCCATAGAGATAAATACAGTCTTGCTATTCTGTTAAAACATCCTTAAGCTCTTCGTCGAGCTCAGCGCTGTTATAGCCTAGGGTTTCGATGAAATAAAACCGTTACTTCCTTTTCGTAGTAGGTTTTATTTGATTGAATCACTACGTAGTGACAGTGCTGCGCTGGTTGTCGAGCTATAGGCTGTTTTTTCTTTGAAATATACGAGGGTCAAACTGAAAGTTCTTAGAACTGGCCACTTATAAACAATATAATAAAAAAATAATTCTAAAATTTGAAAATATAACTCTTTGCCAATATTACTGAGTATATATTTCATTCATTTGTCATTTGTTTTACGATTTGGCGGCAAATTGAAAATTGTCTGTGTCACGTCATCATGAATTTAACACGAGAAAATTTTCGTGCAATGATTTTTTATGACTTTCGATGTCATTTAAGTCAACAAGAAAGTTATGATAGACTACGATTGGCCTTTCACGATGAAGCCCCATCTCGTGCGACTGTTTACAACTGGTTTAATGAGTTTAAACGTGGTCGCACTAATCTCACTGATGATTTACGTGAGGGACGGCCTTCTACGGCGACGACTGAAGATAACATCTGTGTTGTGCGGCGTATGATAGAGACTGACAAAAGAGTGACCTATCAACAGATTCGGACAAGCTTAGGCATCGGTATGAGTCAAGTGCACAAAATCCTCCACGAACATTTAGCGGTCAGGAAGCTTTGCGCCCGGTGGATACCTCATAATTTGACTGAGGCTCAAAAACTCCATCGTGTGGATTGGTGTCGTAAAATGATTGAAAGATTTAACGGAGGTGACTCAAATGCTGTGTTCGACATACTAACAGGTGACGAAAGCTGGATTTACTGTTATGATCCTAAAACCAAAAGACAATCTGCTCAGTGGGTGTTTCCTTTCGAGGAGTTGCCAACTAAAGTGAAGAGAGATCGAAGTGCGGGAAAAAAAATGGTGGCCTCGTTCTTTGGAAGGATAGGTCATTTTGCAACAATTGTGTTAGAGGATCAAAAAACAGTTTCTGCAGAATGGTACACTACCAATTGTTTGCCACTTGTCTTGGAAAAAGTTCGAGAGAAACGACCTCGCAGTAGGATCCTCCTTCACCACGACAACGCCTCGTCGCACACCGCCAAGCGAACGATCGACTATTTGGCGACATCAAACGTTGAATTACTGGGTCACCCGCCGTATAGCCCCGACCTCGCGCCTTGTGATTTTTATTTATTTCCAAAAATTAAAGAAAAACTTAAAGGAAAGCGGTTTATGAATGCTGAAGAAGCGGTGGCTGCGTATCGCGATGCCATTGAAGAGACCCCTAAGGACGAGTGGGCAAAGTGCTTTTCCCAGTGGTTCCATCGCATGCAGCGGTGTATTGACGTGAATGGACAATATTTTGAAAAGATATAATAAAACTAATAACTGGCTAATGTAATCAGTTTTTGATTTTCTAAGAACTTTCAGTTTGACCCTCGTACTGCTGCACTATAACAGTAGTTAGTTTGATTATACGTACCTATACTTAAGTTAATTTACATAATATATAAATTTGTTTAGTTGAAGGCCCTTATTTGATAAAGCTGATTCTAATGTATGTTATATATTGCCCGCAGGTGCCTTCCTCATACCATTTATGATAATGTTAATCCTGGAGGGTATACCACTATTCCTCATCGAGATGGCAATCGGCCAGAAGATGCGCCTGGGATCCCTCGGTGTGTGGAATACCATCCATCCGTGGTTAGGTGGCATCGGCATCTCCAGCTGTATGGTGACACTGTTTGTGGCATTATACTACAATGTTATCATTACTTGGGTGTTCTTTTACCTCTTCAACAGCATCAGGGTAAGTTGCTGTTATAGTTAGTAAGGGTGTTCATTCCAATATTAATTTACGCTGCGCAAGATTTGTTTATCCCAGTTTTTTGTTTGGAACCGGTGCTATAAGTCTTTTTCTTCCGTACTTGTCGATCAGGCATCGTATCCTGAACCTAATTTCATTTTCACGCAGTCTATCTTTTCGGCCATAATTAAAATATATTAAAGAATATTTACTTTTCATCAACTTTGTGTTATCAAAATAGTATTTTATTTAATTCAAATCAAATTAGCCACATTAGGAAATTGCTTCTAGTTATAATATTGGGGTGGTATACGTATGAGTACACCGCTTCTATTGGAAAAAGCTCAACAGACTATTCTAAAGGTAGATTTGGGGTAAACACGTAGACTCGGTACTGACAGTCAGACAGCTATTTTTCCCGTCACTAGGAGGGGAAGGGGAAGAGAACCCAGGCTCCTGCAAGGAGAGCTCCGTACCCAACTCCACTGGGATACTATTCAGAGTCAGTCAGTCAGTCAGTTAAATTGAAATAATATACAAAATATGTATTGTTACAATTGATTGTTTTTTATGCTATTTTAAAAGAAGGAAGGTAAAGAATGACATAAATTTTAGTATTGCAGAGCATTGATAAATAAGATCTGTCTCGGACAATCAGTATTGTAATAAAGTTGATTTTATAACTT
Source organism: Diatraea saccharalis (assembly GCA_918026875.4). NCBI lineage: Eukaryota > Metazoa > Arthropoda > Insecta > Lepidoptera > Crambidae > Diatraea > Diatraea saccharalis. The sequence goes on from OU893336.1 coordinate 9,566,917, forward strand.
TGAAGTAATTTTTCAATGACTTACACTGAAACTTTACAGAAGGTTTATTGTTTTACTCTTATTAGCTAACAGCCGACCAGCTGCCCTGGTCTCACTGCCCTCAAGATAACAGCACAGCAGAAGAAGAGTGCACTAAAGCCACAGCGACTGTCTACTTCTGGTACCGTGAGGCTCTAGACGCCGCCCCCAGCATTGAAGAGCCAGGCATCCCACGTTGGTGGATAGTGTTATATCTACTGCTGGCTTGGATCATAGTCTTCTTTATTGTGATGAAGGGCATCCAGAGTAGTGGGAAGGTATGATTATCTTATATCCTAATTTTAATTATAAAAATATAACTGTTGCTCACGGCACTTCAGTATCACTTTTGACTTGGGACATCTGCAATATAGGTACTTCTAAAGATTCAGTTAGCGCTTTTGTAAGTTACACAAGGGGCTAATTTGGTAAGCGTTTGTTTTAATCAAGTCAAATAAAAAATATCTTAATTTTATTGATAGTCTTAAACCTCTTTTGTATTATTATCATGATTTCAAAAAACAAAGACAGAATAATGAGCCATATTCTACATATAGGCACAGTGCAGACGCGGCCGGAACTAATGGCTCAGTCTTGAATTTTTGATCATATATTAAATTACCGGCCTTTGTGAAATCTATCCTTCTCTACCACCTATTCAGAACTTCATTTAGCTATGGATACCAATATAAAATAGTATCTCACATTATTAAAACACAAACACGAAATCCTTTACAATAAAATGAAGCACAAAATGTTGATGTTATGTGATGATCCAAGATACTTAAGTAGTGATAAACTTATGATGATGATTTGGATATGCAGAATAATTGCGGAATTCTTTCCAGGTGGTGTATTTCACATCTTTATTTCCGTACGCCGTCCTGACAATATTCTTCATCAGGGGTATAACTTTACCTGGATCTGCTGATGGGATCATTCATATGTATAAACCAAAGGTTAGTTAGTTAACCAAAGGTATTTTATAGAATCAGGTATTATTATGTAGAGGTCCATTACAATAAGCGTAAAACTACGATATCTAGCAACTTCCATGCTAAATTAATACTCACAAGATATCTGCGTAATTTACATTTCTATATGCGAAATTTGCCATCCTATCTATCTTATTGTACATTATGCAATGAGATAGACAGTTATATCTCTTACTTTCATTCTTAACCGGCCTATTTCGGAAATTGAGTAAATGTAAAGCTTTATATATAGTCCTATAAGGGATAAAAAGAGTCTTAAGATATCAATACTGCTGCTATTGCTATTCTATAATAAAGTGCTGTATTCGACATCGAGTTCTGGGCCAGTTTTCTATTACACACTTGAGAATTCACTATACTTAAAATAGATGTAATTAGAGCGTCGAAATCGAGAGTTCAGTAATGGTGGATACGTTTTGACTAGTAATCTATTTTATGAACGTCTTGCGAAAGTAGTTTAAGTTCGGCATCGCAGACAGAAACCATTAAAAACTATTATTGAGCTCCTTATTTAAATTGTATTATAATTCTAATTACAATCTTGAATATTACTGTTTGTTCCAGCTGGAAAAGCTGCTCCAACCGACCGTGTGGCTAGATGCTGCCACCCAAGTATTCTATTCGTTCGGGCTCGCGTTTGGGTCTTTGATCGCATTCGGTTCTTACAATCCTCCAAACAACAACTGCGTGAGGGACGTGTTACTTGTGTCTGTGTGTAACGCCCTCACTGCAATATACGCCTCTGTTGTCATATTCAGTATACTGGGATTTAAAGCTTTCACTATGACGGAAAACTGCATTGCAAAGTGAGTATTACACAAAGATATATACTTGATTTTGTGGTAATACATCAGAATTATGTTGCACGTTCGTGCAGTGGTGTATGCAATGGCGGTTTTGGAGATACTATCGAGTAGGAACATTATCAGCAGAGTGATTCCGTAAAAATCCGAACTCGAATTCACTCAGGTGTTCGAAGTCACTTCGTAAGCGAATCCGCAAAACTTATATTATTGTAGAAATTTTATCGATTCCACTTTTTGTATAAAAATACAAAACAATATCGGTTGATTCATAGTGTTTCAGATATTCTATCCCTATAATAAAAGTGCTGATGGTTTTGTCCAAATATCGAATAATATAAAAGTGTATAGCAACTACCTAGTTCCTCTTCTGATAGTCCTCTTCTTATACCTCACACCTAAAGATGCCTCAAATGACTCCCTAATATCTCACACGATTCCTTTTGTATACATTCATCACACTTACATACTTCATTACCAATCAATCACGCATCACTATTTTCTAACTACCTAAGGATCTAATTTAAGTACGGATAAATGTTGGCAAAAGTGATGCAATTTCTCTGTATTTTGTTCTTTATTATTATATCCCTATGTCATTTCGAAATTCAATTTCGCGGTTAAGCGGATGTCGTTTTCGAAGTGAGTTCGGACGCTGAGTGAATTCAAAATTCAGGTTTTACGGAATCCCTCTGCATATGTAAGAAAATAATTTTCATCGTAGCTATCATCCCATTAGAAAACACTTTCTATTTTGAAGAATTCAATTTCTGTGGTTTATAACTGGAACTTTTTTTAAGCTATTTAATATTACATATGAAGAGCTAGCCAGTTCATTATATTATTCAATATTTTTTATCTCTTGCTATTTTTGCAGATTTGCTTTTTAACAGTAGGTATATTTAATAATTATACTCTATTGTCACACCATTTTTAACAGTTAAAGTTTTTAACATAGAATACTGGTGTATTTTCAAATTCCCGAATCAGTCCTAAGTCATTCCTAAGATCAATGTGCACGTGAAATATTTCTCAAAGTCGTGTTCTGGCATCTCTAGAATCTATAAATTTGAGTGACTCGTTGAGCCCCAAAGTTTCGCACTGTATGTCCAAAAGCATTAACTTAATAAATATTAGTCATCCAATCTAAGGCCGGTCTTTGCTAAAGTTGTTTCAACTTCCGATATCCATTATACCAGCGCAACTATCGGCACCATAGTAAGCACTTTCACACTTCTCTATTTGATTTTAACGATATATTATCCTTACTAATATCATAAATGTTAATGTAGCACTGTTTGTTGGTCTTTATGTTACGCTTTGGAGCTAGCATTGGGTAACGAAAAAGTTATTTTTCATCCTTCTTCGAAAAAAAAGGTTTAACATTTGGGAACAATAGGGGATAAAGTTTATCTTAAAAATACTAGAATAAATATTGCCTCAGGTCGGACCCGAGTCGAGTTTTATCAAATATTTTAAAGATAAATATCAAGATAGCATTGCAAATACAACATTTACAATAATAACAACAGGCGATGAAAATTTATATGAGAGTTCGCGATTGAAATTAGCAATACTATGCGGACGAAGTCGCGGGCAAAAGTAGGAAAAATAACATTTTAACTTTTATATGTAAATATTATTTAAACTTTAGGGGTAAGAACAACACTATATGAATCACACAGCTTGAGTGCATATCATAAAACCAGTTTATTAGACATAAATTGGTTTATGATGCCTCTATGATACGTTACTCGCCCATTGGTTTTCCCAAGTGGTAACATTTATATTGGTTCCGACAGAATAACTCTCCTAAATTATATGACACTTACTTATGTATAGTGTATAGGCTTATTGGGTTGTTACTGTTGTTATCTAAGGATTGTGAGTTATTATTGTAAGATTCTCGTACTTGCTATCAATATTATATTTCTTAATAATATTGTATTACTAGCTTTCGCAAGTGGCTTCTCCCGCGTGGTTCCTAAGGAAATGTTAAGTAGGATAAAAATCCTACTATCTAAGTCAGCTAATACAGATGTATACTAAATTTCATCAAAATCCGTTCAGTAGTTTCGGCGTGATTGACAGACAAACATCCAAACAAATAAACTTTCACATTTATAATATTAATTAATAGGGTAGGATTATGGACTGTCTTGAAAAAGTTATGTATATAATTATAGCTATTCATAATTATAAGTCAGACAAGGCGTATTCTTATATAAGATGAGTTTTGTCAGTTATAATTCCTCTACCTTTATGTAAAAAATAAAAATAATTTTTAGAATCTAAAGAAAACTTTGATAAAATATATATTATTTTTTATAAATTTTTGGGAAGATTTATTTTGTAGTTACTAATAATAATTCTAAGGTTTTTTGTAACTATTATCATAAATGAGTGTTTTTGTTTTCTCACATACTGACTCCGTCCTCCCCTTGAAAGAAAAATTAAGAAATGGTCTAACCACGTTCCCCTTTAAACGGTATTACGAAATATATGGATAGCACCTAATTAAATGTATTTAATGTAACTCTATAGGCAGACGAAGTTACTGGCGTTACATCACATCGATGGCTTTATGGCCAACTCCTCAAGCGACTTCTACTACGAGAACTTCCCGAAAATTAACGCTTCCGTCCTGACGCGCCTCAACATCACCGAATGTACAATTGGAAAACAACTGGAAGAGGTATTATATCATCTAGATATATTAATAACAATCAAATTTCTTTTTCAATTATTTTCTTTTTATTCGTTGTTCAGTCAATTAATACAGAGATACTTCATTAACTTAAACTGACATTTACTACTAGTACTAGTTCGCAATTTACAGGAATCCATTAACTGAGAGAAAGCAGAGACGAAATCCATATCGTTTTACCACTTTGTACTGAGCTGTTTTATTCTAATCAATTTGACGATATCAGTTTAGCTATATATTCATCCTATTAATGTTCCTATTTTTTTTGTAGTATGTTAAGTACTGACTATAAATTCAAAGCCATTTACGATCTCATCTTTTCACCCGCACATTAGCAAGCCAAAATATGTTTGATTAATTTTTGTTTATTAAAAATTTTGTTCAGTATTTGTTCTGTCCAAAAAATCATTATGAACTATATTTGTTTATATGTTTAGCCTAAAAAACCTTCATCGAATTGGTAAGATTAATTTGTACATACTTAATTAATACTTTGATTCCAGGCAGCAGAAGGCACTGGATTAGCATTCATAGTATTCACGCAAGCTATACTGAAACTGACACCGGCCCCGTTCTGGTCCGTGACTTTCTTCCTGATGCTGCTGTCTCTGGGGCTCGGTAGTCAGATTGGCATTATGGAGGGAATGCTTTGCACCATCTTTGACATTGATTTCTTTAAAAGGCTCAGCAAACCCGTCATCACTGGTGAGTACCAGATTATCGAAAAATGAAGATTTTTTCCAACAATTATTTCAAATATTATACGTCCATAAGATCTTGCGTATCGAAGTCAAATTAAGTTAAAAAGCTTTAGAAATTAAAGTGTTACTGCAGCAATTTCAAAATTATTAAAAAAAATTACAGATTTTAAACGCGCTTATGGGCAGTTGCACAAACGTTAATTTGGGTTTAATGACGCCGTTAAGCTCTAATGAATGTCAAAGTTGTGTGGGTAATATCGCTTTAAACTAATTACATTTTTAATAGACGTTTGTGCAACTGGTTGTTAGTCTACAATATGACCAAATATACATTATCTCGAGCTCCTCCGTGCTTCAGAAGGCACTTTAAGCCAATTCTCCCGATTGCATCTGCAGTCGTTAAACCTACCAATCCGCACTGGGGCCGCGTGGTGGGTCATGACCCATTCTCCCTATTCGATTCCATACACAGGGAAGGCATTATTGCCGAGAAGACTATTAAGTATTATGATTAAACTTGCCTGATTATTGTTCAGGCGTGGTGTGCGCGTTCTGTTTCCTGGTGGGTTTGATATTCACAACTGGCGCGGGCGAGTACTGGCTGAAGATGTTCGACTCGTTCGCTGGCACCGTCGGACTGGTTGTGGTCGCGTTGATGGAAATGATCGCCGTCATATACATATACGGACACGAGAGGTAACATTTACTATAGTGGCATTCCACGCGAAGCGGACAGCTAAAAAAAGTTGATGTTTCCGATTTCAGAAATATTTGAGTATGTTTTACCTACACATGTCCTTGATACGTATACCAAATATTTTTGTAATATAGTGCCTAGTTAGAGAGTTGTGGGACTTTGAAATTTTGACCAACGAGTGGGCATGCAGTACTTCAAAGCCGATTACCAAGTCATAAGATTATAGATATAAATAATTAAACTTATGTATTTATTACTTCATCTAATAAGGCTTTTAACTGAATACGAAAAAAAAATTTTATTTCATTGAAAAAAATGCGATTTAATTTTTTAATCTTCATTTTCACGAAGTTAGACTGTTTCGATTTTTTTTATTTTTATTCTAAAAATAGATAATATTGTAAGGAGCATTCGTGCTAAGTTTTATAATGGGCGTGAAAGTGGTTTAAGAGCTAGACTAGAAACACTGTCGAAGCGTGGCGTCTCTGACTCCTGCCCTGCGCCGCGCTTGACGCTTGCCACCTGCGTGAGCTTGGAGATTACAGTTTTTCTTAAAGATAGTTTGATATATTATGATATTTAAATAAAAATGATTTTTTTTTTAAATTAATTACATGGTTATTTCCAAGTTTTTACAATTTCAAATGCTTCGCTATGACTCGTGCGTTTTACCATAATACTTTCAATAATAGGAATGAAGGCATGATATTTTTTTGAGCCTGGTTTTGCAGTTCTCGACTAAAATCTTTTTTAAGAACAATGTATTTTGTTGAATATCCTTTTTTCGAGCATAGAAAACATGCGTTTGGGGCAATGATTTTCTCGCCCATTGGTACAAGTGCTCGGGTGTGGTAATAGCATTGTTTGACGTCGACTCTACAGTTGGCGTCAAACAATGCTAGTCTACACTAGCTCGAGTCGCCAGACGTCTTTAGTTGCTTCCAAGTCCATCACATGGCCCTTTGCCATAAGAAGTGGTATGAAAATGAAATTCTGCCCCTGTACCAAAATCTTGTTTAAAATAAAATAGATTAATGATATTAAACCTGTTTTTGAATTACTGAGGTGCACCATCAGTAATATAAATATGTTTCTTAGTTGATATGCTCTTTTCTTGAAGATATTGATGCAACAATTTTGAAACGTATAATACGTTGCAATGTCATGTTTTAGATCATCAGCTATCATTACAATGCTTCCGTGTTTCAAATTTTTGTGTTTAAAAAGGGGTTATTAAACAAAATATATTGTATTTAAAAAGCAGATTTTAGTCGAGAGCTGCAAAACCAGGCTCAAAAAAATATCATGCCTTCATTCCTATTATTGAAAGTATTATGGTAAAACGCACGAGTCATAGCGAAGCATTTGAAATTGTAAAAATTTGGAAATAACCATGTAATTAATTTAAAATAAAATCGTTTTAATTTATATATCAAACTATCTTTAAGAAAAACTGTAATCTCCAAGCTCACGCAGGTAGCAACCGTCAAGCGCGGCGCAGGGCAGGAGTCAGAGACGACACGCTTCGACAGTGTTTCTAGTCTAGCTCTTAAACCACTTTCACGCCCATTATAAAACTTAGCACGAATGCTCCTTACAATATTATCTATTTTTAGAATAAAAATAAAAAAAATCGAAACGGTCTAACTTCGTGAAAATGAAGATTAAAAAATTAAATCGCATTTTTTTCAATGAAATAAAACTTTTTTTTCGTATCGAAAAATTCAGTTAAAAGCCTTATTAAATGAAGTAATAAATACATAAGTTTAATTATTTATATCTATAATCTTATGACTTGGTAATCGGCTTTGAAGTACTGCATGCCCACTCGTTGGTCAAAATTTCAAAGTCCCTTAACTCTCTAACTAGGCACTATATTACAAAAATATTTGGTATACGTATCAAGGACATGTATAGGTAAAACATACTCAAATATTTCTGAAATCGGAAACATCAACTTTTTTTAGCTGTCCGCTTCGCGTGGAATGCCCCTATAGCTCGGTCGCCGAACAGAAAGAATTCCGTATGTTGACGCAGCTCTGGAACCACGATTTTTTCAACCGTGGCAGAAACTAGATAGTGTGCCCTTGTCACATCCCCCCCACTCGTGCTCCGTGATGATTGTAAACAATATTTATTTTCTTTTTTAAACAGGATCACTTGTGTAAGAGGGGTGCAAAAATTATGATGATTTTTGCACCCCCTAGTTCTGGCGTCCCGGGCAATTGCCAGCAAAATTAGTATCTATTTTAATAACTCCATTTATTTAATCGAAAAGAAGAAAAAAAAAATATCAGTATGTAAATCATGTAGAATAATACATTTTTTTACAATTTTTCAATTGAAGTTGTTTAATAATAAAAAAAGGCTGTTAATATTTTTACGTGTTGCTATTTATTAGTTAACTGTAAATGTAGTAAGCTATTATTAATATATTAATTTAAACATAAAACTTATTTAAAATTTAATTATAGTTAAATTTAATTGTCAGGTCAAATGATTACCGAACACATATTACGATTAAAACGATTTTATTGTTTCAATTCCTATTAAAAAAAAAAAGATTTGACACATATTTATCAAAAGTGTTTTTGATTTAGGGCAATTTTCGTTTCTTTACTTTTGTATGACGTATTTTAAAATACTAGATTTTTTAATTTTTATGTAAGACTACAAACTAACTTTTTCTTGTTTTTATATAGCACTACTAGCTAATCATGTTACTTCGTAGTAAAATAAAATTACGGGATAGAATCAATAAACATATAAAGTCCTTTTTTAAGTGGTCCCGCCCCTGCGACGGAATTGAATCAAGGAAGCAAAATAATTCTATCTAATTGTCGAAACAAATTAATAAACCCTCTTCAAGTTCATTGGCAGATTGTGAAGTCGCTATTAATTTACTTTCACTTCATCCTTTCTATTCTTTTAATTAACAGTTCAAATTATTTCCATGATTGGATCAGTATTTCTGAAGATTACGCCATTCAAACAAACCAATTTCGAAACTTTACCTCTTTTTAATATTAATTTTAATATTAAAGTCTAAAAGATCGTGACAAAAATTTACAAAAACTTCCTAAAGGTCAATAATTTCAAAAGGGTCAGGCGCTGGAACATCTAGTTTGATTTCGTGGACTACTTTTTTAAATACATCCTCATTTATATTTGTTTCTCTGTCTAATATTTTAATTAAAGAGAGAACTATTTCAGGTTCACAAACGACATATACGAGATGACCGGTCACCGGCCTGGTTGGTACTGGCAGGTGACGTGGCGTTACGTGGGCCCGCTGATTGTGACCTGTATCTTGGTCTCCAGCGTCGTGTCCATGCTCATCTCACCGCCAGAGTACAGCGCCTGGGACGCTGCCGAGGTGAGTGCTGTCAACAGCTGTCATATTTTCCACACTCGATTTTAAATCTTCAGACGTTAAGGGTAGAGGTCGAAATTCGTTGCAGAAATTTGGCGTAGTTTGGTGGTGAACTATCTCGTTAATGCAAATTTACTTTAACAGGTGAAGCTAAAGACTCTGTATACAGAATGCATTTTAGTTGAGAATTTTGTGGTGTAACACATTCTGTTCCTGAGGCTGACAATGCTATGACATCACAAGCGAGTATATTTCTATGTAATAAATGTAATAAAATAACAATTTTAATTATTGAAATATTTTAATTTTTGCAGCAAATGCTGTTTATTCGAAAACATAAACATTTATTGACAATATAAAGAACTAGTCAGAGTTAATAAAACCTGGTTTTATTAAACCTTTTGTTAATAAAATCGGGTCGTTACCTACTTCTGGAACACATAATCCTTCTCGTGTATCTTCCAGAAGTTATCCCAGAAGTCCATGCGTTTTTTGTACACATGGTTTCCCATTTTCATCTCCTTGTCTATATTCAAATAAGCCCTGTTATTTGGCAACGCTTGCTCCCACTTAACTGGCAACAAATCTGTTTTGCACGTCGTTGGTTTACTGTAAAAACATTAATATATTAGAATAGAAAGCATTTAACTCATGAAGAATCACTTATAAGATATTTAAATTTATTATTTTAAAACGTATATGTACTTTTTGTCAGTTCGATTCAGTTTAATTCTTGGTCGAATCTTAAAGAAATAAACTTTCTTTTATCGTGTCAGGTCTAACTGCAAAGCAAATGGTATCTGATTACCATAACACAAGAAATTTAGCTCCTTAACTTGTAATCAGTTTAATTAGTATATATTTTTTTCTACCTAGACAGTTGTTATGTTGTCACGAGATTATCTTATTTAATATTAATTACAAACTTACCCATGTTTAACGAAATTCGCCCACATGGCAGTCATCCTGTCTCTCATTTTCAAATTTTCATCACCACTCAGCACGCCAGCCTCACTCCATTCAAATAAATACTGCAATTCTTCAGTATGGTAAGCACCAACACCAGTCACATTTTTATAAGGACTGTTACCAATGTACGAAAACAAATATTTATAAACAACAGTGTTTTGATTTAGGAATCTTGTGACAGCTTTCTCTTCCGGGTGATTTATAAAGAAATCACTCATAAAGTCTATCAATTCCAACATCACGTCTTTCGAAATATTCCTGTTACCCAAATAAAATCTCTTCACCCTATTTGCTTCTCTTTTCAACTCTTCTTCACTAAGTTTATAATTATCACGAATTTTCTTTTCAATGAAATCTTGGTTTTCATCATAGAATTCATCTGGTTGAATCACGAAATCGTTAAAAGTTTCTTTGCTGTTATAACCAATCATGATAGGTGTGCCGCTAACTTTTTTCAAATTGAAAAATTGCGAAGAATTCGTGGTGATAAAATTCTCTACACGACCATTACGAAATTTCTTCTCCTTACATACTCTTAGAAGTTTACCGGTTGCATTAAAAGCTATCATTAATTCAATAGGATCTTGTTTAGCTAGTAAATCTAATGCACCGTCTTTTGTCACGCTTGGATTGAATACTTTAGCAAGATTAAAAGCCGCTTCGCTATCTGGTTGCAAATACATAGCTTCTTCGTCAGCAGCACCACTTTGTATGATAGCTTTATTAAATAGCTTCTCATTTTCAGAGTACAAATGCAATTCTACCGCACCACCTCCATAACTTTCCCCAGATATAGTTATATCATTTGGATTACCACCAAATGCGGCAATATTATTTTTTATCCATCTGAGAGCTGTCACTTGATCTCTAAGCCCTTGGTTGCCAGGTATATCTTCAGTTTCTAAACAAAAGAACCCATATGGTCCCATTCTATAGTTGGCTGTTACAACAATGATCTCGTGTTTGACCAAATATTTGCCATCGTATTCTCCAGCGCTACCGAACAAGAATCCTCCGCCATGGAACCAGACCAGTACGGGTAGATTTCTTTTGGAGGTTTTTGGTACGTAAATATTCAGTCGAAGGCATTGTAATATGCCCTCTGCTGTAAACACTGCTTGGGGGCACTTTATTGATGAATCTGAAGCTGCGAATGGTGTTGTGAAATCTGGATACGGCAAAGATACCTGAAATAAAAGAATAATACTGTCAAAATAATAAATATTTAATAAGAAAAAGACTCCAACAACCTGACAAAATCGAGAAATGAAAGTTATCTAGAAAGAGGGTAGGGTTATTATTATACCACAAAGTTTTTAGATAAGTTCAATCAGGATAAAACATCTTTGTCCCGACCAAGAACCGAAAACGGGTCCGATATGTGGTAGCCAAATTTGTCAAAGCCAAAGTTGTCGTAATTTTTTTTAGGTTATCGTTACGCATACGTTAAGCTAAGGCGCGAAAATAAATTTGCAGTCTGTAAAATGCGTTAGGAAGACCCACAGAACATAGAGAGAGAATAGAAGTAGTAAGTGGGCGGGGCACGCGTCGCTGGCATATGCGCTTTTACTCATATGACGCCCTTTCCTCGGTTTTATGTTTGCCAGTCGTTCGTCAAACGTCGAGTGGTGATTTTACAGATTTTTTCTATAAAAAATGCCGTTTTGTGCTATTATCACTTGCAAAAAGCAAAGCAAAGTATTCAATCTAACTAATGCAAACATTTCCTTTCACTGGTAAGTACAATTTTAGTGCTAAAATATAAAAAACGTAATAATTTGACACAATGTTAAATAAAATATACATTGATTGCTCAAACCAACATCAATGTTTCTGACCCCATTACTAAACAGCAATGTAAATCATTTTGTGCACTTTTGCAAAAAATAGTGCTGTGCCTCCATTTGTCTGAAATGTACCGATAGGCTGCTGCTGCTCGGAATCGTATTGTTAATTATATGGATCGTAATCGATAACTAAAACATATTTATTTAGAGCTTTTCTTTCATTATTTCATAACAACGTTATCGATAAATATATGCCATAATTATATAAAACTAAAAAATACTGTTTACAAGGGAAAATTATAGATGAACTGATACTGAACAAATGAAATAATGAACTGTCCAGGCACTTTTTTTACGAAGATTCGGTTAATTATTTACACGCAGATAAATATTAAAAATTACTGATGTGCTATAAATATCTAAGTTATGAAGTATATCACCGTTTTATGAACAATACATAAATTAAACGTAACTTCGTGAAAAGCTAAGAGTTGGCCTAATAGGTCTTGTTAGAAACTGGTCAAACTGGATTTCACTTATTTTGCATTACTTATATTTCAGTTTCCCTAATAACTTTACAACGGATTGCCTTGTTTACATAATTAATTTTGCCCTATCTGTTTTAGACCTAAACCTATCAAATGAATTTCAAAACAACATAATATCTATACAAACAAAAAATTATGTTTTCAACTAACGTAATATTGTTGGTGGTGTGAATTTAATTTACAAAATTAATTTTTAGGCGTCAATTTAATTTACCTTATTATGCTGATTCATAATCGGAAACTATTATTATAGAAATCGAGTTAAGAAAGCCACTTTAAAGAACCGCCCACAGAACAGCTTTTATCAGTTTTTTTGTTGCTCCATATTTGCACATAAGTTTATAGACGCATGTCTCAAACGGATGTGACTTTATATGTAGATTGACGTTTATACGTACTTATCGCTTTTCTGTCTATCTTCAAACTTTTTTTGTCACGGCTTTCAAACTCATACTTGACCAGCAATTCCTTATTGTCCAGTCGTTGCAATTAATAATGTAGCTACTACTATTATTACAGATATAAAACTTAGAATAATAAAGTAAAACAAACATGGCTATGATCAATTTATTAGTGTAATGATCATATTAGTTATTATGAAATGAAATGAAAATATCTTTATTCAAGAAGGCTATTACAAGCACTTGGAATGGCAAGTTTATTTTTATTTCTACTTTTTTTGTGAAGGAATCGTACTGTTTTCTTGCGTACATAATATTTTCATTGATGTATTGAGAGGCAACAGTCAAAATATTTATTTCTTTAAATATTTCTCTGAGAGATTCTCTAGATCGTAAATTATATATAGCGTGGACAGCTCTCTTTTGTAGAATAAAAATATCTTGAATGCTAGCCGCAGAACCCCATAACAATAGATTATACGTCATTCATTACACTATGAAAATAACTAAAATATACCAATCTTGCCGTTTCAACATTTGTTAAGAGTCTAATTTTCTTAACAGCAAATGCTGCAGAACTCAGTCTACTTGACAAATTATCAATATACCAAAATACCAAGGAACTTTGTCGATTCCACCATCTCAACTTTTTCACTATTTACAATTTATAAGTATATTAACATGCCTCACATTAGGTAATGCAAACTTTATGTATTTCGTTTTATTTGAATAAAGCTTTAAATAATTACTATCAAACCACTGTAGAAAATTGTCGAACTGAATTACATTGAACTGTTTCATGACAAAATTTAAAGCTCTTATTTTATCAACTAATATGTCACATCACTAATATGCACAATCGGAATGATACCAGTAAGAAAAAAATACAAATTAGGCTTAATGTAATTAATACAAAAATTCTGTTGTTTTCTTAATTTTTGTTTTTTTTACACTTTCCGTCGCTTAATTATATTACTCCACAGACATACGATAGAGTGTATCATTAAGTTTTCTTAGTTTTTGTACTGCGTTTTTTAAAAGATATTTTAATAAATTATGTAGGGAAACGCCTTAATTTTTCAGTATTCACTTGGTTACAGCAAAATCTAATATTAATAGTTCGCACATAAAATGGTGACCCCAATTTTTTTAAATGTGCATAATCTTAAAATATTTTTTTCCTTCTGGTATCCCCATATACAGCCACGTGACAGTTCAACATTCATGTTAAAGTAAATTATTTATTATCACGTTGAATTAGAGTTTGTTTTTAATCGTGTGATTTCTTAGCTTAGTATCTTTTTGGGATTTGATTTATGTTATCGCGAACCTATCGCGTGGCGGTTTTTCATGTAGTGAACAAAATGATCATTTCATCTAATCTGTATTTGTGTGCGGAGAGGCGACACTCGGTTCCCATACTAAATTAATATCATTATACTTCTAATCTCTCTCTATGTTCTGTGGGAAGACCCAAGCATTATATAAGATTTGACAATCCAAAAATTCTTGCGATTGAACAAAAATTCATGCCTAGAATGATACGCGAGGCTATTATATAGATACAGTTAGTGCATTCTGTAAGTATTAAACCAAAGGGAGCAATTCACTTTTCTTGTCGGAGTTTGTTTCGCCAGTTCTTCTCAGATAGGTAAAACTCCCAAATTTGGAACTGGTGGTAGATTACGGTAGCCAGTGGTAAATAAATAAGTCTTATGTATTTTTAAAATATTTAAATTTAATATATGTAAAAGCTTCCGTAATTTTTTTTTTGTATTGTGAATGTGTCCAATAGTATTGTTTTGAAGGTAGCTATAATCGTAATTAAAAAGACAATCAACACCTTAGTCTTATGTGAACACGGAACCTGTAAAGGGTCCGAAACCTCAATAAAATTAAGCACAAACGCGATGAAACCGTTTAAATTTTGTTTCATTTATGGATAGGCGCTTGAAAACATAAGAAATCAATCTTTAGGTTGTTTAATGAAGTTTTTTGTCGTTTGTACCTATATTATTTTTCGTGGCTTTAACATTACAATACTTGCTAGAGTGGAAATGAGTCGAAATGGTAGGCAAGCCAAGGAGACAGATAAGGACAGAGGTGAAGAAGAATCAAAATTAATTGAAAGTAATGAATTTTGTTTAGGCATCTACTTAAGACAAGCTTGGAGAAGCTTTTCTTTAAACTTTTGCTAAGTTGTGAAAAATTATTATTTAACTTGAAATAATATATAAGGAAAAATAAAAATTCAAGGAAAATTACCTATTTGTTTTTGTCTTTTGTTCTGTTTATATTTAAATATATGCTAGGTGTGACCGCTGCATAATATGGCGGAAATATGGTATAATCATGTCAATGGCATAAATAATTTAATTATTTAACGCACCAAGTTTTGAAACTGCGTAAGCTTATTTAAATTAAACATTAAACATAAGAGACGGGATTAAAATCCACAACCTTTTGCAATCCCGGGGACTACTCTTTGCATAAAGAATGCAAAAACCTTTTTTTAAATATAACCAACTTCAAACATAAAAAAATGATAAATTATACTTATCTCAAAAACTACTTATTCAAGAAAATACAATTGAAGTCAAGCGAGCGGAGGTCGAGGCTTCTGTAGGTTATTAATTAGGAGATAAGCGCCAGACTTCAATAGCATTTACTTGAATAAGCTTTTGAGATAAGTATTATTTACATACTTCTAATAACGGGTATTAGACGCGATTTTTAAACTGACCTCCAACGACGTTTCGAAAAAAAAATCGCGTCTAATACTCGTTATTAGAAGTACATATGTAATAAATAATGCAACGCGATAGTTTCTAAGATTATTTATCATTTTTTTAAAGTTTGAAGTCGTTTCTATTTTTTTTTTTTCGAGTTTTTATTTCATGCTTTTTAGTGATATTGATATTTTTTAAATAATAGGTAACACTAAAAATATTAAATATGTATATAAATAAAAATATTCAACAAAGTGAAAGTCTTAGAAAAAAAGATTTTGTTTATTTGCCCGGCATAACTTTTCCAATAATTCTATACTCATATCATAAAAATGAAAGATTCTTTGCAAACAAACAGGATCAAATGCTTGTTTGTTTGCATTGGATATGCTCCGAAACTATTGGACCGGATTATGAAAGTCTTTCATCTATGGGAATCTACTTAATACGCGTTGGGCATACGGTCCATCAAAGGTTTAATGACATCCTTAAACTATAATGAATGTCAAATTTGTATAGGTAATGTCACTTCTTAAACTAATGAAAATTTTAATGGACATTTATGTAACTAGCTGCTAGGCTATAATATACGCAGGTGAGGTCGCAGGGAAATACCTATTTTGATAGAAATTAGTTCACAATTAAAGAAATCCTCATACTCATTGAACATAGAAAATTTATCTCCCGGATTTTGAATGAATTCCAAATAGGTACGCAATCTTTCGTTTAGTAGCTAGAAAGGGCCATGTCTTACCATATCAAGTAAATATTTGGATGATATTCAGTGAAAAGCGTATTTGGTTTTGGTATAAAAGGAAAACTACCGATTCGATTTCGATAAAATTTAAATGGGTCCACCTCGGTCCATTAAGCTGTCTGTCGAATAAAAAAAGAATTTAGAAAATCGGTCAACAATTGGCGGAAATATTGGTGAACATACATAAAAAAAATATATGAATTTTTAGGTTAAAAATTGATTAAGTTCAAAAATAATATGTGTTTATTGTAATATTTCTATTTTATTTTACCTATTTTACTTCCATTTTGTTAGTATTTCGACCTCCGTAGCCGATTGGCTCACACGCTGGTTTCAAGATAAGTTTTCTTTATTTAGATTCCCGATCCGATCAATGTAGAAAACGAACTTATAGATATGGTTATTTCTAAAAATCAGTTTTATAATCGACTGTCAATAAATTGTTTTCAGCATTTATACATTATATAATAAGGTATACTTATAAATTATGAGGCAGAAGGAAATTCGATAATGTTCCTTCTAAGAATTACTCAGTCATTGTATTTGTGTTAGTCATAATACCTAGTACCTAACCTATTCAAATGACGTCAGTGGGAAATTTCTTTGCTGCCCAAACATACACTTAGGATTTCTTCACACAAACATAGGCAACTATCATTTTTGACAGTACGTTAAGAAGACTTTGCAATCGCTATTATGCTATAGTTATCACTGCCGACACTGCATGCCCAGGTGTCGAACCCCAAGTTTTTATACTAAGGACTCATTATATTATAGCTCTTTGGGAATTCCTGGTGCTATTAACGGAAACTGATTTTGAAAGTCGACGTAATCTAAAAGCCTATTTAATAAACGTCGTATACAGATACTCAGGTGAATGTCGCCTACCCGTGTAATTAAATGGTAGTTTCAACCAGTTAATATTATGTAGTCGTTAATAAGGAATAGTATTACAAATAAGTAAAACGTATGACGCGGTATATGACTTGAAATTCGCTCCTACTAGACAAGGCCTACGTGTGCACATATATCAAGGAAAAGAAGCGCACCGACCTTTAGTTTAATTATAGTTTCAAATAGGTTATCGGCCTATGTGCTTAATATAACACAGAATGAAGTTTTCATATGTCGACTTTTATACCTTTAGCTTCAACTAGGACTGGATATCGTCCTATCGTAGCTAATACGATTTCGATCTAAATACATTTTTGAATAAACATATTTAAAGGTCGGCGCATATCTAACGGAAGATACGCCGCCTCTCGTCGGCCATGGAACACGTACACGATACACGATATGAAATTCAACCTTACAAAGTCTACGGATGATCCATCTAGCGGTCCCGCCTGATTCTGTCTAATTCCGTATCAAGCGAGACTGGAAAATGGCGCGGTATTTCGGAATGCTGAGATCTCAATATTGCGGGATTGGAAGCCTTACTGAAAATATGCTTAATTCCTGCAGCAAACCGTTCGTTGTATTGTAAAATATCACCAAATTCAAAGCCAAAAAATGACTGGTTTTGGATCACTTTTGTAATAGTGGAATTCTTTAGGTAGGTAGGAACACTGTAAGACACATTTGATACGAATAATGTGTCACCGATAATAATACATTACTTGCAGACATTTCAGTGTTATCACTATTATACCTACAAACTATTTAAAGTGTATGATACAAGTTGTTATTTTGAGTGTGAAACGCATTAAAACTAATAGAATCTTATACTAATATTTCGTCTTGCCAACGAGACATAATATTCAAATATATACCTAAAGTAACCACGTGTTTTTGAGTAGCAAACTACGAGGAAATAAATAAATCAAATAAAAATATTTTTACTATGCAAAGTAAGTAACTAATCGACCAAAATTTTTTTACTCACAACCTATTCAAAACGTCTTTTAACTGATAAGAAGGAAGAATTTTATCTTTGTATTTGTAAAATTAACTATCTTACCCCGAAAGGATTGGATTTGTCCACCAAAGCGTACGGGACACCGAAGAAGGTCCTATAGTAGCCCGCATCCTGTCCCCTAACTGGGCCTTTGGCTGTATGCACCAGGACCCCGTGACACGCATTCACGAATAAAAACAAAAACACGAGATATACGACCGACATTGTTTAAAGTCGACTGTATAATAACAATTATGAATAAACGTTTGTTGTTTTAAATGTAAGATTTTCCTGTTTATGAAGAAAACAGCCAGGGGCTTATTCTGTACTTCCGAACAAAACACTCTTTTCTAATGTACTTAACCACCTTGGATATAAATAATATTTTAAATTTTTTGCAGTCTGTTTTATTTATTTTTTATTTAAGTATATACTGTATAACAATGACTATAAAAAATCAAAATACGCCATTTTGTTCAAGCACTTCATAACAATAAAAATATAATTTTAAATGGGTGGTAGGTGGTATAAACAACATCCAAATAATTTCTTAGTTGACAGAAAGCTTCTTAATTGTATTGTTATAAAAAAAAAACTGCCAATCCAATATCAATAAAAAATTTATGGGACTACGTTATCTCCTCACATTTAGAATAAAAAAGAATTTTGATAATCGGTCTTCAACGAGGAAGTATTTAAAAAAAGAAAGCACTAAAAAGCACCTCACTAAATGGCGACTCTAGTAAAAGTTATTTTTTGCAGGAAACGCATAGACCAAAGATAGTCATATCCGTTCCTTTTAACTAACATATTAAAAAACTGAAACTCGCAAAGTTCGAAACTTAGATATCAATACATATACGAAATATTACCATTATACCACCATTTTCGCATTTTTTTCTTTATTTGGGTTGGCTTAAAAGTTTGATTTTTTAACAGGTACTGTGCAAGGAACAGTATTTGATATAAAATTTTACTCGTTACCACCACGCTTTCCACAGAAAAAGGGTCTTGACAGACGGACAGATGGACAGATAACAGATGATCCTATAAGGGTTCTGTTTTTTCCTATCGAGGTACGGAACCCTAAAGATCAGCGTCGAACTTAACGTCGAGCATAGCCTTCACCAATCAAATGAAATTTACTTCAAAAAGTAACACTAAAAGTTTTTTGATTCTCCGCTATTTAAACTTCTATCCAGTCACAGCGCTGTCCTCATCGCTTACAGAATAGCAAAGCAATAAATAAAATATTTATGAAATAAATTAAATTTTCAACTAAATAAATTATTAAACTAAGACCAAAGTTAGAACTTCCTTCAAATCATTGGCCGTCTAAATCAAATTGACAATAACAAGAGCAAATATCAAATCGAGACATGTTGAATTATTTTGGTCGGATAATGGTTGTTATCTGGAACTGAACTTAGTCCTAGTTTTCTAATAAGAAGATAGGTAATTGTTTTTTTATATAAAAAAAAAAAATGTATGGATACAATTTTTCACGTAAAGTCTGTCTCATGAAACAAGTCCTGCGGTAGAACTCTTACTCCTTTGTAAAACAAAAAAAGCGTAAAAAATGTGATCCGAGGGATTTATTTCGTGAGACGAACTCTATCAGTAAGTATAACACTTGTTTAAGTAGGTTTTTATTAACTTTGTTGATAAGTACATATTTTTATCATATAAGTAAAATTACATATTCTGTTTGATAGTACATCAAATTTAGCTTTTTACAGCTGAAAACTTAAGTCGTACCTAAATATTGAAATATATAATAATGAAAATTCTAAGCTGCAACTTCAGGTTCAGATCTATATGGCTTACGATATTTTCCATAAATTTGCCAAAAGCCATTCCAGAACTCGATTCTATCTTTATACACGTCCTCCCTCATTTTGAAATCTCTATCGATGTCTAAATATGACCGGGTATTTCGTGACACTTGTTGCCATATTACAGGTAGATTATTTGTTTCTTTTGGCGTAGGAATCCTGAAAATATACAAAAATACGCAAATTTTACTGATCATTGTCAATTTTCATATTGATGAGGAAGTGAAAGAAGAATTAGCAAAAACTATTCATATTCCACTAACTAAACCAAATACTTTTGACATTTAAAGTCAATTATATATATTTGAACAATTTTGCATTCACAATTCCATAAATGTTTACAATGAAAAATGCAAAACAAAAAATCACCAGTCCTAAGCACCCACGCATATTTACGGAAACTTTATTGAATATACCTAAGCTTACAGACAAAGTCTAAATCTTTAACAAAAAAAAACTTTCTCGTTATCTCCAGATGAGTTCGCTATTAGGACAATGCTCTTCAATTTAAGTGAGGAAATTCTATAAGCAAGTTAGTTTTTAAGAAATAAATTGCATCTCCAACACATTTATGATTGTATACTTGAATGGAGAAATAAAAAATGTTACACAATAAAATGATTTGCAACATTAACCAAATATAATGTTTTCAATTCTGACACTATAAATTTTAAAATCTATAATATTAATTCCAACGTACTAAAATCATAGAAGCAAGGAACCATTTTAGCAAGAAATTTAGGATATTTTTGCGTAATATTTACCCGTATTTGACAAAATTAGCCCACATCGTAGTCATTCTGTCTCTCATCAATATATTTTCATCACCAGTCAACTCTTTCATTGTACCCCAATCAAATAAAAATTGTAGTTCTTCAGTATGGTAAGCTCCAACGCCTTCTACATCTTTATAAGGACTGTTTCCAGTATAGGAAAACAAATATTTGTAAATAACAGCACTCTGATTCAGAAATCTAGTGATCGCTCTTTCTTCAGGATAGTTTATCATGAAATCGCTAGTGAAATCCACCAATTCCAACATCGTTTCTTTAGAAATATTTTTATTACCCAAATAAAATGTTTTTACTAATCGAGTGGCCTCTTCTAAACGTTTACCCTTTAACTTGAAATTGTTCCTTATTTTTTCCAAGAAAATATCCCTTGCATAACCATCGTCTGGTAATCTCATGAAATCTGCGAATGTCTCTTTACTATTATAACCTATCATGATATGAGTATCTTTAACTTTTTGAGGAGAGTATAAGGCGATAGATTTTTTTGTAAAGAAATTGCCCCCCTTACGCTGTCTTTTTTCTAGACATGCTCGTAGAAGCATGCCAGAGGAACCGAACGCCTTCATTACTTCAACTGGGTCTTGTTTAGCTAACACATTTACAGCATCTTGCTTCTTAACCTCAGGCTGGAATACTTTAGCAAGTGTATACGCTGCGTTTCTATTCTCTTTAACGATTAAGGCCTCAGCGTCAACACCACCGCTCTGTATTATAGCTTTATCGAAAAGCTTCTCAGTTTCGGAATACAGATGCATTTCCACCGAACCTCCTCCATAACTTTCCCCAGCTATGGTTACTTTATTAGGATCGCCACCGAACGATGCTATATTCTTTTTAACCCATTTCAGAGCAGTCAGTTGGTCTTTCAATCCCTGATTACCTGGTACTTCGTCGGTATTCAAACAAAAGAAGCCATACGGTCCTAGCCTATAGTTTATTGTCACAACAATTATGTCGTGGCGGACCAAATGTTTAGCGTCATATTCACCTCCATTTCCAAATACAAAACCTCCACCGTGGAACCATACGAACACTGGTAATTGTTTATTGATGGTTTTTGGTACAAAGATGTTGAGTCGAAGACACTGAAGTATACCACCTGGTGTGGGCACAGATTGAGGGCATCTAACTGTAGAATCCGTCGCATTGAATGGTGATGCGAAGTCTGGATGTTGAAGGGATTTCTGTAGGATTAAAAAGATAGATTTTACTTTTAAAGCTTAAAATTATGCGATAATGTTCCAATTTTGTGGGGAAACGTCACGAATCAATTGATGATTTTTGAATGAAAACGTTTGAACGTGATATTAAAAGCGTGTAAACAAAAAGTCTATAGGTTCACATCACAGCTAACAAAAGGGACTTTATTTCATAAAAATTCTTCAAATAGTTACGAGTAGAGTAATATAAATTACGTCACAATACAAATTAAATGTAATTTATACTTTCTAGCTTTTTAATGGCGCCCTTTAATAGCGCTTAGGTTATTCCTAAGCGCTATTAAGGGACTGAATACTCCAATATTCACGCGATTTCTAATTGCCTCTCGTGTTTATAATGCATTCTCGCATTCTTATTAATTCTGGTAACGAATCCCTATAAGTTGACGTTACTTAGAATAATTGTAGTTCAACTATTGAAAGTTTGAGGAAAATAGACTTAGAATTGACATAAGTTTAGCGACACATCGATAGATATTACGATGTTACATCCTTGAGATTTATATTTTTTTCTACAGGGTGTGAGCAATAAAACAATTTCTTCGTTCTATCCTAGTTATTTACATAATTGAAATGGATTAATACCAGTCTAGTGTGTATAACAGGATTGCCACCAATGTTCTTCTTTATAGTAGCTTTTTATAAGATTACTAAACAATTCACAACTAGTTTTTTATCTGTAGGTATGAAGAAATAACCTGTTAAGAGAGCTAATTAAGTAATAAATTAATCGGTTACTGAACTTTTGGCGAATACATATCTTTTCTTTCAATATTATTATATGTTTAGTGAGATAAAAAGTAGACTATATGTTAATCCACGCTCAGAAGTATCGGTACACCAAATTTCATCAAAATTTAATAAACATACTAGGTATTGGTATAATTTAGATTTTAGTACACACGACAACAGCAGAACGACTGTTATATACCACCTATAAAAAAACTGTCAATGAATACGTTTATAATTTTAATATTTCTGAATTATATTAAGTATGACTAAATAAAAAAAACGAATTTTAACTATCAAAGCTACTTAAATTAAATAAATTAATAAATTTAGCGAGAGAACTCCCATTATGGCAATCAATGGCACTCCAACAAGAGCCCTTTGCGAAACAGTTCTTGTTATTAAATTCTTAAAGAACCTGATATTCTTAAGGAAATATACTTTAAAAATTCTCTTTTTGATGGTTCTTTCGCTTAAAAAACGCACATTTTTAAGCATGTATCATTAATAATATTTTCCAGTGTAGCACTGTGAATGCAAAATTGATCAAATATAACTTACTGATTTTCAAGAATCATTGATTTGCGAAGAAAATATCATATTGGATATGTTCTTCACAAATAAATCACTTATTATATTGGACTTCGTGTAGATTGGAACTATTGAACAGAATCGAGGTCGTACTCGACAGATTTTTATTTAAATTTGGAACTCTAACACGTCATAGTACAGTCATCGTCATAATCATCCAAGCGCTTAAGGTGATAAAAAGACGCAAAGTGTAGATGAATTTATGTACCTAATTGACGTCTCTTTGGTCACCTTAGGCACTTCAATAATTATGACTTTACTGTACTTATAGCATAAATAACTTTTATTCCACTAGAACGAATTTAGGGACAAATATTTAAAAAAAATATGCGAATAAAGTTACAACCTGTAGTCGGTTATATCCCTACTGATGGGATACCAGTGTGGGTGAAATCTGATCGAAAAAAATGAATCATTACTCACCACGCAGATCCAATCCCGATTGGGGGCTGATATCTACTTTTGAGGCTTACATATGTCATATCATTTTTAAACTAGACATACGTCACTTAAACATCTTTATTACTTACCCCGAAAGGTTTCTTTTCGTCTACCAATGCGTACGGTATACCAAAATAAGTGTTATAATTTCCACGGTCTTGGCCTAATACAGGTCCATTATTTGTTACCACAATATTATCAACACTTAATACATTAACTGCACTTATAGATACCAATAATAAAATCGCGAACATCATTCTTAATCGGCAGACGTACGTCTGGGGAATAACTTGTGTTCGAGCTGCGTGCTTTAATATACAGCTATATTTTCCTGTTATGACTTATTTATGACACAAAAATACAATAGATATCTTTATGATAAAAATTCAGGTTAATTTAATGCTGAAAAATAATATGGTATTGTTTGTTTTGAAGTATTGTATTTAGTCTCACGTAATCTAATTAGGCATACAGACTGATTAAAATCGATGAATTTTTTTTATTATACTTATTAATATATGTATGAGAGTCTGTATACGCTTTAGAAAGACGAGTAGTAGTAATACCGTAGTCATTTTTCTTTAGTTCCTTTAGTTCACTTAATTATGTAATATTGGATATCGGATCGCAATTATTCGTTTTTTGTTTGTCAGGTACCTAAGTAAGTATGTTTGTCAGGTGTTAAATTTACAAATTAAACATGTGCTGTTTTAAACAATTTGTTCAGTAATTGAAACTAATACTTTAACAAAATAACGAATAATTGAACAGACTTGAATACAAATAAAATTACCGTTTAAACCTTCCCTGGACTGTTAACATTTCAAAACCAAAATCATCTAAATCTGCCCAGGCATTCTCGAGCTATAGCAAGACACAGACAAGATCAGCAATTGATTTTTGTATATAAAGAAGATAGAAGAAGAACATAGAAAATAAATATTAAAAATATCGATTAGAAAAGGATAAATGCGTAGCTACTTATGACGTCCTAAGCTACTTCAAGGACAGAAATCAAATGTTTTCTGAATTAACCTTCATTTACCTACTGTTTTAATAATAATAATTTTTTTCCAATTCTAATTAGTAGAGTTATAAAGAAATCTCCTATAAGAATAAATAGTGTATTTAAAATTAAATACGATATCATATAACAATTGTCCTTTTTTTAACAAATAAATTGAAATTTATCGTAAACAACTATTGTTCATCAAGCTTTTGCCAGGCTAAATATTTTCTTTAAAATATTTTAAGACAAAAAGGTATAAGTTATTGGGTAGTCAGTATGTAGTTTTTTGTTATATAACTTTGTGTTTGATTCTTTCGTATAACTATTTATATTTTTCCATGACTCCTACGTAATTCCCACAATTCGTTTTAAAGTCTAAATTAGTGACATATGCGTAGGCCGTGGTAAGATTTTAGATCTCTTGTCTAAATCATGCATTAAACAATAACTAAACAAGAAATAGGATGTCTAATCAAAAAGTTCATATTCTCGAGCCTCGGAAAACATGTTGGTCTAGGCTGCACCTGTAGAGTTCACTCTCTAGCCATGATTCTAGCAATAGGTACGACATCTTAACGATGTTATGTCAATATTTAATTTCATTTTACTACTTTGTCATATACTTTAGTAATGACGAACGAACAATAAAGAATAATGATAATGAATTTGATAGCAGTGTTACCAACTTATTAATTTATTCACCAAAAAACGAAACAAAGTACATAGTAACATGTTACATGTCAAAGTAGTAACATGTTACGAATTATATTCGCTATAGCATAGTTAAGACGTCATATCCTATGGCTAGAAAAAAGGTTTGAGATTTAGGCGGTCGCACTCCTGTAGCTGTTAACATCTACCTTGGGCTCGTTTTAAAACCACCGTGGATTAAACGGCAGAGTAATTCAGTACGTGTACCATGATGGACTCAAAGACGTTTTGTATACACAGATCGGCAGTAAGATATTGTATAGAAACCTGAGAAAAGTGACATCTGGTGTAGGTAGACAAAGCGTTTCTCGTGTTTGTGGACTCGCGTAGTGAATTTATAACCCCTTATCCCTATATTATTTGAAGATCACACTAACATTAACTGATATGGTGTATTTATTTATATGCTACAAACCTCGTTATTTTTTACCTAACCAAAACGATAATATAAAAAAAATTTTGTACTCAGGGCCACACCGTGAAGAAAAGCTATCCAGACTGGGTGCTTGCCATAGCCGTCGTGATGATACTAGCAGGGGTTCTGCCAATACCTGTCGTGTTCCTGCTGCGCCGGTTCCAATGTCTTACTCTCGACGTGGACATCCACCAAGGATCTATTAGAAGAATCGAAACAACTGTATCCACTAAAGAAATGATGAGCGATCAGGATGTAAGTAAAAATGTACATTGTTGCATCTTTGTATAGGCTGTGGTGTAGTCAAGACTCAAATATACAGATGATAAGTGCTATCTTAATACCCTTATAATATAAATATAACGATTTTATTTTCTCGGAACAAAATATGGCGGTATATCTATCAGATACCGATTTTTAAAGTAACCTTTAAAATGTTATAAGGTAGTTATAATATGATGCAAACACGGAATTTTAAATCAATTTTTAGAACGCTGAAATGAAAGTTTAAGCTAATAGACGATACAATTCAGTCCATTATTGATCATTAGTAAATGGTCCATTAGTCTGTTTCTAGGGCAAGTGGGAAAACGGACAATAACACATATAATATTTGCGCATTGAAAATACGTATCCGTATCCATAGAACTCTGTATTGTTTCCGCGGAATACCGCGTTTTGTTAAACGGGACGCTATAGGTCACTGACTCAATCCCATACAACAATAGACAGTACCCCCGCTGTAACGATACATAATTCTATGGATAGCGATACGTATGTTTATTTGAATCGCTCACTAATATTTACTAACTGTTTGTGTCACTGTCCGATGCTTTTCCTTGCCTTTAGGTGCAGGAACAATGTAGTTTCCAGTGTGTTAACTACTTAAATTTTATTCCGAGGCTAACGCTTCCTTGTGCTTGACTGGTCTATATTTGTGTTAAACATTGATGCTAACTTTCTCAAAATCTGCTCTTCCAACTAAGTAGGTATGTTTGTGTAATTCCGATTGTGTGCGCAAACTCTATACTTTTTTATAGAACAGATTTTATTTCACTTTGTCAAATCAGTTTAAAATTCCAAAATCCGAAGATTCTGTTCGATATTAAATCTTAACACATTGAACGTTAAGTCTATAACCAATCGTGGCTATTAAGGGGCTTCTAAACGAGAAATATTTTTCAGCAATTAGTTGCTGCCAGTGGCCAGTCAGGTTGCGCAATATTGTAGTTATAACCACGCCGGCCATATAACCAAACGTTTTTGGTATGGCCAAAAGGTATTGTTTAAAACTTTTCTGGGATGGCCGGACAATAAGTTGCTGATAGTACAGCCATTAATTGCCAAAAAATATTACCCGTTTAGACGCCCCTTTACAAAATGACAATTTAAGTCAAAAGATAAAATAAATTCGACTTTGATAGTGTGCGAATGAGCTCTTATGGTAATAAGAATTATTTTCTACAATTTTATTTATAGAGTGCGCCACAATATCGAGTGTGTATTTTTTATAAAAAATATAATGGGCTAGTTGTAAATAATAAAAATATAGTGACACCACAATGAGTTACACCTGTTATCTTCGCTGACACTAAAAAACAAAATTAAAGTCTCCTTGAAGTATTATTCAGTTTTACTATTATTTTAAGCTAGGGCTATTTGCAAAGAATTAATATGATTAGATAGCTTGCATTTTTAAATTTATATTTTTAAAAGTCATCGAAGGTATAATTGGGTAACTTAAAATGGTAGCGTTGTGTAGTAAATTTGTGCTAAAATAACTATGCTCGGCGCGGGAAACAGGTACTATCGCCGGAGAACGCGCCACCAGCGCCAGCGCAGCTCGTGGCGGAGGCGGCCGGAACTAAGTTCACTATTGGAGACTTCGATGTAAGGCTAGATACACACCGTAGAGCGCGCGCAAAGAGTTGGCTATAGTTTAGCTGCTAAATTATAAAAACATTATTATGAAATAAAATAAACAAACATAGATTAACGGGATAGTTTTAAACCTATAGACAAGCGATTATACTTTTTTGTGATAAATAATAACGACACGCAATTTAATTACTTTATTTATTATATATCTACTCTAGATATTTAAAATGATCATAAATAAAAATGAATCCCTATTTCCCTAGGTCATGCCATCACACGTGAACGGCTGGACTGATTTTGCTAATTCTTTTTTGTCCTGTTTGTTACTGTCCGGAATCCGGTTCTTATGAAAAAAAAAATAAGAAAATTGTATGAAAATTTTGAAAATTTATGAATATTTAACCACCAAATATTTTCTAATCTAACCTTATTGGATTATATAAACTTTTTTAACGTAACCTTATGACGTTTGACATATAATTGTCAGAATGCGTGTTGCAAAATTTCATAATTAAGACAGGACAACATCTGTCGGGTCAGCTAGTTTATGATATGGTCCTGA
The DNA here is from genome assembly GCA_918026875.4 of Diatraea saccharalis. Taxonomy (NCBI): domain Eukaryota; kingdom Metazoa; phylum Arthropoda; class Insecta; order Lepidoptera; family Crambidae; genus Diatraea; species Diatraea saccharalis. The sequence goes on from OU893336.1 coordinate 9,595,484, forward strand.
AATATGAATGCTTAAACTAAAAAGTATTATGTTCAACATAATATGGTGCCAGTTCTGTTGTACCTCTAAACTAAACGAAATTTTATAAACCTAAATCAAATGAAATAACTTAAATATTAGTTAAAATTAGTCTAGTTTGTGCAACAAAATTGCCACCAATGTCTTATATTTATAGAACGTTAGATGTGAAAACTAACTAAAATCATAATATATAACTTTGTTTTTAAATGACATTATTTTATAAAAATGAAGTTCATATAAAATAAATAAATTTTACATTAATAAAAAATATAATTTCTGAATAATTAATTTGATAAAATCAATATTTCATTTAATATGAAAATATTAAGCTAAGTATATCGGTCAACAACTTGCGCGCTAGCTAAAAGCTGAGATTTTATTGCCATGTTTCTTAATCAATTGTCAAGTAAATGTATAAGTATGTTTAATTGAATTAATATTTTGAATAGGTAAAAGCGTAACCTATAAAAATATTACACTTTTGTTTGTCTAGATAACAGGTTAATGCGATGATATATTATTGAACATCATATAACAGGTGTTGATACAGGCGTAACTTAAGTTTACAATATATAAATTTATTTTTTCATAGTTACTATGATAACCCAGGAAATAATATCTGTCACAATAAGAACGTGTCGTATTTGTTAGGTTATATTAATGGTTTTGAGATGACCGACATATTGTTCTAGTATTCATGTTTGTAAAAATTTACAAAACCTTAAACGTCCTGTAATGTAATAAAATATTTATTTACTTAATACAGGTGGAAATAATACTTAAAAAAAACAGTATCAATAAAACTAGATTAACAAAAGTGTATTTTTAATACCTACTAAAATATTACTAAAATATTTAATTGTGTATACAAAGCTAATGTATCGCTAACGAGTTAAAATCATATAGGGAATGGATAGCAGCGATGAGAGGCCGAACAAACGTCCACCAGCAAGCATCGCGCGCAGCCGACCCAAGAAATAAATGTCTGTCTTGCTCACACTTTAACTTTTTTACACAGCTTCTGCATGCTGCTTCTTTCTTGCATGTTTATATATTTTTAGTGTAACACAGGGTGGAGACACTAATTTTCGGATATGTCAACCTTTTTTTAACTTTGACTGCTTGTAATTTTTATATTATATGCGCTGAACCGTTATTCGAGACCTAAGAGTGAGACAGCACTACTTCCGTTTCCTAGAACAGCCCTCCTCCGATACCCTCCACTACGTAACTACCGGCAGCGCAAGTGCGGTAGAAGGGATTTTTGTTTTTGCTTGTCACCTGCAGCCGTGGTTTGACTCGTCACATTGGCATCGACTTTCGTCGAGTGAACACCTCCTTATTAACAACGTTGTTGTTCGTAAAAAATTGTAGGTAGATATTACAAGTTTATTTTAAAATTTTAAATATCATGAGTGGAACTCCTGAGCGGGCTTCTAGGCCCAGACAACATAATTTGTCACCAAAGCAGGCTTCTAGGCTGGGTGAACAGGAAAGAGTTACTCAGGGGGCTTCTAGACCCCGAGAAACGCATAGAGAGGCTCCCAGGCCAAGAAAGCGTCGTCTTTCGTCTACGAATTCGTCGGTCAGTGATGACAGTTCGAGCACCAGTCTGTCTACGTCCTCGTCGTCAACATCCAGCGGCAGTTCATCATCTAGGCCACGGCGTCATCATAAAGAACGTAAAAGGCGGCGAAAACAAAGTAAAAGTGACCGAAATTTTGAATCATTGGCGAATCAAGTGAGTACAATTATTAAACATTTGAAGGATCAGGATCAGTTCAATAGTTCACAGAACTTAGATAACGATTTAGAATTGCACCCTACCCGAGAATTAACGAGTTCATTAATTCCTAGTGAACCTCTTTTAAAAAGACCTCGATTCGATAAAAATAACCATTGTAACATCAACACTAACTTAAAAGAAGCTGCGATTGATAATGCTTCCGAATCTAGGCTAAATATTTTATCGAAATTACATTATTTCGATACAAATGATTGGGATCGCGTAAGGTATATTGACACTGAGAAAAAGTATCTTGCAAAACCTGGATTTCAAGACTTGGATGTTAATACTGAATTAAGATTTTATGATCCTGATTCTACTTGGCTAAAATCTTTAGACCGTTCTTACGGTGCTTTAACCCATGCAGTAATACAACAAAATGAGCTCTTCAAGAATAATTTACAAAATATAATAGAATGGTCTCACAAGTCGGATACTGTGTTGACCTCGGACTCATTATTTAATAAACTAAGTGAATTATTTTCTGAGAAATCACAGTACATAAAGGTTTCCGAGGACATACTTCAGCTTGTGTGTGGGAGACGAGCCGATACAATACAAAAACGCCGGGATAGCATACTATCGAGTGTTAAGGATCGCTATATTAAAGAAGATTTGCGGAAAATTCCACCTACCCTCACGAATTTATTTAATTCAGAAATAATGAGTTCCTTCTTATTAAAAGTGGGTGGTACAAGCAAGCTGTTTCATAGTAACAAGCGCTCAACGGATGAGCCCATTATGTCTTTTCAAAATAAAAATAGTATTACTCGCGCTAAGCGGCTGCGGAAGCCGGCACCACGCGAACGCAATTATGATGATGTCGAACCTGTTCCGGGTCCATCATCAAATAAAAACAATAATTATGTTAATAAAAACAAGAAGTTCGCAACAATCAATAACAAATTTAATTTGAAACATCGGGACGGTAAATTTAATAATTCAACTGGCAGGAATAGTAATGGTAGATTTCGCAAATGACTGGAGACAAAACTCGTTTTACGGCGGTTGTTTAAAAGATTACATAAACTGTTGGAAAAAGTTAAATGCGCCGAGACATATTCTAAAAATAATATCAGGTTATCGAATACCATTTTGCAAAGTACCGCCATTAATCAGTCACAAACGTTTATTAAAATATCAGACACCAACAAGTGCAGAAATGTCACGAGAAATTTTAAAATTAAAAAATCAAAATATACTAATACCCGCGCCGCCGACTCCAAGTTTTATTTGTCCGATGTTCCTCGTGAAGAAATCGGATACCAGCAACAGGCCAATATTCAATCTAAAAAACTTGAATCGATTTCTAGCTCATTTCAAGTTCAGATTAATCAATGTCAATCGGGTGCCGGATTTTCTGCAACAGGGCGATTGGGCAATAAAAATAGATCTTTCGCAGGCCTATTTTCACGTTCCACTGGCTCGCTCTCATCTGCCGTTCCTGAGGGTTTTATACCAGTCAGAGAATGCAACAGAACCGGAACTTTTACAAATTACCAGCTTACCGTTCGGCCTTTCGTCAGCACCCGTGACATTTGCGACAGTTTCCAACTGGGTAGCAGAGGTTTTACGCAACAGAGGTATGAGGGTAATCGTATACCTCGACGATTATCTGATTGTCAATCAGAGCCAAGCAATGTTACAAGAACAGGCTGCGGAAGCCGTGCAAATTCTGAATTCCCTTGGCTGGAGTATCAATTGCAAAAAGTCAGTATTGGCTCCAACCCAGACGATCGAGTATCTGGGCGTCACATGGGACCTCAGACAAAATATCAAATATATACCCGCCAAAAAGAGACTAAGAATAAAAATAAAATTGGAACAACTTCTAGGTCAAGGTTTTTGGTGTCTCAAGGATGCTCAGAGAATATTGGGAATGCTAAACTTTGCCTCGTTTGCGGTTCCCAGAGGTCGGCTTCATTGCCGCCCTTTACAAAAAGCAAGTTTTCGGCTCCAAAAAGATCAACCACTGTCGAAGAGCACAATTCAACCCCAGGTCTTGACAGAGTTCCAGTGGTGGTTAGAATCCATGGGAGCAAGTACACCGATTCATTTTGCACCCGCTGCTCACTTTCTGACTACGGATGCTTCAGGCACCGGCTGGGGCGCAGTAGTAGACGGTATTCATTTGACGGGAGGCTCTTGGCGTTCCGATCAGATAACATGGCACAGCAATCTAAAAGAGATGTGGGCAATAATCAATTCCGTTCAAACGTTTGCGACACAGTTTCGGAAGACGACTGTTCTAATACAATCCGACAACAAGAGTGTCGTGAGCTACATACGGAACGAAGGCGGACGTTCGAAAACTCTCCTTCAAATGACTTGGATACTATATCAACTGTTAGATCAGAACAACATCCATGTTTTTCCTCAGTATATACCCGGAATATACAACGTAGAAGCAGACATGATCTCCCGACAACAGAGACAGACAGAGTGGACGTTAATTCAACCAACGTTACGGGAGATATTCAGGCGCTTGGGTACACCAGAGATCGACCTCTTTGCATCTCAAAAGGCTCACATTCTTCCACGATACGTTTCACGAGACTGCAGAGATTCAAAAGCAGAATACCACGACGCATTCAGCAGAGAATGGCGATACCGCAAGGCCTGGATATTTCCACCACCAAACCTGGTACCTCGAGTTTTAGCACACCTAAACAGGGCCGAGGGCATATTTCTACTTGTGGTCCCACGATGGAGAAAGGTATTCTGGCGTCCGGACCTGAAACGCCGAGCTATAGCCGCACCTTGGACAATAACACATCTGAGAAACTGTTTATTGGACACACAAACTTGGAAACCACCTGCACAGGCGGATCAGATGTGTCTCGAAGTTTGGTCAGTAAAAGGTGGAACCACTTACTAAATGAATGGTCATTGGATGAAATTGAGTTACTAGACTCGAGCTGGAGAACTTCTACAAAGAAAGTATATTCATCAGTTTGGGAGAAGTGGCGAAATTGGTGTCACGATAAGGAAGTTGATGTTTACTACCCAACGGGATCGCAATTGGCTAAATACTTGGCTAATCTACATTTAAGAGAAGGTCTTGCTTACAAAACGATTTTAGTATATAAATCCGTGATTGCTACTATGACGGCTTCCGAGACAGACTCTTTGAGCAATAATCCTATTGTAAAACGTATTTTAAAAGCCATATCACTAGTGGCTGCTAGTAAAACACCTAAAAAATCTTACATATGGGATCCATCGAAAGTTGTGCTATGGTTGACATCTAATGTTCCGTTGCACCTAACACTTTATGAAGTATCACGACGTACCGCTTTATTGTTGCTTCTGTCATCCAGCCGAAGAGTCCATGATCTCACTCTCTTAAACATTGACGAGGATCATTTCGAAACGTTTGACGATCATGTCATACTACATCCACGGTTCGGATCCAAGACCGACAATTATACACATCGACAATCTTCGTGGAAGTTGATTAAAATAAACAACGACAAAATATGTCCAGTTTATTGGATGAAACGGCTCATCGAAATATCAGCTCATCGTCGAGAAAACAAAAATATGAGTGAACTGTTCATAACAGCACGAGGACCAGTGCGGCCAGCGTCTCGTACAGTACTCAGTGGCTGGGTACGATCGCTATTGCGCGCTGCTGGAGTGGAGGCGAGCGCTGGCTCTACACGTAGCGCCCACGGCTTCCCAAAATTGGTTGGATGGGTATGACATTGATGAAGTTATGAAAAAAGGAAATTGGCGACTCCGAATACTTTTGCTCGCTTTTATTCCTCTGAAATTCGTAATTATTGTAACTCGAATTCCAATTTATCTCACGCTTTTCAAGCTATTTAAGTAATCGATTGATATAATTTAAAGATGATTAATTGAATTTGATTATTTCAAATTATGTACACCTACTTACCTGCTTATGGGAAAATAAAAGGAAAGAAGTATTCTTCTTCTTTGTTTTTCTTTTTATAGTTCTCTTTATTTCTCACACATTGGCATGATATAATTAAGTACTTACTTAATTTTAAAACTTTTACTTGCCACCAGGCGATAACAAACACATCTCACTCTTAGGTCTCGAATAACGGTTCAGCGCATATAATAAAATGTTTTACCTGAAAATAAAACAGTTATTATATGCAGAAACCTTATTCGAGACCTAATTTTTAATTACTGCCTAGTGGCTAAATTCTACTGACTCCAGTGAGATACAATATGACGAGTCAAACCACGGCTGCAGGTGACAAGCAAAAACAAAAATCCCTTCTACCGCACTTGCGCTGCCGGTAGTTACGTAGTGGAGGGTATCGGAGGAGGGCTGTTCTAGGAAACGGAAGTAGTGCTGTCTCACTCTTAGGTCTCGAATAAGGTTTCTGCATATAATAACTGTTTTATTTTCAGGTAAAACATTTTATTAATAGCTTTAGCTTTGTTGAAATGCTTTTTAATATAAAATCAACGGAAAACTTAACTTTCCGCGTAGGATTTTCAAATTAAATGCATTAAACAATGATTGCAATTACAATCTTTTTAGCCACATACTATAATTTGTCACTTTTTTTTACAAAATTTCGTTAGCCTTTGCGGAAGGTTATAAGTTTGTAAGCGTTCTTTTTTTTCATAGGATTGGTTTTAGTCCAATATCTAATGCAATAAACATATAAATATTTTCTTAAGGCTGGCGAGATACCATACCCAGAAGTTATCTTGGATATTTAAAAATTTAGTCGACTGTAAACTAGGGAATAATTTATTTTGGCTAATAGTAATGCCGGTATAGAAAAGTCAAAAATTCAATGCAATATCAACATTAGCTAGATAAAAAGGCACACAATATTAAAATGCTCGTAATTACGCATCGATTCCCTTAATATTTTCTATAGTTGATAAAATAGTTTTTAGGCGGTAGACATTACGATTTAACGTTCTAATGCATTTCGCCAATATCCATCATTCGGCTGATATTGACATTTATTTATTTATGTTGATTATTTTATAAAAAAAAAGACAAAGTAACGTAAAATATGCTGTCTTAACGGTTATGTTAAAACCACCAAATGATGTACGTTTGGACCTGCCCGAGCTTTATTATCAGCTGAACGTTCAAATGTTGGGGTATTCACATCAAGATAAAGGAGGTGATTCGTAAGGATATAGATCTACTTTTTGCTTAAACACAATTATAATTTTAGGACTATTTTTATAATTATGTTCCATTTTCTCGAAACGGCCGATATTAGGTGGTGACCGATACTAGGAGACTCCACCCTATTTTGAATATTAAAATGTTATATTACAGACTTTGTTGAGCATACTTTATTATTTTGTTTTTTTTTTTATTATGTTAAATTTAATAAAATTTTATTTGTTATAGCACAAATTTAAATAAATGGTATTATTTGTAGGCCTAATCATTGCAATATTTTGTTTGTCAATTACCTAATCAATATTAATGCTGATTTACAGTGTCTTATTAATAACGACAGTCTATTAGAATAGCTTGTGTAAAATATGATATTAATTTAACATTAAAAAAATATACATATATTCTACAGTCGTCAGACTCAGAAGGTGAGATCCGGTCGTCCGGTCGTTTTGACGACTCAAGCAGCAGTGACGAGGAAATACTAAACACCGGAACCGGGCATCGGCTGGCGATGAAGCCGATTGGAAGGAAGCCGACCACATTCAAGATGGACGTCGTGGATTGACCGTTACTTTAGAAACGGTTATTTGTTGACTTCTTTAATATTATTTTTTTATCCCGAATCGCTGTTTAAGTTTTATATTGAAGACATACATTTCTGAATAATTTTAAATACCTAATTGTAATTCTCAAAAAAATCACGATATTAATATGTTTAATTAACATTATTTCTTATAGTAGTAATAATAGTATATATAAATGTATGTAACATACTATGATTATGAATCAGTAAATATATAAAATGAGGTCGGCCAACGGTATGAAACCAAGTACATAGGTATGACTTATTTAGATGTAAGTTGTTGATCATTAATTAATAGCGATTGTTGTAATTCAATGCGCGCGATTTCTGTATTTGTGTACTATTGTCATATTATTTTTAAATACAACGTGTATTTTTGATTACCTCAGAAAATTTAATAGTTTATTGCTGAAAAAGGAACCCTTCATATTGCATCGAATAAAGCGCCAATAATTAAACAAAAACCATTATGATTCTTGAAACGGCAATGTCAGGGATAAGCTATAAATTCACTTATATAATTGATAATTTCCGCTATGATAAAAGGAATTTAATATCAATAAATTTCATAGCATATTTTTATTTCGGTAAAAGTTTCAAAATTGCTTTTGACAGTAACAGACAGTTAGGATGATTTTTTCCTAACTGACTGGACACAGTCAAAGACTTCTATACTGAAATTTACAATAGTGAATCATGTTTGTAAAAATAAATACCCTTTATATGAGAATATTTCAATATTTTTCCTGGGTAATTCACAAATAACGGTGTATTATTATAAATAAAACGGAATCGACGCGTACGCTAGTCATTTAGTATAGTGTAGCTTATGTTAATAACCACGCGTAGAACGCACACGACTTTAGCAGGTTATAAAAATCAACATAATGTTTAGTTACAAAAACATAATATTTAAGTAATTTATACGGTCGGAATTGAAGTCGCGAGCTCTAATAATATAGTAAAGTCAATCGCTTAGCTACCATGGTATAAAATAAATAAAATAAAAGGAAGTAATATAAAATTGTAGTTTCTGTGGAATATAGTTTTCAACTTAGTTCTATTCTAGATATGAGGCTCAAAGGGCACCTTAATTTTAGATTGAAAAGATTCGCTTACTCACTAACTTCTTTCATCATCTTTGAGAGAATTTTCGGGAAGATGGTTAAATATGGGTCCTTTTTTTATTAAACAGAAAGATACGTTTTGACGTCGAAGTATGTTTTATTTGGAATAAATACATTCGGTAACTATAACTGATTTGCTTACAAAATATAAGTAAATACCAAATCTATGTGTTTTAAATAGCATAAAGGTCAAAAACGGGTGTAATATGGCGGCCTTAATATTTAACTTTAATATTGTATTGACATTATTATTAATAATGCGGAAACAAACCTCGCTGATGGCACTTTGAATTAAAATTTAACTGTGTAGTTAACAGCAGCATATAATTTTAATACAAAAGCCTAATTTATACAACCAATTTTAAACTTGACTGTTAACTGATTAAGGCTTGAAATCGAATGACAAAAGCCTTTTTTAATTATCTGAACTTAAGTTGACTGTAGTGTACCATGGAGCTCGCAAAAGGTGCGAAACGTTTGTGAAAATATTAAATTAAAGGCGTTCAAAATGATTCAAAGGTTGTTTCATTAAGCAAATAGTGTCAGAATAATTATAATAATATTATATTATTTCAAAACTATGGGAAAATGAATGATCATTATTTCTCATCTTATATATCAGAACTAGCTGTTTTTATGCTATTTCACCCGTGTAAATTATATCCTATGTTAATCGCGTATAATGTAACTTCTCGTAGCTAATTTTTAAAACAGGTCCACCGGTTTCGCAGCCTTTTAAATGTAAACAAACAAAGCCTTTCTCTTCATAACATTAGTTTACTTAGTTAGCCATTAGCAAATGGTGAATGGGTACACAGCTTTAGAATACTCAAGATGACGACGTCACGTATCACGTGCGTATCACGAACGCGGACCTTATTGTCAATAGATGGCGTTAATAGTAAATTAGCAATTGCTAATTTTATTTTTAGAAGGAAACATCCACCTCTTGGCCGCCATCTTATTATTCGTAACAATCACTTTCAATTTATATTGTCAGCCATGTCTGTCTATCTATTGTAATTTTGATAATTATTTGAAAAATATAATACATCTATTATTATGTACCTACCATAATTATGAAAAGGAAAGTTTTGATTGTTTTTTATGCATTGAATAGGCATCAAATCTACTAGACCGATTTTAGAAATTCACCTATGGGAACCTTCATCATATGCAAATGACGTAGACTATAATTGACGCAGGTGAAACAGCGGGAAACAGCTAGTTTAGTACTTACTAAATAAAATCATTAAGATTTCAGCCTTCACTTCTAAGTGCGATAAGTTCTTTATCATAAGTGGCTTCTAAATGGGCGATTTTTTGGGATTAGTGGCTGCACTATCGGAAACTTATTGCCCAACCATCCCAGAATGTTTAATAGTCACCCGGCAACCTTTCAAAACAATATTGGCCATATCAAAAACGTTTGGCTATATGGCCGGCCAAAATATAAATAATAATATGTACATTTTGCACATTCAGCAGAGCAATTCTGCTAATTAGATCACATTCATCTTGATCAATATAATTTCAACTTTCATTATGTAAGCAACACTAAATTCACGAAAAAATAATTAAGTGTTTCACACAAAATTATAATAAAATAATACAATCGTTGATAGTATGTATGTCCTGGCATATAATAATATTACACCTTATATACTCGGTGGAACAGAACGACCCACACTCCCGAGGTTCCTGGAAAGTGTTATTTGTCTTTAATATGATGTAAAAAAAATTATATGGGTCAAATATTTCGGAGATATTAAATCACAAAGTTTTTGAAAAAGAATGAGTGTGTTCAACCCTGAGTCAGCTGTTTTTGGGACGTACTAAGGAAAAGTTTTTAATCGGTCATTGACTTTTTCATTTCTAAAAACGAAATAAACTAGTTTGTGATTTATAAGACTGCTTTCATGCTAATTCTACCAGACAATCAATAAACAAGGCAGTCAAAATGCTTAAATCGATTTACAGCCTAACAGCCGGTTTCTGATTTGAAAAAAAAGTAGAAAATTTCTACTGCTTATTCTCAATAACCTAAGTTTTTTTAATTTCACGAGTCAAATAGTCCTAGTTTTATCAATCTGCTATCAACTGATCATTAAAAAACTAAAATCGGAAACGAAAACTAAGTGATGTTAGTTTGAGACGTTTAACTTTAAATTCTCAATTAAGAAACCGAGTGTAACGTTTCCTAAATTATTGTTGAGAGGTCAGTCTAACATTAACCTACGTTCAAATTCAAACAAATTTTCATATTTATGGAAAATTTAAATATTTGTAAAAATACTCCTTGCGGCTGTTTGATTGGATTGCCTGAACATTGATGAAAATACGCTCTGTAATAGCAAAAAAGTAACAAGTGCTTGAAAAATTCGTCAGTCCTGTTAGGTCCACAGATCACTAAATATGGTTAGGTCTTGGGTTAGAGCAGTTGCCCGGATGTAGTGGGTTTGAGTCCCATCTCAGAGTGCCAAGGATAAAGTGGATTTTCAAGCATTTTTCATTTAGAATAGATGCTAATTCTATTTTAAGCAAAAACTAATTTAAATTATCATTAATGGTGGACAGACACGACCTTTATAAAAAAAAAGTGACAGGTCAATTAACGTATGGAAAGTGGACATGATTATATCGTTCGTGAACAAAAAGAGTTGGCCCTTAGAATGAATGCACCGGTTCTCGTCCGATCACCGAAGTAAGCAATATCGGGCCTCAGAATCGGATGGGTTACCGCCTGGGAACCGCGTGATGTTGGCTTCTTGCTTACGTCTAGTCCATATTTACAACGACAACAGTCAAAACGATTCAGTTTTTCCCTTTTTAGTGATAAAACACGCCCATTAATTTATCCTTGTACATCACTAATCTTTTTTGTTTCCATGGTTTCTTTCTACTTTTGTTCTACTGTTTTTCCTGGTTCGAAAATTCGAAAGATTTCAAATCGCTCTTATAATTTTGCTAAAATCATATTTGTAAAGATTATCAGATCATCAGAGGAAGTGTCAGGTCCTACCCCCGTTGCATCATAAATGAACGAGATGGTTTTCATTGCAGTCATATAAAGGTTTATAAAAAAACGAATAAACAAAATACTTCTAGTCATCTGGTAAAGTATATACATAGAAGTCCTTGGTTCTACATAGACTAATTAGCGACGTAAACGAAATGCTCAATAATGAGCTAAACACTTAAATTGTTCGATTAGGTAGCTAGGGATGATATCCCATTTAGGTGTAGTATATTGATGATATTAATGTAAGGTGATTGTAATTATCAAAATATAATAAAAATTGCTAACTGAGATTTTATTTTCATTTACGACCTTACTAGATCGAGCTAGAATGAACCTTAAGCCCTCGTATTAAAAGCTTAAACCATCGTTACCAAAACTACATAGACCAAAGACAATATACAATACTGGTTGTTGTCGTACTTAACCCTCCGTTGTTTCTGATTTCTATAAGTGATTTAGCTACTTAATTTGAGAACTAAAGAATATGACGCTCTCTAAATAAAAAATATATATCTTCAAAGTAATGCTTGAACTAAAGTACGTAAGTAAAACGTCAAGAGATCAAGAGTTGAATGTCTAACCAACATGGTTTGATAATTAAATAAATAAAAAACATCATATTATAATAATAATAACATTTATTTTTATGTAAACAAACACTTATTTAATTTTAAATAGAGATTTAATATGAATTTTGTAAAGGTAAGTACACACTTCTTCTAATTCATCAATAATTTCATTACAATTAGATTAATATTTCTAATAAAAATTCTCTCTAAATTGATGGGATATTAAATAAATAGAGATAAAACACTAACAAAAAAAATATTAAAGCTATAATTGAGAATAAGTGAGGACAAGCGAAAATAATGTCATTCGAGTATTGTGTTAGAAGAATTTTAGTAAAAACATTGATAATGTCTGGGTAATTAATTTGAAAAATGAAAACAAACAATAGTCCATTCTTAATACCACACATATTATATAGGAGTCGAAAGAAATCGATATGTATCGTTATCCATAAAACTGTATTGTTTCCGCGGAGTAGTGTGTTTTGTCATACTCAACGCTACAGATCACTGACCCCACCCTCTTCAATAAAAAAATACAGAGATCCTATGAATAGCAATACGTCTCGTTTATTTTCAAAGGTCACATAATACTTTATGTATGTGTTTTTCGCATGCCCTAGTTACAAAATATAACTCACAATATTACAAAGATTAAATAAATAATACATACACAGTTAGGGTTGTCTATTTTATCTTTTACAGTGCTATATCCACTGGTGGCAGTTTGTCAAGGCGTATTTATGCAATGAATAAAAATGCAACTTATTACTATGTTAATAAAATTTAAATTTCCAGGAAAGTTATTGTAGAAGAAACGAATCTGCTTGGGCATGCTCTCAAAGACCGAATGCTTCGAAACGAGAAGCGCCTGCGCTCACTCTTATTTAGAAAAAAAAAAACAGTCAATGGTAGTTAGCTTAGCGTCAATAGTACCCAAAAACTACAGCCTTTTTGCTGTTGTGATTGCGTGTAGAAATATTGAAGATCGCCCTACTAGATACGGCAACTAATGTATACGTTCCCTAAGGCACCGTCCATCACATAAGGCTATTTATTGGTAGGCTCGCAATGTGACTGCATGACTAAATACCTAATAATTAACCGAAATCAGTAGATTCTCATTTCTTTGAAACAGGAAAACCGGGTGGTCATATAGGTACACTGATTTTTAATTAGATAGACTAAACTGACACATGGTAGGTTGCCTCTTTATTGTAATTAAAAAAAAACAGATTATAATTTAAGTCATAGGAAATGATCCATGAATTATGATTCAATTGCCATAATTGTACTTTATATCGATTATACTAAAATAATAGAACTTATTCAATTTCGTGTCTTTGAAATAATTAAGTATTTTTTTAATACAACTAGAACTTCGATGAGACTGTAAGTACGAGTATTTCCAAACAAAATAACATAATGTAGGACATGGAGACCCAAGACATCAAAAATCACTTTCCGAGTTCTTTTGAAAAAAAAAATTGAATGAATCATATCACAGAACGGAGTAAGACAAAAACTTGAGCTGTCTGTTAAGTTAGTTCATCTAATTAAAAATCTGATAATAAATAATAAATGAACGGCGCCTTACTATCGCAAACTAAGCAGAGATTCTAGCGTAAATATAATACATATGCACTTGACAAGTATTTAAATCACAAATGTGCAATCACTTGAATATCCAATAGTTATATACATAGTAAAATTTTAAATAACACATTCTCGGTAGAATTAATTCAAGGAAATATTGCACTAAATTCATTAAGTACCTAATTATGTCAATAAAAAAATTATACTACCTAATTAATTGTCTAGAATTCATCGATTATAAAAATCTATGCCCATATACCTACTTAAAATGATGTTGTTATGATGATGATAATTTATAATCGTTAATTACATATGTTTCTATCAAAAACATTTATTTAGTTTATAAAGGTTAAATAAAGGTTTTTCCAAAGAATAGGGACCTCGAATAGTTACACGACAGACAGACAGACAGACAAAAATCAGTCATTATCCCTATTCTAGCCAGCACGTCAGTATCTTAGCACGAGAATTATGGAATACGTTTGAATCAGTAACTAGAACACATATGTCAAAATGCATGTATTGGAAATTTTAGTTCCCTATAGAGAAGTAGATGGCGCTGTGTAAAATAAATACAACGATTTGACATATTGTGCTTGGTATGAAACTAATTCATACTTTATTCGTTTTCGTGCTAAGAGCACATGATGTTGAACAGATATAACTGACGTATGGTTAAAACTTTAACTGGACACCAATTTTTAAGGCGATTCAGAATGTAATTAACAAATTACTTTAATTACAAATATGCAATATAAATAAATAAATTGTGAAAGAAGGAATAATTCTGTAACACATAAAACCATTATAACATGTCATTAGAAACAATGACTTACGAATTCTATACCTTACTGCTACGGAATAAGACATATTTTAAAAACAAAATATATCTTCAGAATACGATTTGATATTTTTTTCAATAAATATATTCATTTAACCTTACAAATTACATTAAAATGATTTTAACTAAAATACTACTGCCCGCTACTAAAAATTAATTGTCATTTCTAAATAAAAGAAAAAGATTTGAGCAAAGAACTTACTCATTTTAAGCTAAAACTTACAAAGATGATATTCAAAACTAAGTATATTCGAGGCATTAAAACTGCATAATTTTGAGTTCTGACTACAAGTCAGTTAACGTTAAATTTAATATTGACAACAAATATACAGAGCCAGATAAGGGGGGCTGTTTTCCGTAGCTTTATCGTTTTCTCTTACTACCTGCAACAGCGAGAAAGATGGCGTGGTGGCTGTCGCCTAGAGGATTCTATGCAAAGCCACACCCGCTACCTACCTCGCTCTAACATGAGGTTTCTGAGCGATAGAAAAGGATAGAGCGATGGCAAAAAGCGATAGCGTGCTGACAGATGAATCTCGGCTCTCAATAGCGATGGGGTCATACATAAATTACGTCACACGAATTCCATGATTTCTCCCTGAAATTCTTTTACATATTATACTAATGTCATATTTTATCGATCTCCTCCTGTGACGTAGTTTTGCAAGTGTTGACAGAAAAAAAATGTAAAAACTAAAAACAACTAACCACAGACAATGAGAATGAATGAAGACCACCTTATTTCAAGGATGATAGCAGAAAGGGCATAGATTAAAAACGTACCGTTACATAGCCTCGCTCTTATTATTTTTCTGTGTCAATTTACTAAGTGTACTCAGTTGCGGGAAAGCTGTCTTATTCTGTACCGGATTCAATCTTGACGTCATATAGATGAATGGTTCGTATAAAGACGGTCTATCCATCGCGGACACTTCAAAATGGCGGACTTTCTCTCTGGCACACCAGTTCGAGGCTTTCGAGCAGGTGTTTTCTAAGCTGTTCACGTCATCGGGACCTGTTCGGTTGCCGATAACTAACATTACCACCTGAAAGTTTTATGAATGCTATAGAAATATCAATAATAAATATTTTGATATAACGTGTCACTATTCTATTCTACTATAAGTCTACGAATCGACAAGAAACCTGAAGGCCTATTCTGTTTGGCCTCGAACGAAAATTCGGAAAATGTAAAATTGTTTTGATAAAATAACAACAGTGGATTATCGGTACATCAGAAGCAATGCCAGGTCTTACGTCCGTGGCATCATAAGTTATTGAAAAATGCGTTTTCTTTGGAGTCGTATTAGCATTTCGAAAATAGACGAAATTTCGTTTTCTTAGAAATAGAATAGGCCTTCAGTTGTCATATTAATTCGTGCGAGTAGTACAATTTACGCAAATTACGTCTCCATAGAACATCGCAACTGAAGTCAACTAAATACACCCTTGAAATATAGACTTTAATACGTTACGTTAAGGTACATATGTAGTACAACCCACGACTATCGAGACGTGTAATGAGTAATGACATATGGACATGGTGCACACACATCAGTCGAACACGCGGAATGCAGCAGAAACTTCTACACATGTACAGTATTATTTTATTAAAAGTCTAATATGAACTTTAATGATGTTTTTTCCACGCACAGAGGCCTACTAATTCTGATGAAGTAAATTGTAAGAAACTAATGACACCTTAAAACATTACTAGCTTATAATAATTCAGGTAACATACTTCTTTTTTGTCCTTGTTTCTATCTATGTCCTTTTTTAAATACATAAGCACATCCAGTGATTCAGGTTTCGTGGTATCATACACCATAACAAAGCCTTCAGCGAAACTGAGGTAGTGCCGCTGCAGCACTTGGTTGGCAGTCAGCTGCATCGTAGGAGATTGCGGGGGACCTGCAATGTAAAAAAAAAATTCCATTTTCATAAGTTTTTTAATGGAAGTAGTTATGTTATGATATATAATAAATCCTATATATCCAAGCTTTTTAAATTATATTTACAACGTCATGTTACGCTCATATATGGAATAAATTATACTTAATAGTTAATTATAAAAATAGTTGCATAGGGAGTGAAATTTGAAATTGAAGCTAGTTAAAGAGAAGTTTGTTCATATTTTAAAATATGTTTTATTTATTTTTTCAATACCTTTAATACTAGAGAAAGAGATATTAGGAATTTGGCATTTTTTCACTAAATTACCAAAACCAATTAAAGGCGAATATTTGGTTTTGGTGCTGAATACATTCAGTTTGAGTACTAATATTTCTTTGGCCTAGATAACACAGTATAAAATTATAAAAAATAAAACCTCTTTATTAACATTTAAGTTTTATTAAAAGTCATAAAAATCCTATGAAATAAAAAAAAATATATTTTATAAACTATAGACAAACTTCAAATTGAGGTTGATTTTTGAAGTTTTATTAAAAGTCATAAAAATCCTATGAAATAAAAAATATTTATTTTATAAACTATAGTCAAACTTCAAATTGAGGTTTCAATTTATTTATGAATATATTTAATTGGTAAACTGACAAAAATAGACACTACAACCTATTTTATTCTTATAGTGTCTCTCTGTTTTTATATACCTATACAGTGACGAATGTACTATAAAAATCTAATAGAGGTCATTTATAAAAGACAAGGAAAAAGAAGCATACATATTCTAGTATTTATGACTATGGCACAGATATACCAAGCTTTCAGGCAAGAGTCTGTTATTTTTATTTATAGGTTACTTGGTTCCAAAATAATTGTTTGTTACACACACTACCACCACCACTACCACTGAGAAAAATTCAAAACAATGAAATAATAAACCTAATAATTCAAGCAAATATCTGGTTCAGTTAAGATTAAACTGAAGATTATTTGGTATTCGGTTAACTAACAGTACTTCAGTGAGTGTTACAATCAACATCACTAACTATACAACTTGCCTGTAAGCGGGGGCTCGAGACCTGCAGTATCGTAGAAGCACACTCTCTCTTTAGTCCCTCTGTCTGTCTCAATGTTAGCCACGTAAATATCCTCGATGGTTGCATAAAATGAAGACTTCATCGACACATTTCCATATATTAATTGCTCCAGTATAGCAGTTTTTCCAACACCTTTCATTCCACAAATCACAACTTTGCTAGATTTACCCATTTTATCAAAATTATTTAGAAAATCACAGCTTCTAAACTTTTAACTAAGATTATGTATTCATTTAAAATCCTCTTATTTCTCTACGCATACATTAGAAATAAATAAAGTAATCGGTAGATATTTAATCTAAGTTATTATATTTACAAAATAAAAACATATGGTAGATAAAATTATATATTTATTTACGTTTTCCACTCTGACATTGACATTGACAATAACAACACAACACCGTAGATTATTACTGTTCTGTGCACATCACTCAAAGAGTACACAACACTACTATTTGACACTGACTGACTTCGTCCTCTTTTAATAATAGAGGCTTTTAATATAATGTGGGAAGACTTAAAAAAAATAGTTCCCGAAATCAAACAAGATGTCACTACGGTACGTTCTTGATTTCTCCATGACAACCCTTCCGGTTTTCTTTCATGTTTAAAAGTAAATTAGTTTCCAAACTCAATAAACAACTCATATTCTAGTTGTATTTTTTCGTATTTGTATTGATATCTAAGTTTCGAACTTTTCAGATTTCATTTTTTTATATGTTATTTAAAAGGAACGGAATGACTGTCTTTGGTTCATTCGTTTAAACTTTTGCTAGGGTCGCCATCTAGTGGAGGTGCTTTTTTAGTGGTTTCGTGTTTTTTTTAATACTTCCTCATTCTGCCAATGTCAAGTAATTAAATTAGTTAAATCAAAATAAAATAATTTTTACATGTAATAAATGACCGTGAAATTAATGAAAGATCCACTGACTGACATGAATAATTATTGATTAATGCCAACTGATTGGAAACTGATATTTATACAGAAAACCTTTCATCCAAGAGCAATAATTATTGTATCATTATCAGCAGCCAATTCGTATATCTGATACGATACCCTACACCGATGAGAATTTTTCTCCGAGAAGAGTATAAGCTTCTCCCCGTGGATCGTCACGACTTTCCTAATGATGTATGTACTCCATCCAATTCTTTATTCTATCAAGCAAGAATATCAGTATAGACAGGAAATTGAGTAGAAATCACAAACATGATTGATATCTCTGTTTGAAATGAAGTTGCTTTATGACTCATATCCAAAGTCGTTAAAATAAAATATAAAAAAAACTGTCATAAATGCGCTCGTTACTGTCATGTCAAATAGAGGTCGTTAAATTAGCGCTGGCGTGTGAATTAACACGCTAATCGTACTTAACGCTTAATGCTGTTAAGTATGTACACGTAAAGGTATTAAAAATTTTGCGTCTTAACGCGTAACAGTCATAAGTGCCCGGGCCGAACGAATAGTATTCGCGTGGGCGTGAACGCTAATGGACGCGTGAACGATTTATTCTCACCGTACGTTTAATAACTCTTCTTCTTCTGATATTGGATCAACATGAGCGAAATAGTAATACACGCGTTAACGATTTATGCTAGAACTATGTTAAATATGATCGTGTAATATTAACATAATTTAGTAAGTTGATATTTTAAATTGTTTAAATTAAATTGCGATTATGTGAGTATACATAGTTTATTTACTTTTATTTCACATGTATTTATAGAATTATATATTATAGAAATATTGTTTATATAGAATTAAATATTGTTTATTATATAGCACGCGCTCAGATCAAAGATCATCATTGTCATAGATTAATAAGGTTTTATAGTTCATAAAGAAAAACTGTTTGATGGTTGTCTGTTTGACATATAAAGTAAAGCCAGAGATCCAAATACATTACCAAAGATACAATATCATTTTATTATAAAAACTACTAAATACCTGCAAATAAACTAAAAGAGAACGTGGGCCAAGTTCCCCACAATCATGCTATAAATAACGTACTACGAGATTTATTGTACTGGTTGATTTAATGCGTTTGTCGCGCACCCTTTTGATTATCTTCTTATTGCGTTAATAAATTAACGCATTAATTAACACGCTAATTTTTCTTAGCATTTCGTTTCAGCGTGTTTATGTATTTTAGTTGTTTTGAACAACTCTAATGTCAACAATGTCAATTCGGTGTTTTTGACAGCATGGCAGCGACAATTTACGATTCAGAAATTACAAAAAGTGATAAATATTCAATATTACTCCCAACTTATAATGAGAGAGAAAATCTACCAATAATAATATGGCTTATAATGAAATATTTAGATAACAGGTATTGTATAATTGCTATGAAATATTTGATTGTAGTTCCATAATTTATGGCTTATTTTTCTATTTTTTATAAAAATAAAATTATATTTTTCAGTGGATATGATTTTGAGGTGATCATAATTGACGATGGAAGTCCAGACGGCACCTTAGATGTAGCCAAGCAACTTCAAAATATTTATGGTTCATCGAAAATTCTACTGCGTCCTAGGGAAAAAAAATTAGGACTGGGTACAGCTTACGTACATGGAATGAAGCATGCGACGGGAAATTTCATTATTATTATGGATTCTGATTTGAGCCATCATGTGAGTTATTAAAACGTAATATTTACGTTTCTTGCATTGAAACATTCCTGGGTTAGAAAGCCAGAGAGACCATGGTAGTTTTACTGTCTCTTGTTATTAATGTGTTAAAATTAAAACACAACTATTAACAAACCCTCAAATTTGCTCATGCAGTAGTGAGTAATGAGGTACTGCAATCTTCTCTCTCTTTCTGACCTACAAAAATAGCTTCTCTGTGATATCTGTAATATGAAAATTATACATATGAGATAAAATAATATGTGGTGAGTCACAATAGTTTTATTACAATTAATCACTGTCCTAATTTAGTAAGTATACTTTGTTTCTAGGGCAAACAAAAAAAATTTATAGTGATTCAAAGTATTATGTGTAAGTGTAAAGACAAATTACATATCTTTTTTGTCACTATCTCACTGTATTGTCTTTCAACACTTACATAATATTTTGATTATTTGCCCACCCTAGGAACAGACTACAATACTATCCTTGATAGTAGTCTTCATTCTGCACCTGTTTTGGGAACAGTACTCTTGAATGCAATTTTAATCCATTCCCATATTCAGCCAATAGGTGCTACTGTACCAATTCATGGGCATTAAATGTCACAATTGCAATGCCAATCAACCACAATTGCGTTCAAGCATAAGAATGCAGAAATCTCATTGATTCATTACTTACGATCTATTACGGATTGCAAAATTAACATCCCATTCCATCTAAGTCTATTTTAAGCATATTTAGTTTAAAACAATTATTTATTCCTCAAGTCTTGAGTAGTTTTTATATTTGTAATTTTTTTTTATTCTTTACCAAACAGCCAAAATTCATTCCACAATTCATAGAGCTGCAACAAGAGCAAGACTATGATCTGGTCTCTGGCACTAGGTACAAAGATGGAGGTGGTGTATATGGGTGGGATTTTAAAAGGAAACTTATCTCACGTGGTGCCAACTTCATCACACAACTGCTACTTAGACCAGGAGCTTCTGATTTAACTGGCTCATTTAGGTAATAAAAAAGAAAACTTGATGTTGTGAAGATCCTTCTATCAAATATTTTAATTATAAATTAACACTCAATCAAAAACGGAGTTAATATAAGTTAGAAATTGGCAAAAAAGGTTTTATTTAAATTTACCAAAAAATAAAATGGTATGCTATATTGGATATAAATCGAAAGATGTTTATGTATTATATATACTGAAAAATGTTCTTAATGAAAAACAAAGTGGATTTTTTAAGCATTTATTTATCATAATCTTCTCAGTAGACTCTTTCATTTGATACCCAGATTATAATAGTGGTAGTGGTCTTACATATTATATTTACAAAGAAACATATTTTCATATTTTTCTTAGTAATACTTCTCATTTGATATGACAGTGTACAAATAAATAACTAGGCTACTATCTTGAGCCATCTGATATATGTATTAGATTTTAAATGATCTAACTTTGTTAACCATAAAAATTGTTGTACTGCCACATACATATCATGCTTTTTTTAACTCTATGATATCATCTAATCTTCTTGACTATGGCGAGATTTACTCATGAAATTTAATCTATTCTATAAAAAATAAATTCTTTGTACAAGAAATAAATATATTGATTTCTTATATTTTCAAACGCACTATCCATAAATGTTTTATTGTTTCTCAGATCCTTTACACAAGACTTGTCTTATGTGAACAAGGAACCTGTAAAGGGTCCGAAACGCCAATTAAACTTAATACAAATTCGATGGAACCATTTGAAAGTTGTTTCATTTAAGAAATAAATATGTTTCAGGTTGTACAAAAAGGATGTTTTACAGAAGTTGATAGACAGTTGTGTGTCCAAAGGTTATGTCTTCCAAATGGAAATGATTATAAGGTAAATGATTTCAATATATTGCTTTATTGTTAAACAACAACCAACAGTATACCCATCTATTAGGGTTCCGTACTCAAAGGGTAAGAATAGGACCCTATCACTAAGGCCACTGTCTGTCTGTCCACCACGAGGCTATATTTCATAAATACTAAAAACAAAATTAGAAAAATTTGAAACAGAATATTGATACCTCAGGGAACAAAGATCGTAAAGATCACTTTTGGCGAAAATGGGTTAATGATGTAATTTTGCATAGAGTTTCAAGTTCTGTCGATCTGTGTTTACAAAATTTCAATATGTATTTAAAAACATGTGTTATACGTTTCATACTTTTTCATATCTTAAACCAATCTTTTAAGTAAATAAATGCATTGGATCATAAAGTTGGTTTGGGTGTATCACTATTATTAATTCTATATTAATAGAATTTTTAAGCATAAAAGCCAGCTTAATAAGTATTTGTCCGATTTTGGTTGAAATTCGATATCCATATAGTTTAAAGTTAGGGAAGGTAAATACTCTTATAACAAAATTATAATTATACAATAGTCAATTTTACACTATATTTATAAGAATGCATTGGTTTTTAAGTCCAAGTGTCCACATAAATGTAGTTATGCCTCATTGAGAGTTTCTGAACAGGCGTATCTACCATTTTATTCAAATTTTTAGGTCTTAACTTCATGCTAAATTAAAACCTATGAAGCTTAGTCAAATACAAAATAGTTGGCGTTGAAATTCATTTAAAACCAAAGATTTAACAGTTATTACTTTATTCAATAATACGTATAAAAACAAGAAACCCATGAGTCAAAATTTTTTATCACGATTTTTGCGTCTCCTGTAGACACGATTTTGGTGTTTACGACCTTTCTTCCCAGAGGTATGTATGTTTGCGTTTTTTATTTATTTTCTTTGTGTAAATAAAAGTAAAAAAAAAGTTATTATTAATTAGTACTAATGGTTTAATCTCAAGAATGCCCTGTCCAAAAGGATTCAAACCGAAGTTGCAAAATAATCAATAGTTGACCTTAAAAACTTGTAACTAAGATAGTGTTGCCCTTACTTTCGACAGTATCGATTCTCAGTGGCGGACAAGGAAGGATGCGGTTAGTCCGCCATTGTCGATACTACCTTTGTATTAAAACAACTATTAATAACAAACTACTACTATTGACTTTCTTTTTACAGAGCAAGACAGTTCGAATTTACAATAGGAGAGGTTCCAATAACTTTTGTAGATAGAGTTTACGGGGAATCTAAGCTTGGTGGTTCAGAAATTGTCCAGTTTGCGAAGGCACTACTATATTTGTTTGCTACTACGTAAAATTAAATACATTCCATACTCAAGACGTGTCAGCTGGGATTATCTATTTATAATTATGAAGAGATTGTTTTTTATTTTATTTATGAAGAATAAATGTTTATTGTAAATTGGTAATATTTATTATTTGAATATTATGAGAGTTATAAAATGAACATTAATAGTTTAGGTATAACATAAAACAGCGATCAGTAGAACCATAATTATAAGTTACACCGGCGTCATACCATTTTTAAAGTCACTATCAGGCCCGTCTTTACCGACGGTGCAACGCACCCTGGTGCCGCGCGTTGAGGGGCGCCGCACCGATTATCATCGAGAAATTCCCTGTAACGAGGGGAGGACAGCGCACTGCTTGCACCCGAGCGCCTGTTTAAGACCTATACAGAAATTCCTAAAGTTCCACATTTGCGCACTATTTGCATGCGTGAGTACTATGTTTGATGGATGTAAGATGGGATAAAATTCGGGATTTTTCCCATTTGGGAAAATACCAGATTTTATCAGGGACAAAACCAAAAAGGCCATGTTTTATTTATAAATATATTTTTTTAAATGAATCAACTGATTTAGATGTATCCTATTTCATTCAACTATTTGATTTAATATATAACATTATCTGCTCTATGTATGGGATATTTACTTAATTGATACGCCAATCGTTTCCGAGCTATTGTGATGTTACCCAGCCACGGACGTATGATTTTTTTAACCGGGACAAAATCCTGATAATAGGCCTTCCCTCCCCCCTCTCGTTCCGTGAGACCTTTTTCTTTTCATTTAGCGAATTCCAAAATATCCATCCATGACATTTTGAAGATTATTTAGTGAAGCTCGTTCTTTTTTTAACCGGCTTCTTGCTAGTTTGCTACACACCTTTGGTAAAAAAGGATATTGACATTTTGATACATTTTTAAGTACACACGGCTGCACGTTAGGCTACCACAGTATGACAAATTTCTCTAATTTATTTTAAACTCTTTCCTCAATACATTAAGGTCTAAAATCAACTATAGAAATTTAAAAATATTGTATAGCCTGTGCTGTTGACAAAAAGTTATGCACATTAAAAGGTGTAAGAAAAAAAACATATTAGTGCGTGGGCCGAAAGAAGAGGTAGAGCTGAGTATATATTTGATTTAATTAACTGATCTTAGAACCTTGTCACGTTTTATTAATGCGTCATACTATTTAATTTTATCACCCAACAAATACATTTTATATATTCATAGATTGATTAAAATAATATGATTTTTTACACTTTATTGATACAGCTGTTCAGCTTTCTTACGTAGGTTATAATACGCAATTAAATACAAATCGTCGCTAATAGTAGAACAGCCACTTGGAAGAGAGAACTAATTATGTGGCAATTACTTATGTTACTGTTATTTCCAAAAGTGATTTTTGTAGACGGCCTAGTCAAAAGGTTTGGTGGTGATTATGATAATATTCTTGGTCTCGGTGAATATTCTGGACGTCCAAGAATAAGTCGTGTAAACAGCGCCCAACCTGACCCATTGTGGGTCTTGAGATTGTTCAATGATGGAACTGAAGACTTGAAGTTGAAGGTTGCTAGTCGTCTAGAAGAAAGGGATTTCTATTATGCTATTGTGCCACTGATTAAAAGGTAAGGTAGTCGATAATCTGTAGTTTTCTCAACATTTAAGAGAAACTGGAACACCAAGAACTATAAATTATATTCAAATTTCTTGCAGGACACCTACCACTTCGCTATAAATCACTATAAAATAAAGTCGCTTTCTCTGTCCCTATATGCCTATGTATGCTTAAATCTTTGAAACTACGCAACGGATTTTTATGCGGTTTTTTTCATAGATAGGGTGATTCAAAAGGAAGGTTTTTATGTAATAAGATTTTCACAGGCAATAAGGACTACTTTCTTCACGGACGAAGCCGCGGGTACAGCTAGTATAATCTTAGCCTAGGATACGATCTAAGTATTTATTGGAATGACTTAGGTATATTGGAAAAATTTGTTCAAGAAGTCTATAAATGTTCAACCATTTTCTTTTAGAAAAAATACTGATTAAATATTTATTTGTAGTTGAATTAAATATGTTATGACCAGTGGTCGAAATTAGGTAGAGTTATTCATGTACTTACACTGATTTCATACAGCGAAAGAATAAAGTGGATATGCCTCAAATCACGGGATTAATTTTAAAGAGCAGAAAAAAATTCGTGATTTTTTAAATAAAAAGTTATTTACTTTTACACAATTTAAACTACTGCACGCACGACTTTGTCAAACTTACATCAATGAAAGAAAGAAATAAAGAAACCCCGGGAAGGTCCACATTAATATCAACATTTCGATGCAAGTACATAAATAACTCTACCTAATTCCGACCTCTGGTTATGACTTTGAATGAACCCATTAGTTTAGTTTAGGGGTGTGTCATTTTTTTTTTCACAAATAAATTAACAGTTTAGAAGAAGAAGCAACATTGCCAAGACAGACCAGAAAAAAAGAAAGTGCAGTCCTAGCGATTTCGGAAAATGACAAACCGCCAAATAGGAAAATTTTGAAAAAAGAAATAATGAAAATAGTTAATAAATTTGCGTAAGTATTTGTAAAAAAAATACACACAAAAGTTAATGATGTAGAAATGTAGAAGCCGGCGGAAGAAAAGATTTACTACTTCCACAAGACCACATTGAACCCTATTATCAACAAAGTGGCATACTAGTAGAACAATCGCTTAACTCTAGCTATGACTCTAGCAATAGTATACGACATTTTAGCGACGATAGGGCGATATTTCTTTTATTTTACTACTTCGACATGTACAGTCAACACAAAACAAGTTATAAAAAAACTGTCAAATTTGGCCACTCAATTTTAAATTTTAATTCAGTAAGGGTTGAGTTCAAAATCCATTGCTGAATGTATAATGTCCAATTTTGACCATAAATTTACTAACGTGTCTAGTAATTATATCTCACTTACTTCTTACCAGGAAAATAAATATTAAAATAAAGTCAGGATAAAAATTGCAAGGTAGTGCTAGGTATGTCTATGTTTATTTAACCAAATACGATTCGAACCCTAAAATGACGGTTTGCCGCACTACCTCAATGCGATTCGGACCCAATGACGATTTGCTACGTTTCGTTTCACGTAAAAAGGAAAAAAATATTCTTTCGGCATATGGTAAAAAAGTGCACATTAACAATTACATTAAGATTTATTTACCAGTCGAACTTTAAAAAGAATTCATTTAAATGCATTAATTTTGAAAATAGCTTCACAGTTCTCTCGAGTTTTGACAGCTGTTATGACCTCAAAATATTATTTACAAATTATGCATCTCCCTGCACGCGTAGCATGACAAACTCGAGAAACGCTTTGTCTACACTCATTTGTCAATTTCTCGGGTCGATAGTGAGATATTGGATGGGCGCACCCGACAAAAGTGACATTTGAGTGTAGATAAAACGTTCTCGAGTTCGTCATGCTACGCATGCTGGTCTCCAGATCAAAAGATGCTAAGATATTCTTTTTTTAAAAAAAAACTAATTTATTATCATATCACTAATGGTGAGTAGACGCGATCTCAATAAAAAAAAAACATGACAGGTTAATCAATATATGGACAGTGGACATGATTTAACAGGTAGTAAAGCTTTTATATCCTTTAACCTCCATGCTGTAACACTGCTGTGCTGGATGTCGAGTTAGAAGCTGTTTTTAACAGAATAGTATAGCATTCTTATTCCTACCCAGCAAAGAGATTAGCCAATCAACCAAGTACTATAAACACTATACTCCGTACAAATATTGAACGACTTTTTTTAAATCACATACATTGCTCAGATCCCAAAGTAAGTAGCTAAAGCACTTGTATAATCACTAAAACAACCTGTGAAACAACGAAGTTACCCTATCATACATCATCGAATAACTAAAATAAAATTATCCTTTCAGACGCAGTATGAATTTATATCCTTTTGTTTCTCAATTTAAGTGCCATTATCAATTAAAAGGCACGTTTTACAACGTAGAGTGCATTTTTATTTAAACCAATGCAAACCAATATGAAGTCAATGTAACGAGGAAGTATTAAAAAAAAAGCATTGGTTACCGAAATCAAACTAGATGTCGCTATGGTACTTTCTTGATTTTTCCACGACAACTCTTCCTATTTTCTTCCATGTATAAAAGTATATGAATTTTCAAAACTCAATAAAGAACTCATATGCTATTTGTATTGATATCTTAGTTTCGAACTTTGCAAATTTCAGTTTTTTAATATGTTAAATAAAGGAACGGAAATGACTATCTTTGGTCCATTCGTTTCCTGCAAAAATCAACTTTTGTTAGAGTCCCCATCTAGTGAGGTGCTTTTTTAGTGATATCATTTTTTTATACTTCCTCATTACGCGGTAAGCCTATATGAAGATATAAAATAAATAGATAGAAGATTTAACTATAAAATAAAAAAATTCCAGGTTATCTACTAATGTGGAACCGGATTCATATTTATCTGAATCCGAAGATAAAGAAGTCTGTTCATTAGCTGTAAGTAATTTTTTACTACTTATAACTAGCTTTCCGCCAGCGGCTTTGCCCGCGTGTCCTCTAGTGGGATGAAAAGTCGAAATTCGTTCAGTAGTTTCGGTGTGATTGACGGACACAAACAAAGAAACTTTTACATTTATAACAATTAATTTATTTATAGGATAATTATTAGATTTGAATGGAAACTAATTTGAAGAGCTACAAGTAGATGGCGATAGTGAGTTTTAATAATTCATGGCTTGTGTCAAAAAGGTCGTAATGGCGTGCCGCCGTTTTGAATCTATAATAAATTATTACGCTACTACAAAACGCCCAATTTTGTAATCAATAGTTGATAGTTCAAAAGATATTGCAGAAAGAAAACTGTCGATGTGCTTGAGTGTAGTTAAATATCTTGAAGATATTCAGCCAGTGCACAAAAGTTCATTAAAATTGACATTAGTTTAAAGCGACATTACTCATACAAGTTTGATATTCTTTAGAGTTTACAGGCTTCATTAAACCATATGGACGTTTGTGCAAGTGCAATTTTATTTTATAAATTATTATTACTATTATATAAATATTAGATCTCAAACGAAATAGCTTTTTGCAATTATGGAAATCTGATACAACGAAGGCGTACAATCAACTGTGTATCAGGATAAACAAAACTTTTAAAATGTCTCCACTTGAGTTTAGACTTTATTGCATTAACGATAGTGCTTAAAATGAACTGGGGGAAATTTGACATATTGTAGTAACCTGACACGCAGCCATGTGTACGACATCTGAGACGACAATATTATAATAGTTCTTTTTCTATGTTGGCCCGCCGGGGGATCGAACCCAGAATCTCAAAGATGGCACCATGAAACCAGCGTGCGAGCCACTGGGCCACGGAAGTTGTCAAGGTTGTAGATTTAAAGAAGGGAAATGTCGTAATTTGTTCATCCCTACTTTTTACAGCTTTACTTCAAGGGACCATACACATCATTTGTAGTCAAACTTGGAAGAAAACAATGGCATTACTTCATCACTCCATCACCGTTTCCGGAATGGTTTTACGAGGAACACCCAGATGTGACGATTGATGGAAAGGAAACTTATATTAATGTTCCTGATATTTTACATACTGAATTTTATAAAGTATTGCTGGATAATGTGCATGTGTTCTTGGGATTTCCTATTTAGAACGTAATAAAATATGTTGAACATTATCTTTTTAATTATTTATTTCTACTCCTTGAATATCATTTACACTGGTAGATGGGGTCCGTATGCGGTGTGAAAGTGAGAAGAGAACAGAAATCGCCCGCACTGGATAGCAATAAATCTTCTAAATTCTTGTTTTTTTTTGACGATAACCGGCTATCTACGTTAATTGACTTTGATAATCGTCAATACTATCAATAAACTTATTTTGAATGGTTCGTCTTAGTGGACCACTACCGTGGCCTTAGATCAATATTATTGCTGCGGATGATTGAATATAATAGTTGTGTAATAATAAACATCAGATTATATTGTGAAACTATGAAGGAGTATGTGTATTTGAGCAAGTATGAAGTGCTGCTTCGGTAGGAAAGGAATCGGCTGGTTACTATTGCTTTTGTATCAATTAGAAATCGTATAAGTAACACTCATAGATTACCAGTAGTATATCTATGGTAACAGTACTGTATGCAGTATGCAGTTCTTTAACGTACTGATTGGCATCTTTTGTTTCTTAATTTCACTTTATCTATGATTCTTTATGTGTTTAAAGTTAAGAGGGGTAATTATTGTTTTGACGATGTAAATGATGCTCTAGACAATGTTCTCCAGTGGTTTGATAATAATAATTTAAAGCTCAATTTAAATTAAACTCTTAGACTGATTAGTTTTAACTCAAGAGTCTAATTTTCTTAATAGCAAAAGCTGCAGAACTCAGTCTACTTGACAAGTTATTAATATGAGGATCCTATTGCAGTTGGGAATCTAGTGTTATACCAAGAAACTTTGTCGATTCTACCAACTCAACATTTTCACTTTTTACATTTATAAGTGTAATAACATGCCTTACATTAGATGATGCAAACTTTATGCATTTCATTGTATTTGAATTGAGCTTTAATTTGTTTCAAAAGTTATTGAAACAAGTTTACTAGAATAAAGACATTTTTCATTTCATTCACACATAACTTATTAAGAGTGAGTAAGGTCGAGTGAACTTACCCCGTGAGGTGCTTAATAAATGAGTACGTTCCCTGAATCAATAGTTAGTATATTGAGTATGTACAGACTTTTTAACTTTTCATTATAGGCAACTCACTATCCTTTTCAGTGTACTGTGTTGTCTGTGCTGGCCTTTCATGCTCGAAGCCTAATAAAATTAGGAGCAAAATGAGGTAGTTCAAAGTTGTAAAACGAATATTCCCTCATATGGTCGCGATTGAGAGGGCTCGTCGGTATCTCACAGCACCTCACGCATAGATAATACATAATACCATACGAGTGAGGGGTCATCGCTACTTCACTTGACAGGTGGATGACAATTAATGCTTTACTCTTTGGATGATTCATTTGTTGTTGGTTGACCAGTTGACGGTGTAAATTGTTTTCGCGAAATTGTTGTTTTGTCACTCGAACAAAAGCTTACAAATTTCGTCTAATGCTGATGTGTAAAGTTGATTAAAATGTCTTTCGTAAAGTTCGAAAACGTGGGAGCATTTGTAAGAGACTGCAACGGTACCACACTTCAATATGACAAAGCGTGTTTGGAAATAGGAACAAACGAAACAATAAGTTTTTGGAGTCAATATGAAGAATGTGAGGGCTGCGTACTGTTGGAGACGAAGAGATTGTCATCCACAGGGGCCATCGTTCTCAGTACTTTGAGTCCAGTGCGTTACGCCATAAGAAATGGCAATGGGCAAATTTGCAATGGTTAGTAACATATTCTGTTCTTTCTTACTCATATGTATTATGTTACAAATGACATTCACGTGCATTATCATCCTCTCTAATGTGATAATAAAGCCTACATACTTATAGATACTCTATTTGTAAAAAAATATATTAACAATAACTTAAAATGAAACCTATCTGTTCTGATGAAATCATTATTTAAAAGTAAAGCATGATTTGTCTCTTATTGATAGAAAAAAAATCTCTTAATACAATAACATTAAGGTTTCTTTACTCATTTGTACGTATTCTAACAAAAAGAAAGTATACATTGTAATAAAAAAAATATATGTAATTAAAAGTCAAGCTATTCTGTAAAGAAAAATGTTTGCTAATCGACTTCAAAATTTACACAAACTGTATGAGGAAAAAAATATTCTTATACTTTTTCCCTTAAATTGCAATGTTATACTGACATCCCACTAAAATATTAAGTGTGCAGATGTTGTAATGATGCTGGATGTAATTTTATGTACCTTATTTTTATTATCAAAGTCTAACTTAGGGTTAAACTTTGAACATTTTTCAATTATATAGATCATTAAATAAAAACAAAATACAGAATGTCAGTTATCAATTATCAACAAATTTGACATTTATTAGAGCTTAAAGGTGTCATAAAACCTTAATGGATGTTTGTGTAACTGACCATCAGTCTTATATATAGCTGATGCTTTTTTTTAATGATTCTCCTGTATGTATTCTCTCTAGTGCCTCCATTTTTTTTAAGAGAAATAACATTTTTTTACTTTTTTGGTTCCAATATTGTACAAAATTATTAGAGTTGTGTTGGATAACACAAAAAAGTTCAACTTGCATGTCTAAACATCACTGGCATAATGAGGCTACTGGAGGACAATCGAGTGCGTGTCCAACTTGCGAGTGCACCTCTCCTGTGCTACCCAATGCAACTGAATAATCGTGACCTCAGAGCGAGCTTTTATAAGCAGGGTTATACTGTATTGAATTTTTTCAATTGTATATTCACAATGAAAACTGCTTAACAAATCCACTTATCGTACTACTACATTATAATAATTTAAAAAATATAAAATTTTGATAACCACCAATATTTCCTCAATCACTTACACAATATTATGTTTAGCAACACTGCTGCATGGTGACCTGTTACACAATTTTAATTCTAGATAGCTTGTCTTTAAGTACACATTAAATATTAATTGAAATGAAATTAAAATGTTCTTGTTCAAGCACTTTTGAATCATCCAAAAAAATATTATTTAGCCCTACCACTCGTTCAGAACGTCAGAAGAACAAGTGAAAAATCTTACCAGCTCTTTATCATATCAGTTACATAGGAATTTTAAAGTTACACAGTAATTGATAATCCTAGATTGTATTTGAAGAAAAATGTTCAACTTTAATGTTATTAACCTCTATTGGTAATAAAGGTAGGAAACCAAAAAATTTGCCAACTTGATGTTGTCAACTTTTCTTCTATGGAAATATAATATAAGAACTGTTTTGATTTTAGTTATCTTTAAATCAGATTTCAATGATACATTTTGATTATATCATGATTTTTTTTAAATACTTAAGTCTATTGGCAAATTAATGTTATAGTAGCATTAGATGTACCTCTTAATTTTTAACAAATAAATATATGTAAAATAGTAATATTGAAGAAATATAAAAAAATACTTTATACACATTTATTTAGTACGAGGGTGGTCTGAAAAGTTTCTGACCTAACAAAGATACGAGACATTTTTTTCTAAACTTTTTATTTTATTTTTCAACATAGTCTCCATGTAACTCTATACACTTCTCCCAGCGATGATCCCATTTCTGTAACCCGTCCAAATAGAACTCGGCATTTTTCTCTGCAAAATAATTGTTCACGAAGGTTGCCTCTTCATTTGACGAAAATCTTTGTCCTCTGAGTGCAATTTTTAGATGAAGGAACAAAAAGAAGTCGCTTGGGGCTACATCTGGTGAGTAAGGCGGATGGTCAAGCAGTTCAAACCGTAATTCGTGGATTTTCGCTATGGCAACCGCTGAGATGTGAGACGGTGCGTTGTCTTAGTGAAACAAGATCTTCTTTTTCTGCAAATGTGGCCGTTTTTTCGCAAGTTCTGCCTTCAGCTTGTCAAGTAATGACGCATAGTACTCTCCTGTCCTGATAATCGATTAAAATAACTCCATGACTATCCCAAAAACAGTCGCCATCACTTTCCCAGCCGAAAAAACAGATTTTTTTGGAGCCAGTTCCCCCTTTTTGCAGTCCACTGTTTGGACTGTATTTTTGATTCGGGCGTGTAATGGTGTATCCAAGTTTCATCTACAGTAATAAATCTGCGCCAAAACTCGAATTTATTTCACCTAAAATGCGCCAAAAGATCGTTGGAAATGTTCATTCGAACACGTTTTTGGTCTAACGTGAGCAAACGCGGCACCCAACGCGCGGAAAGCTTTCTCATATGTAAATGTTCATTTAATATGTGACAAAAACGTTCTTTTGACATGTTCATAACCTGTGCTATCTCTCGCACTTTGATTTGGCGGTCGTCTAGCACAATTTGGTGAACTTTGGCGATGTTTTCGTCGGTAGTTGCAGTTTTTGGACGTCCCGAACGTTCATCGTCTCCCAAGCTCGTTTAAATTCAGCAGCCCAAAATTTCACTGTGATAAATGATGGTGCAGAGTCCCCATACACAGAATCCAACTCATCTTTTATTTGCCATTGCCTTTCAAAAACAAATATCTAATGACAGCACCATACTCGATTTTGTCCATTTTTAGAAAAAACTCACATCAACTCACGCGTCCAAAATGGCTGAAACTTTGGTGAGTAACTGTCAACAGATAAACAAACGAAATTCAGTAGCTTTTATTTACGAGTGCTGCCATCACTAGGTTAAGGTCGTAAACTTTTCAGACCACCCTCGTAATTGACTTAATCTGGTTCAGTTAATACAAATGTGTTTATAATATTTGATTAATTTCGCATTTACAGTACTATACTGAAATCCATTAATAATTAAAATTATTTAAAGAATATCTGTTGATTTGATTAGAGTCATAGATTTACTGACATCAGTTTTTTTTCTTAGGAACGTATCAATTCGGAGAATTTGGTCAGTATAGCATCAATTTGTCAGAAGTGGTGAAAGATGAATGTCTCCCTCGCATGACTGCGGAACCTGACGCTGCCGCTCTGCCAATACTAACTGCTGTGGTCACACTATTGTCTATGGCTACGCTATGGTATATTATCAAAGGTATCGGCAAAAGGATCATAGCAGGAAGGTGGTACGCTAGATATTTAGCAAGGTGAGACTGGATTGATTTACAAAAACAGTCATATCCACACTCATACCTATAGTCACTCCCACAATTAACTCACACTCACTCCCACCCATACCCATACTCATTCCTACTTATACACAT
Source organism: Diatraea saccharalis (assembly GCA_918026875.4). Lineage (NCBI taxonomy): Eukaryota > Metazoa > Arthropoda > Insecta > Lepidoptera > Crambidae > Diatraea > Diatraea saccharalis. The sequence continues at coordinate 9,629,884 of OU893336.1, forward strand.
ACTCACATCCAATGTCATACCAACACTCATACCAAATTCTACATGTCAAAACCCTTCGTTGCACACTCTCGTATAGTCCGGGCCTTGGTGTCTGGCAAGCGATACCCGGGAACTCAGACCCGACGCATACACAGACCTAGTCTAAGGTTCAATTCTCAGAGTTATCCCAAAATTTACACCTGGGTATTATTATTAATTAACTAATATTTATGTTATCATTCTTTATTTGACCTTCTGTTATAAGGGTTAAGAGTACGAATGCCTGCAATTTCACTTTAATTCGAGACAAATTGTGAGAGAGTTTTTCTTTTTGATTTTTTTTTGTCATTATTTAATAAAAAAAATATTTGTAGAGAGGACAACGAGCTCGGTTCTGAAACTCGTGTGTTGACTGCGGAGGCTAGCGTTCATCGTTCGCCGACCCGCTCGAGACTCCGTTCTTTAGACATCTTCAGGGGAATTGCTATAGCTCTAATGGTAAATATCCACTATTACTACCACGACACTAATTGCTTCTAAATGCGTGGCTTTGTATAATTTTCTCTTTAGAGAAATAATAAGTTCAGCAATTTTTAAGGATAAAATATATAGAAATATTATTTAAGGTACTAGGCGTTTGTAGCGACGGTTGGTATTTAAAAAAAAATATAAAAAATCGTAATGATTTGTAAATAATTAAATGTGTTGACAGACGTATCAACACTATTTTTTTTTTTCATTAGAACCAGAGAAAATATTTTGAACTCATTTTTCTTCAATTAGTACTCTTAGGTATATGACGTAGTTTACGTAGTTGAATGTTAGGAACCAATCCGATTTGATACATACTTCATAAATACTACAATGCAAATTTTATTGTAAGAGCAATAAAGATTTCGTTAAGTAGCAATTTAAATATAATCTAAATTATTGATCTTGGTTAAATAATAAGCTCGTTGTTAAGTATTTGAATCACTTAAACAATGGGTGGCTTTTGTGGTTTGAACGCCCTCTTAAAAATAAATGCTAATCAATTAGAATGAAAAGTGCCTAAGAAGTCGAAAGAAAAGAATTAAATAATAGGAATAATGTTTAGGTAAAAAAACAGAAAATCTATTTAGTCCGTCAGGCAGATAATAGAAAAATATTATATGTAACATTTAACAACGTCATGTAACATTTTAACTGAAATTTTAACGCCGTTATTTAATTATTACGCAAAAAATGATTATTTAATATTTTTCAACGATCTACCTGAGAGGCAAACAAAATTTTATGAGAATGCTAGCTGTTTTCCGTGACTTTGCATGCTTAATGCATATAATGTAGCTTCTCGTAGGAGATGAAAGAACAAATCTTTCCTCTAAGATATAGTCATCGCACAATATGCGACTAATGCTTAGAATTCTTCACCTGTCATTCCTTTGCAAGATATAAATAAATTTTAGCTCCTTATATAGTATGCTATGTCTCCAGATATTCGTGAACGCCGGCGGCGGTGGTTACGCGATATTCTCTCACAGCGTCTGGAACGGACTCACTGTGGCTGATGTTGTGTTCCCATGGTTTGCATTCGCGATGGGCGAAGCTCTAGTCTTGTCTCTTAATGCTAGATTGAGGACTTCAATGTCCAGGACTACGGCACTCTATCAGGTATGGAGTATATTTAATATCTATTTTGTTGCACAGGGTAAAATTTTTAATAGTTTAATATCGTTACTATAACGTATTTACAAAAACATTTGAACTATTATTGAGTCAGGACTTGGTGAGTGGACGAGTTGAGTACACCAAACAAGTTTTACTATACAAGCAACACTGAATAGGCTTATGTCCTACAAGTGAATATATAGGTTTTTGTTATATGTTCGGAAAATATGAACCATTTAACTTATAAATATTTAACAAAATATATTTTATGGCACTAATTTGGAAAATATTGCGCTTTGAAACCTTGTAAAAAGTAGGGAAAATATACTACGAAAATTTGCTACAATACCTAAGACATTAAATTAGTTATATAAAACGTTACAACTTTCATTATAGTAGCTATAAACAAACGCAAAAAAAAAACAAAGATATTACAAAGATTGCCCAGATGCGCATACGTTTTTCGCTACCGTAGCACCGTGTGACGTCACTTAGTGCATTGAATTTGTAGGGAGCGTTTTCGGTCGACAAGCAGCAGTTTCACAAATATCGCAGATACAAGATTTATCGCAGACTCGTACATTATTTTTCAGATATTAATGTTCTAATTACTTATAAAATAAAAAAGTAGTCAACTAGCCTATTCGCGAAAAAATAATCATCTGTTTCATAAAAAAGTTATAATACTTACCATCGAACAGCACGAAACAGCTGATTATTTTTTCGCGAATTCAGTGTTGCTCTCATAGTAAAAGTTGTTCAGTATACTTAATTCGTCCACTCCACGAAGTCCTGGTACATAATAATCTTCAAAACAGGATCCCCCTGGTAACAAATTACGACTTTACACCATCACACAATACTATTCACAACGTTTTTAGAAAATATTTATTTTGTTTGTGGTAATCTAGCACTGCTTGAAATGAATTTAAAAATTGTTTGTTATGAAAAACTATTCTTTTTATTAAACTGAAATGTGCGATACTTTAATAGATATCAGTCATTTAGAATTTTTGTGCTCGTAAAGTTTTTAATTTGATAAAAAAAATACCTCAGAAAGGGCTTAGTAAAAATAGTAAAAAAGAAAAATTATAGTGGGGTAAAGGTTTTGTGTTAGTAATTTGATATTAACTCTTTTTATGTCTTTAAAATGTGAGAGATTATTTTGTTTTCTCCTGAACCTTTATTGTTGTACTAGTCTTGTTTCCTAATTAAAAAACTAACTTGTTCGAAAGTTCGAATTTAAATAATTGTGATCCTCGTCCAATTTGCGAAAAATACAAACATAAAGTTCCAAAATTATTACATTGGATTAAATAAATGCTCTCTTTTTAGAAGTCTAGAAGTTTAAAATTAATTGGTATTAATGTAAAAGGCTGTTGGATTCCAGGTGGCCCGTCGTTCGTTTTTTATGGCACTGATAGGTATAGTTCTGTCCTCTGTGAACGTGTCGTGGAATAACGTCCGCCTGCCTGGCGTGTTGCAACGTCTCGCTGCCATGTACCTGATAGTGGGCGCGCTGGAATGTGCCTTCATGACCACCAGCCAGAATATAACACCCGGTGAGTACACTAGTCTTATTCTTATATAATGATAATTTTGGCCCAACAACACTGGCGCCTTAAATCCGGCTCTGTGAACCCCGTAAAAGATTCCAGTTGACAACGAACCCTTTGAACTAACTAATAAAATCAACCCTTTCAAGAAGATAAAAAGAGGTAACAAATGCATTGCCATAATAAATATTCATTTAATATTATTGTGATGCTTGGATTTTTGGAAATAATTTTGACCTTCATCGTCAAGTCATCGAGCCACCATTATGCATATTTTATCGCGAACCCCCTTCTGTCAAATGTCGAACCACTAGGGGTTCGCGTGCCCCACTTTGAGAAGCCCTGGGCCTCAAAGGTCCACTAAAATTATTAATAGTTTTAAGTGACATTCGGTCAGTTAAAGAAACGTCCATTAAGGTTTAATAACAACTTTAGGTTATGACGAATGTTCTAAATTTGAAAATTTTTATAGATGTTAAAACGACTCTAGACGAATGATTCAAAAATAGAACTCCTGACGAGTTGAACCCGTCCGACAGTCTTTAATACCCAACAATCCGTATAGGGCTAGTGTGGAGGGTCGTGGCCCATCCTCCTTAACCAATAAGAAAGACCTGAGCCCCTGCAGTGGAGAGGTAAAAGGGCTGCACATCTTTGTAACTCTGTTTTATATTTATTTCTTTATCGTTGTCAGGGCCATCCCTTATAAGAGATCTTACGACTGGGTGTAAGCAATGGCTCGTCACTTTCGTATTGGTGGTGATTCAGGTAAGACAAGATTTAACTTGGAAATCATATTCAATAAAATCCAGCAGTTTATTGAATTTGTTAACCATACTTTTTAAGTGGACTTAAGTTTTTTACGAAAACAATCCCAAAGGATAACACGGTACCTTTTTATAAAAAGGCTCATATCTCATAAACTGTGATAGTAAGACATTTAAAACTTTTCACGGACGATTTATTTCTGTTAAGTTAAGTAAAATTAGTATCACATAGTTTTCCGTCCGTCCGTGCGTCGGTCTAGACTCTTTTTCTCAGAAATACGTAGAGGTATCAAGCTAAAATTTATATCAAATACTCAGGTCTTGATTTTCGAAACTCCCAAGGGAATCAAAACGTACAGGGTACTCGGAATATTAAAATTTAGCACATAGTGACTTGTTATAGTATAGATAAAAGAAAAATTATGAGAACCGTAAATTTTTAGTTACATCATTTAATAAAAATTTTCTTAATAATTTTAAAGTTACTACTTATATACCTACAGGTTTAGAAACCCTCGGTGGGCGAGTCCGACTCGCAGCACTTGGTCGGTTTCCTACTGTTTGGTTTAATATGTACAGGTGTCTATAACGTTACTCGTGAGTGCCCCGGGTTGTCCGCGGGGGTATGTGGGCCCGGGTGGCCTGCACATGTCAGCCGACGGATATGATCTGCAGAACTGTACTGGTGGCATCGCAGGATATATAGACAGGTATAATATAGGACAACAATAAGAATAATCTTTATTGCACACTACAAAGAACACAATAACTATCACGTAACAATATAATTTGAAATTCACACACACACACATATAAATGATCATCATCCTAGCCAGGTCAGGCCATGTGGTCAAACTCATTAGAAGGTACTGAAACTATGGTGAAAATTGGTAAGTTTTTTCAATACAGGCTAATATAGCTGCATACCCTACCACAAATCTCTATGCTCGCCCCTGCACACATATACGAGAGAGATAGGAAGAAACTCACACAATCGCACAAAAAAACGGAAGAACAAAAAGGTACAATTAAACAAAACAACACAGTTTTCAAAGAGCCACTGCAAGATTTCGTTTCAATTTTGTTCAAACACATACACATACACACACCCACACACACACACACACACACACACACACACACACACACACGCACGCACGCACGCACGCACGCACGCACGTATCTACACACACGCACACGCAAGCACGCGCGCGTGCACACAACTCTCATAGTTATCTCTATAATGGCCTCGGGAAACTAAGAATCCATATGAGCCGGGAGAACAAAAAGGTACAATTAAAAAAACAAACACCGTGTACAAATAACATGTCGTGACTTTTCTTCGGCATCACAACGCGTTGAGGTCGAATAGTAATGTCAGTTACGACATGGATTTCGCTATGTGGTCTTTTTTATAATTTTAACAATGCTTCGTGAGCGTTTTCATTAGAGCCATAACATGAATTTCGCCATTTGAATGCACGGTTTCTTTTTTGCACAGACTCATCCTTGGTCCGTCTCACCTGTACAAGGGCGGTACTTTCCGTCACCTGTACCGCACCTCTGTACCACACGATCCTGAGGGAATACTGGGCATATTCTCGGGCGTACTAGTTGTACAAGCTGGTGCGCATGCGTCCAGGATAATGCTCGCTTACAATCATGCTAGGTGAGTCAATGCTAAATGCTTAAGGCTCTCTTGTATCTCCCCTCAGGTTCTCATACAATACGCATCGAGAGTAAAGAAACAAATGTCGAAAACACTCGAAAACAAATGTAGTTATAGAAAAAAATCTTTTCATCATTTTAGTATCAAAACCTATTTCTGTGTATATTTTTTATATAGTTAAGATGAAATATACTGATTGTAAAATCGTTCTATTTAGCGCCATCGGTGCGTTTTTTTTTATTGCGCCAATTATTGAAATGCTTGTACCTGTTTTTGAAAATAATCGACCATATGTTTAGTTTTCATAAAGTAATTTTCATTTGGTTTAAAAAGTGGTTATTTCGTAAAACCTCGCCTCATATTGTCTCTGCAAAGAGTCATGTCGATAGATACAACAAAAGTCGTCATTGTACGGTCCGAATTACATAGACGCGTTAATAATTATTTTAGTCAAAATCGGTCATTTTTTTAAACAACCGTTTCTGTCCGTCTTGAAATATTAAAAAATTGCGCGAACTAAAATAGCAAGCTCAAATATCGTAACGCATAGTAATAATAATAATCAGAACACATATTTATCTTAAACGAAAGTTTAAAATATTTTTACACATAGTCTAAAATATTTATTTCGGCTGTTTGAGTGGATTGCCTGAACATTAATCAAAATACGCTCACTAGAAGCCTAACTCACGAGAGTTAGGCGATAATTCGTTTAAAATTATTATACTTTTTTTAAATATACTTTCAAAACGATGATGATGTAAAAATAGTAAAATGAGACGGAATATCCCCTTAATCGCTAAGATATCGTGTCCTATAGCTAGAGAGTCGGTCGCACCCATGTTGGGTCTTAGGTAGCTCAATGGTTAGAGCAGTCGCCCGGATCGCAAAAGGTGGAGGTTCGATTCTGGAGCGTACCTGGAGCATTTTCCATCAAAGACAGATGTAATAATAGTTTTTTTATGTGCAGAGCGCGTATAATGCGTTGGGTGTTCTGGTCCATAATTTTCGGCGTGTGCGGAGGCGGCATGTGTATGTTCACGAAGAATGGATTTGCCATACCCGTAAATAAGAACCTCTGGTCGCTCTCCTACTGTCTCGTCACGTCGTCTATGGCGTTATTCATGAAGGCCTTACTTTACTTCATTGTTGATCTGAAGAGTAAATGGGGAGGACGTCCCTTGTACTATGCGGGTAAGTTTAAATAATAATTGTCTTCGTCCGCGTAAAATGGCTGCTTGGCTGTTTTATGTAAAGTATTTTAAACTTAAAATTTATTTTTAACACTAAACACAAAATTAATGGAAAAACACATTATTATTCGTTAATATCAATTGTCCCGCGAAAACAATCAGTCACGTGATATCACGAACGTGACGTCACATTTCAATAAACATGAGTACTGGTCACACTCGTAACAAACATTTTTGACGTTTAGTTTATTGAAATGTGACGCCTAACGATGTCCCGTCAGGGCTGCCCGCGTTTCGGTTCTTTGAATCCACAGATTATAAATTAAAAATCAACTGTACGTACGATTTATTTTAAAACGAAAATCCTACATAGTTATGTTTATTATAAATTATGCTCCTATCTTATGTAGTTAATACTGATCCGTTCTTGAAATAATTTTCAAGAACGGATCAGTATTGCTTTCTCCCTACAAGCAGACAAAGTTAGAAACTATCTGTATAATATTAGTATAAAATTTAATTAATAATGTATACAGGAAATATTCGTAGTCAGTGCGCAATATGTTCGTTAGAGTAAATTATATATACAATCTTTTTCCCCTAACATAGGATATGAAAAAATATTGCTTATGACCGTACTGTACCGGGAGGTTAATGACCTATTTTTGTCAGTATACTCACAGTTTGTTTGCAAATATTAAAATTAATATGTACTATAAACAATAAGTTTTAAACATTAAGTTACTACGCCTTTTTTGGGTAAATATGTTCTACTAACGAGACTGAAGAAAAAAATATCCTTTTTTTAAAAACCTGTGGAATCGAAATCGAACTCGAGAGCTTAGAGATGGCCTTGATACCGGCTGTCGAGCCAATCGACCACGGAGGTCTTCATAAAGCTAAGTTAAGCCATTACAGCTAGTCTAGCATTTGCGTTCTTATTGACACTCGATACGCAATCTAGTGTTACTGTTATGTTCACATTTCAGCGATTCCTTCATTCATATTTGTGCCATAAATATTCTAACATGTTAACTATTTATAACTATTGTTGTATTTTAATAGTTTGTTTTTCATGAGGCGAAAAATGTATAATTTTATCATAAGTTGTAGTGTGTAATAAAAAATCAGAAGTACGTATCCTTTAAATAATAAATTGCCAATTTAATTTTGAATTTACAGTCGCGAAGATAAAGGTCATATTATTCGAGTATTTAGGGCAGAAGCCCCGGTTTTGGCCACTGCCCCTGTTTTGGCCGTTTGGCACTTCGAGGCGTTCTAACTAACGCATAGGCAAATATATTACTATACCGTGAACGCTTTTAAAATGGTGGATTATGCCAAAATTAATACTGTTGTAATGTGTTAAAGTTGACTTAAAATGGCCAAAACTAGGTTATAATCTTAAAATGCGCAAAACCGGTTATTAAATATTAAATCAAATATATAAATAAAATATTACTAAATCAAATATTTACTTTGTAGGTCAAAACGCCCTCTTCTTATACATCGGCAGTGAGCTTCTAAAGAAACATTTTCCGCTGTTATGGTATATTTCTGCACCGACTCATGCGCAGTTATTGGCAACACACGCCGCCGCTATGTTGATTTGGCTGGCGGTGGGCGTGGCTCTATATAAGAAACGAATCTTTATCACCTTGTAATAGGGACACTTTATCTTTTGTCAAATCGTATGAATTACAAGAGAATGCTAATATATATAATATTGTAAAGTTATAACAATTATTTTTCTAGTATATAAGGAAGATTACGTTATACAATGATGAAGCTAAAATATAACATATTAAAGTCTGTATTTACTTTTTTTCTTCTACGTAGGTAAAACTTGTCGATGCTACTTATTACTTTGGTTATTTAAAACTATGAAAGAAAGTGTGATAAGACTTTATATATTAGAAAATAATTGGGTTATAATAAAATGTATTTTTTACTTGAATTAGAAGAATTCAAAGTAATTTTGTATTGTTTGGAATTGTATAATTATGTACTTTATTGCATTGTAATAAGGCTTTTGTTTATAATGGAATGCTGTGATCGAAGTCTGTTTGATAGATTTATATATGATAGTTAAACTGAATTTTGTTGTTTTTAACTGACATTGTATTCAAACCAGGGTTCGCTGCTAAATATCAACATATATATATATATCATGATATGCCTAATGATATGATGATATGCATCATGATTAATATATACATAATGATATTATATATATATCAATTGATATTTATAATATTTATGTTAGTTTGAGTATTGAATCTCAGCTAGAAAATTAACCAACCCAATGTGACACTGGCAACATTGGCCTGAACTCTTCCCGAAGCAATCTTAGTTACTAGAAATTTTGGGATTTCCCCGTAACATTATTTTTTTATTTTCTCTTGTGCTTAAATGCTTATGTTCTTAAATATTAAATAAAGCCACTAACAGCTCAAAAATCTCAGTTTTTCATATGCATAATATATATCGGATAAATAATAAATATCGTATATTTATTATAAATATCGGATTTTTGCGGACCCTGATTCAAAATGACTGAAATTAGAATCGGAAGGTCAAATGTTCATTTGAAAAGTCAGTGCAAATTAATCTTTTTGTATTTAATTTCAAATAGGTTCATTTACAGTATTTTTTTTTTGGGAAGTCGTCTTACATAATTGCTCGTATTGCATCGATTGTCTGAGTTCGTTATAGTGTCGTGAACATTGTAATATCGATTTTTAATATTATCGATATCAGGAATATTTTGCAACACTATTATTAGAATTCAGCTTTTTATGAAATAAATTGTCATTTACTCTATTTAATGTTTCGTAACAATATTTCAATAAATCTTGTAGTTTTGTAAGTAATAACTATCCTTTAATACGACCGATTTGGCTTGGGAGCAAAAATGTGTATTATGTAAAAAAACTGAATATTTATGGAATATAATATGGAACTGGTTTTTGAATTTAATGTGTATTCTACAACTGTAGAATATTGCTCTGGATAAATCTAAATAGACTTAAACATATAGTCAAACATTTAATTTATTTAACAATAGATTTATAGTTTTGTGTTATTAACAACTTACATAAAGATAATAATCATATACCTAGTTACATAAACGTCTGTTAAAATTATAATTAATTTACTAATTTACAACATTTATTCGAACTTAAAGTCCTGTTTAAACCTTAATGGATGTTTGTACAACTAGATGTTAGCGTTGTAAGAGCGTTAAAATTCGCAGTTGTAAAAGTAAGGGATTTACTATGGATATCTGGAATATGTCAGAGAATCAAAACATTCAGCCAGCTTCTTATTGACATTGAAAATTTTGACAACCAGACTTGCTTTAAACTTAACGCTCATTGTGTTAAGGTTTAAAATCGAAATGGCGTTAAGTCAAGCGACTAACCTATTTGTAAAAGATATAAGGGCAATTTAAATATTATATTTTGAAGTGATTTTTTTTTTTTTGTTTTTAGTAACCACCAGAAACTCTTTTTTCGAACATATATTTAAAGTAAATCCCGGTAACTTTCATTTATTATTGTTTATGTTTTATCCATAAGCTATTAGTTAGGTGAGTCTTTGGGTTTTTTGTATTTTTTTTTATTATTTATAAAATAACACATTCACACTTTGTAGGGTTGTTCACAAAAACTTTTGGATAAAAAAGAATATAGCATATAACAATTTAAAGAATTATTAACACTGCAAAATAAATTCTAAATTTATTCCTAAAACTCATAAATGCTTATAATTTCTTGATTTAATGTATAAAAACACTGGCTGTGTATTTTAAATATTTCCAATATATCGTTTCTTTATAACTTGGCTTAACATAAGAGGTTCACGTCCAATGTGGCTTTTATGTTGCTCCTGAATGGGCTATTTACGATAATTCTTTTGCAAAAGAATTTTGATATATAAAGAATTTAAAAAAAAAACGCAATTCTGTTAACCTCATAACACATTCAGTATAATGTTAATATTTTTGAAATATTTATTCACTGTAAATTGCAGAAGAGTGTACTGTTATCAATATTACATCAGAAGTGCTATTCTGTTAACAGTTTTAAAATGATCGTTGAGCGCAGCGCTATCACATAGAAGTTTTTTCAGATAAAACCTACTTTAAAAGGTCATAAACAAAGACTTCTATTAGTATTTTTTCTTTGGACGGGACTATCTCGTTTTGTCTTTGTACCTCCCGGTGTCTCCAAAGGTATTTTCGGGGCGCGCACAATGTCCCGTTTTTGTAAGGATACGAAAATTTTGCCGGACACACCGTCAGTTGCCCGCGAAGGGAGGAAGAAACATAACTCCTCGTTTAATCTCAAGTAAGCTATATTTACAGAAGGTCACATTGTCAACCAACTCCCACACCCCGGTTTTTCTTAAAAAAACTATGTCTTGTTTTGATTCAAGGAAAAATTAATCGAATATATTTAGCGGGGTCACGCTAAATATATAGCATAGAAGTTGGTCATAAAGTTTTTATTTCATCGAATCTCTATGACATAACAGCGCTGCCTTTGACGATGAGTTTATGGCTGTTTTTTTAATAGAATAGCTGATTTGTATTAGTAGATGAATAGAACCTGTATATTTGTAGTATTAGGTAATGTATGTAGTCGAATATAGACGAAATTTATTTTTTCAATAAAATGTTTATATCCCTATTAATGGTTGTTATTGTATTATTAGATAATACAGCAAAGTAACTAGCCTGGAGAACAAAACATGTTCCGAGAAAAGAGCGGCGATGTAAAAAATATTAAATTGACCACATACTGAAAAACTATTTTTATTTGATATTTTAGAACCTAGTTTCAAATTTAAAAATAAGAGTTTTTGTAATAGCAGATTTTTTTTAGTTTTCAATAGTTTTTTTAATGAAGACAACCATAGCTTGGAATCTTATGGCGCTTTTTTTCTTGTCTCATTTCACTTGCCGACAGAACGGGCAAAGTTCAAAATTAAAAAAGTGAATGACATTTACGAATTTATCGTCTCTTTCTTATTTGTCGAGTAACGCCTGTTCTAGTATTATCAGGTGTAGAATATTTAGAAACAGATTTTGACTATGAATCAGACTAAAGTATTTTTAGTCTGATTCATAGTCAAAATCTTATCTTAAATTTTCTATTGTGATTAACATGATGATTTTGTGACACCTGTATTATGTAATTTATCCATGGCACTTAATTGTAACAAAAATAAATGTTTTTTTTATTGTAATCTGGTGTTTATATTGACTAATTTAATTTGATAGATAGTGGTTCTGGATCAGAGCAAAAGGTTGTGATGAAAATCCCTTAGGAGACATGTATGTGTTATGAACACATTATAAATATAAGGGCCAGAAATCAAAATTGGCTAACATCACATTTATTAAAAAAATGTGGCCAGAGTCGCCCATATTCATTACAAAAAAACAAAGAAGTCGTTGCAAAAAACACCCTTTTAATTAATGACAAATATGAATTTTTAATATTATAAGTGCTGTTAGCCAATAGGTATAACGAATGGGTTAAAAAAAAGATTCGATTTAGTCCGTCAGTCAGATAATAGAAAAATATTGGATACGTATTTTTTTTCGCTTTAATTTAACAACAAATGGCTTAAGAGGTACTATGCGACGACTTCAAATATGCTTTGCAACAATGTTACTTTAATACAGTTTATCGATACGAAATCAAGTGTCAAAATGGAGTCCAGTGGAGAATGCCGATATTGACATTTCGAAATTGCTCATCATTGATAGAGAATACGAAATTTTGACACAATCAAAGTGTCTATTTTTTACGGTGATGACGATTCTTGGTTGTCAGTTGAGTTAGTGAATAGGCCTACTGATATGCTGTTAACTGTACAATTAAGAACAGTCACGCTTTAGTCAAATGTTCCAAAACAAATAATTTTAATTGATATCTAAATGTTAAGATTAAATATAATTAATAAAAGTATCAAAATTATTTTGCAGTACTACATTCAGTGTTTACTGCTTAAGAATTTTTGAAATTGCCGCCCTTTTCTTGTGACACGTTTCGCTTGCCAGACTCTAGCTTATTCAATAATTATAGGTTTGCGTCGAGCAGTCGTAGTTACTCAACAAAAGGTTAGACGGGCGAGTTTTTTAATCATCTTATAAGATACCCCATTAAATTTTTTTTACCTACATCCATGTACAAATTTCTTCTAAAACTTCGAATACATGGTGAAGAAATACTACCGAAGTCTGGGCTGCATGTGCTAAACCCCTTTGCCTCAACGAATTTCTTACGTACGTACGTAATATGTATGTAGTGATTTCATTTATTTTGCGTCGTTTCATTAAAATAACTGGATATATCTGTACTGATCTTTCATCTAATAAAATAAATCCTTACCCCTATATCTGTGGTGCATTGAAGATCTCACTCAACTCCCGTGAAGACTTTTATTGAGTGTAGAGCGAAGAAACTAAGTATTACATTCCTTTAAATAAGAACGTTAATGTTTAAAAGAAACAGGGAAAATCTAAAACAAAATATTTCTTTCTCAAGATCATGTCGACTTCCGGTGTTTATTTTAATAAAACCAAGTTTATGTTAAAATCGAGAGATGATCAGCCAGATGACGAAGTTGTCGATACATTTTGTTTGGACGGCAATTATGAAATAAAGTGTGGTTATCCAAACAGTGCAGCTCTCGCCGAAAATGTGGATTACGATGACTTTGAAAGGGCTGTGAATTGTAAAGCTGTGTTTTTTTATGGAAATATCTTATATAAATCTGATGAACCTAAGATATGGGAATATATAGACTTGATGATTGAAACGACGTACAAGACAGAATTATCAGTGCCTGTAGACACCAGTGTGGAAACTAATATAAAATTGGAAGGTGGCACCATTTGCCCTTCCATTCACACTTTATTTTCGTACGACGGTAAATTGTTCACTTTATATGGAAGATACATTTACGGATACGATGCTCCTCATGTGAAATTTTCGTTATGTGATAAACCACAAAAATATTACTCGAGTAGTGATGAGAACGATGATGACGCAGAAAGTGAGGAAGATTACGTAGGAAGTGACGGGAGTTTCGAAAGTTATGATTTCAAAAGAAAGAAGTATGAGAGAGATCCGAATGGTGAATATTATGGTGATTGGAAGCTCAAACCGCCAATAATTAATTCGGAAGAAATAGTTCTGCCTATTGTTGCCAATAATATACGATGTAAAAAACTTGAAGACTATTTGGATGATTATGTATATTCCTTTGCAATTGTTGATGATAAGACGAAAGTGTTACAAGCGTTTGCTTTATATCGTTGATTTAGTAATTGTGTCTACTCTTTTAATCAATAAAGAATTAAAGGAAATCATTTTTTGTTATTAATATTCCTTTATTTCAGCCTTTCTCAAAGTGGGCGATAACGCCCCCTTGTGGGCGCTGCAGGCAGAGGCGTAACTATACCGTTTGAGGCCCGTGGCAAATTCATCGGATATTCATTTTTTTTTTACCTAATTGCGTAATAATAAATGTCAGGAGTAAGGAGTCTCCTGTGACCGGGGGCCCATGGCATTTTCCGACTTGCCACCCTGTAATTACGCCACTGGCTGCAGGCCTAAAGGAAACGGTAAGAGACCGAGAAAAAAATGGGGGCGTTGTGTAGAGACTTGGAGGTGGGTAGTTTGTAATTGCATGAAGCTAGTAGGCCTCTTAGACACCAACTGCATGAGGTCTTTTATGCACGAAAAAAAAAACCGGAAGGGTTGTCGTGGAGAAATTAAGATAGTACCGTAGCGACATCTAGTTTGATTTCGGGAACTATTTCTTTTTATACTACTTCTTTAGTTATAGTAATATTTTAACGTTGAATTAATAATTTTTCTTTTGAGTCCTCTGGCTGTAGTTAACGTAATTTACAATAAATCATCATACGGTAACTTGTTTACTATTTATGGAAGCTTCATTTGTGGATACGATGAAGATGACACAGAAAGTGAGAAGAATGTGGAAGGAAATGGAAATAGTGAATATTATAATAATTAGAAGACCAAACCAGTTATAAATTCAGAGGAAATGGGTGATTCTCGGAAACTTGAACATCCGTCATTATTGTTCTTTAAAAATAATGAATCTTGCTTTACAGATATTTTTTAAAATTTTTAAATCTTTATAGAATCTAATATAGTAGCAGATTCTTGTCGTCAATTTTTTTAAATAATATTTGTAACTTTTGGCTGTTATAGGTTACAGCAAATAATGAAAGATGCTCAAAGTTAAATATATATTGTAGATGAATACAAAAAGGTGATAATTAGAAAAAAAAATTGAACAAAATTACCGAAGACTAGAGTGTATGGATCAGATTCCTTTGAGTAAAATTAAATAAAAAATATATAGATATTGCGTATGCGCGGGTAGTTGTAGATTTTATGTAGTTTAATATCTTTCAGTCATTAAACAATTCCCTGTAAACGTAGTATATTTGTAAGTTCTCTTTAACTCCTGTGGAGTGCTTGTTGAGTATAGAAAGGTCGTAAGTTTATTTATAAGAACCTGTAAAAAATACAGAATACGGAAAATAACTATCTCTATCATGTCGTCTGTATCACGTGTTTGTTATAATAAAATCAAGTTTATTGTAAAATCTCGTGATGATCAGCCAGATGATGAAGTTATCGACACGTTTTGTTTGGACGGCGAATACGAAATAAAATGTGGATATCCAAATCGTGCAGCACTT
The DNA here is from genome assembly GCA_918026875.4 of Diatraea saccharalis. Classification (NCBI taxonomy): domain Eukaryota; kingdom Metazoa; phylum Arthropoda; class Insecta; order Lepidoptera; family Crambidae; genus Diatraea; species Diatraea saccharalis. Next base: position 9,645,453 of record OU893336.1, read on the forward strand.
GAAGAGGGCGTGAATTTATATAGCTTTGAAAGCGCTGTGGATTTGAAAGCTGTGTATATGTATGGAAATATTTTGTATAAATCAGATGAACCTAACATATGGGACTATTTGGATTTGATGATCATGGCAACTTACAAAACGAAATTACCAGTGCCTGTAAATTGTAACGTGGAACACAGTAAAAAAATTGAATGGGGCACCATTTGCCCTACTATTCATACTTTGTTTTCGTACGATGGTAAATTATTCACTTTATATGGAAGATATATTTATGGATACGATGCCCCTTACGTAAGGTTTTTAAAATTGGATAAACTGAAAAAAGATCACGCGAGTAGTGATACACCGAAACAAGGTTCCATGTATAGTGATAAATTGAAAAAAGATCACGGACATAATGATAAACCAAAACAATGTAATGTAGCAGAAAGTAAGAAGGCTGACGCAAAAAGTGAAGAAGTAAAAAAAACTGACGAGGACGCAATTGAAGAATATTATGGCAATTGGAAGATCAACCCACCAATAATGAATTCAGAAGAAATCGTTCTGCCTGTTGTCCCCAATAATATACGATGCAAAGAGCTTGAAAACTTTTTGTGTGATTACATGTATGCTTTTACGATTGTTGATGAGAAGACGAAGGTGTTACATGCTTTTGCTTTATATCGTTGATTCTATATATAATGCACGTCTCCTTCTTTGATTATTAAATAATTAAATTACAGAAATAATCTTTATTATGCCTATATTGTTTTTCTATACCAGTTTAAAAACATGTGGTTCGCGTATGTACCACTTGGGTATAAGTAGAGAGAATGCGGAGGGGCCACAGTTTAATATGGTTGTTAGGGACCACGCTTCCGAGTTTACTACAATAGTAATAAGTAAGATCAATCCAAATGACAGTAAATTAGCTGTAAAGGAGGAGCATCACACCGCTCTTAAAATTTACGTGTGTATTTAAAAAAGCCTACCTACATCCTTAAAAATCCCTGTAAACGTAGTATATTTGCAACTTCTCAATTACAAATCCAATTTATGTAATTTATCTTGATTTCATTATTAGGGACTTTGTTTGTCCGTCCGTCTGTCACAGACACGTATTTCGAAACTATTGGACTAAGTTAAAATTTGGTACACCTATTTAAAGGTTTTTAATGTCGGTGTGTGAAAATTGGAACATTTGTGAAGGGTTAAATTAAAATGGTTTTATTTTGTAAGAAAACAGCAACATTATTTTGTGAATAGGCATAAACAAAAACTTGTATGAGTAAATTTTTTATTTTTAGTGATTTAATAAAAAGTAAGGTCGTTGCCATTTATCCCGGGGTCCCGAAGTCTCGGGTTCGATTCCCAGTCGGGTCAATGTAGGAAATAAACTTTTCTATATTGTCTCGGGTCTGGGTGTTGTGGTACCTTTGTTGTGAGGGTGAGAGTGTACGTTCCCACGGTGAATACATAATCGAAGTTAGTAGAGAAACTATTAATACGAGGGTCAAACTGAAAGTTCTTAGAAAATCAAAAACTGATTACATTAGCCAGTTATTAGTTTTATTATATCTTTTCAAAATATTGTCCATTCACGTCAATACACCGCTGCATACGATGGAACCACTGGGAAAAGCACTTTGCCCACTCGTCCTTAGGGGTCTCTTCAATGGCATCGCGATACGCAGCCACCGCTTCTTCAGCATTCATAAACCGCTTTCCTTTAAGTTTTTCTTTAATTTTTGGAAATAAATAAAAATCACAAGGTGCGAGGTCGGGGCTATACGGCGGGTGACCCAGTAATTCAACGTTTGATGTCGCCAAATAGTCGATCGTTCGCTTGGCGGTGTGCGACGAGGCGTTGTCGTGGTGAAGGAGGATCCTACTGCGAGGTCGTTTCTCTCGAACTTTTTCCAAGACAAGTGGCAAACAGTTGGTAGTGTACCATTCTGCAGAAACTGTTTTTTGATCCTCTAACACAATTGTTGCAAAATGACCTATCCTTCCAAAGAACGAGGCCACCATTTTTTTTCCCGCACTTCGATCTCTCTTCACTTTAGTTGGCAACTCCTCGAAAGGAAACACCCACTGAGCAGATTGTCTTTTGGTTTTAGGATCATAACAGTAAATCCAGCTTTCGTCACCTGTTAGTATGTCGAACACAGCATTTGAGTCACCTCCGTTAAATCTTTCAATCATTTTACGACACCAATCCACACGATGGAGTTTTTGAGCCTCAGTCAAATTATGAGGTATCCACCGGGCGCAAAGCTTCCTGACCGCTAAATGTTCGTGGAGGATTTTGTGCACTTGACTCATACCGATGCCTAAGCTTGTCCGAATCTGTTGATAGGTCACTCTTTTGTCAGTCTCTATCATACGCCGCACAACACGGATGTTATCTTCAGTCGTCGCCGTAGAAGGCCGTCCCTCACGTAAATCATCAGTGAGATTAGTGCGACCACGTTTAAACTCATTAAACCAGTTGTAAACAGTCGCACGAGATGGGGCTTCATCGTGAAAGGCCAATCGTAGTCTATCATAACTTTCTTGTTGACTTAAATGACATCGAAAGTCATAAAAAATCATTGCACGAAAATTTTCTCGTGTTAAATTCATGATGACGTGACACAGACAATTTTCAATTTGCCGCCAAATCGTAAAACAAATGACAAATGAATGAAATATATACTCAGTAATATTGGCAAAGAGTTATATTTTCAAATTTTAGAATTATTTTTTTATTATATTGTTTATAAGTGGCCAGTTCTAAGAACTTTCAGTTTGACCCTCGTATCACAGAATACAATTTTAGGTAGGAGAAGCGGTTTAAATATCTTATTGAGATAAGAGGAAGAATAAAATCAAGGCATGTTGGTCGATGGCAATATTATATTTATATTTTAATTGAACATAATATTAATGGGAGAGAGATGTAACGACGAACCCTTAGCTATTTTGATTTGTGCCCATTTATGTCCATATTTTGGATAGATAGAAGATAGAAGAGCACGACACCAAAACAATATCGTTTCACACGAGCATTTTTGAATATGATATATGATCATTGGGAGGATGACGAATATGATCATTGGGTGGGAAGGGTTGAGGGGTTAGAGGGTAGGGAATAGGGAGGGGTTGGGCCTCCGGTACCCTCACTCACACGACGAAACACAATGCAAGCGTTGTTTCACGTCGGTTTTCTGTGAGGCCGTGGTATCACTCCGGTCGAGCCGGCCCATTCATGCCGAAGCTTGGCTCTCCCACGTGAATATTCTTTATAATGAGAAGTGTATTGAGTAAGAACGAGTTTTTTTTTTAATCATTAATTAATATAGTTGTATTAGCTATCATTTGCTAAAGAAATTACTGACTTCTCGCTCTTGTTCATTACTATTTTCAATGTTATGCAGCATAGCCACAAAATCTTTATTTTATCATTACTCAGTTTCCTCTTTGCAAAAGTAATTTATATGAATAATAATGTCTTGCATACATCAACATTAAAAAATTGCATTTGACAGGTCAACGCTTGTATGGAGAGTGAACATTCTTCTTTAGGACCATTTTCTTCTTCTTAATTTTAAAGGCACTTTTTGTCACCTAGGACCATTTTAGGACAAGCAGCAACGAAACGCATTTAACCTTCGAATGCCTTTGAAATGTCAACGCGACATTTGTTATCAGTAATATCGGCACAGTTTCGATCGCGGTGTACATTTCGAATACTTTCGCTTTCTTTTTATGCCATGGAAGCTAAAGTAGATTTGAAACAAGACCCGGCGTTTAAAAAACTTCAAGAGTTTTACAATGCCAACGCCGACAAAATAAATATCCTACAATTATTCCAGCAAGACTCCAATAGATTTAATAACTTCAGGTATTCTTATATTTTAGTATTTCTAATTTAAAGTCTGACTGATTTACTTATATTTATGGGGTGAATTTGGTTTTAAACACATTTTTGAAAATGATTAGGAAGCAATTTATACATGATTAAGTCAAAAACGCCAATTTCACCAAGATTTAACATACAACTTAAAAGTCCTTTTAGAGGTCGTATCTATTTAGCTTAGAGCTAGTTCAATGACATTCGTAATTACGTACTATGTTACACGTAAGTATTTTTGAAATAATCTATTAATGAAAGTATCTTTATTGTCATAAGATATATTTAATTACCTAAATAAGCAGGTGGCTCATGTATTTCTAAAAAATCAATTTCAAAGGCTTTAATGAAATTTCAAAAATGATGTTTTTTTTCCTTTGTAAGATAATTGGTAATATTAGTATAGGGCCCTTAGATTTCTATAATCTAAGGGCCCTAATAGTCTTTTCACCCTCATTAGGTAACTCTATCTATTTAAATAAAAACAAATTGTTGTTTGTTTGTCTTGTTATAACTTGGCTGGGCCAATTTAGCTGATTTTGGTTTTCAAATTTTCATCATAGTTCAGGGTAGATTTAAACATAATTTAAGTAGTAATAACATATGGAAAAACTGCGAGGAAGATAGTAAAAATATTTACTGGTAATAATAGTTAAAATATTATAACCAATCAAAATTTTGAGCTATTTCAGCAAAAAGAGTTATATGATGTTGGGAATTGGTGATACAAAGAACACCTGGTCATCTAGTACTGAATAAAATTATGTCAGTTCATATACAAACTAAATAAATAGCTAGAAGTATTTTTACTATTGCGAATTTCACCATAATGGTGAAATAGGTGATACTATAGGCTTCTGCATGCTTCAAATGAAAAATAAATCTTTATTATATTTGATCAATTTTGCATTGATAATGCTATACTGCAAAATATTTTTAATGAAAAATGCTTAAAAATCCACTTTGTATCTGGCACTCTGAGATGGGACTCGAATCTATGACCTTTCGCATTCCTGCTGACTCCTCTAACCACTGAGCTACCCAGGATCTGATAGGACTGAGGAATTTTTCAAGCATGTGTTACTATCTCACTACTACAGAGCATATATTCATCAATATACAGGCAATCCACCTAAACAGCCGAAAGTAATATTTTAACAAATATTAGGTCATTACATATGAAATTGGCGTTTTGTCGTACTCGCCACTTTAATCACAAATTTCTCCTCCTTGGTTGGGAATTCTAAATTCAAATTTATAGAGCTATTTACACATGTATTTGTGTTTCATTAGGCGGTTATTATTCATTTGTTTTTTTTCTTCTGTTTGTCCAATTTACGTCACCCAGTATATAAAATGGAAAACATGAAATATCTTGTTGTTTACGAGTACGAGTTCCATAGTGGTACCAGTGCTTCGGAAACGGTTCGAAGGTTTAATGATGTGTATGGCGGGAGACCCAAGTTAAAAATGAAGAATTGAAGGCTATTGTAGAAGCGGATCCATCGCAAACCACGTCTGAGTTAGCTGGAGACTGCCGTGTTAGTGATAAAACTGTTTTAACCCACTTGACGCAAATTGGAAACCGGCAAACGTGCTTCGACTGCTGCGTTACATTACTTAACCGGCACAAAAAAGAAGGGTCTTTAAATCGAATCATTACCTGTGATGAAAAGTGGATTCTCTACGATAATCGGAAGCGCTTTTCGCAATGTTTGGACCTTGGCATGCGAATCAAATCCTGCCTCAAGTGAAAATTGACCCCAAAAAAGTACTATGTTCTCGCTAGCTTGATCATCGGACTAGTGAGATTTTTTTTTTCCCATTAGTTCGACCGTCGTACTTCTGAGAATGTTTTTTCCCATTAGTTCTTCATCGTACTAATTTAGAATTAAAAATAGTTCTACTACATTTAAGTGTTTCAATGATTTCGCAATACATAAATTAAAAACGCTTGGTTAAATAAATTAGTCTTGGGCATTTTTTAAAACTAACTAGCGCATTTTTTTTAAACAATGCCTAACACTAATTTGTCCACATGTTAATTCTGTTTATAGCGAACGCCACCTAACAAATAATGCCGTAGAAGGATGGCACCATAAAATAAATAATCTTTATTAATGAATCGAACTAGTGAGAACATAGCAAAAAAGTTACTTGTAAGCGTTTGGTGGACTAGTGCCGGTGTCGTTCATTACTGTTTTCTCAAATCTGGCCAGACGATTACGGCAGACGTCTACTGTCACCAATTGCAAACGATTTTATTGATTCCTAATGGTTTTTTTAGTAAGGGGATCAATGAACTACTCGTACCTATGAGATGGCAAAAGTGCATAGATAAAAATGGTTTATACTTTGATTAAATTAATATATTATATTAAAAATATTAGACTTTTTATTCCACCCATACTAAACACCAATTTCATATGTAAGGAAAATATAATATTTAAACTTTTGATAAAGATGAAATTTCTTCTAATTATACATATTTGATCAAATTTGTATTCATCATGCCCTATTGAAAAATATACTTAATGAAAAATTTTAGTATTTCTAATTTAAGCACTTGTTGTGCTTGAAAAATTTCTCAGTCCTGTTAGATCCTGGGTAGCTCAATGGTTTGAGCAGTCGCCGGGATTGCGAAAGGTCATGGGTTCAAATCCCATCTCAGACTGCTAGGGACAAAGTGGATTTTTTAAACATTTTTCATTAAGAAAGAATATTTTTTTACAGCCTCAACATACCCACCCCTAATGATGGCGATATTCTTCTGGACTATTCCAAGAACCGCATTAACGAGACAGTTTTCTCTTTACTCCTCGACTTGGCTAAAAGCCGTGGAGTTGAGAAGGCTAGAGATGCTATGTTCAATGGTAATTATTTGCCACTAACTAAATTTGGCATATAAAACTGTCCCAGACATAGAAGATAAAATTAAAATGTAAATAAAAAAAAAATACTCATCTCTTAACATTTGTATTTGATTGTTTTGCAATCTGGTTGTAAAGTGCTGCCGTCTTGGATATTCTAAATTCACTTTATGGCTGACTAGGCTGAGGTTTGAGCAATGTATTATTATCATATTTTCATAAATATTGCAGTGTTAGCGAGTGTTTACATTTTCCAGGTGAAAAAATAAACTTCACAGAGGACAGAGCAGTGCTCCATATTGCACTGCGTAATAGACAAAACCGTCCTATACTCGTCAATGGCAAGGATGTGACACCCGATGTAAATGCGGTACTGGAACACATGAAGGAATTCTCTAATGAGGTCATCAGTGGACAATGGAAAGGGTAAGTTTTTGATATCTGCGATGTGGATGGACTTGCTCAGTGGTATAAAAATACTAACACTAGCTTTAAAAAACTTCAACATAACCTAACCAGGATAACTTTATTGAGTCATCGCCATCTTTCATTCATTTCATTTGCATTTTACATGTAAAAAATAATTTATTTACTTGACATCGGCAGAATTCTGCGAAATGCGCAGATAGGCCATTAAAAAAGAAGAAGAAGAAGAACTTTACTTACATTTTTTGACGTGATTGTCAGAGAATCGTAACGCATCATATTTTAAACCTTATTCTCATTGAAATGAGACTCATTCAAAAATTTTACCATGTGTTCAGTTATCGTCGGAATTGGTAGGTTGGAATGAGCTGGAGTGTTGAACTATTATATGACCCAAATAAGAATGGGATCAGATTAGCTACTAACTTCGCGGCTTTGCTGTCATTTTAGTACTGATAGCAAAGAAAATAAAGATTGCTATTTTTTTTATTAGTTTGCTTTATACATCTATACTTATATTATAAAGAGGAAAGTTTAATAAAAAGATTTGATTAATTGTTTGTTTGTTTGCATGGATTAGTCTCCGAAACTACTGGACCGATTTTAAAGATTTTTTCACATTCGGGAAGCTATATCATCAGGAGGGTGACAAAGGTTATAATTTAAGCGGGCGAAGTCGCGGTAAAACAAATATATTACATTATTCGATTTATAATTAGTTTTAACATGACTTTATACTACAAGAATTAATGAAATAAATTTTCTAAATAGGTCACATCTTTTCTTTATTAAATACTTGGTCTTGTATTGTACATAAAAACCTTCCTTTTGAATCACCCTATCTATGAAAAACTGCATCAAAATCCGTTGGATAGTTTTAAAGATGTAGTTGATGATTTGAACTATTATGATGTTGATGTCGTCATTTTATTATTTCGATTTCAATTACATAATATTGAATAGGGTTCCTTTTTTTGCACACCATATACCTATGTTGAAACTCGTAGCGAACCGAAAGGCCATTTGAAAATTATTTGAAAATTTTGGTTAGTACTTATTACATGTTAATGTGATGATACAGGTACACAGGTAAACCTATCACTGATGTCATCAACATCGGCATCGGTGGCTCCGACTTGGGACCTCTGATGGTCACTGAGGCTCTTAAGCCGTACGCCAATCATCTGAAGGTTTGTGCCTACGCGTTAAACAAAGTTATATTGATTTATTTTTTATTTAAAGTTTTTTTCTTATTTCTTAATTCATATGTAGTGACGTTTAAACCATCTTGCAAAATCAACTCACTTATATTTTAGTGTCAAAGATTTTCTCTCTCATTTGTAATTTTTTTTTTAAACTCATTGTAACAATAATATAACTGTTAAAAATTCCTGTTGTGATTAAGTGTTTAAATTCTCTTTGGTGATGAAAATATCATTGAAAAATCTACATTTAAGACCAGAGATAGAACAAAGTTTGAATGTAAATGACCCAGCAAAAAGATGAACTGTGTCGATGGTACGACGTACCGTTATACAGCTGTTTGATATTCCAGGTGCATTTCGTGTCTAACATCGACGGCACTCACCTGGCGGAGGTGTTGAAGCGGCTGAACCCGGAGACTGCGCTGTTTATCATCGCCTCCAAGACTTTCACCACGCAGGAGACTATCACCAACGCCACATCCGCCAAGAACTGGTTCCTCGAACAGGCTAAAGACGTAAGTGCTGCTTTTGATAAAGAAAAAAAAATTATTATCTTCATGACTTTTTTTGTTAGATTTAATATTTTTCAATTTTAAAAATAAAACGAGTTAATTATATATTAATTCCTATAGGCGTTGATTTATATATTGTAATATGATTGGTTTATATAGGGGCGTCGCTAGCTGATGCCCCCTCCCCCAGTTGATTATGGAGAATGAGCTAAGTATGCATAGTACCTAAAGTTGAGAGAGAACATGAAGCTTGTTACTTTTAGTACTTGCTTTACATCTACGGCAACTATATATTGCAATTTGATACAAGTTTCCTACTTGACTGTTTTGAGAAAGTATTTTAAAACTTTTCATATGATCATATTAAACCACTTTCGGATTTATGTTATTAAAAAAAGGAGAAACATATTTCGAGCCGTGACGTCATATTTCATTAGATTAAGTACTGGTTGCACTCACAGCAAAGTAGTGAGTAGAGTAATTTATTGAAATGTGACGTCACACGATGCTTCGTCATGGTCGGATTATAAAGATATAGCTTATAAATCGCAAGTAATCTACAAGTTTTTGTTTACATAGAAGACACTACATAAAATTAATTTACTGTTTATATTTTATAGTTAATTGTTATAACTATCAAATAACCACGTTTGTTTTATTTTTAAATAGTTTAATTAAATAAATGACGTTGACTGTTTTATCAATGTGGTGCCGTATTTGATTCCCGGTCGAGTCAATGTAGAAAATTATCTTTTCTATATTTCCGGGTCTGTATATTTACCTTCGTTTTTCGGAAGTGCTTCAGCTACTTTATTTGCATTCTGAGAAATGTATTTATTGGTTTATTTATTCAACTATGTTTGGTTCTCTTAGCCTGCTGCAGTCGCGAAACACTTCGTGGCATTATCAACTAACGGTGAGAAGGTGACCGCCTTCGGTATTGACCCTAAGAACATGTTTGGTTTCTGGGACTGGGTCGGTGGCAGGTGAGTCGGTAAATTTTCAGTATTAACTCAATGTTTCACGGTTGCTTTGACATTGAAACGAAATTCATGTCACATGTGTAGACATTTAAACCAAAAATTTCTTAATTTCAATTATTTTCGTATAAAGCCTTAAATCTTATATTTGCCAGGTACTCGCTTTGGTCCGCTATCGGCTTGTCTATATCCCTTTACGTGGGTTATGATAACTTCGAGAAGCTTCTAGAAGGTGCCAACTTTATGGATCAGCATTACCTCACCGCGCCTCTGGAGAAGAACGTAAGGAGCAAATAATTTTGTCTGTTTGAATTAATATTTATAAGTGTAATTTGTATTCTCAATGCTGCTTTACATTTATTTAAAAATAATTGATGATTTCTTTTAGGTTTTCCAAAATTTTAAGCTTAGTAGCGCCCGAGCTAAAAATGGATCAATTTTTGCTTTATTTAGTTAAATAACTTCAAAACTTCAAGTATTAATTAATTTTAAATCTTAAAATCCGAGCTGGAGTCTTACTGTCTAATTTTAAAAGTTACGCAAATTTAATAAATCGCAATGCCTTTTAAAGGGTTTGCGATAGATTATGAAATTAGATAATTAGGCCACTGGTTTTTAGGCTTCCCCTCCCATCTTAGCCCTCCGCAAGCGTTGCTTAACACCCGTTTATGTATTGTTGTTTTCAGGCACCTGTAATACTAGCTCTATTGGGCGTGTGGTATTCTAATTTCTATGGTGCAGAGACGCACGCTCTATTGCCATATGATCAGTATTTACACAGGTAGGTTTATTTTGAACTTTAAACCAAATACATTAAGGTCTCTAATAGAATGAACTCTGCCAGCTCGTTATTATTTTAAGTTTTATTTTATGAAACAATAAATCCATTCTTCATGAAAAATGCTTGATCCAATGCATCTTGAGATGACATTCGAACGCATGACCTTTTGCAGTCCGGGCGACTGCTCTAACCACTGGACTAACAGGACTGACGAATCTTTCAGCCCTTTTAATTTTTTCGCTACTACAGAGCGTATTCTCATCAATGTCAAGGCAATCCGCCCAAACAGCCAAAAGAAATATTCTTACAAATATTGAAACTAATATTTGATCAATTCGCATTCCCAATGCTGTGAAAAATGCTTAAAGGATTCGTCAGTCCTATCAGGTTCTGGGTAGCTCAGTGATTTAATTGCGAAAGGCCATGGGTTCGAATCCCATCTCAGGGTGCCAGGGACCAAGTTGATTGTTTAAGCATGTTTCATTAAAATATTTTTCAGTATAGCATCGTCAATGCGAATTGAATTTGATCAAATATAATAAATAAATACATATTTGAATTGATACAAACATTTACTATATTAGATAGATGATTTTTGCCAGTTTTTGACCACATCACTTTAATTTAATAAACTTTATCTATTTCTTAAATTTTCACGCGCACTAAACATAAATGAAACAACTTTAAAACGGTTTCATCGCGTTTGTATTTAGTTTTATTGACATTTCCGGTCCTTCACAGGTTCCGTAATCACATAAAAGTGACAGTATCTATGGTATATTCATAGATTATTATTCCTAAGAGAATGTAATACAATGTTACTATTCTATGATATACTCATTGTTGTTTATGACAGCGTAATGATTGTCTTATATTTTTCCATATATAAAGTTGAATTAAACCATTAGTCTCAAATGGTTTGTATCTTTTCGTATCAGTATTCCGATTTGTAACTAAGATTATGAAACAAACTCATGTTACCAGTTTCAATATCGTATAGTGACAGAGTGTCACTGGTTTTATCAAATAGCGACAGAGTAAATTGATTTGCATATTAACATATTCTCTATGAATACTCTTAAAAAATTCACTTTGTCTATGACATTCTGAGTTGGGATGTATATTAACGTTAGCGTTCTGAATTAGGTTCGCGGCATACTTCCAGCAGGGCGATATGGAGAGTAATGGTAAGTATGTTACCCGATCAGGGAAACAAGCTAGCTACAACACCGGGCCCATCGTGTGGGGAGAACCGGGAACTAATGGGCAACACGCCTTCTACCAGCTTATACATCAGGGCACCAGGTATGTCAATCAAACAACATAGCATATTATAGCCCATTCTGTTCTGTTTACCACTGTCTTAAATAAACTAAAAGATGGCTACTTGATGTTTTTGGGAAAATTTTAAGGCTTTCTTATGTTCATATTTTATCGTTATTAGATTTATTTTTCTCCATAGTGTTATAAATAAAGAAAATACATATTTTATTAATTAAATTGAATAGGGTCGGATAATTTTTTGCGTAATCAATAAAGTACGGCGATACATTGAGTTGAAATGTCGCATGATGTCACGCTTTTGTACATTTTATACAAAGCTGTGACGTGTCTGTCTTTGCCATTTCTTGTTAAATTAAAATAAATGCGTATCTAATATTTTTCTATTATCTATGACTGAAAAACTAAAATCTCTTTTTTTACCCATGCATCCATATTGTCCCGCGAAATCAATCAGTCATTTGACATTCGTGACGTCACATTTCAATAAACGAGTATTAACTAAGTATATCATACGCGGCTGCAGTTGCGGCAAAACAGCTAGATATATATATTTCTTTATTTTTTGCTCTTTAGATTGATTCCGTGCGATTTTATCGCGCCGGCGCGCACTCACAATCCTATAGCAGGCGGGATACACCACAAGATATTACTCGCAAACTTCCTCGCTCAGACCGAAGCGCTGATGAAGGGAAAAACCGCTGACGAGGTTAGTCATCATCACAAGTCCTTTTAAGTTCCCACTGCATAGTGGCTCAGGCGGGAAGCCTTGTTTTTACTCGAGTCACTTGTAGATTTTTCAAACTCTTACTCCACTGAAAAACAAAATTACTTAAGTCTTTATGCACTCAAGTTAACTCGGGGAATTGAGTTGATTCCGTTGACACCAGCACGCATAGCATGACAAACTCGAGAAACACTATATCTACACCCAAATGTCACTTTCTCGGGTCGAGAATGAGATATCGTATGGACGCACCCGAGAAAAGTGACATTTGGGTGTAGACAAAACGTTCTCGAGTTCGTCACGCTACCCGTGCAGAAGTAACTAAATGTACTCTACTTTATTTATCTATGTCCCTTAATTTTTCTTTGTTGATTACTCCATTAAATAATATGTGAAAACTCTTTTAATGTGTATTTCATTTTATAATTATATAGGCATTTGTTTAAAATTACTAAAATATATATCACTCGGATTGCAAACTTGCAACTTAAGTGACTCAAAAACTCGAGTGATGTAGTTAAATGGCTCGAGTGACTCGAGTCACAAAATTCTATTCGAATCGCATCCATTCACGCTGGCCCAATGCAGATGGGAGGGTATTATTGTCTGTAAATACAGCCGGGACCAACTACTTAACATGCCTCCCGAAGCACGGAGTAGCTCGAGATGATTTTGGTCACCCATCTCATGACCAGCCGTTGGGAAAGTTGCTTAACAATAACAACCGAGCTACTCATGATGATGATAATGGCGAGGTCAGTAATTATCATCATAATAACTCGAATTATTAATCATAATTTTCATGTTTCCCTTTTGAGAAACATGAAAATTAATATAAGCCCTGCGATTCTGTAAAAATCCATTCCCGAATTCGAATCACTAATGTCTGAATTCACGTCCTTTAGTTTACAATTTTTTTTATTAAAATATAAAACTAAATTGATTGAATATACGTGTCTCAGATATTCTATTCCCATGTCATTCCAAAACTCACTTCACTTATGCCACGAAACATTATCACTAATTCAAGGTCGAGCGCCGCTATTTGAAGTGAATTCGGGTTTGGATTTTTACTGAATCACAGGGCAGTTTACTATGCAGTATTGTACTTGGTTATACAGGGTTAATTAAAACACTAACTATTTCGCAGGACTAACATCATAAAAAACAGCGTTTGATCTACGAGTTTGATATTTCACGAGTTACTCTTTATGCTAGATTAATATAAATATATAAGATAATTTACCAAGGATACGTCATTTTATATCTACAGGCTAAAGCAGAGTTGGAGAAGAGTGGTATGGCTCCAGAAGCATTAGCGAAGATTCTCCCGCACAAAGTGTTCCAGGGAAATCGACCCACTAACTCTATCCTGCTCAGACAGGTCACACCTTTCACTCTCGGCGCACTCATTGGTGAGTTACCTGTATATCTATTCATTAGGTGCTCTCCAAAAATTGGGATGACGACTGGGTAAAAAAAAATAAGATATTTTATTTAGTCCGTTAAATACATAATAGAAAAAAATTAGATATGATTTTTTTTAAATTCAATTTAACAGGGAATCTCTGAGAGAACGAGCATTAAAGTTGAGGAGTGGGGGCTCGCTTTGTTAGTCTTGTAGAAAATGTACAAAAGCGTGACGTCTTTTTAACTCAATTTATCACCATAATTTAATTATTACGCAATAAATAAATAAAATATGTTTTTAATAATCAACAATCTACCTGATGGATAAACAAAAAAAAAATGTCATCACTTCTATTACGTCACACGAATTATATGAGTTTGTTCATACAAACTATTAAATATTGTCCTAAATATGGCACTTCTATAGACCAGTCACCAAGCATGCTAAATATCGTTAACTTTACTATGACAAAATTGGCTAGATGCACCTGTACGAGCGCAATAGCAATATGTTTACGCATGAGTGAAAGAGATATGTAATACCGTGTCATTGTACTAAGGTATCTATGTTAAGCGACCTGACTATAGTTAATTATGTATTGATCAAATAAAAACTGGTAATTGAGTAAACTTGAGAAATTTTTAATTAAAATTTGAAATATGTAAAATAGTAAATGGACAGACTAATAACATGCATGGCACGTTAATTAAGCCAAAATGGCGATTTCCCGCGCTGGTACAGTCATGGTCTGTGCTGTTGCTATGCTTATTGTATTACCCCCGCACCTCAATTGAGACCCGACGCCACGCTTAACATAGTAGCATGAAAGTTTAAAATAATAAGTTGTGTTATTGACATCATTGTAAAATATAAAATGCATATTCAATTAATATCTTCATTATTTTTTACCCCTGAATTAGTAAAATTGAATTGTGAACTTTGATGTCTAAAAGAAGTTCTCATTAAATAGCACGATCTCAAAAATACTTAAGTATACTTAAGGTTGACGTCATAATATGGCAGACATTAATTCATGATTGCTTTTGCGCCGAATTCAAAATAAAGATTTAAAAATTACAAAATGACAGTTTTATCTTGAATAATTTGCGGACGAAAATAGTTTTAATGGGGAAATTTACCTGCAAACCTACTTTCATATAATTTAAAATTTGTCAATAACCCTATTGTGGGAATCTGATTTCAACACCTTTTGTTTCGACAATTTCCAGCTATGTACGAGCACAAGATATTCACTCAGGGCGTGATATGGGACATCAATTCCTTCGACCAGTGGGGCGTAGAACTCGGTAAACAGCTGGCCAAGGTCATTGAACCCGAGCTGAAGGACGATAACCCCGTCTCTTCTCACGACTCGTCCACTAATGGACTCATCAACTTTATCAAACAAAACTTTTAAGCAGATCTGAACATGTAGAGACAGTTATTGTTCACTGTAGTAGTGTTGCCAGAACAAATTATTACATTATTATTGTTGATAAATTTTCTATTCATAATGCTGTATTGATATTGTTATAGAAGAATATTTGTAACCCTTTTTTCAACTATTTAGTAAGTTACCTTAACATTATAAAAATACACTCACGAGCTGTGCGAAATAACAATTATGCCAAAATTATCATGGTATCAGCCACAAAGAAACTTGCTTGCCTGATAAATACAGGAATAATTTAAAACCACTGCGAAGATTTTGTGAAAATAAACTTATAAACACGTATTTTTTATTTTGATATGTTCTAATACTAAAAAATAAAGTTATCGCTTATCAAAGATCGAGATTTTAAAACTTAATTTATGGACACCGCGCGCCGTGCGTCAGCTGAGCGCTCGCTCGACGCCGGCCGTAGGCATGTACTCGTAGGTACCTATCTACACGGGTCACTGAACGCTCATTTTGTTAGATTCGAACTAGATTTTATGCCATGATCTGAAGTGATTTCTAAGAGTAATTCCAATTTTCCCTTCATACTTTTATGGTTAAGGCCATCAAAATGCAAAAAAATAAAAGAGACAAATTCGTTACCTAGAAAAAAATATTAACGTTATGCCGAAGTTACATAGGTACTTCTGCGTTAAGGCGTATTTAAAAAAATTAGAATCAACTACGTATTTACAATAATGTTGATTCAAAACAAATACCTAACTAATTATTTACCAAGTATTTTAATATTTGTTCAAAATGAAGTCCACGTCTGTCCAGACATAAACGTGCACATTTCATTAAATCGTCATTTAATTTGTTTAAAACACTAGTGTCACTTTTCACATCACTGAAAGCGTTATTATTTTTTATTGTTAAGTCTTCTAGACTTTGTGCCTCCTCTACATCTCGGCGTTTGACTTCTTCCCATAAGAAACAGTCCCTCACTTGTGAACAATGCCTCATCCGTCTACAAGATGTTTGCATCGCGGTGATGTAGAAGCCACTCACATAAGGCTCGACGTGGTACTGGGTCTAGGTCATGGAACTGCTGAACCGGCTGAAAGTGGTACGGATGGAGTCCGGCTGTTTTTAGCAGCTTCAATACCGGAGGCTGGCTCACACCAAAGAGATATGCCGCATCGTGGGTACTGACTCTGGGACTTCGTCTGTTAAAATGGTTCGAAGCATTAGGGACCGCTGGGGTTACGGATCCCAAAGGCCCGCATACGAGGTATGCTCTTCGTCGCATACTTTCTCCGAATTGCGCTTATGTAGGTCAGAAGATAAACTCGTACCATCTCGTAAAACTCACGACGGCGGGCGCGTCGCGTGCGCGGGAACGCGAGGACACGTCACATCGGCGCGTGCGTATGAGTCTCACTGTCGCGCGCGTCGCTCGGTCCCGGCGGGGCGGTGGGGGCTGTGACGGGGGGGCTACCGGGCGCGGCGGGGTTGCACGGTGGCATACGCAAGAGAAGACGTTTTCATTGAAGTTTTATTTTAAAAAATGTGTCCATATTCTACTGTTTCGATAGGGATAAAAATATTTAAAAAAAAGTTTTTAACTAATTATGAAAAAGTGTTCTATTACTGATACTGAACCACCAAAAAAAATTTTTGCACTGGAAAAAAAAAATCCTGTATATTGAATATATCTAGTAAAAAAAAGATATTTTTAAAGGTAGCAACACAGCATAGATATAGTAAATTAATTTGGTAAAAAAAATGTAAGATTTCGTTTTAAACTCAATAAATGCTATTAATATTTGTTGCACAACAATATGCTCTTTATTTATAATTGTGATTTTGTATTTTTATAATATTAATTCTAATTACATTGCAGTCACAGGAATATTGAAAAAAAAATCCTAATAAATATTTGTGATATTCATATCTTAGTTATCAATGTTTGTATTGAACTTATGTGATTTTTTTATATAGTGTTCCTATGTATTGAAAATGACACTTAAAATTTACTTATATAAAAATTATATATTTGTTAGTACTTAACCCAATAGGGTATATAAGAAAGCATTTAAGATAATTATTTCACTTCTTTCAAAGTAAAGTTAATTATGTATGTTGTAATATAGAGACAAAACCACTAGTATCATGCTATTAAACAATACTAAATTATCATTGCCCAAAGGGGTTTAGGACCTAAATTAATGTTTGTTGGTAGCGAGCAATTCAATGAAAAATGTATTTATATTATGCACATGATGAGTTTTATTTGTATCTGACAGCTAATTTGTTCTATAGCACTACGCTAAACTTATAGAATTTTGTGACGAGAAAATCCATCACCAATATCATAATAATTTTTTTTCCACTGAAAAAATACATAAATCTCTCTCCTTTTAAGTATGTAGCGGTATTTCTTATACTTACAGTACCTATGTCGATAACAGTAAGATGTAATGCAATTTTTATATTTAAAAAAGAATTTTGAAAGTATTTGTTGTTAAGATTATTTAATTTTGTGTTGCAAGCAAAACCGTGATTATTATAATTTGTGGTTTATGGTTCAGATTTTACAGTTGCTTTAACGTAGAATCTGGACCGTGTATATGACGTTTTAAATATAAATACTAATAATTCATTATTGAATTACAACTAGTGCGTTTCTCATTATAAGTGTTAATTTGTAATCCGAAATGAATGTTCTAAACAGTATATTTAAATGGTGTTTGCTTCTAGTATATTCCAGAATGCTTTGTTTCTTGTTAGAATATATTGTTTAAATTTATATTAAAATTATTAAAATTGATGTTTTAGATCTGACTATTTTTATTATTTCTATAATATATAAAGCTTTTTACAGTAAAACTGAATAACCCTGTTACTTAAAGGAGTATATTTAGTAATGAGATCTCAGTTCATTTTGGCGTTCTCAAAGTTGTAGTAACACAGATGAATGTATATAATTGTTGCCTTAAATAAGGCAAATTGGTAATAGTTAAACAAATTCAAAGATCGCGCGTCAGTTGACCACAATGTCTCCTTGGTTCCATTATTCAGTTTCACTATAGGACTGGGTTATTGTTCCCAGTAGTTCCATGAAACAGCGAATGTTATTTATGAAAGGCAAAATTAGTCCCATTTATAAATCCGATATTAATTGAATGAAACAACAAATAAAATGAGACGAAATTTATTTACTATCAATTTTCTCGGAATAAACAATACATACATATAAAAATGAGCTGTCTTATTAATATAGGTATTATTAGAGTAGGTAAAAAAATACGGGGTAAGCAGAAATGGCATTCCGTCAGAAAGAGAGAGAAGATCGCGCAATTGTTCCACATAACAAAATGGTGTAACTCAAAGGGAACAAAGGAATTATTCACGTGTTAAGGGTAGATAGACCAAAGCCTGAGCGTCACTTCCTCGAAGTTCAGTAGTTAGTATTGCCATATACGCTCGCTGGTTTTTATAGCTAACATTGCGAAAAGTGTATTAAGACACCTTTCACAATTAAATCGTTACATTGTCTTGCGCCATTTCTACATCCTTCCACTTTAGCTTTATATATCAGTTATGCCATTCTTCACTAGGCATCTTTGAATAAGTCCACAGTTTTTTATAAATATTTTATTTTAAAACTATAGCGGATTGACAAACTTAGTATTCGTAGTAACAAACCGTCAGATCGTTCTGCCGTACTCCTTTACATTCTTTAGTTAACTACGTATTCGCGAATAGAGACGATCTGCTCTCTTTTTCTAATATAAGTACAACTAGGTTTCTCTTTCTATCTGAAATACTTCTAAGTCTATGGTTTCACCATCCATTTTTTGAAATTTTACATTCTGTAATAAATGATCACTACAAATGTAATATCTCAGTAATATATTTCGAACCTCTTGCAAAATATTCGATACTTAAAGATTCTAGAGATATCTTAAAATCGAGTTCACTTGACACAGTATCAGTTAAAAATGAAATACAAAAAACTTTAGCATATAAAAACAATTGATATCAGCCCAGCTGATATATGGTATATTATCAAAGGCGGTAATTACTATCACCTGGTTTCTGAATTGAGAATTCAAAGGTAAGAACGTTTTAAACGTCACTTTAACAGGTTTTTAGTTTTTAACGATCAGTTGAAACATATTGATAAAACTAGAACTTATTGAGAATAATTTGTAATCTCTTAATTCAGAAACCGGTCGTATATCTTCATGTAACTATAACACTGAAAATTTTAGAATAAATCAACCAATGATTATTATCAATAGATTCGAAATTTATAATTAAATTAGAGTTTTCAAATACATCAAAATAACAGAAAGTATCGTCAGTGAAAATCAAGTCACAAAATTCGGCAAAAAAAAAAAAAATTACATTGAAATAAATATCATAGAATTATTTTATTAGAAGTAGGATTTTTGTCTGCGTATCAAGTGACCTGAAATACGACCCGCCATAGTGTGACGTCATATCGGCAGTAATATTTTTGCATCTGTCATATTAATCGTTAGCAGCGTACTATTTATTATAAAGCAGATCCATAAAAGGCGCTGTTCTTACCATATCTGTCTTTTAGTTTTAAAGCAAGACACTGTTATTTCACTGTTATGTGTCTATTTTATTTACATACGTAAATGACGTCATGAATATGGCGGACAGCGTTTTTAATTTTAAATCAAGAAAACGTTTATATTTCGAAATAAAAATACTTTTTCATACATAATTATTCTATAACACAAACAAATAACAAGATGAGATTAATTGAAGTAACATGAAAAAAGGCAAAATGCGTTATTTGCTAATGCTAATATTCAATATTCAGATCTGTTAATTGCAATTAATCGAGAAAAACAGGTAGTGCCATTCAGCTTAGTTTGGCTTGGCGGGCCATTACCGTGGACCTATATAGTAAAAACAAATACACAATAAAGTTGAGAATAAACTTATATTAGATCAATCGTATTATATAAACTATTTAGGTACAGTCAACAGCAGGTCAGGTTATACAAATCTGTCATTTTTTTTCACTCGACTTTAAAACTTAATGCGATAGTAAAGTCAAAAATCAATTGCAATTTGACATATGGTAACTTGACATACTGCTATGTGTACATTTTTTTATAACAAATAACTGGATTTTTAAATATTTCAAGTTATTTAGGTTTCCTTCCTCTACCGCTTTTCACTTTTTTGTTTGCATTTTTCTTTTCTTCTTCCGCTTTCCGCTTCGGATTTGGTGTTGTCGATATCTAATGGATGTTTTATCATATTATTGAATAAGTGATTAAGTTTATATATATTAACTAGCTTTCGCTTGGTTGCCCCGGGCTGCGAGCAGCCCGGGGAGGTTACGAGCAGCTAGTGGAATCGGGGCGGTGGGGTTTCAAGTCCACCTCGTGTTTTGTCGGGTTCATAGTTTGAAATTGTCTAGAAAAGGTCAGTAAGTTCTATCTTCAAATAAAAGGTGTTAAAGGACAAAAGCACCATACATCAAAGAAAAAGTGTTGCCAGTTCACACTTAATAGAAAAAGATATTCAGTCGAAAAACGCAAGCAAAACTTAAAATAAATTTTGTATAGATACTTAAAATAAGTTTTGTGTTTTATTCTCTTATTCTAATTTATTATTAAATTACTGTATAATATTAAAAAACAATCGAACATATATTTCCATCAGTGTTACTATCATTAATTAATCAATTAAATGTCAAGAAATAGTATTTATTGTATTTGCATTATTACATTACATTATTTATGTAAGATTTATTTATTATATGAAAAGGGTACCGATGTCGTGGCCAGATATTAGAATAGATCAATTCACGACGCAATGGGGTTTTAAGTCCGCCTTCGTTTCAGAATAGAAGCTTTCACTTGGTTGCCCCGGGCTGCTCGCGGGGAGGTCACGAGTAGCTAGTGGAATCGGGGCGGTGGGGTTTTAAGTCCGCCTTCGTTGCAGAATTTGAGTTTTTCGATTTTTTTTTGTTATGTTTGTTTTATAGTTTGAAATCGCCAACAAAAAGTTAGTAAGTTCAGTCTTCAAATGAAAGGTGTTTAAGCACCATACATCAAAGAAAAAGGGTTGCCAGTTTACACGCAATAGAAAAAGAAATATTCAGTCGAAAACGCAAGCAAAACTCTAAATAAATTATAGTCTCTTATTCTTTTCAATAGTAAGTATATATTTAGTATGAAAAAGGATCGAGTAGATATTTCCCCCAGTGTTACCTTAAATAATAATACACCAAATATATAAATGTCATATTTCAAACTCATATTTACGTAGAACACTTTCATTTTGAATATCAAAAGAACATGTTTTCTCAATAATCTAAAAGTATAGAAAAATATATTTTAAGTATTAAATATCGTGTCAAAAATTGAATTCTCTTTTCTCCATACTTACCTATGTGAAAGTACATACCTACACAAATGGTCCATATTTATACGCTATAAAGATCCCGAATTGTCAAGTCCATCGAAATCAAAATTGAAATTAAAATGGTCACGATCATCTTTTAAACATTATAAACCAAATGTTACCATCAACAAAAGCGATTCGATTCTGGCACTTCGCCGGCCGCTGCCGCGGCATGCTCGCTACGCTCGCTCGGCTCGTGCGTTGTTTTTCATACACTAACCTAACCTAACCCATATGTCATAATAAAATCTAAAACCTATACAAGTTTTTATTGCTTTACTTATTGTCAAGTTCTTGAGCATAAACGAGTCGCTTGTGGAATCGGAGCGGTGGGATTTTAGGTCCGCCTCTTGTTATGTTTACAGTTTAAATTTGCTTAGAAAAAGTTAGTGAGTTCTATCTTCAAATGAATACGTCATACGTCAAAGAAAAAGGGTTGCCAGTTTACATTAAATAGAAAAAGAAACATTCAGTTGAAAAACGCAAGCAAAACTAAAATGAAATTTGGAATAGATCGGCTTGTAGTCATTTATTCTCTTATTCTTATTCAAAAGTAATTTAATATTTAGTTAATACAGATATAGGAGTTTTAAGACCGCCTCTTGTTATGTTGGGTTTACAGTATAAAATTGCCTAGAAAAAGTTAGTAAGTTCTATCTTCAAATAAAAGATCTTTAACTACGCAAAACATCATACATAAAAAAAAAGATTGCCTGTTTACACGCAATATAAAAAGAAATATTCAGTTCAAAAACGTAAGAAAACTTGAAATAAATGTTGTATACATCGCCTTGTAGTCTTTTATTCTTATTCAATAGAAAATTTCCTAAAAATCACAGTATCAAAAAAAAACTGTTTTTTATCATCCGGCAACACTTCAACTGAATACATTTTTTTTCTGTAAGTAATCTGCAAAATGTTATCAATAACGCCAAAATCAGCTCTATAAAGTTAAAACTGATACATTTTCTAGCACACATTTGGTCACAGTTCCTTAACCGATTGACCAGGTCTCCATTTATTATGGCTCGCTTCGCTCGCTTTTTCTTTTCGTTTTTTTCGCAGATCTAATCTAACCGATTGACCAGGTCTCTATTGATGGTGTCCTTTATGGCTCGCTTCGCTCGCATTTTATTTTAGTCATAGTTCTAACCCTACTAATTAACCAAATCTCTCTTAACAGTTGCTCCTTATGGCTCGCTTCGCTCGCTTTTTGTTTTAGACACGTTGCTAACATAATCGATTGATCAGGTCTCTCTTGGTCAGGTCAAGCATTATGGCTCGCTTCGCTCGCTCTTTATTTTGGTCACAGCGCTTTAAGCAATTGACCAGGTCTCAATTTTTTCTGGCTCGCTTCGCTCGCTTTTTGTTTTATTGTGAGTTCTAATCTAACTGATTGACCAGGCCTCTATTGATGGTGTTTTTTATGGCTCGCTTCGCTCGCTTTTTGTTTTAGTCACAGTTCTTTCCTTACCAATTAACCAAATCTCTCTTAATAGTTACTCTTTATGGCTCGCTTCGCTCGCTTTTTGTTTGAGTCAGAGTGCTAACATAACCGATTGATCAGGTTTCTTTTAATGGTCTCGCATTATGGCTTGCTTCGCTCGCTCTTTATTTTGGTCACAGTCCCTTAATCGATTGACCAGGTCTCCTTTATTATGGCTCGCTTCGCTCGCTTTTTGTTTTATTCGCAGTTCTAATGTAACTGATTGATCAGATTTCTATTGGTGGTGTTATTTATGGCTCGCTTCGCTTGCATTTTATTTTAGTCACAGTTCTTACCTTACCAATTAATCAAATCTCTCTAATTGGTCACTCTTTGTGGCTCGCTTCGCTCGCTTTTTGTTTTAGTCACAGTTCTAATCTAACCGAATGACAATGTCTCGCTAGCTTTATTTCTCTGGCGAAAATATTGGAATTTTTTTCTCACCACGTAAAGATTGTGTAAAGATACACAAACGGTCTATATATGCAAAGCTTCAAAATCGTGAGCTCGGTCAGAATCATTCTGAAATTTATATGGTGACTACTATCAGTGTTGCTAGTCGATCACTCAAATTATTCCATAAATTATATTATAAACTACAGTAAAAATTTTGTTAAACAGTGAAATAATTGTAAAAAGATATTTAAATATTTTTCATAAATGACATACATGAAAGTTTCTCAATAATCTCGGTATAAAAAAAATTTACAGACTTTTTTTTCATCTGGCAACACTTCAGCTGAATACATATTTTTTGTTAGAAGTATTCTTAAAAATGTTACCAAAAACGCCAAAATCAGCTCTATAAAGTGAAAGTCATGAAAAATGATAATTTTCTAGATAAAATGGTCGCTGTTTAAGCCGCCATCTTGAATTTTGAAATTTCACCCCTCACACCTATGTAGCCCACCTATTGGCGCATCCAACGCAGTTTCTATTATTTTCCTAGCGGCGATAATGACTACGCTAGAGTCCAAAAAGTGAATAGTGGGTATTAAATTTTCAACCCACCGTAGCCGCCGTAGGGTTGCCAGGTGTAGGCGATGAGAACAGTCAAATGTGATTTCGGGATGCGCCCTCCATCGACGGATACCAATTTACAAGTTCTAAAACTATTTCTTTGACATTTACAGTTTTTGGGGTAAATCTCAGAAACTTCCCTAAAATCGGGTAATTTTTTTCCACCATATGAAAGAGTCTTTAGAGATACATAATCGCTCCATACATGCCAAATACCTGCGGGGTTGCCAAGTCGGTCAAAATCGAGGTTGAATTTTAAACGTTGTTTGCTCTCAGTGTTGCCAGTCGATCGTTCTATTTTTCCATCGGGTATCTTGAAAAGTTAAAATTAAAATATTTGCATCGAAAAAAATGCAAAATTCGACAAAAAGTGTTTCCCCAAAAATCTCATAATTTATCAAAAATTTTCAAGATTTTTTTTCACCTGGCAATACCTCAGCTACTTGCCTAAAAATTGTTTCCCCGGAAGTAGTCTGACAAATGTCGCCAAGTGCGTCAAAATCGGCTCGACGTGGTGACGATACCCAATTTTTCGGATAAAATGGCCGCTGGTTTGGCCGCCATCTTGAATTTTGAAAATCCGGCTCCGTACCGGTGTGGCCAACTCGATAGCGCATCCGATGCACTTTTTACCATTTTCCTAGTGGCAATACCGACTGCGCTAGAGTCGACAAAGTAAAAAATGGGCAAAATATTTTAAATCGCTGCTCCTACCAGGGTTGCCAGGTGACGACGATGAAAATGGTCAAATGTCATTTCGGGGAGTGCCCTCCGTCGAGGGAAAGCATTTTTGAAATTCCCAAACGGCTCCTTCTACTTTTCACCTTTTTGGGGTAAATCTTCGAAATTACCCTAAAATCGGGGAAAAATTTCACGTCATTCGAAAGAGGCAGCGGAGACTCACGACCAGTCCATACCAGGCGAAGAGCTCCAATGTTGCCATGTGTGCTAAAAGTGCGTTTGAATTTTTCGAAAAAGTGAAAAAATCACAAAATGGCCGCTGCCGGCGCCGCCATATTGATTTTCCCGAGTTTCATAATTTTCCCATAGTCACGACTATATCAGGCAAGGGACCTCATTCACAGATTTGCTCCGCTGGCCACCCAGGTTCCCAAACAATTCGGGTTATGAGGGCATGTCGAAAAACACGTTTTCTATCGTGGAGCCCAGGGTTGTCAGCTCGCGGAAACGAAAACTACCAAAAGTCATAGGGCTCCCTCGGCACAACACCGCATCGAGTCTGTTTTCCGCGAAAAGTGCGTATTTCGAAATTTCACTTTTCTCCCAAAATCTCATAAACTACCACGAAAATGGTAGAAATTATTACCAACTTAAAAAGTTAGCAGCGAGCCCCACGACCGCCCCATACGACGCGAACCCGTCCGACGCCGCCATCTTGGAGAAAATCTCACTGGAAAATGGCGATTTTACAATGCCGAAACAAAATGGCCGCCCCCGCCGCCGCCATGTTGACAGGCGAATAAAAACTCCCCCTACGTGAAAATCGACTATACTTCCGAGTCACCAACGAAAAGATTCCCCCTCCAAACCTACCACACAAGAAATGACGATTGCCCGAACAGAGGTCGAAAAATGCACATTTTCCAGGTGAAATATCTCGGCCGCCATTTTGTTTTTTTAATCAAACCCCTTTTCAGCCTTATTTTTTTAGCCAAATCTACAACCATTTCGAAAATCGTAACCGTAGAGTGAATAATGTAGAAACTAAAAAAATTATCTCGCCGCCATTTTGTTTTTTGGCTGTACCGATACGCCATTTCAACTCATTTTAAAAAAATATTATCACTCTCCATACATGAAAACGTCATTTTCCCCCTCCTTCTGCCCGAAAAAAGCATGGAGTGAGTCAGTGAGTGAGTCAGTCAGTGGTAATTAAGCTTTATATATTATAGATTATTAAAAAGCTCGACGGCGCAGTGTTTAGTGTTATTATTTGCGATCGTGAAAGATAAGCAACTTTCACAAGGGTCAGTCACAGGATGGGTAACCAAACATTTGTTATCTCAAGCTCCGCCGAGCTTCGGAAATCACGTTAAGCCGTTGGCCCCACAGCATCTGCTGTCGTTAACCCACTTATTTCCGGATATCCGGCTGTGATAACAGGCCAGACATTTAACTATCCAGCTGTAACTGGAACGTCAGCTGGATATCCGGTAACAACGAGATTGACTGGATATCACAGGATATAGATACAGATCGAGATATGGTATATCGCTGAGATTATGGCTGATCATCCAGTATCCTGGATCCAGCCAACCTGATATCCCTAATACATCTGATGTAATGCGGTGGTATCAAGCTTACGTTATCCGAACACAAAGTATATAGTCAGAAATCCAGTACCCCGTTGTGATGTTCACCAGATATCCAGAATTCTGCTGAGGTGTAGTAGTTGTTCTCTTATAATGAGTACCTTAAAGAATCCATCGAGACGCCCCTGTGTGGACCCAGTGCGAGCTTTCATAAGTTTCTTGGCTCCGTTCCTGACTCGTTCCTCGTTGAACTGTTTGTCACCACACAGGAATTTTACGAGACCTTCCTCATCAGGGTCCGTCCACTTCATCTGATTATTTGATAAATAATCGCATATTAAAATAAAAAATAAAACCCAATCAATTCGTATAAATTACGAGGATTGGCTGTATCATATTTTTTATATTTTACCACTTATTCTTATACGGTATCGATTCTGTTGCACAAATTAGACTTGTTTATACACCCAGTTGAACAAAGTTCCATTAAAATTGTCATTAGTTTAAAGAAAGAAAAGAGCTGGTAAGTTTCTTTCACTTGCTTGTTTTTCTTGTCAGCTAAAAGATATTCTGAACGAATGGTAACGGATTAACAATTTGGATGATTCAAAAGTGCTTGTAACAAGCTTCCTTGAATAAAGACATTTTCATTTCGTTTCCAACATTACCAGTACACATTTATAAATCTACAACATTCATTAAAATTTAAAAAACGTCATTAAATCTTAATGGACGTTTGTGAAACAGGATGTTTATATGTCTTGTTTATAGGAAAATTATTAATTTATAGTACCTTTACGAGGTGTTGTAGGATCATGAGAACTAAAAAGCTTAAGGATACATATACCTTACCTCTATATCTTTAGGGTCAGTGACCTCTGGCTCCAGGAACAGTCTCCGGGCATTCTTGTAGTCCCATTCCTCGGGCGGTTGATATTTGTTAGTGTCTATATTTTTGAGTATTTCTTCTAATGAACGATGTTGCTTTATCAATTCTATAGCACGTTTTGGACCGATCCCTCTTATAGATCCGCAGTAGTCACATCCAAGGAGGATACACAAATCTATGAACTAAGAAACATAAAAGAAAACAAAAATATTATTATTTTGAATTTTACTCAATGATATTTTTGTGTTTATCGTTTTTAGTATTTGCTGTTATAACAGCAATAGAAATACATCATCAAAGAGAGTGAAATACATAATTTGTGAAAATTACAATATCTAATTTTAACGGTTCATTATAATGAACCAGATATTGATTAGATATATATGAATTAGATATTGTAAGACTATAGTATTACAGTTGTTACAGTCTGGAGACAAACAGATGGACAGAGTAAGCTTAGTAACAGGGTCCTGTTTTTCCTATTGGGTACGGAAACCTCAAAAAAAAAAAAAAGACTTATAATTATTGTCATTGTATTATCGAAAGATAACGACTTTCAAGATTCGCAAGTCTCGTTTCATCAGTGGAAGAGTACTCTCTCAAATATAACATGTTCGCTGAATAGAATTTCGTACAATGACCCGGAATTACATATCTCTGTAAACATATTGCGTTATTACTATGATAAAAAAATTGGCTAGATGCATCTGTAAAATGTCAATAGTACTAAGGTTAACTTACGAAAATCTCTCTGTTCGGCGACCAGACTATTAACGAAGGGTTGTCGGTTCCACTCCGGTATAGTACCAAAGACAGTTTCCCCAAGTATTTTTTTAAAACTATTATTGATAATTTGAAAAGTCAAGGCAGAATAAATAGTTCGCTGATTTAACTGACTTCAAAATCAAAAAGTAGGAGGTTCTAAATTTGTCTAGATTTTATATATATTTTTAATGTGTTTGTTCTCTGATTTCGCTTACAAGTATTATTTTTCACGCTGGTTCATGTAAATTATAGCCTTTGTTACCTGTGTATAATGTTCCTGTTGGTGATTTTTGTTGAAAATAACCTATTTTAGTAGTTTTAGAGATTATTCAATGCAAACAAACTAAAAATCTTTCCTCTTTATAATATTAGTGTTACAACAAACCTCTTGTTGTTGTAATCCAAGTCCTTCTAGAACACTGTTCAGATGGAATTCCTGCACTGGCATCTTTCTCGCTTCAGAAAATGTCAAATGTCTCAGTAGTACTGTAGCGCCGAATGTTAACGCATCCATATCTTCTGTAGCAGTCGCGTATATTTTACCTGCTTTCACCTGACATGATTAAGGCAATGTTTTACTAAATTGAATTATGGGCTAATTTTGCATTCACAATGCTATACTGAAAAAAAAAAACGTTTATCCACTCTGTCCCTGGTACTTAGAGATAGTTCTAATCCCATCTCTGAGTATCAGAGACAAGAATATGAGATGCAAATAATAAAGTATAGTGCTACAACTTTTACAAGAAAAGAAAAAGCTCATTAAATTCTATGGAATATGATAACACTCTTGAAATATTGAGTAATATGTTACAATAAGGTTTATCTGTCACACGTACATGGCATACATCAATCAATAGGGAATATTACACAAAGCTCGGTGTTGATGGCAGCATAAGCACAAACAGTAAACATGTTTCTACCCTCAGTGTTAAAGTTTAAAATCGAGTGCGGAAGATTGACAGTTTTGTATAACATGACTGTTATCAACTTTGACAGCATTCTTACCAATGCTGCACACTGTGCCTCGGCCTCGCAGGGCGCCTCTACAACAGGAATACCCATCAGCTTGAGCAGCTCCCTCGCTTCCTCACCATGCTGTTTGGTCACTTTCACTAAACGTCTGTTGAACTTTTCGATTTGGGCTTGATCACCTATAGAAAATATTTATAAAGTGAATGATGTAACCTGTATAACTGGGTTCTCAACTAACCTTTTGATCAGATAACCTTTAAATAGCCTTAATTTACCCAAAAGGGAGTTGATTTTTGAATGTGCTTTAAGTAAAATAGTGAAGACAAAATATTTTTTAAGTTATCATGTAAATAAAAAAAAAAACTATTTCTGATACCATGTTGGTCTTAAAATGGTTATGTTTTTCCAACTGAGCTACAGATAGAGATAAATGTTAATAAAACATAGTAAATGCAAAATTAATAATAATTATTACATTTATCTGAACCAACAATACACTCAAATATTTAAAGAAAAGAGAGTAAGTAAAATAGCATGACAAGTGTTTTAAAATACTTTATTTTGATATATCTAACTGTTCAATTTAAATATGATCTACTTCTATGATAAACTTCTTCATATTTATTAGATACATTCTTTAATAAAAAAAAATTACCTGATTCAGTGGCCTTTTGCAACTCCTTTTCCGCTTCCTCTCTCCTTTCGGCTCTCTTGTTCAGCTGATGAGCCTTCAGCTCTGGTGGTTTACCGTCAAACACATACACTGGCTTTATACCATTCTCTACCAATCTGATTGTACGATAGAATGTTCCCATCAAGTGGGATGTTGTCTCTCCGTCTACTGATGTTAGTTGGGCACCTGGAAATATTTATATTGTTATATTATAAGATGACAATCCTATATCCTACTTATGTAGTGCTTATCATGGCCTGGATGTGTCTTGGAATAATTTGAGGAAAGTAATAAGCATACATATACTATGTCCATAGACCAATGAGTAAATATACATAATTTAAACCAAATCAAGTAAAACAGCTACCTTAGATTGTTATGAAATGTTTATAAATTGTACTGTTAATATACTTCAAATAAAACAATACAATTAGCAATATGAATCAATCAAAGCTAATTCTTCCAAGAACTGTTACAGATTGGTTTAAAATAGGCAGTTTATTGTGTTATCTAATATCACAATATCACATAAAAAAGTTTAATGTGTGTTTGGTGATCAGAAAATTGATATATATGTTAAAAATAAAAACGATTGAATAAATTGTGATACTAAATAGTGTTCCCAACTGTAATAATTTAGCAATAAATATAGAGAAACCATCTGATAACTATCCAATCTCACATAGGTTACTAACATATCTTGCCAATAGAATTTATAGAATAATAGCAAAAGTGGTTAATTCTGCTAAATTGCTGCCCTATCAAAGGTTAGGCGTGATTGTTGAAATTACCTTCACTTCTAACGGCGATTAGAAATTGGTACAGACTCATAGAAGCATCAATCGCTATTTTACGTCCTGAAATTAAAGTAATCACAGTAAATAATTATGAAAAACATGATCATAAAGATGACAGCAGAAATTAGCGGCTCCTCACCAAAATAATTTTTAATCTCCATCTCTTTTATAGCTTGAGGAGCTATGTCCGCAATAAGTTTTGATAAACCTAAAATACCCATATTTATTTTGGAAATCAACTCTCTTTTCAGTCAAAGCGAACATTAATCAGATAATCACACAAAGTAAAAATTCGTTTTTGGATTACTTTTTAATACAAAAAATGCGCGCGAATTACAATGAATGTTGTTGCTTTTGACAGTTGAGTGACAATTACGTTAAATCGGAAAATCGTTATATATAGATTCACATAAAAATTGATCAAATCAATGTCAAAGAATCAGCGATATCTATAAATTGATATCCGAAAACATCAAAATATCTAAATCTTAAGTATTATTGTCAATTGTCAGAAGTCTCATATCTAACGGCATCTTCATATGTGATGTGAGTGGAACGTGTGATATTACTTTTTGACCCTGAGTTTTTCCTAAAAATAATTCGTTAAATATCGATTTATTGGTTTTGTGATGATATACCAATATGAACTGTAGCCGATTTATGTCGAACTCGATATACCGATATTTTTATGAACCTCCATCTCTAGCGGTGATAAATGAAGGAATTTAGACCAAAGTGCCAAATAATTGGAAATACTTATACCATTTGTTTTCACTAAATAATAATGCCTTTGTTTTCAAATACACAAATCTTACATAGGTGTTTTATAATATAGGCTGTCTGTCAATATTTATTCATTTGAAAATCAAATTATGAAAAATGTTAAATTTTTGAATTTCGTTCTTCTTGACAGCTTAAATAAGTGAATTTTTACGCTTTTATATTATAAAACTATCCTGAAACCATATTTTCACAAATTATTATTTTCAAGCTAAGCTAATAAAGCATGGCTAAAAAATCAATGAAAATATAACACTTTAAAATGACATAAGAGTATAGTGCTACCATGTGATTATTCCAATAACATAATCGATATAAGATATTATAATAGAAAGTTTAAATTATGTACATATATTATTAAATGTTACATTTATTTAAAGTTGATCATTAAATGATTAATCTGTTTATGGCAATATAACTAAACGTTGTTTGGCAACAATCAGCTGATTTGTGATTTTGTCAATGTCAAAAAGGAAAGACTGCGCCCTAAATAACGACCGTGTCCACGCATCAATACATAGTAAATATATATTAAATCGCTATCACTGAATAAAAACAACGTGTCAATAAAATTATCACGATGGGAAATTATTTTACTGTTAATATGGAAGAGAATTTCAAGAAAAATCAAGAATTCATACAAACCATAAACAAAATAAAAGTGATGTATTTATTAATATTAAACTTGTATTATAATAAAACCAATTATACCTACGATCGAATCATAAAATAAAGTTAAATGTGTTTTTATAGATGGAGAGGCAAATACAGCTGCAATATCAAATGCAAGAAAGGCAAATGGCAATGCAAATTGCTAAAAACAGGGACACATGCCTGTGGCTCACTGCATTCTACTGTGCAGCATCAACAGCTTTATTTACTGGGTAATAAAATCTCTTTTCCTTTAAACACGTCTTTTTTAATACATTTTTGATGGCACCTTATTGAAATAGAAGTATTCTCAAAATATTTTGTTTATAGGTATAATACTGCCACTTCACTGTGAGTGTTGAATAATAATTTAATCTTGTTTAATTCATACAATTTTTAATATCTTGTTATATTTGGTCAATTTTGCATTTGCATTTACAATGTTATACTGAATAATATTCTCAATTAAATATACTTGAAAGTCCACCTGTCCCAGGTACTCTGATGATCATTATATTTTTTATAATAAAACTTGTGAATGAGTATAAAGCATGGACTTTTTGATATCAATTATTATTTTTGAATATTTTTTTTTCATTTTCAGGCTGTCTGATAGAGTGTCCTCTAAGACACAATTACTAAATTTAAACTCTTAATAGGTTAAAACATAATAAATTATTTTTTTCATATAATTTCACATCCATACTTATCAAACAAACAATTAGTAATGTGTCTGTTTGATAAGTAATTTTAAATAGTACTTATGCTAAATAAAATATCTATCTATTTCTCATGTTTAAAGCTGTTCAAAAATTGTTTTATTGAAATAAATATAAAAATAATTAAACCTTACCATAAAATAAAGTTATTGATTAAATGGCTAAGTAATATCGTAGTCCTCTATATTTAAGGATATGAATAATAAATTAAAATGACTTATTTCTAAAACCAGCAACCAATTCTATAGGATGTTTCAAATTATTCTCTTAGCAATGATTGCACAGATATAACTTTATTCTTTGGATAGGTTTAATTAAAGTATTATTTTCTAATAAGCATATAACAGTTTCAGGAGAACAAAAAGAGCATACTTCCTTATTCCCATGGTACCATTAACATTTGTAACCCTTTATTACTGGGATCTTGCTTATGGAAACAAGGTTCATAGAATACGATGTGAGTAACTCGAGGCCTTAAATCAATTTAGTTAATAAAATAAAAGTTATGTGAATATCTTGTCATAAAACATAGATTTGATACATTTTGTATTCTCACTATACATACTTATCTCCATCTCAGTATATTAACCTCTATGAACTTTTCTGGAGTTGATAATTAACTGTAAAAATAGGTGCCATAACGAGGTTATAAAACCAAATGGCGAGGTATTTCAGCATGTAAAAATTTGATATTCTGAAT
Source organism: Diatraea saccharalis (assembly GCA_918026875.4). Lineage (NCBI taxonomy): Eukaryota > Metazoa > Arthropoda > Insecta > Lepidoptera > Crambidae > Diatraea > Diatraea saccharalis. The sequence goes on from OU893336.1 coordinate 9,679,091, forward strand.
TTTTCACAAAATATTAAGAATGCAGTGTGAATTATTAAGCATGTTTTCAATATTTTTAAGATATTAAAGTTTTTGGCAGAATGTTAGACCTACTAAATAATTTTTCAAGATCATAAAATTTTTTGTAGTTTGTTGTTATTGTAATTATTTATTTTCTACATCTTATTATAAGTAAGATAAATACAAATGTAATTATTTGTTTAGTGGAGGCTGAGCATATAATGACACATGAACCTGATTTACTGGAATGGCCTTGTGGTTTGCCATCTCCATCATCCATTGATCTGGGCCGTTTGGAAGAAGAAGAAAGAAAGAAAATCCATCCACCACTTATTTAAATTAATCTAAGATATCTCTTGCAAGTGTGCCTTCACTGCAGCTAGGCAGCTTGGCAATATAGAGATTTGTTAGTTGATGCTAGAAACGCTTTGTGCTAGTAGATTTACATAGCCAAACTAATATATAAACACTAATTAATCGATTGTGTCCATCCACCCCTACATGTGCATATCTCAAGTTCTGAGGCTTGGATCGAACTGGCGCAGAATTGAGCCAATTTGCATGTCCTGGTCATTGTGGTTGATTTTACATACGCTAGCGTTGATGTCTGGTTGATAACGGAAGGTATAGCGTTAGATTGACGCGTCATTGTACCGTGTGTGACTTACATGTTTATTCATCTACGTAATCTTAAAAAATTGATCTGAATAGATCTCAAAGTTATTGAACCAAGAATTGAATTCAATGTAACTTTAAAGAGGCGATCTAATTTGTTTATGATCGTACGAGCAAAAGATGCGATCGTCGTGCGATGGTTTATTGAGTTTTCTAATGACTTGCACAATGCCGTCGCTAATGCCTCAAGCGACGGCATGTGATCAATTAATACACTTTCAAAGAGATCTTAATATCTCGGGGCTGGGTGGTTGAGGTAACTTAATTATAAACTTGGGATCTAAAAAATGTATAATATATATGATGTTGTCAAATAGTGTTTCCTCGAATGTGTATCGGCTAAACTATGTAAGTCGTAAAAATTGTGATCAAAGCCGGCGGCAAACCAGACTAAAAGTTTAAGCCCGTTACATATGTGATGCGAGAATGCATTATTGTTTAGAATTCCTCGCCTATATGTACATTTCAATTTTATAGTGTCAGTGTAATGTTTAACTTAAACTTTTTCGATATTATAGATGTGAAAGTAAATTTAATAAAATTAATATCCTCTTTTAGAGGTATCACGATGAATAATAATCGTACTTTTTGAATTCTCTGTACTTATATTTAATATTCATAATTCCTAAAACTATTTAGCATGTAAGTGAAGTATAACTTAAACATTCTTTGATATATTTACACCAGATTGTAGATACAGTCAACAGTACGTCAGGTTATAAAAAAAACTGTTGAATTTCTCCCACTCGATTATAAACCTTAATACATATTGTGGTACTCTGACGTGCAGCAGTGTGTACCTACGATGAATTAGTGATGTTATTAACAAAAAAAAATATTATTATAAAATAATTGTAGGTTAAAAAAAGTTTTGAAATACGAACATGTCCTGGCTAAGGCGTCCGACTACTTAGCTAACGATTGTAGGATGCGCAAATGATGTGATTTCGTAATGCGGGATAGATATAATTCAAGCTTTATTTAAAGTAGCTATTTAGTAACATTCCTTATTGAATCACAATTTTTTTTAGATGTATTTTTGTATAGAAAAGCTTATCAAGTGCATAGGTACTTATGAATTGTTACTAATTATGGAGTTTTTTTTGTTATACTTGAAAGCTATTGCTTCAATGTTGTTGTTAGTTATTTTGTTTTTAAGCCACATAAAACTAACTTTTTATAATATTAGTAGTATTATGAGACAAATAAGTAATCTTAGTTAAAGTTAAGTGTTTTACTCAAACTGAAAAATATACAATTAAAATTAATTGATAATTGTATTATTGTTTTATTAAAATCATTAAAAATAAAATAACTTTCGTGGACTCGTATACCAGTTTTGATTTCAGTCCATCTCTGAGACCCCAGATTGGTAAGTGTACCTAAGTTTGACGTTAAGAATTTGTATGAAGATTTTTAGTTCTCAATAGTTACCGCTAGAGGCGTAGTACCGGAATCTTACATTCTAAAATCTTAACGCGCTCGCGATCTACGGTAAACGTAAACGACAAAAAGAAAACTACACTAATCGCTCTGGTTCTATTTATGTTCGGGTTACAGGAGTTAGTATAGATTTCTTTTTTGCTTATCGGATTTTCAGATCTATGTAGATGTGGTAAGTAGGTTGTCTCAGATACTCCATATTAAGGGGGCTTTAGCTAATCTTGGAATCTGAGGAATGTATATGATATTCTAATATTTATACTTATTTATTATTGCTTTATATGGAATAAAGATTTCATAATTTTTAACCACAAAGGGTTTAGCCGGATACGTATGACGAGTCGGCCCCCAAATGGGAATCGATATTGAAACTTATGTTTTAATATCGACTTGATGTTCAAACACGATTTATGTACTTTTCGCGACCGACTTCCGCTTTGACCTTGAGATAGAGAGCAAAATATCCGTATGCTTGACTATTACTGAATGTGATATATCTCTAAAGCTAATTAAGATAAAGAAGTGAAACTAACGCGAGGTGTTAGGTTACATTACAGAGTATATCACATATATTTTTTTTATAATTTTTAGAATAAAAAATTACATTAAAAAAATAAAAAAATCATGTTTTTTTTTCTGAGTTCTCTGTGACTTACAATCACGAAATTAATATATGTTATGCTCCTTTGTGTGCTCTATTACCCATAAAAATTGCGTGAAAAAAAAGTTGGTGTAAGACAACGAAAAAAAATTACATGTGATTTTTGTCTTATGGTATATTGTATTATAAGGTTTTCACATTACATCATTGTTTTTTTTTTCGAAATTTCACATCAGCTTGTTTTAAAACATAAGTAACTAGTCTTAAGAGATGGGATAATAGTTAAAAAAGAAATGGAAAAAAAAATAGCCAGTGTTCAATACTTATTATTATTACTTTTTCGTGTCTATCAAAATACAAGAAACAAAATATTAATCATCGTCACTGTTGTAATTAATTACAATCGGAACACTTTGAGTCGCAAATAACTTAGTTAGGACCTAAGCAGGACGTACGATTTTCGACAAATATCATCCATATGATAGATAATAAATAATAGCTGCTACATAAGAACAGCATCCCACTGTACGTTTGCCATTGGGGCAATCACAGCAATAACGAAGAATACTATTGTAGTCATTACCTTCGGAAATATAGTGAATGTAAATTCGATAGACTTTTATATTTATATGTCTTGATTTTACTTCTGCTTTGATGATATTAGGTGCTGATTTCACATATTGTACTGAGAGATTATTTTGATCGTCCATTATTTCGGCCAAGTTAAATGCTGCACATTTAGAAGTAGAAGCTTTTTTGTTAATATATGGGATAAGTCGACACTTCTTACAAAAAATATCATTAACTATTACGATTTTATTCAAACAGTCACTAAACACTTTAGCTTCTTCTTCATTCTTTATAATTTTTTTTATAACCAGGAATCTTACACAGGTACTTGTTACAATTTTTACACTTTCTCGACATTATTACTTAATAATGATTTGGTTCGATAGTTAATAATTTCAAAATGCTGATACAAAATACCTATGACAGAATTTGAGTCCCAAACTGCCTTCTTGTGTAATACAAATGACTGCTACTTTAGCTAAACAAACGATGCAGTAAACAGCTCGATAACAAGTTCGAACTTGTTTGTTTATACACTCACACTACAAGGCGCGAATTACATATAATTTTTTTTCGTTGTGTTGCACCAACTTTTTTTCACGCAATTTTTATGGGTGATAGAGCACATAAAGGAACATAACATATATTAATTTCGTGATTGTAAGACACAGAGAACTCAGAAAAAAAAACATGTTTTTTTATTTTTATTTTTTTAATGTATTTTTTTATTCTAAAAATTATAAAAAAATATATGTGATATACTCTGTAATGTAACCTAACACCTCGCGTTAGTTTCACTTCTTTATCTTAATTAGCTTCAGAGATATATCACATTCAGTAATAGTCAAGCATACGGTATTTTGCTCTCTATCTCAAGGTCAAAGCGGAAGTCGGTCGCGAAAAGTACATAAATCGTGTTTGAACATCAAGTCTATATTAAAACATAAGTTTCAATATCGATTCCCATTTGGGGGCCGACTCGTCATACGTATCCGGCTAAACCCTTTATTATCTTATTTCAATGAAAACGATAATTATGACTTTAAAATTACTACATTTGCTTAAAAAATGCACTCTGGGTTCCAGGGAAAGAATATTTTTCAATATAGCATTGGGAGTGCAAAATTGAACAAATATAATTAAATAAATTTTGTTGAAACTGTGCTACTTCAAATTTATGTTACCGTAATCAACAACACGTTAGTAAACATTATTAAGTTGACCGCAGTATTTCAATAACAATTTACTGAAGTCATAATTTAACAAAAACTAATTTATAATAAATTCTTGCACGAAAATAGAAACATCCACCAAACATGTTGTCATGGTGTTTTAGAGAGAGAAACAAAACTATCGATTTTTTTTATAATTTATAAATCGATTCAACAATTTCGTGTACCTATAGTAGTCTCGTTACTAAAGTTGACATTCGCGGTTGCCATGGCAACTCACAGATTGTTTAGCTGGGCGCCGTAAACAAATGAATTTCGACTGAGCAAGTAACACATGTGCCGATTTTATTTAGCACTCGTAAAATAAAACATTTGTAAGCTTTATTTATCTGAAACATGGGATACGTGGAATCACACAACTCTTTCGATGTAAGTAATAAAATTAATTTTGAATATTTAATGTATTAATTATAGAACTTTTTACCGAAGTAAAAAGTTCTAACCCATTTTTGGGAGTCATCGAAAAATATCGATTTATATTTTAGTTCCTGTTTAATCAATATTTTAAAATGACGTGCAACACGTAGCGTTTATTCAAATTAGTATCGATAATCCTTATGATTTCCATTTTATGTGCTGTAGTACAAGGCTGGCATATTTTGCGAGTTCCTTATCATTCGGATCACAGGACAAAACATGCTATAGTTTATGCTTAAATTTTAGCGGTGTAACGCATTATAAATACAAATGAACCAGAGCCAGGCGAACCAGAAGAAAGATGAGAGGAAGAAGGATGGCGCACAAAACAAAAATGTTCAAAAGAAAAGCCCGGAAAAAAATATGTCCGAAATAGACGAGCATATTCTAAAGAGGTTTGATATCAAGAAGAGGCTTGGAAAAGGCGCTTACGGGATCGTTTGGAAGGCTGTAGACAAGAAGACCAAAGAGGTTGTAGCGATTAAAAAGATATTCGATGCGTTTCGTAACCAGACCGACGCTCAAAGAACGTTTCGGGAAATTATTTTTCTGCAGTCCTTTCGGAATCATCCTAACATTGTGAAGCTGCACAGCATACACAGGTAAGACTCAAATATACCTACCATATTTTGATAATATGTTTATATTTACGTCGTACGATATGATCAAATAAATAATTTTCTTTATGAGTATCGTTAAAGATTATAAGTTATCGCGCGAGTACCTACAAGGATTCTTATTAAAAATCTGATGAAGAAGGATTAGATTGTGCAATCGTGTTATCAAACTTGTTTAGCTTCCCATTGATGACTCGTTATGGCGCTATCATAGGAATGTGAGGGGCGCGGGATAGCAATGGTAAGTTAAATCGGGATCTATTAGGACACAAACACGAAAGCAAGTTCTTTTTCATCTAAATGAAAAATCCCACCTACAGGCGTGCCGTAGAAGGATCAAAGTAATAGATGAAAATAAATAGGAAGTTAGTGGCCAGCCTTAAATATATTAATCTTCCGTTTGGCCTGCATTTTCAATTAAGTTGAGCAGCCAAATTTCAAATAGGTTAAATAATCGGTATTGGCCGACGAAATCGCAAATTTTGTCGTAGTCTATCTGTCTTTTAAAATATTGCGCTCAACAACCTCTATTCCAGGTCAACATCTCGACGACTTCGAAGAGCAAAAACTGCCTTTCGCGATTTTCAATGCATACATAAAATTGATTATTGTAATTACTGATTACCTAACGCAATTTTTGTAAGATTTTTTGTTTTATATCGTGATGCGTGTGCGTGTGCGTATACATTGTGATCTAATCCCTGTACGCTTAGAATGACGTCCTTATAATAAAATAGTAGCACGACGAATAAAGTGAGGTATTTTATGGTCACATCTGAGAAAAGTGACGTTAAGGTGTAGAAAAACTTTCGTTGCGATCGTCATGCCATCCGAGTAGACTACCTTTTAGATAAATATTATAATCCATTGATGTTTAAGTCATGGAGTACTTGCTTTATATTTTAATTTATACACACAATATGTATTTTTTTGACTATAACTTACTCTAACTTACTCTCACTTTTGATCTCAATCCCGTCATGGGCATAGATAAGATCTACTGTTGTTGTATTTATACGCCAAGTTTTAAACCATCGCGCGGCGAAATCGCATCGTTTGCCAATAAGGACACCCTAGTGTATTCAAATGTGTTCAGTATGTTTCGCACTTTGGTGTTTAATAAAAGAGAAAGTCAATTAAAAGCTTTTCTATCAGTAGCGATTGCCTAGCTATTGTCGTCGCGCAGGCACGCGAACTTTCAAGGATCCCGTAACCATTTAATAATGGGAACTGCCTACTAGCTATAAATTCTCATTAATTTTATTAATTTAAGCACTAGCTTTTCCTATAGAACTTCGTGGCTTTGATAATATAATGTAGATTTTTCGATTAAGGCTTAAGGTTACCACTTTTCGGTAACTACATTATTTTTGTATGACGAGGAGTGATAGCACATTGGTTTACGTGATTGGGCGACGATGCGAAGGTTAAGTAACTTACGCAAGAGCTGGTCAGAGCATGGGTGAATAAAATGTAGTATCTCGAGCTCCTCCGAGCTTCAAAAGTCACGTTAAGCCGTTGGTTGGTCTACCTATTTTATTCCATCCAAGGCATAGGCCTGTAGCCCAGCAGTGGGGATATTGATAAATTGATGATGCTTATAATTAATGTAGGTATTCTTATTTAATGTATTTGTTTTATTATTCTCTGTTACGGTAAAAATAGTTTATATTTTAATAGAATAGTACAGTGCGTACATACATGATGGTATGTGCCTACTAAAATAACTTATTCCATTTGTTAGATAATACGAGGGTCAAACTGAAAGTTCTTAGAAAATCAAAAACTGATTACATTAGCCAGTTATTAGTTTTATTATATCTTTTCAAAATATTGTCCATTCACGTCAATACACCGCTGCATGCGATGGAACCACTGGGAAAAGCACTTTGCCCACTCGTCCTTAGGGGTCTCTTCAATGGCATCGCGATACGCAGCCACCGCTTCTTCAGCATTCATAAACCGCTTTCCTTTAAGTTTTTCTTTAATTTTTGGAAATAAATAAAAATCACAAGGCGCGAGGTCGGGGCTATACGGCGGGTGACCCAGTAATTCAACGTTTGATGTCGCCAAATAGTCGATCGTTCGCTTGGCGGTGTGCGACGAGGCGTTGTCGTGGTGATGGAGGATCCTACTGCGAGGTCGTTTCTCTCGAACTTTTTCCAAGACAAGTGGCAAACAATTGGTAGTGTACCATTCTGCAGAAACTGTTTTTTGATCCTCTAACACAATTGTTGCAAAATGACCTATCCTTCCAAAGAACGAGGCCACCATTTTTTTTCCCGCACTTCGATCTCTCTTCACTTTAGTTGGCAACTCCTCGAAAGGAAACACCCACTGAGCAGATTGTCTTTTGGTTTTAGGATCATAACAGTAAATCCAGCTTTCGTCACCTGTTAGTATGTCGAACACAGCATTTGAGTCACCTCCGTTAAATCTTTCAATCATTTTACGACACCAATCCACACGATGGAGTTTTTGAGCCTCAGTCAAATTATGAGGTATCCACCGGGCGCAAAGCTTCCTGACCGCTAAATGTTCGTGGAGGATTTTGTGCACTTGACTCATACCGATGCCTAAGCTTGTCCGAATCTGTTGATAGGTCACTCTTTTGTCAGTCTCTATCATACGCCGCACAACACAGATGTTATCTTCAGTCGTCGCCGTAGAAGGCCGTCCCTCACGTAAATCATCAGTGAGATTAGTGCGACCACGTTTAAACTCATTAAACCAGTTGTAAACAGTCGCACGAGATGGGGCTTCATCGTGAAAGGCCAATCGTAGTCTATCATAACTTTCTTGTTGACTTAAATGACATCGAAAGTCATAAAAAATCATTGCACGAAAATTTTCTCGTGTTAAATTCATGATGACGTGACACAGACAATTTTCAATTTGCCGCCAAATCGTAAAACAAATGACAAATGAATGAAATATATACTCAGTAATATTGGCAAAGAGTTATATTTTCAAATTTTAGAATTATTTTTTTATTATATTGTTTATAAGTGGCCAGTTCTAAGAACTTTCAGTTTGACCCTCGTAATGATATGACTTGCTTTTCTTGCTTTGTCTAGGATTTCCTTGAATTTCAAATTATATGGATCGAATGAAAGGCCTTTTCCCGTTCAGAATATCTACCCAATTATTCATTAAACTTATTAAAGATATCAAGGTTGTCGATTCGAGTTATTTAAAGTTCAATTGATTTAACGAAGTTATAGATTCTTTTTTAAAAACGGTTATTCTATATAAAAGTGGTGCTAATGTAGTGCCTTGTAGTACTTATTAGTTCTAACACAATTTCAGGGCTTTGAACAACCGCGACATCTACCTCGGCTTCGAGTATATGGAGACTGACCTGCACAATGTCATAAAACGCGGTAACATTCTGAAGGACATACACAAGCGGTATATAATGTACCAAATGTTGAAAGCTACGAAGTACATACATTCAGGGAACGTGATACACAGGGACCAAAAACCTAGTAATGTCCTTATAGATAGTGCTTGTAGGTGAGTCAATTACTGTTCATCGAATTTATAACATAGTGTTTTAACGTACTTACCTCTAATCATTTCTTAAGAAACCCGGAAACCATCTTCACTCTAAATTCATAGCGAGCTAGGAAAAGATGCACTGCTATATTAATTCTAATAAATATATTTCCACAAGGAAAATTGTGACTTAATTTATGAAATGCCCCCAAAGCATGTCTTATTTACATAATTTTGGATACTAGTCTATTGCTCTTTATGGAATAAATTTAATTTCTATTTTCTTCAAGTATCGTCTTAAATACATGTCTTAAAGTGAAAGCTAAGCCAATATTGTTTCTTTCGAAAAAATATTACGTTTTGACGGTCTCAGTTGTGGAATCATTTTCATTATCAGGGTGAAAATAGCTGACTTCGGTCTGGCCAGATCCGTATCCAGCATGTATTCGGGCGGGGAGGAGGGCGCTGATCCATGTCTCACTGATTACGTTGCGACCCGCTGGTACCGTGCTCCTGAGATACTCATCGCCAGCAAGAAGTTTGTGTTAATATTTACTTATCTCTGATTTAGCTAAAAGGTTTTAAGCCGATTTCGATCCATTTATTAGTAAGAGTCCGGGCAAAACTATCAGTAAAGTGAGTAAAGCCACGCGTAGCGTATCTTTGAGAGTATACAACTTTCATTGGGTCAATCTCAAATGACAGCTTTCAAACCTGGAAATTTATAATAGAGTTTCTACGTGTTATATTTGATTTATTTTGCATTCATATTTTTTGCGGCTGTTTGGGTGGATTGAATAAATGTTCAATGATTAAAAATACGGGCATTTATAGCGAAAAGTAACAACTGCTTGAAAATTCTTCAGTTCTGTTGGGTCTCGGGTAATTCAATAGTTAGAGCAGTCTTCGAGGTATCTGGGGCCGGTGGATTTTGTAAGAATTTTTAATTAAAGATATTCCCATGTGTGTAATGGTTATATTGTTGTTATAGAAAAGGACTTCTTATTATCATTAAGATGTAGTATATTAATGGCTGGCTTAATAACTATCAGTTACAAGATAAATTTAAGAGGTTGCAATACGCGGCATGTAAGTTAAATCGAACTGGCGGCTGCACAATAGCACATTTTCAGGTCCCAATCGAAGGAGGTAGGTGAGGCGCAGTGCATAAACATAGTAATGAATTATAGTCCGTGACTATACCTAAGTGGAAAACCGCACCAACGCGCATGTTTGCTTTAACAATCACTTTTATTTAAGCCTCTCTGGCGTGAATTAAATTTAAACTAGGATTTTTTTGCCATTTACGTCGGTCTCACTTGGTACTATAAATTATTTCCATAAGTAAATTAAAAAAAAAAATTAAAAGACTAGGGGACCGCACTGTTGACAAACTTTCCGTTAACCAGATGTGGTAACGGGTAAGCAACCCCGGACTGCCCGAGCTACTGCATGCCACTTTCCTACTTCCGTCCGTGGTGGCAGTATCCCACCTGTTTCCCTATCCTAGATTTCCCTCATACTTTTTCCAACCATATTCTTCCACCCAAATCCTATTCCGCCCGTAAGGTGACGGGAAAATCACCTACGAATCCATTCCTAAGGAGGATAGACGTCAGGCAGGCGGCCGGTCGTAAATTTCAGCCAAATCTTACAACAACATGAGTATATCGGATGATGGAATGTGAGTAAATGCTAGGGCGTACCTCCGAGGCGACGCGCAGACGTAGCACCCGGCGGATGTGAGAAATGGGCGAGGGTAGTTGCATCAAGGACGGATGCAACGTAAGACGCGAGTCCGGAGAATGAAAGTGAGAATGGCCAGCTGGAATGTAGGTACGATGACTGGACGAGGAAGAGAGTTAGCGGATGTTTTGCAAAGGAGACGAGTGAATATTGCTTGTTTGCAAGAAACGAAGTGGAAGGGGACGAAAGCAAGGGAAATTGGGGCGAGTTACAAATATTATTATTGTGGAAGTGACGGAAGGAAGAATGGAGTGGGTATTGTACTTGACAGAGAGTTGAAAGAAAGCGTGACGGATGTAAAGAGGATAAATGATAGATTGATTGTAGTGAAACTTTTGTTAGGTGATGCAGTTCTGACTGTTATTAGTGCATATGCACCACAAACAGGCTGTGATCAAAGTATGAAAGAGAAGTTTTGGGAGGATTTGGATGCAGTAATGATTAGTATACCGGACAACAAGGACGTTTATATCGTAGGAGATTTAACGGCCACGTAGGTAGAATGAATGTTGGGTATGAAAGAGTGCATGGAGGGTGGGGCTATGGTACCAGAAACGTAGAGGGAGACACTTTGCTTCAAACTGCTATTGCATACGACCTTGCAATAGCAAACACCTTTTTCCAAAAGAAAGACGTGATAACGTACAATAATATTAATATTAAGAAGTAGAAATTTGAAGTATGTCAAAAATGGTAAGGTTATACCTGGCGAACCCCCTTGTCTCCCAACATAAACTTCTGATCTTAGAGATTAAACTTCTGATCAAGTCCACCAAAACCCGAACTAAGCTACCACCCAAGATTAAATGAAGTTTATTAGAGGACAGAGAGCGTACAGAAGAATTTCGAAAGGGAGTGATAGATAAAATTATTGAAATGATTGATATGAAAGGAAAGACAGTTAACGAATGCTGGAATGTAATGTCAGAATGTATCAGAAGTGAAGGTAGAAGAGTGTTTGGGGAAACGAAAGGGAAAAGGAAAATAGACAGAGAAACTTGGTGGTGGAGCGAGGAAGTACAAAAGAGTGTAAAAGATAAGAAAAATGCGTTTAAGGAATGGAAGGACACTGAGGGCGATGATGAGGGTATGAAAGAAATGAAAAAGAATGTATACAAGAAAACAAAGAAGAACGCGAGAAAGGCTATTGCTGTTACAAGGGCAAAAGTGCAGGATAAACTGTACTCATTCCTAGAAAAACCACAGGGTCAGAAAGCATTGTACAGGATAGCCAGAGAAAAAGAGAAGAATGCAAGGGATATTGGGCATGTGAAGTGTGTGAAAGATGAAGGAGGAAAAGTTTTAACTAAGGATAAGTATATTAGAGAGCGTTGGAAGGGATATTTTGGTAAACTTCTGAATGAGGAGAATGATTGGAGTGGAGTGCTAGAAAACGTGCAAGTGAATAAAATAATGGTTAAGGAGGTGAGTGTGGAGGAAGTGAAAGCGGCAGCACGAACTATGAAGATTGGAAAGGCACCAGGCCCAGATGCTATACCAGTGGAAGTTTGGAAGTTTCTGAAAGTTGATGGATGGAAGTGGTTGACTTTATTCTTCAATAAGTTGTTACAAGAAGAGGTGATCCCTGACGAGTGGTGCAACAGCTTGTGCCCATCTACAAAAGAAAGGGTGATATACAAGACTGTAACAATTATCGAGGAATTAAGCTCATAGCGCACACGATGAAGATTTGGGAGAAAGTAATAGAAAGAAGAATGAGAGATGAGAGCGAGATGACCCAAAACCAGTTTGGATTTATGCCTGGACGAGGTACGACAGACGCCATATTTGCACTTCGCCAGCTGTGCGAAAAATACAGACGTGCACATAGAAACTTACACATGGTGTTCGTTGACCTTGAATACGACAGGGTCCCTCGGAGTGTGTTATGGTGGGCTCTGACCGTGAAAGGTATACCAGGTAAGTATATAAGATTGGTGAAAGCGATGTATGAAAGAGCAAACACTCGCGTCCGGTCGGAAGCCGGATTGACCGACCAGTTTGATGTAGGCGTCGGGGTGCACCAAGGATCAGCTTTAAGCCCTTACTTGTTCCTTCTGGTAATGGATGCTCTGACATCAGACATACAGGAGGAGGCACCTTGGTGCATGCTTTTTGCTGATGATATTGTACTGGTCGGAGAAGATGCACTCGAGGTCCAGATCAGGTTGGGAAAATGGCAAAAGAAACTGGAGGATTTCGGTCTCAAAATCAGCAGAACCAAAACCGAACATCTGTTCTGCGATTTTGGTGGAACTTTACCAATCTGCTCCGACTTCAGGTACCTTGGGTCATTAATACAAAACGATGGCGATGTTGACCGTGACGTGAGGAATAGAATAAATGTGGCATGGATGAAATGGCGAGAGGTCTCAAGAACGAAATGCGATCCACGAATACCCCTTAAACTTAAGAGGAAAATCTATAAAACGATCGTAAGACCTATCGTACTGTATGGTTCTGAATGTTGGGCTACAAAAGGGACGGATGAAAGGCGAGAACATGTGGCAGAGATGCGAATGTTGAGATGGATGTGTGGAGTGACGCGAATTGACAAGATTAGAAATGAGTACGTAAGAGGAAGCCTAAAAGTTGCACCTGTGACGGAGAAAATGAGGAGTAATCGACTAGCGTGGTACGGGCATGTTATGAGAAGGGACGAAAGTCATGTTACGAAAAGAGTGATGGGTATGCATGTGGATGGATATGTGAGTAGAGGCAGACCGAAGAAAAGATGGATCGACTGTGTGAAAGAGGATATGAATAAGAAAGGTGTGGATGTGGAGCTGGCGTCTGACAGAGAAGAATGGAAGAAGAAAACATGTTGTGCCGATCCCACGTAACGTGGGATAAAGGGCAGGAGGATGATGATGAAGTAAATTGACTAGGGCAGATGACCCGGTTTTAGCCGTTTTAAAATTATGACCTAGTTTTGGCTACTTTAAGAGTTACGACGTTATAACGCCTTGAAGTTCCAATCAGCCAAATAGGGGGCACTGACCAAAACTGTGTCTTCTGTCCTGCTACTATGTTACATGTTATGTTGCAGCTACACAAAGGGTATAGACATGTGGTCGCTGGGCTGCATATTAGGAGAGATGTTGACAGGCAAACCATTGTTCCCGGGTACGTCTACTGTCAATCAGATCGAGAGGATTATGGCGGCCTTACCCAAGCCTTCATCTGAAGGTATGTTTTAGTACATAATTTATAACTTTTGCTAGAATATGGTCTCATATAGCTGTCGAATGTAGCTTTTGATCACTGAATAGAACAAAAGAACTTTACACCTTTTGACAGTAGTTATGAAATTTCCATAATTATGCTTTTTCATTACAAAATAAATATTGATGAATGGATGGATTTTGGCTTGTTCTTACCGATCAAGCTTCTGACTCAGCTATGAAAATTATTAATGAAACATATTTGTAATAATATTGGTAATATTGGTAATGTTGGTTTCTAAATCAATAATTTTAAAGACTGCATTTGGGACAAACGGCCGAAAGGTTCTTTTTCATTGGTCGATATAAAGCTTCCGGAGAAATCCTTGAAGAATCATAATGGCATCTTTTATATATTATCTAAGTTCAGTAACTGGCATTGCGGTACATTTATTTAATAACGCAGGGGAAATACACCTTAAGCTTTAAAGGTTAAATCCGCATGCTCATTTACCTCACGCGGATAGGAAGACCCCGGTATCCTACAAGGAGGGCCCTGTTTCTTCCTTGGGCTCCGCTCGCGGAGGATGGAGAGGAGTCACCCTATTACGGTCTTATCGTCTAGTGAATACTTCCCTGTATGGGGAATAGAGTCCAGAAATCAGTCGCCCCCGCATGACGACCAAAGAAAATGTGCATTAACATGCCTTTCGAGGCACAGAGAAACTCAAGATACTAAATCCCATACCATGACTGATCTTTTCAAAACTTGCTTAACCTCCGCAATCGTAGATCGAACGCGGAAATCACCGCGTCATCGAACCCATCCAATAGTGATAATAATATTAATATCGTAGACATATCGGCCGTATGCAGCGGCTATGGTTCGTCGTTGATTCGTGAACAGGCATCGGCCGGTAATCAGGCGAGTGCTACGTTGACTTCGCTGCTGTCTTGTGCTTGTCGTGACGCTGCAGATCTAGTCCAACGGCTGTTAGTGTTCAATCCGGCGAAGAGACTCAGCGCCGAAAGAGCATTGGATCACGAATACGTTAGCAAGTTAGTATGGGCCGTACGATTATGACTAGGAAAGAAGCTAGATGATTATGGGCAGGTTCCGATTTTTTTTTTAATTGGTAGTTGTCTTATTTGGATCTTCCCTTAATAATTTTGATAAAGTACCTGAACATTACTAGTTGCCGTTAGTCGGTGTACAATCTTAGGAATAAATGTCAAAGCTGTATATACTTTTCAACAACTTTTTTCAATTGTTGATAAAATATACTTGGCACTGCGAATGGTTATTCTGTTGTACACGCGACAATAATTTATATTAACACAATATGTTACATTTCCGCAATTGCTTTTAAACTCTACGTTCAAGATATCATGGTTTAAAATCAAGTGCAGAAATGACAATATAGGTTGTTAACTGTACCACTGTCTAAAGTACTAAAAAATCTCTATTTTAAAATTTATTATATTTAGATAACGCTATTACTTTATCGCATATAAGCGAAGAAATATAACTACACTTGTGTATATTAATTTTAGTTCTGCCACCCGGTCAATTACACTAACGTCAATTAAGGTTAACTGATGACTTTAAGCTTAAATGAATATGTTATTTAAAAATTTATATGGATAATGTGGCATTAAACGAATAATAATTTTAATGGACGTTTGTGCAATGGTCGTTTCATTTACACTTAAAATTTAATATAGCGTAACTTACGCCGAGAGTTTTTCCACTGTTAATAAACTTAACATCTATATCCTACATTTTCGTTCAGATTTCACCGAGAACGTGATGAACCTACGCTACCGTCAGACGTTCTCCTACCATTGAGAGACGACAAACAGATGTCTGTGGATGACTACAGGAATAAGCTTTACAGTATCATGGCCAAAGGAAGCCACAGTAACGGCCACACTAAGAAACTGCCACCTAGGTAAGTAAATGTTAAAAAATGTCATTTTAGCTTACACTGTTGATTTATGTGATTTGTGCTGCGGAATAACGCGTTTCTTCATTTCATTTGCTGTCGGTTTTCTGTTGTAAGAAATTTCACTAAATTAGTGATAATCACTGTTTTTTTAAATTACCGTTTTAAAATTTTAAACTTCATACTTTCTAAAGCATAAATTTCAGTTAGATTAGCAACTAACATCAAAATGTTCGTTTTACTTTATCATTTCCTAAATGTTAAAGATCTTGAGGTTGCGGTCTTGTCTGGAATGAATAATTTCCAAAACGTTATATCTGATCTAGCTAGCTTTATGCCAAATTTCCTTTCTTAAAAATCTATTAAATATTTCTTTCAATGCCAGGAATAACACACTACCCTCATCTACATCAAAGACCAGCAAATCATTCAACGATACTGACATAAGTCGCTCCAAATCAAAACACCTAAGCACTTCGGCGGACCAAAAGATCAGGACCAAAGTCAATAGAACTCTTGAAAGACCCTTGAAAGAGTATAGATCAGATCAGACCATTTCGAAACCTCTCCGCGCGACCAGAGCGTATGACAACCAATGGTTGGAAAACTCCCACTGTTATGGCGATTACTTCCAACCCGTTACAAGGCAAAGTCCATCAGATTCTGACTTTATGAGTGGTAAAAAGGTTTCTACGCAGCACAGGAGGAATTCCACCTCCTTCTCGACGGTGACTATCGGAGGTGATGCTGATTATAATGGCTTCGTTGGAAGGAATCAGAGGCACGGAGTTATAACAGCAAGTGCACTCTTGGACTTGAGAACTAGCATACGATGAATTGTTAGGACTGCTGGTGAATCTCTGATATTTTATTTGTAAGACTTTGATCATTTTCCCAGTTGGTTGTAGTAAAACGGTAATGTTTTTTCTCTGATATTTTCCATTATTTCTAATCTCTGATTAATTATAGTGAGTAATATTAGGAAATTTTTAATGACGAGGCAATGGTAATATTGTAATAATCTATAAGCCTTTTTTTTTTTACGATTTTGATTCTAACTTTAGAGACATCAAAATTTACCTAAACATCCAGATCATATGAAATTGTAAAATAGTTTTTATGGACTAACTATAGCTCAAGTGCTGCCAAGTCAAATTGGGATAATTTCCATTTTACCATTTAACTAGACCATAATATCTAAATGAAGGCTAATTCGCCATTTTGTTATTAATGAGGTTTCTCTGGTTTTGTCATATCTGAGTAAAGGGTAAAAATACTATGCACATTTTTAACTCTATGAGTTTTAAAAGTTCACAAACTTTAAAACTTTATGAGTTTTAAGGCTGCGTACTTTTTCTAGCTTAAAGTTTAACAGCTTTTTGTGGTCATACGACTGACAAAGTGAATTAAATTTAATCTGATATATGGTGTTGTTGTTTAAGTTGATGATTTACGCTATACTATTTTGTTATATAAAATTTAACTATCTTATTTCATATATTTTACATTTAAAATTCTATATGAGTTTGAAAAGAAATGCTTTAATTTATTCTATCTTCTCAAATCCCGTTACGTCTCAAGCTGTACTAAGTAATACTGTTATAATTAAAGGAGTTCAAATAGACAGCATGCAGTTTCTGTTTTGCCATTGAAGTCGAATTTGCATTACGAAATTAGTGCTATGCATGATGAAACAAGTTTCACGAAACTCGGAAACTAGTTTCGGAACGGTGTGCAATCAACAGTATGTCTGAGGCTCTGGCTCCGACAACATCCAAGCTTTATTATGCGCAGCTGATGTTGAGTAAACCGTGATGAAATTATTTGCGTAACACAAGTACGTCTAAAATATGCGCATTAAACTAAACTGGCGTGGAATGCATGCATATTGAAACTACTTGCGATATTAGTGCAATGAAACTAATGTCATACAACTAATTTGGTAATATAAATTCGGCTTTAACGTAACGAATTTATAACTTCTGTTTCCTAAAAAACTATAGTTATGGATATAAGATACAAAATATTAAACTTATCTGTTAGTCGACTTGTCAAGATGCCCGTGACAAAATGTAAATTAGTTTATTTTCTACATGTGCCCAATCCGGTGTCGAACTTGGCAACGTAGAGATGGCTATACCTTGAATCCAGTGGCGTGTGAGGCACGAGACATTAGCTTTCAAAAAATCATATTGATGTTTATTAATTAAATGTCAATTGTATTTGTATTTCTGCTAATGCGACTTGGGTTTGGTGCAATAATTGTAAGATGTTGTATATTTTCATTTTTACACGATTAATAAAGCTTCGTTTGATGTAATAAAAATATAGTCATATTTTTTATTAACGTTAAAAACCTTTCGTAAATTTTGAAATTGTTAGTTGTTCTTTTCATAGTATTTGATTTTTAATACATTTTTTTAATATTGTTAATAGTACACTGCCATGACTTACAAAATTAAATAATACTGATAATATTAAAATATATAAAGTACTTTAATGTTTATAACAGATATTCCAATGATATAATTTCATTATGAATCGACTTTTATTCTATTATAGATGCGGTTATTATGCATTTATAAATAGAAAAATATATACATATGAACTTATATGTGCCGAAAGTCGCTTTTCAATGCTACGTTTCGGATTATCTTATTAATTAGTACAAATAAATTATAATATCACGCTTTTTCCACTAACAATATGCAATTATGCCTACATAATAGACTGGTAATAAATCTACAGGGTAGGGGGTTAGCAATTTTTGTAAAATATATCAATTGCAAATTAACGTAGCAGTTAGCGTCTTAAATATTTGAGAACAGTCAAGATGTCTGATCAACAAATAGAAAATGCTCAAATATATTGTAAAAATTAAAGTGAATTATTAAAAAAATTGTAGAAGCCTGAAAATTTGAACTTTGTCATAGTTGTCACCATCGGTAGGTATCACAAACAATAAATTGTAACTGGGGCAGATATTGCTTTAAAACACTCGTGGTTTGTTTGTACCCTAATCGATAATGTATCTTACAAATAAGTTATGTACACACGGCTGCACGTCAGACTATATATTGGTGTTACATTGTGGGCTTTGTACCGACCGCGCTTCGTATAGAACTTCCGTACTAGCAGAGGTCTGCTTATGGTGGTGGTGTGAAGTCTGACGTGCGGCCGTGCGCGTATAACGATGCTATTATGTAACATCGATGCGAACAGTCAACGCAAACATCGAAACACGCAGTGATCAAAATATCTCAGCACACTTTCTTTAATTTTATCTATTAAATTTTAACTCGATTCGAATCAATGAAGAAGTATTAAAAAAAAAATAGCTCCCGAAATCAAACCAGATGGCGATACGGTACATTCTTGATTTCTCCATGACAACCTTCCCGGTTTTCTTACATGTATAAAAGTAATTAAATATGCAGAAGTCAATAAACAATTCATATTCAATTTTTACTTTTTCGTATTTGTATTGATTTCGTAAGTTTCGAACTTTGCAAATTTCAGATTTTTGATATGTTACTGAAAAGGAACGAAAATGTTTATCTTTGGTCCATTCGTTTTCTACAAAAATCTATTTTTGGTAGAGTCGCCATCTAGTGAGGTAATTTTTAGTGCTTTCTTTGTTTTCTTAAAATACTTCTTCATTCGACTCAATTTTATCTACTAAACAACTCATAAACAACTAAATTCGAATTGATTGGACCCGATACGACTATTCGACTCGATTGAGTCACATCGACGCAAGTTATTACTTAGTAGATGAATTCGAAAAAGTGATTAATTTGATCACTTAGCGTAGTTAGATCAATATGAAACCATGGTTACCTAGATTTAATTGAACTTCTATATTTTATATCTTATTGGTTATCTTGGACACGTCGATAAGCATGATGCTAATTCTGACCTGCGCAGAAGTTATATTTTGAAAAGAGCGAATTTTTTTTTAACCAAACGTTGCGTTTTGCTATCGTTTGCTATTGGTTGATGCGTGCGCTCCATGTTCATATAACTATCTCGTCGGTCACCAATTGTACTACTTAATGTGACGCATTAAAATCTATATTTT
Source organism: Diatraea saccharalis (assembly GCA_918026875.4). Taxonomy (NCBI): domain Eukaryota; kingdom Metazoa; phylum Arthropoda; class Insecta; order Lepidoptera; family Crambidae; genus Diatraea; species Diatraea saccharalis. Next base: position 9,699,081 of record OU893336.1, read on the forward strand.
TTTCTAGGTTTTAGTTTGCGTTCGTTTACACAGACTGGTCCTTCCGATGTTACTTAAAAGAATTGCTATGCTTTTGCTGAACCTACAGCACAATCTAGCAGGATTGTGCTGTAGGTTCAGTGAATAGTGAATTGTCAAAACAATACTTTCACATTTGTGACAAAAATAAAACTAGTCAATTGCGCTTTTATGTACATATTTTATTACTGGCTAATTAATAAACTGATGTTTTAAAAGCATTGTTTATTTCCCCGTCGTAACTTGAAGTTTTGTCAAAATTGGAGATAGGTTAACACCCTTTTGCACCCTTGTGAAGTCGGCATTAAACCCGCTAATAATGTATAATGTCCCTTATAACAGACATATTACCATTTATCTAATGCACCCAGGCCTTTGTGGCATGTGGTTATGGAGAGAGCCATGAGGACCCAATGCAGATTGGTTAGTGTTAACGACCACAGTCCCGCTCTTCTTACGAATCAGACTTCCGATCGGAGGACTGGGAATAAATAAATAACCTATGCAGCTGGGACCAACAGCTTAACGAGCCATCCAAAGCAGAAAGGAACTCGAAACCGTATTCTGGCTACCCACCAGATGACCTTTGGAGAAGTTGCTTAATCTCTATAATTACAACACTCATCGATTTTATCCTATTAGAATGGTTATGTATTTGAGATGTTTGCAAAATTTTATATTGAAATAGAAATGAAGTATTAAAAAAATAATAAAATAAGTAAGAGAGGCGACGGCTGGCTCATACGTCAAGCTCGTCAATAAGCAGACTCACCCCCAAGTCTGCACTGGACTACTTAATTTCGTTAATTTTCATTTATTATGAATACTGTAAATCGATTTGTCAATTAGTATAGATGACTCGACAACAGGCATATTAATCATATGTCTTGTTATTTCTGATATTGTATTCGAAAGTGACTTCATAGTCTAATTAAGTCACATTCCAATAAGACTTCTTTGTGTGAAATAAAATGGGACAATAAAGCAGCCCTAGTTGAGTTTCTTGCCAGTTCTTCTCAGTACAAAGTCTACCGCCGTAGTTTTGCGAACCGTTGGCATAGTTTTCGACTTTGACAACTACGATGTAACAGCTTAGACTATATTGATTGAGACGTGTGGATGCATAATGGCACATATGGAAATACTGCAGATAAAAAAAAGGCTGAATTCTGCGCTCCGCTTTGTGTTCTTTATTCCAAACATGAATTCGGATGAATCGGGTCAATTGAAATTACGACCAATAAGCTAGCTCATCACTAATGCTGACATATAAACCATAACTTAAATTCACGATTCAAATAAATTAAAATTAATTCGAAAGTTATTTATTAGTTTTCGATACTTAATTTAATTTAATTACTTCAGAAGAAAATAAAAGAAAACCAGAAGGGTTGTCATGGAGAACTCATAGTACCGTAGCGACATTTAGTTAAATTTCAAGAGATTTTTTTTTAAATACTTCCTCATAATTTTTTTTTTTAATATTTAATCAACATATCATCATATATGGCTTCTTTTTTATATCTTTACGTCTGAAATTAGCATGTTAAAAATAGAAACAAAATGTGAATATGAATAAATAAACCTGTTGATTTCTATTAATATATTTATAATAAGTCTAATAAATCAATTTTCAATATTTTTACAAAGATCGGAATATCTTCAAATCTTCGGTACGGGCGGGGTGACCAGATCTATTTCTCTACCTACACGACGTGTCACAGTGGGCTCTGGTAACAAATAATAAGAAATAATTAAGGGATTCGATTAAATGCCATGCCCAAACGCTTGCCATTTTCCGCAGAGTCCATACCTCTACAATCGCGCAAATATCTTGTGAACGCGTCGTAAGTTCTTGCGGAAAATTTCCTGTGGTAAATGATAAAAGCCGACAGTCGATCGGATTGATTGAAAGCGCTCGCAAACTTAAATAAATCAAGTCAAACACAATCACACGTTTGAATTTGTAACGGCTTGTTAAGGTTTGGCAAGCATGTGGACGTGGTATTTTATGTATAATCATTTCCAATTAATGTGGCGCATGGAGAATCTTCTTTTGCGTTGAATAGACCTACCAATTCCGAGGATGACTAAACGTACGATTCAAATGTTTAAGGAATCTTATTTTGATAACCATTAAGTGTAAAAAACAAAGCATTAGGTGTCCGCCTTACTGACAATCAGTGGGGGTCAGCGTGAAGATATGGTAGTATCTTGCTAATTCTGACAACATTGCACACTTTTAAACATGACAGAAAAGCACACTCAGCTGGTGGATTTGTCAGTCAGTCACGCATAAAAAAGCATACTTCAGTTGTTACGCTCAGTGGATCTTCTGTCAAATGTGCACTGACTCTTAATATCACTAAAGCCGAATATAAAATTAGTGTCATGCATGACGATACAAATCTCACGAAACTAATTTGAGCACATGCGACAATAGTTTCGTAATGGCGTGTAATCAATATATTAGATACTGGCTCCCTCAACATCGAATCGAATCGATGTTTTGAAATTAGTTACGTGATGCTAGTTTCAATTATATGCGCTAGTGTCGTGAAACTAATGCAAGCAATTTGAAAATGTACGCTTACACGTGAAACTGCTAGCGAAAACAATGCAACTAGTATCGTAATGTAAATTCGGTTTTACTTATTTGAAGTGTAAACATCGGGTTTTACCTCCGTCGGGTTGCTTGTCTGTCGATTCGTCATCACGTGCGATAAACACGGCCTCTTTGTAGTTGCCATAACCATCACACTCTATGTCAGACCCAGTGCGACACTTCTCGCGAGCACAATCTAGCAATATGTATTCATCGTCACTATCAGCCTACTAATTATTTCCAATACTGGAGCACATGGACGGAATCGGATTAAAACGAATACAGAGAATAAAACATGTATGGAAATTAAGTAACTTTCACAAAGGTTAACCAAAAATATTGTCTCGTGCTTCGAAAGGCACGTTAAGCTATTGGTATCATAATGAATCTGAAGTTGTTTAACAGACAACAATCCACACTAAGAATTAAAAAGTACTTGTAAAGGTCTAAGTGACTACTTTTTTTATAGCAAAACATATAATTTCACCTTTTTAGAGACTAATATTATATTTGTTAAATACCACAATTCATGTTGGAAACTTCAACTCTCGGCACTTTGATTCCTTCTATTATGGAGCCATCCTCGAGGGCGCAGTAACAAACAAATTTACGACACTGAAATATATATACAAAGCACAAGTAAAATAATACGAAAAAGTTATTGAAAAAATGGAGAACTGCCCTGCGATTCCGTAAAAATCTGAACCCGAATTCAAATTCACTTAGGTGTAATCGACAGCAAGAACAGAGGACTGTATATAATTAAATAATATAACTTTTAGCACAGAGAGACATTTATTAATCAACGTACAAAAAGCAAGATACATTGACAAAGTCAAAAAATAAAAAAAATATAAATTAAAAACAAGTATAAAAACCTACTTAAAGAGGCCAGTAATAATATTTCAAAAGCATGGTAAGGCTGTCGGCAACATCCTCCCCTCCTGTGGCGAAGCCACACTCAATGAAGAGATGCCGACAACCTCACCAGTTTGGTGAGTGGTCGCCGTAACCTACCGCCTAGCGTGTCCACCTCGGCAACTCTTACTATACCGTCACGCCCAGGAAAAAGACGAGCAACACGACCACGAGGCCATGTTCCCCTAGGCATGGAAGAATCGACGAGTAAAACTACGTCTCCGACGGCAAGCTCAGACGGCCGGTGACCAAAGGTTCTCCTGGGAACCAGGGTTGGCATATATTCTTTAACCCACCTACCCCAAAACATATCGGCTAAGCGTTGTGCCTTTCGCCAATCACTGCGTCCCAAGAGGTCCCCATCATTTAAATGCGGTGGGATTATGGTATGAGGTGATGATGAACCTATTATAAAATGAAAGGGCGTTAATGACTCTTCTCCTTCCGTGGTCCAAGTAAGAGGACGACTGTTAATAATGGCCTCTGCCTCTAATAGAGCCGTGTGCAAAACTTCTTCTTTTGGAGCACGCTCGTTTAGTATCATTTTAAGTGCCGTTTTAACAGATCTTACTAATCGTTCCCAAGCTCCTCCCATATGTGGAGCTGCAGGCGGGATGAAACTCCAGATTATACCGATATTCGCTCAAGCCTCGTTCATAGATTTCAGAATATTACTCGCTCCAACAAAGGCTGTTCCGTTATCTGAGAAAATCTTTGTTGGAGTTCCTCTTCGGCTTATAAAACGTTTTAGACTCATAAGGGCACTATCGCTGGAAAGACTGCCTACAATTTCCAAATGCACTGCTCGGGATGTCAAACAAGTGAACAAGGCTACATAACGTTTTTCATGATGTCGACCAACTGTGATGGTTACAGGACCCATGTAATCCAAGCCCACGTATGTGAAGGGTCGTCGGTGATGGGCCAGACGTTCTTCAGGAAGGTCACCCATTACTGGTGTCATAGGCTTTCCTCGCTTTAGCGTACACATAGCACATCCATGTGCAACGAGACGTACAGTTGATCTTAAATGCACAATCCAAAATTTTTGACGGAGCTCGTTGACTATTGTATTCGGATTGGCGTGAGCAGCTCTCTTGTGATAGTGGGCAATCAGGAGTCGAATGGTAGGGTGGCGACCATCAAGGACCAAAGGTCGTTTCATGTCAAATGATATATCGGAGATATCAACTCTACCATGTAAACGCATGCAACCTTTCTCGTCGAGATACAATGATAATCTGTATAAACGGCTACGGCGTGGAAGGGGAGCGTTTTTTTGAAGTGCCTGGATCTCATCAGGAAACGACTCTTGCTGGCTTCGTCTTATAACGTTCTCTTCTGCCGTCTGTAAATCTTCCGCAGTTAGCGATGGATGAAGTGAAGACGATATGGCTTCTGATGAGCGATGATGGAGGCGAGAAGAGCGACGAGATGCAGCCAAACGATTAGAAGTAATTTTGGAATTTAGAATATTGATATATTGACGAGCACGAGCAGTAGCACGTATTAATTTCAACCAACTTGAAAAACGCGATGCATCGGCTGCTAAAGGAATAGAAAAATTTACTGAAGATTCGACTATGGCAAGAGTTTTAAAGTCGCGCTTAATTTCACTTAAACCTATTTTATTAAGCGTAGCAATAGATTCAACTGGCCAAGACTCTTTCGGTAAGAGAAGAAATGGTGGGCCATTAAGCCAACATGGTGGGATACCCTGACCTACTCTTGTTGCAATATCAGCTGCATTCAAATCAGACGGGACCCACCGCCAATCGGCGGCTTCCGTTTCTTCCAAAATCTCACCGACGCGGTTTGCAACAAAGGTTCGCAATGTTCGACCTTCAGTGCGTAACCAACCCAAAACATTTTTAGAGTCAGTCCAGAAAAACCGCCGAAGAGGCTTCAGATCGTGCTGAGAAACTATTGTACGAGCTAAACGTGTAGCTAATAAAGCCGCCTGAAGCTCAAGTCGAGGAATAGGAACGGGTTTGTTTGGAGTAACACGCGCCTTACTAGCAACTAAACTCAATAAAACACGACCGTTAGTATCTATGAACCGCCAGTATGCCACGGAAGCATAAGCCGATTCACTTGCATCAGCAAATAAGTGAAGTTCCCGTTCGCTACCTTGGAATTCATTTGAAGAATACCAACGTCCGATTCTTAAATTTGGAACTACGGATAGGCCTTTAAACCAAATGTGCCACTGTTCGCAATCATTTTGTGGGATTGGCTCATCCCATCCTAAATTACCACGCCACAGTTTTTGCAAGAGGATCCTACCGTGGATTGTGATCGGAGAAAGAATGCCTAAAGGATCATATAAGCGCATCACATGTGACAGCAGTATTCTTTTTGTAAAAACTGTAGATGCTTGAGAAACAGAATTTTCACGAAAACTCAAGGTATCGGCATTGGGATTCCAAACAAGACCCAAAGTAGGAACAATAGAATTCAAATTAGTTCCTATAGGAACAGCTTCAGGTAAGGAAGCATGCAAATCAAGAGGCACAAGCCTTAGCGCTTCACGGCAATTTGATATCCAACTTCTCATTTCAAATTGTGCAAGTTTATGTAAATTTACAACGTCACGCGCCAGCTGTGCCGCTTGGTCCACGCTTTCAACACTTGCAACGTAATCATCCATGTAGGTATTTTTTAAAACCTGTTGAGACGCCTGAGGATAGAGGTGAGCATTATCACTAGCATTTTTGTTCAGCAAAAATATAGCCGTACATGGACTGGAAGTAGATCCAAAAATCATAGACGACATACGATATTCTTTAATTGGAAGTTCGGGGCTATCTCGCCAAAGAAACCGTTGCATATCTCTATCCTCTTTTCTAATTTTAATTTGGGGAAACATTTCTCTTATATCACCCATAAGTGCAACACCATGCTCTCGCCAACGAAAAAGAATGCCTAATAGTGATTGCATAAGGTCAGGTCCAGCTGACCCCATCAATCTTGGCGGCAGCATCGTGCACGACTCTTAGTTTTTTCTTTTGAGGATGTACAACACTAAAATGTGGGAGGTACCAAAATCTAATATAGTAGCATTTAAATTTTCATAAACAACCTCACATTCTTCTGCGTAACCCTTTTTGATAATACTGTTTATGTTTTGACGGTAGGCAGCTGCATAATCACAATCTTTGGCTATTTTACGCTCTAGCATTTTAAGACGTTTTAAGGCGTTCTGATAACTATCTGGGATATTGGGAAGTTCATCCTTCCAAAGCAAACCAGTTTCAAATCTACCATCACTAAGCCTGACACTAGTATTTTCCAAAATTTTTATAGCACGCTTATGCAAAGGACCAATTGAATTTGGATGTTTGGTGATTCCAATTGAATCCAATTTGAATTGTTCCTTAATTAATTCTTCTAGTTGTTGAAGAGAACCCTTATCTTCGGATAAGTTTAAATTATATAAAAAATGTACTGGATTTGTATTAGTTCCCGAGACACCGTAGATTACCCAACCCAATAAAGTATTAACCGCAACGGGTTGTGTCTTTGTGCCTGCCCTAATACCACGGGAAACTGTGAGGTACCAGTGCTCAGATCCGATGAGAATAGTCAGTTTGCCCTCATAAACTAATACTTCATCCAAATCAATTAAATGGCTAAAACGCTGAATATCCGAACGACGTACCGCTTGATAGCATAGATTTAAATTTTGAATGGCTTTCGCCCTATTTATTGTATATAAATCTGATCTATACTTACCTCGTATTTGAAAGTCTACGTATTCAATAACGTCCTCGCGCATCATTCCCCCTACCCCTTGAACACAAATATGACCCTTTGGTCCACTGATGCCCAAAGACCTCGCAAGGTCGGCGTCAATCAAAGTAGCAGTTGAGCCTTCATCCAACAGTGCCAAAACTTCAACACTTCCTAAGGGCCCACTAATAATAACCGGTAAAATTTTTAATAATATCTTTGGATGAACTCGAGAATCGGAACTAAAATCTTGGTTAGCATAAGCGGTATTTTGTTCAGTATATTGTTTTAACTTGGGTAAGGACTTTTTGTCCAACTGCTCTTGGGAATTTCTGCTGGACGAAGAAATTTCTGGAACGGACTTATTTGCTTCTACCAGCAGAGGTTTTGATTGAGAAAGAATGTTTTCGTCTATGGTAGTACGTGTGGGGACGGCATTATAGAATGTCGTTGTCTCTTGCAGAGATAACGGAGTTGTCTTTGCTATGACAACGTCATGTAATAAACGATGATGGTATGATTTGCAACCGTTTATGCCACATTTAATTTTGATTTTACAAGTTGTCCAATTATGTTTTTTACCTGATAAACACCTATAACATCGTTTATTTTTCGAAATGTAGTCCTGTCTATCAGAAATGGAATAATTTTTGAAAATATTGCAGTCAGCCAAAGAATGTAAATTTTGACAAAGTGTACATGGATCGACACTTTTACTCATAAAACAATTCTCGACACGTTTGGAGTTCCTTTCCATGCCTCTTCCAGGTTCTGCGAATGTTGAAGTGTATTGTGGCATCAACCCGAAACGTGTATGGTTTCTTGCTTCCTGACGAAGAAATTCAGAAAGAAGTTCCAATTTTGTGTTTTGCGTCCATGTAGATCTCAAAAGCGGTGTTAATTTAGAAAGTATAGCATTATACAATTCTGGAGAATAAAGATATTCAACCTGGTTCAAATGTTTTATTGTACAAACCAAATTTTGAATGGTACACGAAAAGGAATTTAGATCTTTTAAATCTGTTTGTAGCTTAGGAAGAGCCCTAATTGCGACTAGTTCTTCGAGAACTATGCTCTCTGGTCTCGCAAAGCGCTCCTCCAAAGCTACCAGGACTTCTTCCGGGTTAGTGGTGGTCTGTAAAAGAGCATGTATAGATTTAGCCGCCTCTCCACGTAACAGAAATCTTAACCTATTTAAGTTTTCAGAATTGGAATACTTTTGTTTTGTATCATTGAAGGATCTTTTGAAGCTCAACCATTGTGATGCTTTTCCGAAAAATGGTAAAATTTCTATTTGTGGAGACGAATGAGACGGTTTTTTTGTTGCTAAATTTAATAATATGTCACCCAATCGTTTCATATCAGTGTCGGCAGCTTCTGATGTATCGGCACAGTCGTGATGCTTTTCTGTTCCTTTCAAGTGCGGTGGTAACTGCATGGAACAGGGCTTAACCTCACGAATGTTTTCTTGAGGGTATCGCGAGGCATTCGTTGAATCAGCTGACCGTCCGACGCAGGTGACTCCAGCGTTACTATTATTGTTGACTTCTGGCTGAGCAGCGTCATTGACGTCAAAGAACTGTTCCTGCAAACTACGGACCCAAGAGTTAGTTCTACAACGGGAATGATTATGTCGCGATAAACTAGACCGATTTGATTGATTGTCCACTTCAATCTCAGCTAACTGAGCCTTGTGGGTAAGTTCTTGTACTCGTATCTTGCAATCCATCAACTCTCTCTCTTGTGCCAGTTTTAATGCAGCCATTTCGATAGCGGCCTGCTCAGATTTGAGCTGCAGGGCAGCCTGAGCATGCTCAGCTTCAGCAGCAAGCCGACGAGCGGCGGCTGAAGCGTTGGTCGAAATGGACGTAGAGCGAGGCGGTGAGTTGGAAGCCACTCGCATCTCAGAAGGAGGTGGAGCAGTTGAGGCTTCAACATGAACACGAGCCTTAGAACGAGTCTGCATTTTGAACAAAAAGAAATTATCGAATACTTACCGGTTTACTTACCTTTCGATAGGACCGATGTAATCGACAGCAAGAAACAGAGAACTGTATATAATTAAATAATATAACTTTTAGCACAGAGAGACATTTATTAATCAACGTACAAAAAGCAAGATACATTGACAAAGTCAAAAAATAAAAAAAATATAAATTAAAAACAAGTATAAAAACCTACTTAAAGAGGCCAGTAATAATATTTCAAAAGCATGGTAAGGCTGTCGGCAACACTTAGGTGTCTGAATTCAGTTCGAAAGCGACATCCGCTTAAGGGTGAATATTTCATTTCGTGCAAATCTGCCGTTTTGAAGAAAGCAAAAAAATTGTGCCCAAAAACGTTCTTTATGGTTAATTAAAACGCTGGTGAATTTTCTCTTATAAAAAACGTTGAAGGGACAGCAATCGGATATTTACTTTACGAGATATTCAGCTAGTTTCACAAACGTCCATTAAAATTGTCATTAGTTTACAGCGACATTACCCATACAAATTTGACATTCATTAGAGATTAAAAGCGTCCTTAAACCTTAATGAACGTTTGTGCAACTGATCGATTGGGTCTTAAATATTTTCAATAATTGGTAATGAGATTACACGGAAATGGTCATTAGATAATGGTATCTGATTCCCATTTCTATTAAGGGAAAAGGTAGTCTATGATAATGAGCTGCACATTTCTGAGTTTACATTTTCAATTATATATATCATTATTTTTAGTAGATATGCACTTGTTATGGCATGCACACCCAAATAATACTTACGCCAAACACAACAATTAAATAAAAATATCTGAATACAGGAGATATGAGTACCTAAAAATGGTATAATAATATTGTTTTTTTTTCATTTAGTTATTTAAAACCATATTTTTTATAACGGAAAAAACTTAATTTAACGAAGCCACACTTACTCCTTACAAGTTGATTAATATCGTCGATAAAATCATGAACTAGGTACCCAAAGATGTTAGACTTCAAACCAATGCTCAGTGATATGTAATTATTAAAAAAAATAAGCTAAACATATTCTTTGTTAAACAATAAATTTTCCAGATGTAGTTTAACTATTATAATATCCAATAGTTAAATAAAATTGTCATTCTCCCGGTGAAATTTTTAAAAATAAGCTTCAATGTCTTCAAATCTGGGAATAGGGACATGACTGGTAATAATATTTTTATTATCTAGTATTTTTTATCGCCGGACACTCAATTTACGTTCCGTGGCATAAGTGAAGTGAATTTCAAAATGACACTGTGATACCTGATACACGTATAATCAATCAATTTTGTTTTGTATTTTTATACAAAAACTGGAATCAATAGAATTTCTACACTAACAGCCAGTTGCACAAACGTCTATTAAAATTTCCATTAGTTTAAAACAAAATTACCGAATTTAATTAATTGAATTTGATTCATAAGAGCTTAAAAGCGTTATTAAACCTTAATGGACGTTTGTGCAACTGACCATGAATGACGTGAATTCTTATGGCATGATACTCGAGTGAATTCGAAATCTTGTTCAAATTTTTACAAAGAACAAGAAATGATGAAGGCAGATGTAGAAATTTTACGGTAGGATAGGACATGGAAATTCTGGTATATATTTTGGGAAACGGATATTTTACACCTTTAGGAAATTTTGCGCCTTTTGGACATTTTTTACCTGTTGGCCATTTTGGTACTAGCACATTCTGCATTCAAATATAATTTGTGTGTACCAGTGTACCTGCTACATACCTGTACTGGTGCATACAACCACAGTGGTGTGCATTGTGGTGCATCAAAATGAAGATGACCATCGTGCCCATACTTCTTCTTGAAATACTTCAGCTCGCGTTTGCACGGCTCTGGCAATGCAATTTTATATAAAGTCAGATTAAAATAAAGTGTAATGATGTATGGCATATTATTGTGTCAGTTCTTCTGCTAATAACCAAGATTTTTTTATATTCAAAAGAAAGTAGTCTGCGTTAAGTATACTTACTTATATACAATTTGTGATATAGAAAATCTTTTAAGAGAATTTGAAGCAATCAATATTTTGAATTTTGCCTTTCAATACATGTATTAAAATATGGCATAACACATGGCTGCAGGTCAGGCTGCCACAATATGTCAAGTTTCTGCAAGTGATTTTGTACTCTACTCCCAATATATTAGAATCAAGTGAGAAATATGACAGTTTTGTACTTGATAGTTTTGAAGTGATATTTGCCTCAAAACTCGAGTACCCGAGTACCTGCTAGGTATTCGAGTACCTTTGATACGTCAAAGGTAGTGCAAGTTTGTCACACTGAAACTAGAAAGTTTGATTTAAACTTGCTGCAAGTTGCTGCAGTTGTCATGGAAAACTTGAAGCAAGTCTTCTTTTTTGATGTATCAAACTTGTTGCAAGTCAGAAATAAGTTAAATTTGCTATGTGGGAAGTTAATCGCCATAATAGGCTTCTTCAAAAAACGATAGGATCATTTCTGGGTAAACGCATTAGTAACTTAGGTTCAAAAAAGTTCTACAAAATATAATTGACCTACCGGTACATGATGTAAAGGTTCCATTATAGAGTTGATGATTTATTTAAGGACCGTAAAGCATAAAATTACCTTCACATATAATTATACTCGTATGACCCATGTCCAATGACTAATAGGTCATTAAAATTGTTATTAGTTTCATGCGACGATACCGATACAATTTGACATTCATTAGTGCTTAAAGGCGACGTTAAACCTTAATGGACGCTTGTGGAACTGATCGTATGTCTTACAGACGTTTATCATTGTTTTATTCATATTTTAATATAATAAACTATTTGCGTAATAACATGATTGATGTCAATGTTGTTATTTCTGATAAAGCGATGGTAAGTTTCTTTCGCTTGTGCTTCTTGTCAGCCTGAAGACGTCCTGAGGTACGGTCGCCTCTCTAGTCATGAATGTTGGAAAAAATGTTGGACTTTTCAAAAATGCTGGCTTCCGTAGCATGAGTCTACGAGGTTATGTAGGAGTTAACCCATTAAAGTCCATCGATGTCACTCTCCATGGAAGGCGCTGCATAGAATCAGCTCAAGGGCCACTGTCCATGCAACCTACCATCGCTATTATCACCTAGTTGCCCAAATGTCAATTAAGGTTTAATGACGACTTTTCTAAGCTCTAATAATTGTTTTAAATTTGAAAATTTGTATCGATAATGTCGCTTTAAACTAATAACAATATTAATGAACGTTTTTGCAACTGGGGGCAAATCACTTCTGGTAAAGCAGAGGAAATGCACCATAAGCCTAAAACCAGGGCACCCCAGCCACCCTGTGCTGAGAAGGATAAGTTAGGCGTGATTGGCCTAGCTGCAGCAAAACCCGCTGCAGAAAAACCCCAATGAGGGGAAGGATCTGGGACCCAGCAAGGAGCCAGCTTTATCTAACTAGCGGTAAACCTACCGTAAGGTTCGTCGAGGCTCTCATCCCTCTTCCTTCGTCCCCCGTCCGTGGACTGCACCGTGTGTATGTCTTGACATATCCCCTGGCGGCACACGAGGCCGTCATCACAGCCAGGCTCCAGGAATTCTTCCTCCACCTTCAGATAGATAACATTTATTTATTGATTTTCAATATATAACACTTGACAGAACCAAAGTCAAAGTCAAAATAATAATAATAATAATAATAGCGCGTTTTGACTCTCGATGTGTACATAAGTGAACGTAAGTGATGGTACAAGAGAGCCTTATGCCTTTATACATAATAAGGTTTTAAATCAAATGGATATTTTTTTTGAGTTTTTTATTACTTGACGTGCTGCTGACTGTACCTTTTATTGTAATCTAAAATATTTTGTTGCTATCATATTTTTGTATCTTTCGTATTTCTTGGATTACTGTGCATGAAATAAAGATTTATTATTAGAAAATAAGTGGAAATACCTCAATCTCATTGGTGCCATTTTCTTCGTGTATCGTCTTCTTGTATTCAGCACACTTTTGATTTAATTCTAAATCAAACACAGATAACATTCACTATTACTGATTACTACTGAAATATTTTAATTGTTTATTGATAAATATTTATTTTCTATTATTAATGAATTAATCAATGAATTTAGTTCATTTCAGTTATCTGAATTTGTGAAGACTATGATGATGGTTTGCATCATGGAGCATTTATATTGATTAATAAATAAAACCATCATTAATCACCTTATTGATACAACGAATTAAACTGTGGCGTTCCACCTAACTGTGCAGCGACGTAGCTTTTAATACTTATACATATGTATAATCAATCACACTGCATACACACCAAAAATTTACTATTGGAATCGTCATTGTAAATAGACTAATATCACCTAATATTATAAAGAAGTAAAGTTTTCAACATTGTTAGGCACAATCTTGGGAAATACTGATCCGATTATAAAAATTCCTTCACCAACGGGAAGCTACATAAAACGCTGGTTATATATTACGTGGGTGAAATGGCGGGAAAACAGTTAGTTTTAAATACATATATCCATGAATAGTAATGTGTTTTTATTAGTACTTACGGTGGTACGTGCTGCATTGGCCACAACAATTGCATTCTTCTTTGTCTGGCAGAAAAGCGCCGCGAGCGCAGTTCTCCTCCCTGACGAGGTGGTCGCACCGGTATCCCCTGCATGTTACAGGGCAATCACCCCCGCCAGTCGGCGCCTCATAACGATAACTGCGACGACTATGCAAATATAGACAAATGAATACTGTAGAATCGGTAACACATCAAGTTAAAACTTATAAATATTGAACCTTTAATAAAATATTATACGCACATATCAAGTGTCTCCTTCGGTATTGACGGTATGGCCACTGGAACGCCTGAAAATTACAGTAATTAATAAATAAGTTTTGGGGAAAACAATATAAACAATGAAGAAAATTTTGCAATTAAAAAAATTAAGTACGCAAAAATTCAACATTAAGAAGAGAAAAAGGTAAGATAATTGTAACCTACAACACCGTAATAATAAATAGACTTACACCTGCGTAAGTTCTTGTCGCATTTCAATGATCTCACCTCCTGTTCTGGGTGACCCCAATATGGATTACAGCCAGCTCTGAAATCTGAAAACATGTCAAAACGACTTAGATTTTTCTAATTACTAGAGGCTATAATCTCTATTTGGATTTTGAAATAGGATATAATTGTATTTGAAAAACCAAAGATTTAATGAAATGTTTATCTATTAGAAAAAAAATGAACCTAGTCTAGCCATAAGTTCTGTTACAAAGAAAATATCATAAAAAAAATGTTTTTTATTTTAAAGTTTTATATGTGATTATGTAGAGTGAAAAAGATATGTTAACGTACTAAATTAGTTATTCAAAGTGTCCACCCTTAGCTTTAACGCACGTTCGCCACGCACGGTCGGGCCATTCGTCGATGGATTAACGAACGTTTTCCATTGGAAACTTGGTCACTGCTGACTACAAAGATTTCTTGTGCGACTCAATATTTGGGTGACGCTGAGCAGGCCATGTCCTGTAGCACAGACCACAATTTATAGTCCAAAGGGTTTAAGTCCAGACTAGCCGAAAGCCAATCATCATCAGCCTTTATGAAGTCTGAAACATTTTGCTCAAATGCCAAATTTGGGTAGTGCGCGCCTTATAACCCGGAGCTGAATCCTGTTGGAATGTCCACATTTCTTTTTTGAATAAGGTGTTGTTGAGAGGTTTATCTACCGATTCTAACATGGTATCTTGATAGACTTTGGCTTTTCACTTACCTTACCTTTACCTTTTTCGCAAAAAGGAGTTTTGTAACCCCTTGGTAGGAGACACCCTACCAAACCATAACGTATGCTGGATGATGGCCTCGCTGAACTTTGGCCACTACCTCGGAAGCTTCTTTAGAGCTGTTTGCATACATTCGCGCATTTCGTTTAATGCAGTGCTCCTCGATTGTAAAATTTTTTTCATCGGTAAAGAGAACTATTCTGTTTTTTTTTCGTCCGCGTATCGAAGTAACAGCTGTTTTGATCTTTCGACTCTCTTTTGTTTTAGTGCCTGATTTAGGGTGTGGCTGGTGTATCTCCGGTGAGCCCCTAGACCTAAGTCTTGTTGGTTTGTTCGAATAGACAGCGGTCGGCCGGATTTCTTACGGTCATCAACAGGCATGGTTTCAGTGTATCTTTGGATGGTACGATACACACACAATCCTTCGGCTAATCCCTAGCTTTTTCAATGTGTCAAAAATGTCGGCTGACTCCTTACCTACGTTGTATAGTGCAATTACTGCAATCCTATTCTCTTTAGTGCCCCACTCCATTTTCAAAACAAATAATTACTAACTAAAAAATAATGGCGGGTAAGAAGTCTATTATTTATCGTAGAGGCTAATGTTCGAAATTCAAGTTAATGTTTTTTTAAATCTATGTAAACAGCCAGTCACAGAATTTATGGCTAGACTCGTTATGATATTAAATATTCACAAGAGATAGATCGAATCGTCATATATGCGTCCCATGTTCAATGAAGTAACAGACACTTACACGTTAGTGACTTTGAGTTGGATACGATTGGTGATTTTCGATTTGGAAATTGTAAATCAGTAACTGAAATTACCACGTCCCTACAATGCTATATGGTTAAATTAATAACGCACCGATTGTGGTGACCGGTAAAAATTCTTCAGAATCGAAGTTATATTCATCTTCGACGCAAGACTGGTCAAGTTCTGAAAAGAAAATTGCATATTTGTTTATCATAAAATTGCATATCTGCTTCAGTTTGTCAAAGGAAACTTAAAGCTTTATTTATTTTGCAGATTTTATTGATGTCATTATGATACGGGATTTTAGTTAAATAATGAATTAGGTATATCCGTTTTTATTTTTAATATTGTAACGCAAACTGACTTCATACTCCAATGAAATCATATTTAATTGGACGTCTCTGTATTAATATATTAAAATCGAATCGAAATGATATTATTAAAGTTTTCAGTTGAATTTATAGTGTGCGTCAGGTAAATATTATATAATTTGTGTTAGTATGCGCAGAGGGTAAATATCCTGTGTTAGTATGCGCACGGGTAAATATCCGTATAGTGAGTAATTTCTTAAATTTTAGTAAACGAGGAAGCACCAGCCCGCTTCCTAATGCTTCTTCGGACACAGAGTGTCCTAAATATTTTACCAATCGTTTTCTATTATCCAGATTTTTGAGCAGAAAGTCCGTATGTACGCCTTGCATTTAAAGTATCTAGATATTTATGAAAATATGAATCTCCAGAATTACTTTTGAGAACATTAAACAAGTGTTCAGATAAATTGTCATTCAATTTAGCTAGCGCTTTGTGGTTAATTTGCCACAATTGAGAGGCGACGCTCAATTAACACAATAGCGGTCAATAGCAGCGCAGAATAGTCGGATTTTGGAGAGTATGAAAAACTACGCTTAACACTTTCTGGATTTTACTTACACGATTGGAGCTCGTTATCATTATTGTATTAACCAATGAGATGAGCCCGCAGATGCCACTCACGCTCAGCGTTCGGACGCCGTCGAACAAGGTAACTGAGCCGTTAAGATTATTAAATGATAATCCATATTCACTCTATTATGGTCTCAATGCTTGGGCACAGGTTTTCATTTTTCAAGAGCACTTAATTTTTTTACAATTAAAACATTTTGTATATACAGAGGTTATAGTAACAAACGTTTTTAAAATCAAGATTAATTTCTCTAATACTCAATTACATATAGTTTAATGACGACTTTAAGCTCTAATGAATGTTCTTAATATGAAAATTTGTATCGGTAATGTCACTTTAAACTAAAGAAAATTTTAATGGACGTTTATGCAATACTCGTACGTTTTGTTTGTTTTCCCGTCAAGTGGATTAAGAATATTATTGGATTAAGATAAGTTAAAAAGAAAAAGAAGAATATTAAATACAATTTTTTTGCGTATTCAATAAATTACGACGATAGATTGAATTGAAATGTCGCATGACGTCACGCTTTTGTACATTTTCCACAAAACTGTGAGTAGCGAGCCCTCACTCCTCAACTTTAATGGTTTAATTTATAGTTATAATAATTATTTTTCTATTATCCGACTGACGGACTAAATAGAATTTTCTTTTTTTTTACCCAGTCGTCATCCCTATTGGGAGTGAAATTAGTGTTACCTCTATAGAATATGCACTCGTCACAGCATCTGCATTGGGAGTAGTCTGCTGGCATGAACATTGCTCTCCATCTGCCATATTTTTTGTCACAATATGTACCGTACTCGGATGGGTGGACGCGTCTCTCCCTTTGGAATAATCATCATTATCACCTTTATAGATAAATAATCCATTTATTAGCATCACACATGACACATTAGAACACACGAATAATAATTATAAAGTCACATAACATTAGTATAAGTATACGAAATATGCAAAAGCTCAGTGATTCCTATGCGATTGTTATTGTTTTGCTCAGAAAACATAGCACTGATTTGAGTCTATATCCAAAGAACTAGCACGAACTCACACAATTGCTCATTACTCTTAAACAATGGAAGGTAATGATTTATTTAAAAAATAATATTAAAATAATTATTTTCATTTTCTAAGCCATTGTAGGGTACTAAGAGTAAGAGTAAATCTACGCCGTGTTACTCTTAAGGTAAGATATTAGATATGCATATTTTTTCCTTCAATTCAACAAAATATGGCTTAGATAATATTCATTAAAGTTGACGAGTGCGGTTCGCTACGTCACATCTACGTAGAAAATGTACAAAGGTGTGACGTCACTCGACATTTCTACTCATTGTATCGCCGTAATTTATTGATTACCCAAAAAATAAAATACTAATTGTCTAAATGCATTTGTGCGAGCACAACAGCAATCACATTGTGTGAAAGAGTGAAATGATATGTAGGTAATGCAGGGTCATACAGATAGATTTTGAAAAATATCATTAAATTACGCCGATACACTGAGCTAAATGTCGCATGACGTTACACTTTTGTACATTTTCAACAAAACTGTGACGTAGCGAGGTCCCCCTCCTCAACTGTAATGCCAGTATTCTAAGCAATTTCTTGTTAAATTGAAGTAAAAATAATACGTATCGAATATTTTTCTATTATCTGATTTGTACGATTACGTACAATAACTAATTTATATTTACTGCTGACGTGCAACCTACTTTGGCGTGCGGTCAATAATCTTAGTATATTATATATATCGACATTAAAGTTAGTTGTAATTTATACTTGATCAACTCATGTATCTACTAACTAAACTTATCTACTAATTAAATAAACTTAACTATTTACACAGTGCAGTGTTTAACTTGAACTATTATTCAACTTTATCCAAACTACTATCAACTACACTCTTCAAGACCCCAACATCAAAGTGGTCCTTCGAGCTTCAACAGGTACTTTTATATATTAATTTTGTTCGGTAGCGAATCGGTTTGTCTGGCCTCCCACAAGCGGGTCTCACTAGGCAAATTGAGAAGGCGCATATATCGTGCAAAACGAAAATTTATCTAGTACCTATTTTATACGCCCGTTCACTCTTCGTTCGTAAAAGAACCAATAAACCTATTGGAAATACTTTGATACTAATCTACAAAAACTTACAATGGCATCTGATATGCAAGAACTAATTACTCGTCAAGAAGAAAGCTTCCAAAAAATAAAGCAAATCTGCCAAAACTTCCATAAAGACAGCGCATCAAGAAAAACTTTAGATTACTTACAAAAAAGACTTATTGCTTTGAAAACCCAATGGCAAGAATTTGAGATGAATCATCAAATACTGCTTCAACGGGAAGACAAAAATATCGAATATTTTACGGATAATATTTATGAACGCACAAAAACATTATGTGAAGAAACGGAAAAGGAGATTCTTCAATTGAATAATGCGCTTCTCAACTCGGCAAGAGCTTCACCTGCTTCTGGACCTACAGCTTCCACATCTAAGGCAGATATTGGACTGAGAGATGATAATGCTTCCACAATCAAGAACAAACGCAATGATCTACTACGTCAGCAGCAATGCAATTTCAAGATGCTTCGTCGCGCTTTATCCAAATACGAGGGTGTAACTATAACTGAAAGATGGGAATTGGAAGACGCGTTAAGCGATATTAAATCAAAGTGGAACATTATTGAGAAAAATCATTTCGAATTAGAGTATTTGTCAACAGAGATCGACTACTTTTATGAAAATGAATACACTGAGTTGGAAAATACATATGATAACATGAAAAAGCAATTAAATCAAAAAATTTGGAATAACGTTCATTATGAAAAAGCAACACCGAGAATTGCAATTCCTGACTTTTACGGAAACTACACTCAGTGGACATCATTCAAAGATCTTTTCGTTGAAAGCATTCATACAAATCCGTTACTGGCGAAAACTCAAAAGATGCAGCATCTGAAATCCAAACTGAAAGGAGAAGCGGAAAAACTAGTGCAACATCTGGCTGTCAGCGCAGAAAACTATGATGCGTGTTGGGATATTTTAACACATCGGTATGATAACCAACGACTTTTATTTACATCTTATATGAATACGCTAGTTAACCAACCAACTATACAATATAATAATGCTTACTCTATCAAAAAATTACATGACACATCGGTGGAATGCTTAAATGGCCTGTCTAATATTGGAGTGGATATAACAGCAACACATTCGATTCTTGCCCACTTATTGGCGAAAAAGTTAGATAATGAGATTTACGCTGAATATATTAAAGGACTTAAGGCTCAGAGAGAGCTGCCGAGCTTAGAAGAATTATTGAACTTTTTGGAATCAAAATTTATGGCATTAGAAACATTGCAGAACGGCCTAAATCCTAAACAGTCATCACCAGGAAGTCAACCCCCGCTCCGAAAATATGATAATCAAAAAAGGTCTACATTTTTTAACAAATCTGAAAAAATACATAGATCGTATAATACTTTTGCTTTGAAAAGTTGCCCTCTATGCAAAAGTAATGGTCACGTTTTAATGCAGTGTGACAAATTTATAAACATGAGTAATAACGCACGTCAGAACACCGTTATGAAATTACAATTATGCAAGAATTGTTTATTCAGCCATAAATTGAAGCCTTGTAATTCAGAAAAAAGATGTAAACTATGCAATCAGCAACATCATACTTTATTACATGATAACAATATGGAAAACTCTTCTTCTAAGCCCTGTTCAGTCAACAACATTACAGATGAAAATAGAGAAATTCTGCTTACCACCGTTCAGCTCAAAGTAAAAAATCTCCATGGAAATTATGTGACCTTAAGAGCACTTCTCGATCAAGGATCTCAAGTTAGTCTTATAACAGAAGATGCTGCGCAACAACTTCAACTTCCAAGGCGCAAACTGAGCGCAGTCGTATCTGGAGTCGGCAGTATTAGCGGAAACTGCAAAGGATTATTGCATTTAGAATGCAAATCAAGACATTCGGATTATACATTTAAAACTGAAACTTTAATTATAACAAAATTAATAAAAAAGCTTCCCGCGTCATCATTTTCTATCGATAACTGGAAATATCTCGATAACATAAAATTAGCCGATCCTGAATTTAATATTTCAGGACCAATTGATATACTTCTTGGAGCTGACGTTTACTCCGAACTTATAATGGATGGAGTCATGAAGAGTGAAAAGAACTTTCCTATTGCACAACAGACCAGATTAGGGTGGATTCTATGTGGAAACGTGCAAACTTTTAACTGTTTTGTAATTCTCAACGACCTCGAGAAGATAACTAAATTTTGGGAAACTGAAGAGATAACAAAAACCGACAACAATTGCGATATCAGTGAAAAAGAATACTGTGAGAACTATTACGTCAGTACAACTGAAAGACAAAAAGATGGTAAATATGTTGTAAAAATGCCAATGAAAAACGATGTTGAGAAGTACTTAGGAGACTCTAAACTGCAAGCCATGTCACAATTTTTTCAACTTGAAAGAAGAATGCAAAAACAGAAACATTTCGCTACTCAATATAAACTTTTTATGAAAGAATATCTGGATATGGGTCACATGAAGCCTGCTGTCACCATAACCAACTACCAACCACAAGCATATCTTCCTCATCACGGAGTAATAAGAGAGGAATCCTCAACCACCAAATTACGTGTTGTATTCAATGCTTCACAAAAAACTAAAACTAACTTCAGTTTGAATGACCTCATGTACACCGGACCCAATCTGCAAAAAGATATATTATCATTAATTACCCACTGGAGACTGCATCGATATGCATTTATAGCTGACTTAGAAAAAATGTACCGAAATATTATGCTTCACGAAGAACAACAATCACTTCAAAAAATCATCTGGAGAAACTCTCCGAACAAACCATTACAGGAAATGCAATTATGCACCGTAACGTATGGCACTAAGGCGGCACCGTACCTTGCCATGCGGACACTACAACAGCTCGCACAAGATGATGGTCATAAGTATCCAGAAGCTGCGAATGTGCTCAAATCTTATTTTTATATGGATGATCTCGTCTGTGGCAGTGATAGTATTGATTCTGCAAAGAAATTAATTCAAGATCTCATCGATTTGACAAAAGGCGGAGGTTTTAACTTAAGAAAGTGGGCGAGTAATGAACAGACTATTTTAGAAAACCTAACAGAAGAACAAAAATCAAAAATAACAAATAAGCACTTTAAACAAGAAAACTCCGACAGTACGAAAACGCTGGGCTTACATTGGAACTTGCACGAAGATACATTTTATTTCGAATTTAATATTTCGCTATTGTCAAATAAATTTACTAAACGTACATTACTGTCCGAGATAAGCAGTCTGTACGATCCACTCGGCTGGCTGTCTCCCATTATAATTAAAACTAAGTTACTATTCCAAAAAGTATGGTTAGAAAATTATTCATGGGATGAAAACGTACCTAAAGATATATACAATGAGTGGGAGAAGATAAAGACAGATCTAAATAATATAAAAAAATTACAACTGAGAAGATGGCTATTCACTAAAGGGGAGCATATCGAACTTCACGGCTTCTGTGACGCAAGCGAAAAGGCTTACGCGGCTGTTGTATACTGTAGAGTGCGAAATTCGAAAGATGACGTCACAATAACACTCGTAGCCGCGAAAACTAAAGTCGCGCCGCTGAAAAAAAGGCTTACACTACCACAATTGGAATTATGCGGAGCCTTACTATTAGCTAAGCTTTTAGAAAAACTAACTAACATACTAAAAGAGAAGAGTATAACTTATCATTGTTGGACAGACTCTACGGTTGTCCTAGCATGGCTGCAGCGTGACGTCAACAAATTAGAGCGCTATATTGCTAACAGAGTAAAGCAGATACGCGCTATTATTCCCGCCTCGCAATGGAGTCACGTGAAGAGCGACGATAACTCAGCTGATTGTGCCACGAGAGGTCTTTTACCTTCAAAACTTTTATCATTCAAATTATGGTGGGAAGGACCCCACTGGCTAAAAACATATGAAAACTTGGAAACTTCAAAGATGAAACAAACTTTCTATACAAAAATTGGACTTATAACAAATTGTTTTACTACAAATGATAATTGCGATAATAATGTATTATTAAGTGCATTACTCAACAAGTACAGTACTTTGACCCGCGTAATTCGAGTCGTCAGCTGGATCCGTCGATTTATTAAGGCGACTCGCAATAAAATATCATATTACAATCTTCATTTATCGAAAGAGGAATTTAACACAGCTATGGAATTATTAATTAAACACACTCAAGATCAATATTTCAGAGAAGATATAAACCAATTGAAGAAAAACAAACCTATCTCAAAAGGACAAATACTGAAGCTGAACCCGATTTTAGATGAAAAAGGATTACTAAGAGTAGGAGGACGCCTACAAAACTCTATACTTCCATACGATTCGAAACATCCGATTATTTTACCGCCCTGCAAGCTCTCTGAACTGATTATAAACTATTACCACAAGGTAACCCTGCATGGTGGAGCACGCCTAACACTAGCTCAGATAAGAAAACGATATTGGATAATAGGCGGTCAACAAACTGTCAAAAAACTTATTCGCCTTTGTATTAAGTGTGACCGGTTTAAACCACATACTAGCCAACAAATAATGGGAGAACTACCAGAGGCAAGAGTTATACCATCGAGACCTTTTACTAACACGGGAGTGGATTACACAGGTCACGTGGAACTAAAAATAAATAAAGGAAAAGGTGTTCGAACTTGCAAGGGTTATATAGCTATTTTCATATGCATGGGGACGAAAGCAGTACACTTAGAGCTTGTTTCGGATCTCAGCACTGAAACATTTTTGGCTGCCTTAAAACGCATGTGCTCAAGAAGAGGCCGACCCAAGAATATTTACTCCGACAATGGTACTAACTTTGTGGGTGCGGCCAAAATACTTCATCAAGATTTTCAGCATCATAAAACTTTTTCAACTTCAGAATTCTTCGACACTATTAATGATCTTAATATAGAGTGGCATTTTAACGCTCCTTTATGGCCTACCGCGGGAGGATTATGGGAAGCTGCCGTAAAATCGATGAAATACCACCTGCGTAGAGTCATCGGAGAGCAAAAATTAACCTATGAGCAGTTTTCAACTTTACTTACCCAAGTGGAGGCGTGCATGAACTCGAGACCTCTGTGCGCTTTGACTGAAGATATAGAAGATCTTGACTATCTTACCCCAGGACACTTTCTTACCGGTGGACCGATCTTGTCAATACCAAACGGCAACGATATTAATGAAGATAACTTACATTTACGAAACCGTTGGAAGCTGGTCGAACAAATGAACCTTCACATCTGGAAACGTTGGTCACAAGAGTATCTACAACAACTGCAAGTACGCAGCAAATGGCAGAAACCGACACCGAACCTGGAAACTGGAGATATTGTACTACTAAAAGAGAACAACTTACCCCCCGGAAAATGGGCCCTAGGAAGGGTTACAGAACTTCATCCAGGAGCCGACGGTCACGTACGTGTAGTCACGTTAAAATCAAAAAATGGCTATCTGAAACGTCCAATTACGAAAATATCAAAGTTGCCAATACAAGAGAAAAAGGTTGATGAAAAACCACTGAACAACACTAGTCGAACTTCGATCAAGATCAGTAAATGCAGCTTCGCCATTTTGACGACTCTGTTATTTTTCTTTGCTGGACCTGTAACATCGACTCATTTACTCCAGCCCACTCACCAAGTGCTTCCTATTGAAAATCAACCATTATACTTTGACGAAATGGGAAAAATGCAGCTTATACACAATGACTGGGCGTTACTTATTTACTACAATTTAACAACTTATTGGAACGCAATAAATCAAATACATACATGCATTAATCATATACGCGAAATTTGCAACCATGTAAAAAATGCACCTTGTGTCGCTATTGCGAATCAACTGGAACACGAAAACCGTTATTTAATAGAAAGAAACAAATTACTTACCTCAACACCGAAACTTAGGCGTAAGAGAGGATATTTCAACGGTGTAGGAAGCTTGGCAAAAACATTATTTGGTACATTGGATGAAGAGTTCGCTATAAAATATGAAAACGACATTGGTAATTTAAGAGGGAACGAAAATTATTTAAAACAATTGATCAAAAATCAGACTCTAATAATTGAAGCCGAAAATAATATTATCAAGAGAAGCGAAACATTCATGAACAATCAATTTGATTTAATGCACAATTTTATGAATGGAACACGATATGACTTACAACAAATTCAATCCAGAGTCGGCATGCTCTTTTTAATGAATGACGTCAACGCTATGTCACTAACCGCCAGCTTAATACTTTCCAACTTGCATAGGACTCAAGAGATGATGCTTGACGCATTAATCGATATATATAACGGCCATTTAGATATGCATTTATTTTCAACAGAACAACTTATGCAACAATTGACTATCATATCTGGTAAACTACCAAATGGATTGTCACTACCCGTCATGGAGATCCAGCAAGACACAACTGACCTATATAAAATCATTCATGTAAAAGCTCGAATAACAAAAAAATATTTTTTATTTGAATTGCATATTCCACTTATAAGTGACGAAGAATATATCAACTATCGAGTGATTCCCGTACCTTTCCAAAGGAATGCGAAATGGCATGCTATAGAAACATTCACGCCATACATAGCTATAAACTTCGCAAAAAATACATACCTAAATCTACAAGAAAGTGAAATGAATTTATGCACGCCATATCGTAAAGACAAATATATATGCCACATACAACAACCTATTTATAAATTACATAATATAAATGCACCATGTGAAATAAAAATATTCAATCAACAAAGGTCGCTATCCTGCAGTGTCAATGAAATCACGTGCAAAGATAATTGGATCAAACTACATAAAAGCAACATATGGTTATTCACGTGCTGCGATAAACACCTATTACGAATTTTATGCGGAGATCAAGTTACAAGCGCCGCAATAATTGGAACTGGACTTATCGCATTACAAGAAGGGTGTATTATACAAAAGGAAGACGCTACTGTTTACACATATAATCATTATGGAAGCGAGTTCAACTTAAAAACAAGTATGGAAATTCCTACATTTGAATCATCGATAAACAAAATTATGAATGCCACTTGGCACAATACTCAACTTGATATAAATTTCAAGATGTTGAACAATACTGAGTATAATAATAAGATCGAACAGAGCTTAATTGAACAAAAACTAAAAGAACAAGAGTCATTCCCTTTACAAACAAGCATGTCAACACACGATGTCTTCCATTATGTATTCTTTTGTGTTGTGGCGGGAGGAGCTACGGCGAGTCTTATTATATTTGTTATCATCCGAAGAAGAAGACGTTCACAGGTTGCCAAAACAATAAATAAATTCACCTACGCAACAAGGTACCATCATCAGTCACCAACAAGATATAGAGTTACATGAAATAAGCGGACTCTCCCTTCAAGGAACAGAGTGATGATAAACTAATCGATGAGACAGCAAACCGAGATCGGCAAACGATTAAGGAAGACTCGGGGATGGATAAGCTCGCTCATACGTTAGAAAGAATGATGAATAGGCGTCCGGTGCCGCGTCAGGCTCAAGAATTACCAATTTTTAGCGGCGCACCGGCCGAATGGCTGCCGTTTAAAGCAGCAATGCGCGACACCACAGAACAGTGGCACTTCACTAAATCTGAAAATATAGCCAGATTAAGGAGTTGTTTGAAAGGCGAAGCGAAAGAAGCGGTATCAGCGCTTTTGTATACCGTCGCCGATCCGGAGATAATCATGAAGTCTTTGGAACAATGTTTCGGTCGACCCGAAGTGATTATTTATCGAGCGCTAGAAGACATAAAGAATTTACCGCGACCGGGTACGACGGCAAGCGAACTCAACACGTTCGCAATTAAGCTTCAAAATATAGTATGCATATTGGATAATGTCGACGACCGAGGGTATTTGAGAAATCCATTACTAGTGAGAGAAGTGGTGGAAAAGCTTAGCCCCCACCTCCGATCGCGTTGGTGCGACTATGCATATGAATCCGGAAGCTACGCAGAGCCAGAGATCGTAACATTGTCTCGTTTTTTGATGCGCGAAGCAAATAGATCACTGCAATTCGCATATGTGACTAACAACAACACCGCTGCTATGAAAAAGAATATCGCCGAGACAAAGGGACAAATGAAACCGCGATACGATAGAAAGAGAAGCACTGCGGTGTACGCGACCAACGATGACGTCACCTCCAAAGTATGTCTATGTTGCGGGGGACGTCATGAAGTACCACAATGTGAACGGTTTAAAGCTATGAAGATACCTGAAAGATGGAAATGGGTTAAGAAATCCCAAATTTGTTTTCGATGTGTAAACAGAAAACATCGTCGGATACACTGTGACAGCCCGTTATGTGGTGTAGATGGCTGCCGCCACCCACATCATGCGATGTTACACGAGAACCGTGCCCAAACGAGCGAAGCGAGACCCACAAAGGAAGCCGAGATGGTTGCATCAGCTACTCACTCAACAGAAAGATCCAAAGTATTGTTGAAAGTGTGTCCCGTCACCATAAAAGGACCGAAAGGCTCGGTCAACACTTACGCCTTACTCGACGAAGGGTCAACTATAACAGTGATAGATGAAGATCTCGCCAATTACGTGGGTGCCGACGGGCCGACAAATAACTTAAGCATACGAAGCATTAACACGCAGAATGTATACGAAACGAAACAAGTAAATCTTCAATTGATCGCGGGGAATAAGAAGCGATTCAATATTAAAGCTAAAACTATGAAAAATCTTACGTTGAACCGACAAAAGATAAATAAAGAAACGTTGAACTATAAGCATATGCGCCACTTGCGTAGCAAAGATCTATGTTATGGGTATGCCGAACCGCGCATACTGATCGGAGCGGACAACTGGCATCTTATAGTAACTCGAAGACTGCTCGAGGGTAAGCGTGACGAACCGATCGCTTCCCTCACGATGCTTGGATGGGTCATCCATGGGTCAGCGCCGCGATCGGGGATGCTGAAAGAGAGCGACTCGGTGTTATACGTAGACACACCGCGATGCGCGACGGTCTCGCGCCCTCTCGACCGGGATGATGCGCTTCACGAAAAAGTAAAGGAGCACTTCGAAATCGATTCCATAGGAATAAATAGAAAGGAGCGAGTCAGTCCGAACGACGCTCGCGCAATGGAATTGTTTAATACAACGACAAAACAAATTAACGGACGATATGAGGTGCGACTGCCGTGGAAACGCAATGATGTGAAGATGCCACCGAGTTACGAGTCCGCCGTGAAGAGATTGAAAACCATTGAAAAGAAGATGGATAAGTCAAGCTCTTTCAGAGACACATATAAAGCGCAGATAAAGAATCTGATCGATAAAAAGTACGCGGAGGAATGCAATGGGGAGGAACTACAGAGCCAACGATTATGGTATCTGCCCCACTTCGCGGTGTCGAACCCGAATAAGCCAGGAAAGTTACGAGTAGTGTTTGATGCGGCTGCCGTAACGAATGGAGTATGTCTCAATGACGAACTATTGGAGGGTCCCGACTTGCTTATAGATCTAGCGGGCCTCCTTTTACGGTTTAGAGAACGAGCGTTCGCCGTCACGGCCGATATCAAGGAGATGTTTCTTCAGATAAAGATTCACAAGGAGGATCAGCCGGCGCAGTTGTTCCTGTGGAGAGGCGACGAGCGAACCACGCCGCCGAAAAGATACAAGATGACGTCTATGATATTCGGAGCTAAGAGTTCTCCTTTCCTGGCTCACAGTGTACGGAACGCGAATGCCTACGCGCATGCTACAGAGTATCCACGCGCATATGAAGCAATCACTAAGAGTCACTACATGGATGACTATGTCGACTGCTACGACACAGAACAAGAGGCGATGGATGCGCTAAAGGAAGTAGCCACTGTGCACGCGCAGGCGGGATTCACGCTAACCGGTTATAACTCAAACGGACCGGGAGTGTTGCGAGAGCTGCCAGTAGAGAGCCGTGCCACATCGCCTACGCAACTCGCCATAAGCGAGGACCGATGGGGTAGGACACTAGGATTGCTGTGGGATGCGTCTACGGACGAACTGGCATTTAACACGGATATGGTGCGCGTGAATACGGACATAAAAGAAATGAAACGAGCCCCTACAAAAAGGGAGGCATTAAGCGCAGTAATGTCTATATTTGATCCGCTCGGATTATTAAGTTATTACACGATACGGGCGAAGATTATATTACAAAACATATGGCGATTGAAAATAGACTGGGACGAGGCCTTACCTGATGAGGAAGCCGGCGAATTTCACGAATGGCTTAATGGAATGAGTACCATTAGTAGGCTGCGTCTACCCCGGCGTCTCTATACGGGGGGAGTGACGGGAAAGCAGCTACATGTGTTTTGTGACGCGAGCGAGGTCGCTTATAGCGTCGCAGTCTATTGGAGAATCGAGAATGACGGGGCGGTGCAAGTGACGCTGGCCGCCGCAAAGGCCAGAGTGGCACCGATAAAAAGACAAAGTATTCCTAGAATGGAATTGCAGGCAGCGTTAATCGCTACGCGGTTGGCGAATACCGTAGCGAGAGAACAAAGATGGCATGCAGAGCGCGTCGTGTATTGGACCGATTCAAAAACCGTCCTGCAGTGGATAAACAATGATACAGCGCGTTTTACACCGTATGTGGCTCATCGTGTAACCGAAATAACTGAAACCACGACGGCGTCACAGTGGAGATGGGTGCCTACTGCACATAACGTCGCAGATGACGCAACGCGAGGCGAAGCTTACGTAAAATCGAATACGGATAGGTGGTTCACTGGACCGACCTTTTTATACGCTAGCGAATTAGAGTGGCCTACCTGTGACGTCACGAACAATACGGATGAAAATGAATGTTACGCGATAGCACAACTGCCGCAGGAAAACTATAGCATTCCCGATGTGAATCGCTTTTCCTCTTACGAACGCTACGTGAGAACGATGGCAAGAGTTTTAATGTTCGTCGATAGATGTCGCCACCGTGGTACTGATTTAACCGCGGAACACATAAACAAAGCAGAGGAGTTACTCTTGAAAAACGCACAGAAAGAAAGCTTCACAAATGATATTAACCGTCTTATAGCTGGCCAAAAGTTGTCTAACAGCAGTCGATTACGAAAACTGGATCCATTCATAGACGAGAACGGCGTATTACGAGCGAGCGGGAGAATAAGGGCAGCGGGTGTGTCTGCCCCCGCTACTACGCCAGTAATAATGGACGGCAGCCACCCGTATGCGCGGCTGTTGCTTCAACGCGAACACCGTCGCGCCCATCACGCGAACAATGAACGCGTCGTGAATGATGTTAGACAACGATATTGGATATTACGATTAAGACCAGCGGTGCGTGCAGTGGCTTATAAATGTGCTTTCTGTCGCGTGAGAAAAGCGATACCTACGAAACCAGTACACGGTGATCTACCTCAAGTAAGATTGGAAGCCTTTATCAGACCATTCAGTAATTGTGGCGTCGATTATTTTGGCCCTATGACGGTGACAATAGGAAGACGACATGAGAAAAGGTGGGGGGCGCTATTCACATGCCTTTCAACCCGCGCCGTGCACATCGAAGTGGTGGGGAGCCTGTCTACCGACTCCGCGATTATGGCACTACGACGAATGGCGGCGAGGAGGGGGTGGCCTAAGACAATGTATAGTGACAATGCGACGAATTTTAGAGGTGCCGACCGTGAGCTACGGGACGCATACAATGAATGGGAGCCGGCACTACGAGACTATGCGCTTACACAACGAGTCGACTGGCGTTACATATCACCGGGCGCGCCACACCAAGGAGGCGCATGGGAACGTCTCGTTAGAAGTGTCAAGAATGCATTACGAGTGACGCTACATGAAAAATCGCCGCGAGAGGAAGTCTTAGTCACACTACTGACCGAGGTCGAATACACTTTAAACGCTCGACCTCTGACACACGTACCAGTCAATATTGAAGATCCAGAAGCACTCACGCCCAATCACTTTTTATTGGGTAGTTCGAACGGCCTGCCCTTTACCGGGCCGTGCGAGCGCGCCGACAAGCGAACCTGGAGGGCAGCACAAGCGCTGGCCGATGAATATTGGCGTCGATGGCTACGAGAGTACCTTCCCATGCTCATACCACGTGGAGGTGCCCGCGACGCTGGGCGTCGTGCGATACAAGAGGGTGACTTGGTTATAGTTGTGGATCACACACTACCCCGCAACGTATGGCCAAGGGGCGTCGTCACCAAAGTATATCCTGGACCAGACAACGAGATACGCAATGTGGAGGTGAAGACGAAGGGCGGCACGTTCCGGCGACCGGCGACGAGACTGGCGGTCCTGACGATGGAGTGATGGGGCTACGCGGATGCTGCGCCGGGGGGAGCTCTGTTACGGACGCACGTCTCGTCGAGTTGTATATATTAGATGATCTTAAGTAAATTATATATAATAAGTAAGTTTAGTTAAATGAATGTGGTTAAAGCTTAGAATTAAATGATACAACCTATGGGTGTATTTATTCCCCTAGTATTAAGATAATTTAAGTTATAGCAAATTAAATGATTGTGAGGGGTTGGATTTTATTTGCTATGGTTTTCTATAAGGTATTGCCTCGCTAAGGAGGCTTAGGTAGCTCTCTGTATGGTATTGCTTCACTCAAGGAGGCTTATGTGGGTTTTCTATATGGTATTGCCCGAGTCAAGGGAGCTTATGTGGGTTTCTATACGGTATTGCCTCGATACAGGGGTGTTTAAAATGTAAAATGTTCGACTACCTTCATGTTAACAATAAAAATGTATCGGAGCGAGACGGCGCTGGTTTACGCGGGATCTTCCGTCTCGCTCTGACCACATAAATACATCGGGCAAGAGCGCGGCGCGCCTTAGAATGATTATGAGCTTCGACGGCGCGGTCTTGCCCGACACGATACGAGTTATGTAACAATAATATGATGATGTTTTAACGTGATTTATGATGTAAATGTAGAAACAGTAAAACGTAGTAATTAACAATAATGTGATACATAGATGTTAAGGGTGGGGGATGGCTTCGCAAAGTAGGGGTTAGATGTGTAATAGGCTAACCAACTGATAATATACGGAGCTAAGTGCGAGCCACCCCAACAAATGTAAGACGGGTCGATTTGAGCGAAATTTGTAAGCTCTCCGGCCCTCAAGATTTAAGAATAAAGAAGAAGTGAAAACCATCGAAGGAAGTTTCAATTATACAGTCCAAGCATCGGCTAGCTACGTGTAAATCTGTTCAAGATCCAGGAAGATCCGCAACATAAATTATCTTAATACTAGGGGAATAAATACACCCAGAGGTTGTATCGTTTAATTTTAGTTTTAACCATATTCATTTAACTAAACTTACTTATTATATATAATTTACTTAAGATCATCTAATATATACAACTCGACGAGACGTATGTCCGTAACATTAACTCAGTTGATTTTAAACCATTTTTGGTTATAAGTACAATTCATTATAAGAATCACCTACCAAATAAGTTGATGAAAAAGATCAAATGCAATTTATTACGTTCATTAATTTAATTTTTTAGGTAAGCAGAAACTTGAATTACTACTCGTTAATTTAATGATTTTTTTGAATATTTTCAATATTTGGTTTGAATATTAATAATTCATTATAATATTTTTATTTTTGTATTTTACTGTGAAATTAATTGATCTTTATAATCTAACTGATAAATTGATCTTTAAATATTTTAATATATTAGGTCCTGCATTTGCGTTATTTTCAGATGCGCCTGCTAAATAAGCAATGAAATAAATTTATTAAAATAACGAATTAAAGTTACTGTGAAAATATATAAATAGTGTGATTTTTTTATTTTTGTTTTTTTTTTATTAGGTTCTAATAGCAGAAGTGGCATCTAATAGAATAGTAAAGTAAAGTAGTAGTAACAAGCTTTACTTATTGACTGATACATAATTAATTGGATAACATTGTTTCAGCGACAGTAACAAAAGATATACTAATATAATATTGCGGATCTTCCTGGATCTTGAACAGATTCACACGTAGCTAGCCGATGCTGGACTGTATAATTAAAACTCCTTCGATGGTTTCACTTCTTCTTTATTCGTAATCTTGAGGGCCGGAGAGCTTACAATTATCGCTCAAAACGACCCGTCTTACATCTGTTGGGGTTGCTCGCACCTAGCTCCGTACATTATCAGTTGGTTAGCCTATTACACATCTAACCCCTACTTGGCGAAGCCACCCCCCACTCTTAACATCTATGTATCACATTATTGTTAATTACTACGTTTTACTGTTTCTCTATTTACATCATAAATCACGTTAAAACATCATTAAATTATATTACATAACTCGTATCGTGTCGGGCAAGACCGCGCCGTCGAAGCTCATAATCGTTCTAAGGCGCGCCGCGCTCTTGCCCGACGTATTTATGTGGTCAGAGTGAGACGGAAGATCCCGCGTAAACCAGCGCCGTCTCGCTCCGATACATTTTTATCGTTAACATGAAGGTAGTCGAACATTTTACATTTTAACACCCCTGTCATCGAGGCAATACCGTCACAGTTGATTTCGTCGTTACTAGAACGGTTCGGGTTTGAATAATATATTCCTTCCCCGGGCTTCTTCTCGTGGGGGTTATTCCCCCAGGGTCCAATTTTTGTCTGCGGTTCCTCATTGTTTTTTTTAATTTATTTATTTATTTTTTTTTTATATATATATATATATTTTTTATTTTTATTATTTTTTTTTAATATTTTTTGTTTTAATTTTTTTTTAATTTTTTTTATTAGGAACTCCGCAGACAGGGCTCAGCTTATGCCCTTGGCGGTGAGTCATCACCCGTTCCTCGGGTCGGGCCTCGGCGCGGTCTTCGCCCCCCGGGTGGAACAA
The DNA here is from genome assembly GCA_918026875.4 of Diatraea saccharalis. Classification (NCBI taxonomy): domain Eukaryota; kingdom Metazoa; phylum Arthropoda; class Insecta; order Lepidoptera; family Crambidae; genus Diatraea; species Diatraea saccharalis. The sequence goes on from OU893336.1 coordinate 9,732,810, forward strand.
CCCTAATGGTTGAAGCCCGGGAAGCTGCCTGCGAGCGGTCAGGCCGAGGCAGCGGGAGATGGCCCGATGAGGGGGGACCCAATGGTGATGGTGTAGTGAGGCCGGGGAAGTCTTCGGTAGTACTGGGTGGAGCATCCTCATCTGCGGGGGCGGACGCCTCACTTCGCGGAAACAGCTCCCTCGCCACCACGGTGATGGGAGTGTGTTGGCCTCGGTGTCGTGTTCGCCAGTGGGGCCAGCATCGCAGTGAACGCACGTGCAGTTTCCTGCGGGTCCATTGCGACGGAGCTGGGTCGTGGTAGTACTTTGAAGGAGATGTTGGGCTGACCTGTATCTATGGCGTCCACGTGTCCGACCGTTTCCCCGACGCGGCCCCGTGCGTCGGTAAGGGTGGACGGTATGTCCACGGTCGGGCTTCCGGCCCGAGGGAGGGGCAGTGGGCGTGTCTTTGCGCGCGGACGCGTGTCGTCCGCGGCACGCGTGGTAAGTCGCGGCTTGGGGGCCGCCGGCGTCGTCGGTGTAGATCGCGGCAAGGCCCGCGGCTGGGGCCGCGGCTGCAGCTGCCTAGTGGGTGAAGGGGGGGGACAGCAGTGAGCGCGGCAGTAGCCTACGTAACTGGTTCCCGCTTGGGAGGGCGGGGGCGATCATGTGGAGGTGTGTATGGTGCCCGTGGTCGGCACGATCGAACATCCGCCGCGCCATACCTCTTACGCACTCCTCCACTGATTCAACAGCGAGGTCCCGGGCGATGACGTCATTTCTAACGTAGCGCCCGGCCCCCGTGATGACTCGAAGTGTGATGCGGTGTTGGGCTTCGAGTCGCCGGCGCGCCGTTGTCGACAGCAGCGCGTACCACGCGGGTGCCGCGTATGTGAGGTGGGGGCGGACATACATTTTGTATATTGTTTTTTTGGTGTGGAGTGGCAGCCTGGAGTGTAGCACTGGGCGCAGGAGTGCCCGCGCCATCTTGGCGCGGCTGATGGCGTGGCGGACTTGTTCGCCCATTGTAAGGCCGCGGTCGATCCGGCAGCCCAGGTACGTTACACTCGGCTGCCACTCGAGTGTATGATAAAGGAATTTAAGTGGAATCGGGGGGCTGCTGTGCGAGCGGAAATGGATGGCGGCGGTCTTGCTGGCGTTCACGGCGATCCGCCAGCGGTTTAGCCACTGCGGCAGGTGGTTGAGCAGTTTTTGGGCTCTCTGCTGTGCCATCTTCACCGATCTGGACGACGCGAAGTACGCGCTGTCGTCGGCGAAGAGCGCCAGCGCTACATCACGTTCCCCTTCCCTAAGTTGGTCTGCGAGGGTGGGGATGTCGTTAGTGTAGGCGGCGTATAAGCACGGCGAGAGGCAGCTGCCTTGTGGGACCCCGGCCTGGATAGTGCGCGGCTGGGATTGCACGTTCTCGACCGCTACCGTGAATGTGCGACCGGACAGGAATTGGTTCAGTAGTTGTATTATGGCCTGTGGGATGTTTGTCGATGTGGAGAGTTTATAGATCAGACCGGTGTGCCATACGCGGTCGAAGGCCTTCTCTACATCGAGGAAGATTCCTATGGTATGATGCCCGGTGTTACGCTCCTGGGCCAATAGGTGAAGCACGCGAGTAAGCTGGAGCGTGGTAGAGTGGCCGCTACGGAATCCGAATTGCTCGTCCCTTAGTGGGACGTGCTTCCTATGTTGTCGGGCCCGGGGGCCTTGCGCTTGGGAAGGCAGCGCAGGGCTTTGAGTGTTTCCCTAGGGGATATGAAGTCCGTGCTCTTAAGGGGCGGGGGGGGGAGCGGATAGTGCCTCGATGACCTCGTGTTCGACCCTTCGGTGGAAGAGGAGCGCGTCGGTGTCGGAAGAGGGGGGGTGGGGGGTGAATTGCCCCTCTAGGTGGGTGGCGAAAGCGTCGGCGCGCTCCTGCGCACCGAAGCATAGCTTGCCGGCCGTGTTAATTAACGGGTACGACGGTTCTTTTGTACCCATTAATTGGCGGTTGAGGCGAAAGAGGTCGGCGGGCTTCCCGGTGGCCACACGGTCGATGCGGGCCTCCCAGAGATCGCCCCGCCATACCTTAACCGCCTCCGCGAGTTCGTTGGACGCCTTGTTAAGCCGCGCCTTAGTGCGCGGACAGCGCGTACGCGCCCACAGGCGTCGCAAGTCACGCTTAAGGCGCAGCTTATGTTGCAGGTCCCGCGGCAGCTCGTCCCTGCGCTGTGTCACGGGGCGGGGGGTGCTCGCCCCCTCCTTAGCCGTGTAAATGGAGTCGGCGATGTGAATGGCCGCTGCGTCTATTTCTAGGCCCGTAGAGAGGGGCCCCGCGAGCGCCAAGTTGCTCAGCGAGGCTGTATAGGCCTCCCAGTTAATTTTGGGAGGCGGTGGGCGTGGGATAAGTACTGAAGCCTGGGCACCGATCGTGATTAGAATAGGCAGATGTTGGGTGTTCATGTCGTAGAGCGTTTCCACACTGACTGGTGCGGGCACTCCATGGACTAGTGCTATGTCTAACACGTCGAGGCGGTGGCGGGGGTTGGTGGGGATGTGTGTTGGGCCGTCGGACGCCACAGCGACGGCATCGACCGAGTCGAGGGCCCTTTGAAGTTCGCTGCCAGCAGTCGACGTCGAGTGTGACCCCCACAGAGGGTGTTTGGCGTTGAGGTCGCCGGCTATGATAGCTGGCGTTGTACCATTAAATATATTGGTCAAATCCGAGGCCTCAAAGTGTGTTACCGGGGGACGGTATGCTGCGAAAATTCTGATGTCGCTGCCCGCTAGGTGCGTGCGAACCCCTATTGTTCGCATGAGTTCGTAGGCAGGCAGCTCCGGTGCGTCATGTATGACGTCGCGGCGGACCAGTGCCGCGACGCCGCGGTAGGCGCGACCGGGGGTGCGATGTCTGGCCACCTCCTCGTGGTGCACCCCGGGCAACGTGGCCGCTCAGAGGGACCTACCACTCTGAGCCGCAACGGCTGAGGCCAGACGACGGGGCTCGGCGGGCGTCCTGGATAGTCCGGGTAGCGGCCGCCGAGGGGGGGGGGTTTCTGGGGTTTGGGGCTTCTGTGCCCTCCGGCGTCTTATGCGTAGGGGGGTGGCAAGGTCCACCCAGGACCGAGTGAGGGGAGCTCATTCTGAGCTGAGAGGTTGTTCCGCGTCGGCGTCCTGGTGGTAAGCCGGGTAGCGGCGATGCGGATCGAGGGGCTCGGCCGGCGTCCGGGACGTATTCCCGGCAGCGGCGGCCGAGGACGTTTTTGGTCATGGAGCGTAGGGGGGTAGTAGGCCTCCTGAGGCCAAGACTGGGGACGTCGTTGTGGTAGTGTGTGTTGTGGCGTGTGCGGTTTAACCCGCGCCTGCACGACGTACTGACGTAAAAATGGCTCTACTGAGCCACCTCCGGCCACGCTCGTTATCCCGTACGTGGTGCGGGACCGAGGGCCGCTGCCTGCGGGTGGGGGCCAAGAGGAGAGCACCTCAATAAAAAATCCGAAGAGGGGAGAAGGAGAGAAGGAGTTTGGGGCAACCTCGCCCGTAAGAGGTAACTAAAATATGAAAGGTTCGCGAACAAAAATTGACGTACCTCCGGAGGGTACCTGACGGCCGGGAGAATCCCTCGCTGTGACCAGTGATGGCGCAAGCGCGTCAACACTGGTCACAGGCTGCCCACGCTCGGAGGAGGGCAGTGAACGACCTAAGGAGAAGCTGACTCCGAGATATAACAGCTCAGGAGAGAAGGGGGCCGCTAGACGGAAGAAGCGGCTTATCGGGGTGGTAGACACATCGCTAGAGCGAAAAGTCTCCCCCGAAGCAAAAATCCACGCCAGCGGCAGAAGATGGAAGACGCCCTCACGCGCCCAGGACGAATCCAGGTCCAGGAGCGCTAGCGAGAGAAGTGAAGGGGAAGAAAGTAAAGATGAGGGGAGCATAGAAAGCGAAGAGGAGGATAAAAATGAAGAAAAAGGGAAGAGAAAGGTTGAGAAAGACCAGAAACCGAGAGAGGAGGAAACAATAGAAGTCTCATCTGACGAAATGGAGATAGAGGAAACAGAGGAGAAGGAGGCATCCAAACCTGATGATCCCCAACCTGACACTACAAAAGAACTGACAGATAAGGATCTAAAATACAATGACGATATGGTGGATGCCATTGTGGAAGATGTGGAAATGTACAAGAGGGCGGCGATGGATGAGATCGGGAAGATCCGTCATGTAGGCGAAACCCTGATGACGAAAGATCCGAAGGCCCAGAAGAAGGTCCTGAATGCGATTGGCCAACTGGAGTTGGACTTAGAAGGGCTGCGCGATGTAACGTATGTCCCATGGATGAGAGAACTGAATGCGCACTACAGGAGCTTGAAGGCCGAAAAGCACCAACTGCTGAGGGAAATACAAGAGATGAAGGACAAGGCGGAAGTTAGAGACAAAGAAATATCTCGCCTTGCAGAAGAGGTAAGCAACCTGAGAAAAGAGGTGGAGCGACAGAAAGATCGAGAGTGGATCGTTAAGAACCGCCCACCACTAACCTCAAGTAAGAAAGCGGAGAAACCCCCTCCCAAGAAGAAGAAACCGCCCCCGAAAGAGAACGGGGAGGAGGGATGGGAGAAGGTTGAGAGAAGAAACAAGAAAAAGAGAGGAAAAGATAAGAAGAAAGAGGAAGCGACAACTGAGAAAGCCCGCCAAGCCACAGGGAAGGAAGCTCCCCAGTTGTCAAAGGAGAGAGAAAAAACAAAAAGGAAGAGAAAGAGGAATAAGAAGCCTAGGCTCAGAGCGCCAACTACTGCAGCTATTAAACTGGAGCTGAAGCCGGAGGCAGAGGCCAAGGGCATCTCATACCGGGATGTGGTGCTGAAGGCATCCCAGAGCATCCATCTTGGGAGAGATGTCGGGATAACAGGAGGAATGAGGAACCGTATCTCGGCAACAGGTGCCAGGATATGGGAGATCGAAGGAGAGGAGAGAGCGACGAAGGCTGACAAATTGGTGGAGTGCCTGCAGAAGGTCGTCGGCGAGGACGTGAGGATCACGAGGCCCAGGTTCTGCGTGGACATAAGAGTCACGGGCCTGAGTGATGGAGTGGACCAGGAGGAGCTCCGAAAGGCGGTAGCGGAGGAGGGTGGCTGCAGACCGGACCATGTGAAGGTCGGCCCAATCCAGCAGGGCTATGGGGGAATGGGTGTGGCACTCCTCAAAGTACCTGTGGAGGCGGCGAAGATCGTCACACGGAGAGGGGCCCTGACGGTCGGCTGGGGGAGAGTGAAG